>OY755195.1:11721083-12345794 GCA_963576735.1 Bedellia somnulentella
GATGTTATTTGGTTTAGTTATTATCTAGGTTTTTTTTTTGTATATATATTTGAATGTTAGCTTTAGATACTTTTCTCTTATTTACGTTTTTTTTTTCATAATAATACCACTTTATGTCCTCGTGATAAACGTCAAAGTAACGAATTGACAATAACATTTAATGTCTTTTATCACCAATGTATGTACAAAATTTGTTACCATTGTTTGTCCTTAATAAATAAATAAATAAATAAATAAATAAATAAATTGGCAACACCGACAGCGTGCCGTCACCCGTCAATTTATGTCAATGTCAAGATGAGGGTTATGAATGGGGGGATTCCTGGTGTGGATGCGCGGGAGAGTAACTTGTTATATAGGCATCAAATAATGTACATTTAATAGTAATTTAAGTTAGTAAAGTTATTATATCATTTAATAGTCGTTTTTTCTTCAAAGATGTTACTATTGAAGAATGATCACCCTTAGAAGTTTCTCGTGTATGTGAAGCATTCACGGCCAGCTAGTCTAGCCCGTTTTGTACTTACAACAATACATTCGCTCCCCAGCCCAAAAATACGAGATGGACTCCTCCAGTTAACCTTATCTTATGTTTAATTTACCGATTAGAAACAAGCAACTTTTAGACCACTTTCTCTGAAACATGCTCATGCTATCTATTCTCTCCCCAGACCTAGAATACGAGATGGACGCATCAAGTTTAGCCCCAGAGCCAGCGGCGTATGAAACAGCTTATGTGACGTCACACAAGATGTCGTGTCGGTCGGGGGCGTTTAGTAATTGCGGACAATTGGTGGCAACTGGATCACTAGATGCCAGTATTAAGGTGATATTATAAAAAAAAAACTTACATCAAAGTGTACTTGGATAAGAGTCCACTTTGATTCATAAATTGAATTGAGGTTTATTTAAAAATTTATATATTTTCCTCTCATCAAAGTATACTGGGCTCTAATTCCACTTTGATATTTCAGTCGTTGATCATAGTATTTTCATTTAACAATACTTAAACTAAGTATTCGTCAATACTACACAACATAATCCAAGTAGCAAGTAGTAGCCGTGTAGTGTCCACTTAGAATATCACCACCCTGTTTCTACCGATGGGTGTTCGTAAAAGGTGACTAACGGTATTGGGGCTTTTAAGGGATTTTTGGGCGATGCGGTTGGAGACCCATCACCAACAACCTTTATTTTTACCATCTTTTCCCCATTCACATTTCCAAAAGTGGCTGAGGAATTTCTAATTCCTCAGCTCTGGCTTCCCCTTCTTGGGATTTATAGCCGTGAGTATATGCATGTATGTATGTATGTATGTGTATATAAAACAGCATATGTGACGTCACACGAGATGTAGTGTCGGTCGGGGGCTATTAGTAATTGCGGACAATTGGTGGCAACTGGATCACTGGATGCCAGTATTAAGGTGGGTTTATCAAAGTGTACTATGATGCCATATTACATACTGACTGCCCCGACAGACTTCGTTTTGTCAAATTTGCTTATGACAAAAATTTAGGCGTTTTGTCCGGTACTCTTAGTTCAATCAGGCGTGAAATTTAATTGGGCAAATTTTTCGGGGATAAAAAGTATCCTTTGTTATAATTTGGTTCATTATCTAGCATTCTGCCAAATTTCATTCATATTCATTAAGTACTTGAGGAGCCTTTTTGCCTCAAACACACAAACATCCAAACATTCTGAACTTTCACATTGATAATATAAATAGAATTTACTTGATTCAACTGAACATGACTAAAATGTAGACGAAAGAGAATGTTGCATAGAACATTAGCAGTTTCTTAATATACAATATGCTCAAAGTACTTAGATACTACAAAATATATTAAAATCAACTTCCAAAAGTGGTTCAGGAATTTCTCATTCCAAAGCTGTGGCTACCCCGTTAAGGGATTTATAGCCGTGAGAATATGTATGTATGTATATTAAAGTGCACACGATTATATACTTGTACACTTTGATGCTACTCTGTTTGTTCAAAATTCACTTTGTATTGATTCTTGATGCTTTCTATATTACCTTGAGAATGATAGTAACGTTTAAAGTATTTATATATTTTCAGATTCTAGACGTAGAAAGAATGTTGGCAAAGTCTGCTCCAGAGGAAGTAGATCCTGGACGGGAGCAGCAAGGACATCCGGTTATCAGAACATTGTAAGTAGCCTGAAGAATAGAAGAGCATGTATGAAAATATTGATGAATGTAGACAAGGCTCACACTCATAATTTACTGGCAAACACAAACATGCCGAAATAGTTTCAGAGATGAGCCGTAACAAACAAACAGACAGACAATAATTTTAGAAAGTGTAAAAGTATACTGTGTTTTTATCCAAAGTGCTGTGTTGGTATATATATTGTGTATGTATCCATATTCATTCAGTGAAAAGCGGTTATTTAAATGTTGCCAACACAAATTATATTAATAAATAAAGAATAAATAAAGGAAAGAAAAATTTCGACACAGGCGGGATTCGAACCCGCGACCTCGGGTATACGCCCCCGTCGCTCTTGCCAATTGAGCTTGAACAAAAAGATTTAAATTATATGATAGTTAGGCGTTTTCAACATTTGCATTCTATCTGAAAAGATAGACAAGTGGCCTTCCGAATTAGTAAAAACTTCGGAGGTAGGAAACGCAAACACTACTAAAACGTGTAAATGAAATAAAGGATAGAAGAATTTCGCGCTGGCAGCCATTGACACGGTGGCTCAATTGGCAAGAGAGACGGGGGCGTATACCCGAGGTCGCGGGTTCGAATCCCGCCTGTGTCGAAATTTTTCTTTCCTTTATTTATTCTTTATTTATTAGTAATAATCCCCACATGAGGCTTTCATGAACAAAAAGATTTAAACAAATTATATTTTTATTTAAGTATTATAGATAACTGTCCGCAATCAGTACTCCTCCATTCGCTCAATATTCATTAAAAAACTACTATTGAGTTTGGGGCTAACTTGATCTGTGTATAATATGTCGTATATATTTATTTAAAGGATTTTAAATGTTAAAATACTAACTTTCACACAGCACCTTTTACGTATCACACTATTTCTCACTAGATCACACAACATATATCTCAGTATTTCTAATTTATTTTTAGATACGACCACACCGACGAAATAACAGCCCTAGACTTTCATCCTCGTGAACAGATTCTAGTATCAGCGTCGAGAGACAACTGTATCAAACTTTTTGACATCACTAAGGCGTCGGCTAAGAAAGCTTTTAAGTCTATTACGGTAAATATTACTTTAGATTTTGATTTGATGTGATTCGTGAAAGGTGTGGTGTAAAATATTATATTGTAAGAAAGATAGAAAAAAAAATGTTGAGATGGTTTGGGCACATAAAGAGGATGGATGACAGTAAAGTGGTGAAAGAGATCTATAGAGCCAATGTGGAAGGTAATGTTAGTAGAGGACGAAATCGGAGGACACATTTGGATTTAACTGATTTATCTAACAACTATTCTTTCCACAGGCATATGTAAGAATCTATTTATGTCCGCAACCGTGTATGTAAGAAACCGTGATAGCCCAGTGGGTAGAACACTCGGTTGTCGTGCAAACGACTAGTGTTCAAATCCTGGGTCGGGCCTACACCAATTTGTCTTTTCTAAAGACATATGTGTGGTTAATTTATCATGGTTGTTAACTGTGAGGGAAAACATCGTGAGGAAACCCACATGGCTGAGTTGTACTTAGTTATGTGACAGTGTATTGGTACAAAACGGCGATAGGCCTGCCCCCTATCACGTGAGTACACTGTCTATGCAAAACGTGGGTACTCCGAATACCAGGTGACAAAGTCACGTGATTTTCAGAAGTATTAGTACCTCTGCCAACCCCTTCGGGGATATTCAGCGTGAACGTTTATGCTTTATGCTATTTATGTCGGTTGCATACACGAAAGAGTATCACGTTCCGCTCTGTTTAAATTCTTTGCGCGGGTATATTTAAGCATGTAAGTTCGGTTGCGTGAACGAAAAAGTGTCATGTTCCGCTTTTTAGCTATCAGAAAACCTGTCAACCGACTTCAAATCCAACGATATTAGGCATGTAGGGTCGGTTGCACGAACAGAAAAGTTTCACGTTCCTCTCTCTAGCTATTAGATTTTTTTTTATTTTAGGACGCCGAACCAGTACTATGCGTGGCGTTCCACCCCCTAGGGGACCATATCATAGCGTCCACGACCCACCCCGTCATACGACTGTACGACGTCACGACCAGTCTGTGTTTCGTGTGTCTGATAAATAATAAATAATAATAATCGTTTATTTTCCAAAATAACTGTACATATGGTTCTTGACAATACATTTTCCCACGCACTAGGCTGAGCCTGTATCGCGTGGGAAAATGTATGTTTTGATAAAGGCGTTAGTTTGTAGAAGTGTGTATGAGAGTCCGTTGCATGCGCGAGAATGTGTCGCGTTCCGCTCTATTAACTGATTTATCTAACAACTATTCTTTCCACAGGCATATGTAAGAATCTATTAATGTCGGTTGCATACACGAAATAGTATCACGTTCCACTCTGTTTAAATTCTTTGCGCGGGTATATTTAAGCATGTAAGAATCTATTCATGTCGGTTGCGTGAACGAAAAAGTGTCACGTTCCTCTCTCTAGCTATTAGATATTTATTTTTTTTATTTTAGGACGCAGAACCAGTACTATGCGTGGCGTTCCACCCCCTAGGGGACCATATAATAGCGTCCACGACCCACCCCGTCATACGACTGTACGACGTCACGACCAGCCAGTGTTTCGTGTGTCCCGTACCGTCGCATCATCATACTAGGGCCGTTAATTGTATCAAGTAAGTATTTATTTGAATTTATATACATACATACATACATATACTCACGGCTGTAAATCCCTTGACGGGGTAGCCAGAGCTTTGGAATGAAAAATTCCTCAGCCACTTTTGGAAGTTGATTGGGCAAAAGATTGTAATAATAAATAGTTTTGGTGACGGGTCTCCAACCACATCGCCGATAAAATCACTTAAGAAGCCCCTATACCCTAAGTCGCCTCTTACGATCACCCTCGGGTAGAAATGGGTTAGTGCTATTCTAAGCCGACACTACACAGCATAAATCTAGATACTTCTATAAATATGTTTTTCTCCCTCAGATTTTCCCCCAACGGTAAATACTACGCAAGCGGTAGTGCGGATGGCTCAGTAAAGTTATGGGACACAGTCTCAAACCGTTGTTTTAACACTTTAGTCAACGCACACGAGGGGTCTGAAGTGTGCTCTGTCACATTTACCGGAAACAGCAAGGTAAGAACATATACTCACGGCTATAAATCCTTGTAAGGGGTAGCTATTGCTACAGTCTAAAAAAAACAGTATAAAAAGTCACTTTTGAAAGTTGATTGGGGAAAAGATCAGGTAACAATTTCACGTGATGTTCAGAAGTATTAGTACGTCTGCCCACCCCTTAGGGTAAATACGGCCTGAATGTCTGAGGCTTTGATTGATTGGGGATTTAAAAAAATAAATAAAGGTGATTGATCTCCAAACCCAATCGCATCTCTTAAAAATCACTTCAAAAGCCCCAATAACCTCAGTCGCCTCTTAGTTTTATAAGTGAAGACAGGTCAGTAAAGTTATGGGACACAGTCGCAAACCGCTGTTTAAACACTTATGTCAACGCACACGAGGGCTCTGAAGTGTGCTCTGTCACATTTACTGGGAATAGCAAGGTAAGTATGGGGTAAGGGGTAGGCAGATGTTTAGAATAAGAAATTACTTCGCCACTTTTGGAAGTTCATTAGGGGAAAAATCAGGTAATAATGTCACGTGATATTTAGAAGTATTAGTACCTCTGCCCACCCCTTGGGGGATATACGGCCTAGAAGTTAGTCTTTGAGAAATTGGGGAAAAAAATAAAGGTGATGGATCTCGAAACCCAATTATATCGCTTAAAAAAACACTTAAAAAGCCCCAATACCCTTAGGCGCCTCTAAGTTTAGAATTAAAGTGAATTTAATAAATTGAGATAAAGTTAGTAAAGTTATGGGATACTTTCATACTTACAGTTTCCAATCCCATTAACTTTACTTTACTTTGCTATTTAAAATCATGAATAAATAGTACAATATAAGTAAATACATACATACATATACATACATATACTCACGCCATTAATTCCCATTGGGGTAGGCAGAGACTATCGATCGCCACTTCGTACGATCCTGACAAACCTCTCTAGCTTCGTTTACATCCATCAATATTTTCATACATGCTCTTTTGTTCTTCATACTTCGAACGCCGACCTTTTTGAGCACACTTTCAATTATATAAGTAAATATTTAACTATAAAAATGAATTTATTTTCTTTTCCAGTATCTTCTAACGTCAGGACTAGATTCTTCCATAAAGCTATGGGAATTGGCAAGCAGCAGATGTCTGATACAATATACCGGAGCTGGGACCACGGGTAATGATAATTACATACATACACATTATATATCTGCTGGTGCTGTGTAGTGTCGGCTTAGAATAGCACTACCCCAATTCTTCCGGCGGGTGTACGTAAGAGGTGACTAACGGTATTGGGAGAGGGACCTCCGAAGATTGCAGTTATAAAGTTATGTAAGAAAAAGCGCACCCGAGTATAAGTACGATGCGGCTAAACGTGGGCCGCCTTATTGAAGAACGTATCGCAACAACAATCCGGCTAATGCTTGAACCGCCGCATTACCAAGCGGCGCTGTTTTAGAAAACGGCTAGCCGTAATCTAAAACGGCGGATTATACAATCCGCCTGCGACATACATTCATCAATCCATTTTCATACATATCTGTTTATTCTTTCGTTTCGATTTGCATCTTTTCCCCACGCAACTTTCCAAAAGTGGCTGAGGAATTTCTAATTCCTTAGCTCTGGCTACCCCTTTTAGGGATTTAAAGCCGTGAGTATATGTATGTGTATGTTTCGATTTGCATTCAATCGTTTTAACGCCTTTTTAAGAAGACAAAGATGTTTATTCGCCATTTCTAAAAAGACACTTTATATATTATGCCGTGTACTGTCGGCTTAGAATAGCACTACCCCAATTCTTCCGGCGGGTGTACGTAAGAGGTGACTAACGGTATTGGGAGAGGGACCTCCGAAGATTGCAGTTATAAAGTTATGTAAGAAAAAGCGCACCCGAGTATAAGTACGATGCGGCTAAACGTGGGCCGCCTTATTGAAGAACGTATCGCAACAACAATCCGGCTAATGCTTGAACCGCCGCATTACCAAGCGGCGCTGTTTTAGAAAACGGCTAGCCGTAATCTAAAACGGCGGATTATACAATCCGCCTGCGACATACATTCATCAATCCATTTTCATACATATCTGTTTATTCTTTCGTTTCGATTTGCATCTTTTCCCCACGCAACTTTCCAAAAGTGGCTGAGGAATTTCTAATTCCTTAGCTCTGGCTACCCCTTTTAGGGATTTAAAGCCGTGAGTATATGTATGTGTATGTTTCGATTTGCATTCAATCGTTTTAACGCCTTTTTAAGAAGACAAAGATGTTTATTCGCCATTTCTAAAAAGACACTTTATATATTATGCCGTGTAATGTCGGCTTAGAATAACACTACCCCATTTCTACCCGTGGGTGATCGTAAAAGGCGACCAAGGGTATAGGGGCTTCTTAAGTGATTTTGGGCGATGTGGTTGGAGACCCATCACCAAAAATATTTACTTTTACCATCTTTTCCCACTCAACTTCCAAAAGTGGCTGAGGAATTTATAATTCCTTAGCTCTGGCTACCCCTTCTAGGGAAATATAGCCGTGAGTATATGTATGTATGTATGTATGTTTTTTTAAATTGTGTTACATTTTACATAACGTTTACGTTTATGTTATGTAGAATGTAACACAATTAAAAAAAGGTATTCGCAAAACATTCATCCTAACTCACGCCGTTAGTTCCCATTGGGGTACTGGGGTTCCCAGAGACTATCAATCTCCACTTTGTACGATCCTGACAAACCTCTTTGGCTTCATTTATGTACATCAATCTTCTCACACATGCTCTTTTATTCTTCCTTTTAAGTTCAATTTAGGGCTCCGTACATAAAGGTAAAACGGGACCCTATTACTAAACCTCCGTCGTTTGTCTGTCTGTCTGTCTCCAGGCTCTATCTCATAAACTGTGATAGCTAGAAAGTTGAAATTTTCACAAAATATGTATTAAAGTTGCTACTTTAACAAAAATAAAATTTTAAAGGGAGGCTACCATACAACAACCGTGTTTTTCAATATAAATGATAGTACGCAAGCCGACTCGTACTTCGTGGTTTTTTTTTCATTTTGATTTAAAAAATATCTTCAATCCCCCTACAGGTAAGCAGGAGCACCACGCCCAAGCGATATTCAACCACACAGAGGACTATGTGATGTACCCAGACGAGGCCACCACGTCTCTTTGTACGTGGAATGCGAGAAACGCTTCGAGATGTCAGCTTATGTCGTTGGGACATAATGGGGCGGTTCGGTACGTATTTTCTTTATTTCGCGATAAAAAGTACCCTATAATTTAATCTATTCTTGTAACTATACGTCTGCAAAATTTCAAAGCAATCGGTTTAGTAGTTGCGGCGTGAAAGCGGAACAAACAAACAAACATACTCGTTTTCTGATTTATAATATAAGTAAGTCTTTGTGCGTGAAACGCGAGGAACGCTTCGAGATGTCAGCTTATGTCGTTGGGACATAATGGGGCGGTTAGGTAATACGTTTTATAATAAATATTTTAATTATAATTATTAATCTTTGTTGAGGTTATAGCCTTGAGCATATGTTTGTGTGTTTTGGCTAAGAATAGAATTAATCCTCCCTTTCTGCAGGTGTCGGAAATTTTTAACATATATTGTATACCATAATTTTAACCTTATCTACCTTTAAATAGAAGTGAAATACAATGAGTTTTTGATCATACCTCTCCCTTATAAAGATTGCCAGTTAAAGATACATCACATTTACTTGACAATGTTTTTGTGACTCAACTTCCATAAGTGTCTTATATATTCGTAATTATAAAGCTATGGATACCCCTTCTAGGGATTTCAAGCCGTGCGTATATTTTATAGCATTGTGGAACGGCCACCGCTTTTAAGTGCAGAGTCTTGTGAAACCTCAATTTGACTTAAATAAATCTGTCTTTTTGAAGTCGAGTGTGGTTATTAAAGACTGTTTAAAAAATGGGAAAGGTTTTTTTAAACCAACCGTGATAGCCCAGTGGGTAGAATACTCGGTTATCGTGCAAACGACCAGTGTTCAAATCCTGGGTCGGGCCTACACCAATTTGTCTTTTCTAAAGACATATGTGTGGTTAATTTATCATGGTTGTTAACGGCGAGGGAAAACAGCGTGAGGAAACCCACATGGCTGAGTTGTACTTAGTCATGTGACAGTGTATTCGTACAAAACGGCGATAGGCCTGCCCCCTATCACGTGAGTACACTGTCCATGCAAAACGTGGGTACTCTGAACACCAGGTGACAAAGACACGTGATGTTCAGGAGAATTAGTACCTCTGCCAACCCCTTCGGGGATATTCGGCGTGAACGTTTATGTTATGTTATGTTATTGATGAACAAATTATATTAAAACACTATTTTTTCTATTTCAGATTCATAGTCCACTCGCGGACCGCACCTGCCTTTTTGACATGCAGTGATGATTACCGTGCCAGATTTTGGTACAGAAGAAATACACATTAATTTCTCTAAGAGATGGATGTCATGGGATGCCACGGGATGCCGAGTTGGTTGAACACTTGATTGAATGAATGGCGGTTCACAAATGATTAAAATGGTTGTTTAAGAATAAAAGTTAGTTTACTATTAGTTGATGTAATTTTGTAGTTCTGTTCACCCCATTTGAGTAAGAAGATGAGTGAAAAAAATCCTTTAAAAATATGTTTCTAATTTAAAGGTTGCTTAATATTTGTACTAATAAATGCAGTGTAGTGCCGGCTTAGAATGTCGCTACCCCTTACTACCCATGGGTGTCGTAAGAGACGACTAAGGGTATTGGGGCTTTTTATTGGATTTTTGGGCGATGCGGTTGGAGACCCATCACCAAAAACCTTTATTATACGATCTTTTCCCCCCTCAACTTCCAAAAGTGGCTGAGGAATTTATAATTCCTTAGCTCTGGTTACCCCTTCTAGGGATATATAGCTGTGAGTATAGTATGTATGTATGTAAATGTGTTCGGGCTAATTTTCTATTTTTAATTTCTCATAAGAGTATTTAGTAACTAATTTGTATAGATAAACCATAAATGACTATCGTGCCAGATTTTGGTAGAGACGAAAAACACTTTAGTTTGCAGTCTTTTAAGGTGTGGATGCCACGGGATGCCGAGCGAGTTTTGGTTTAAGTTTTAAATGAAGACTTGATTGAATGATTGTGGATTAAGAGTGTGAAAAATTGATGTCGAAATACTAAAAAAAGGTTATTTTATTCAAAAAACCTGATCCTAAAATCAGATCAATACGTTAAGATGACTTAAAATTGTCTTAAACTGTTTTAAACTGTCTCTTACTATATCTTTTAGGTTAAGATGAATATTTAACATGAATTAATAGTTTTTGATTCATATATGTGTTTTATTTTGTAATTATTTGCTTTGGTAAATAAAGGATAAATAGAGGAACGAAAAATTTCGACACCAGCGGGGATCGAACCCACGACCTCCGGGTATACGTCCCCGTCGCTCTGCCAATTAAGCTAGTGTCAAATGGCTTCTATTGCGGGGGCTTATACCCGGAGTCGTGGGTTCGATCCCCGGTGGTATCGAAATTTTTCTTTCCTTTATTTATCCTTTATTTGTTAAAAAATATCCCCACATGAGGTTTTTGCCGTGTAGTGTCGGCTATGCCGTGTAGTGTCGGCTTAGAATAGCACTACCCCATTTCTTCCGGTGGGTGTACGTAAGAGGTGACTAACGGTATTGGGGCTATAAGGGATTTTTGGGCGATGCGGTTGGAGACCCATCACCAAAAACCTTTATTTTACCATCTTTTACCCCTTCAACTTTCAGAAAGTGGCTGAGGAATTTCTGGCTACCCCTTCTAGGGATTTATAGCCGTAAGTATATGTATGTATGTGTGTATGAGGTTTTTATGAATAAAAATTTTTCTAATTATTTGCTTTACCTTTGAGTTTTTTTTATGTTTTCTCCTGTGAGGGCAAATATCATTTTATCAGCATTAGTAGCATGAGGCTTGTGAGAGCGCGTATGACACATTAGAAGAGAGAAACTGTCAGATTTCTCATACAAAATCTGACAGTATCTCACTTCTCACATGACAAACTCTCTCTCACACTCATGCTTCAGGGGGGGGGGGGGGGGCTGTTTACAGAACATGAAAATTTGCGTAAGTTCCGTATGTATGTATGTACCGTAATATTCTTAATTTTTCTTTATAAAATTTAAAAACAAAGGCCTTTTGTAACTATATAGGTTTAAGTTTATGAAGTTGAGGGTAAAAACTTTCGATCATATATACCAAAGATGCCGCACTCCATACAAATTCAACGCACAAAAGTGGACCACGAGAATGACAAGACTGTTTGACAATAAAATATTTATTTGGCTACAATTATCGACCTTATCGCATTCTTTTATGACCTATTATTCATTGCAAGATCTAGCACGCGACTGTCAGTGAAACAGTGCTTACCATATAAATAAGCACTGTTTGGCCGGGCCGATTTTCGTGCTTTGTTGGTGTATCTTTGGTATATATGATCGAGGGTTATAACCACAACAAAAAGGAATATATGATATTCATCTATCAATCATTCATGAGTATATAACATAACATAAACGTTCACGCCTTTTATCCCCGAAGGGGTTGGCAGAGGTACCAATACTTCTGAACTCACATGGCAGCGCCATCTAGTGTCCAGAGAAGGTACCCACGTTTTGCTTAGACAGTGTACTCACGTGATAGGGGGCAGGCCTATCGCCGTTTTGTACGAATACACTGTCACATGACTAAGTACAACTCAGCCATGTGGGTTTCCTCACGATGTTTTCTCTCACCGTTAACAACCGAAAAGACAAATTGGTGTAGGCCCGACCCAGGATTGGAACTCACGCCCTTCTGTTTTCGGGCGGGTGTTCTACCCACTGGACTATCATGTCATCATCATATCATCATCATGAGTATATACTAACGCCTATAAATCCCAAAATAGGGTAGCCACAACTTCAGAGATAGTAATTCTCAGATCGTAGCGGACTAAACTCGACTGAAGCAAACCAAGTACATTGTACTCAGTTTAGTAGGACCGCGCGCGGGCAGAGGTTGCCGCATCTTCTTCTTATTGTTTTTATCTAAGTTCTCTATCCACTTTTGGGAGTTGAATGGACAAACGGTAATCGCCTAACATTCACTTAAAAAGCCTCAATGTTGTTTAAAGAAAGAAAAAAGAAAGAAGTTATTTATTCGAAGCCTCTTATAAAAAAAACAACATTTTTAAAACGAGTGTAAAAAAAAATACATTAAAAACAAAGTATAACTAGAAATAAAAACAAAACTATATAGTCAAATTCAGTCAAAAAATAGTGCAATGCTAATAAGAGGCAAGAATAGGAATCTGGCTCAGCAATATAGCAAAGGCATATATATATATATATATATATATATATACCTTTACCACTGATTTTCTGCCAGAACCTAAATAATTTGTATCCTTTACAACGCCCGCGGGATTATAAATATAAAAAACAGAAGTTAAGATAGTGTTTTGGTATTTTGGATAAAAACCGGATGCAAAAAGTGTAGTCCACGCGGACGTAGTCGCGGGAAAAAAGCTAGTAAATAAATAAAAACTACCCACTTACCTGACTATAAAGTTCTACAGACGACTCTCCTTTAAGCTGATGTCCAGTGAGGTAGGTATTATGACTGCTCGCGATGTAGTATTGGCTGAGGGAACCTGTCAGGTCTTTGAGGATTGGCGTTTCCTCATCTTCGGAGAGCGAGTCTGAGATCCTGGAAGAGTGGGGTAATTATTTTAGGGAAGGAGGTTTCGGGTTCGATTCCCGCTAAGGACAATCATTTGTATGATACATACATAAATCCTTAGAAGGGGTAGCCAGAGCTATGGAATTAGAAATTCCTCAGCCACTTTTGGAAAGTTGTGTAGGGAAAAGATGGTAAAATAAAGGTTGTTGGTGATGGGTCTCCAACCGCATCGCCCAAAAATCCCTTAATAGCCCCAATACCGTTAGTCGCCTCTTACGTACACCCACCGGAAGAAATGGGGAAGTGCTATTCTAAGCCGACACTACACAGCAGCATTTTGTATGATGAATACAGATTATTGTTTCTTGGTCTTTGATGATATTTAAATGTGTATTTCCCAATATTAAATATATTGTTGAGTTAGTATCTCTCACCACGAGTCTATCTTAGAAAATAATGAAGATAAGGAACATGTTTTTAAGTACAGCCGTACTTAAAAACCGTGTACCGTAATAACTCAACGGGTAGAACACCGGTTATCGTGCAAACGACTAGTGTTCAAATCCCGGGTCGGGCCTACACAAATTTGTATTTTCTAAAGACATAAGTGTGGTTAATTTATCATGGTTGTTAACGGTGTGGGAAAACATCGTGAGGAAACCCACATGGCTGAGTTCTACTTAGTCATGTGACAGTGTATTCGTACAAAACGGCGATAGGCCTGCCCCCTATCACGTGAGTACACTGTCCATGCAAAACGTGGGTACTCTGAACACTAGGTGACAAAGTCACGTGATGTTCAGAAGTATTAGTACCTCTGCCAACCCCTTCAGGGATATTCGGCTTGAACGTTTATGTTATGTTATTTATTTTGAAGTTCATTAAACTCACGCCTAAATATATAGCTAGAGTTATAGGTTTCTAACATACTATATCTTTTAAAATCGGTTCTGTGGTTTCAGAGCCTATTCATATTTAGTTTCCACACGACCTCACGAATGTGTTTCTCATCATTAACTTTACATACATACATACATATACTCACGGCTATAGATCCCTTGAAGGGGTAGCCAGAGCTAGGGAATTAAAAATTCCACAGCCACTTTTGGAAGTTGCATGGGGAAAAGATGGTGAAATAAAGGTTGTTGTTATAGGTCTCCAACCTCATCGCCCAGAAAATCCCTTAAAAGCCCCAATACCGTTAGTTGTCTCTTACGTACACCCACTGGAAGAAATGGGGTAGTGCTATTCTAAGCCGACACTACACAGCATACATACACATTAATATTATTGACATTTCATACTACATACATATACTCACGGCCATAAATCCCAAAAAGAGGTAGCCAGAGCTAAACTCCTCACCAACTTTTGGAAGTTGAGGGGACAAGATGGTAGAAATAAAGTATCGTTGGTGATGGGCCTCCAACCGCATCGCCCAAAAAGCCCTATACCCTTAGTCGCCTATTACGACAAAGGTGGGTAGAAAGGGGTTAGTGACATTCTAAGCCGGCACTATTTGGAAAATGTTTCTATTAATGAGATATAAATTTAAGTCGGCTGAGAGACTTGGAAGCCAACTCACTACAGAAATACCAACACACAGTAAAGCATAGATAAGAAAAAGTAAAGAATTTCTACGTGCTGTGTAGAGTCGGCTTAGAATACTACCCCATTTCTTCCGGTGGGTGTACGTAAAAGGCTAACGGTATTGGGGCTTTTAAGGGATTTTTGGGCGATGCGGTTGGAGACTTATCACCAAGAACCTTTATTTCACCATCTATTCCCCATGCACCTTCCAAAAGTGACTGAGATATTTCTAATTCCTTAGCTCTGGCTACCCCTTTCTTGGGATTTATAGCCGTGAGTATATGTATATATGTATGTATGTAATTTCTACGTTGTTCAAAAATAGAAAAAGAACACTTACCCAATAATATTATTAATTCTTCTAGATTCAGGCACGAAGGCGTAGTTATCCTTGTCTGTTAGGAACCTCACGAATCCTTCGAAGGATAGGCAGGCTTCGGCTCGTAGACTTGGATTTGGTTCGTGGCGCTGGAAAAAATATCAATTATTATTTTAAAACATGCATACACACATATTATCACGCCGTTAGTTCCCATTGGGGTAGGCAGAGACTATCGATCGCCACGATTTGTACGATCCTGGCAAACCTCTCTGGCTTCGTCTACATCCATCAATCTTTTCATATATGCTCTTTTATTCTTCATACTTCGGACGCCTGCCTTTTTTTTTTATTTATTTTAAAAATATATGACTAATAATATATTGGAAGCTGTGTGTTTCAACAGAAGCACGCTGACACTGGCTGAAAACATGGGAGAAGCCAGAGGCGCGTCACTTTCACAGTAGAGACAAACAATTGTCATCTATTTTCTATAAATATTACCTATTGTAAAGCCCTTTTTTCATCTCATTTTACCATAAGAAGACGAAAAGACGCTTTATATATTGTTTAGTCATTTCACTTCACATAAATTGCATTAGGATCAATAAAACAAGTCAAACAAGAAGATCTCTTATTATTTCTTCTCCAACCACATCTGAGAGGCTCCTACGAGGCGGAACCAACTTGTGGACGTGGAGCAGACGCACAAGGGCTGCTCCCTTTTAAATAGCACTACCCTATTCCTTTCCATGGGTACTTGCGTGGTGCCTTTGGATTGATTTGAGGTGAATTTTGGGCGATGTAGCTGAAGACCGATATCACCAACGATTCTTTATTTGACAAAGATTACCGCATTACATATATACATACATATACTCACGGCTATAAATCCCTTAACGGGGTAGCCAGAGCTTTGGAATGAAAAATTCCTCAGCCACTTTTGGAAGTTGATTGGGGAAAAGATGGTAATAATAAATGTTTTTGGTGACGGGTCTCCAACCGCATCGCCCAAAAATCACTTAATAAGCCCCTATAACCTTAGTCGCCTCTTACGATCCCCCAGGGGTAGAAATGGGGTAGTGTTATTCTAAGCCGACACTACACGGCTAACGCATATACCGCATATTACCGCATTCACCTTCTAAAAGCGGATGAATACTTTCGTCAGCCACGTCTCCCAAGAAAGAGTTATTAACTTGTTCTTGTTTGTTCAGACTTTTCTTACAGCACTAGCGCACACAGCAAGAAAAAGTTATAAAAAAATGGATTTTGCAATGATTCATAAAATGAAAACCATATGAAGACCGTACTTATGTAATATCAAAAAGCGGCCAAGAGCGAGATGGACTCGCTAATGAAGGGTTCCGTAGCAGCACTAGCAGCAGGTAGGTAGGTTGATTTATGACGTTTAAAAATAGAACTACTGGCTAGATCTCATTCAAACCAATTTTCGTTAGTAGTTTGTATAGTAATACATATCATATATTTTTTTCAGTTTTATCATGCCCATATTTTAGAAGTTACGGGGGGGGGGACACACATTTTACCACTTTGGAAAAGTCTCTCGCGCAAACTATTCAGTTTTGAAAAAAATGATATAAGAAACCTCAACATCATTTCATCAAGTTTGATGAAAAAAAAAATTTTGAGTTTCAGTTCTATGTATGGGGAACCCTAAAAATTTTGGTTTTTTTTCAGATTTTATTTTAAAATCTTAATGCGGTTTACAGAATACATCTACGCACCAATTTTCAATAATGTAGTTCTTATAGTTTCGGAATAAACTGGCTGTGACATACGGACGGACGGACGGACGGACAGACAGACAGACATGACGAATCTATAAGGGTCCCGGGTAAAAATGGGTTGCATATCTTCATCTACTTACTTACTTCCTTATACTCACGCCTATTATTCCCATTGGGGTAGGCAGAGACTATCGATCGCCACTTAGTACGATCTTGACAAACCTCTCTTGCTTCTCTTACATTCATTATTCTTCTCATACATGCTCTTTTATTTTTCTCACTTCGGACCCCCGCCTTTATAAGAACGTTTTCTATCTGGTCAAGAAACGTTTTACGAGGCCGTCCTCTACTAACTATCCCATCCACATCCACATCTTCATCTAATTTCTATTAAACAAGCTAGCTATCAAGCGTTACCTCTCCCATACGAAATGGTGGACTCACTCGCACACTAGCGGCGTCCCTCTCATAACCTACATCTCGGTATCAAAGTATTACCTATTATTATTTGTGTATTCCTATGAAAATGTTCCTCGAGCTAAGCATAAACACAAATTGTAAGTTGGACACAGCAAGATGTACTGGTCAGTATATATTTGCTAATTTAAATCTTTTTATTCATGAAAACCTCATGTGGGGACTATTTCTAATAAATAAAGAATAAATAAAGGAAAGAAAAATCTCGACACGGGCGGGATTTGAACCCGCGACCTCGGGTATACGCCCCCGTCGCTCTTGCCAATTGAGCTGCCAGCGCGAAATTCTTATATCCTTTATTTTTTTTACACGTTTTTGTAGTGTTTGCGTTTCCTACCTCCGAATTTTTTGAGGACGCGGGTTCAAATCCCGCCTGTGTCGAAATATTTCTTTCCTTTATTTATTCTTTATTTATATATTTGCTGTTTCCACATACCTGTATAATATCTTTAAGTTGTTGGTCAGTCTTCTGCTCGTTCTGTCGCGTCTCACAAAACTTTCCCAAGGTCGGCAATGTGAGCACCCTACCGCTTTCTTCGGGACTGGCACCTGGGATTTGAAAGAAATATATTATTTAATTATTGATACAGGCACACAAATAATGGCAATTATATTTACTACCGTTAGTTACGGTATAGATAACGATTTAATTCCAAAGGGGGGTAACTAGATACATTCATACAAATACTCATAGTATATACTATAGTATATAGTATGTATACATATACTCATATTTTGCCGTGTAGTGCCGGCTTAGAATGTCGCTACCCCTTTCTACCCACGGGTGTCGTAAGAGGCGACTAAGGGTATTGGGGCTTTTTATTGGATTTTTGGGCGATGCGGTTGGAGACCCATCACCAAAAACCTTTATTCTTACCATTTTTTCCCCACTCTATTTCTAATTCCTTAGCTCTGGTTACCCCTTCTAGGTAAATATAGCCGTGAGTATATGTATGTATGTATGTATATACTCATAACTATAAATCCCAAAAAGAGATAGCCAAAATCGCAAAGCTAGGAACTCCTCAGCCACATTTGGAAGTTGATTAGGGATAAGATGGTAGAAATGAAGTATCGTTAGTGATAGGCCTCAAACCGTATCTTCCAAAAACCACTTGAAAACAATTTTATTTATTTTGCTGTGTAGTGTCGGCTTAGAATAGCACTACCCCATTTCTTCCGATGGGTGTACGTAAGAGGCGACTAACGGTATTGGGGCTTTTTAAGGGATTTTTGGGCGATGCGGTTGGAGACCTATCACCAACAACCTTTATTTTACCATCTTTTCCCCACGCAACTTCCAAAAGTGGCTGAGGAATTTCTAATTCGTTAGCTCTGGCTACCCCTTCTAGGGATTTATAGCCGTGAGTATATGTATGTATTTATTAGTAATAATCCCCACATGAGGTGTTCATGAATAAAAATATTTAAATTAACCCATATTTCTACCCCTTTCGTGTGTCGTACCCGTGGATAAAAAGGCGTAGTGAGTTTCTAAGCCGGCAGTACACAGCACGCTTAGATGTGTCTACTAAATTAACAATGTTTATTATCATTGTACGGCGATAGGCCTGTCCCCTATCACGTGAGTACACTGTCCATGCAAAACGTGGGTACTCTGAACACCAGGTGACAATGTCACGAGATGTTCAGAAGTATTAGTACCTCTGCCAACCCCTTCGGGGATGTACGGCGTGAACGTTTGAGTTTGAGTTCAGTTGTTAAATATCGTAATATGTTAAACCTTTTTGTTCATGAAAACCGGGATTATTACTAATAAATAAAGAATAAGTAAAGGAAAGAAAAATTTCGACACAGGCGGGATTCGAACCCGCGACCTCGGGTATTCGCAAGTAGGAAACGGAAAACACTACTAAAACGTGTATAAGAAATAAAGGATAGAAGAATTTCGCGCTGGCAGCCATTGACACGGTAGCTCAATTAGCAAGAGCGACGGGGGCGTATACCCGAGGTCGCGGGTTCGAATCCAGCCTGTGTCGAAATTTATCTTTCCTTTATTTATTCTTTATTTATTAGTATCATAATATTTACCAGGCAAAGCTGCAGCAGCTAACAAGTCGAAGGCTTTTCTTCTGGAAGTTTTCTCGTTTGGTCGTTCTACGTCTAATGAGCCGTTTCTTGTGAGCAAACCTGCGAGAAGTAATATGTTAAAAGACGTAATGTTAGCTGTGTAGTGTCGGCTTAGAATAGCACTACCCCATTTCTTCCGGTGGGTGTACGTAAGAGGTGACAAACGGACTTGGGGCTTTTTAAGGGAGTTTTGGGCGATGCGGTTGGAGACCCGTTATCAAAAACATTTTATTATTACTATCTTTTCCCCAATCAACTTCCAAAAGTGGCTGAGAAATTTCTCATTCCAAAGCTCTGGCTACCCCGTTAAGGGATTTATAGCCGTGATTTATGAATGAATGAATGAAAAATTTGTTACCTTTTATGTACAAATATTAATTAATTTCCTCCCTTAATTCCGCTAAATACCTGCAGTCTTCATGCGGCGTGCACTGTGCACTCCCCGCCCTCCCACTTACAAGGAAGCCAATAGCAGACACAAGCAATGCACACACACACACACACACACCCGCAACCAAAAGCCTCAAACACCCCAATATGCGACGCGTTTCGGCTCAACACGAGTCATTATCGAGATGGATTTACGCAAAGTAACGCCTAATTCAATACAACATTAGAAACGGTTTACAAAAGGCGGACTAGGGCCATTCACTCACGCCATTAGTTCCCATTGGGGTAGGCAGAGACTATTAATCGCCACTTCGTACGATCCTGACAATCCTCTCTAGCTTCGTTTACATCCATCAATCTTTTCATACATGCTCTTTTATTCTTCATACTTCGGACGCCAGCCTTTTTGAGCACACTCTCAATTTGGTCCAAGTGTGTTCTCCGTGGTCGTCCTCTACTAACATTACCATCCACACTAGCTCTATAGATCCATTTTACCAATTTTCTATCATCCATCCTCTCTATGTGCCCAAACCATCTCAACGTTCCTTTTTCTATCTTTCTTACAATATCATCTTTCACACCACACTTTTCACGAATAACACTATTTATTCATTTATTGTTATTTATTTATTTATTGTTAGATTATGTGACCGAGTGAGAAATAGTGTTATTCGTGTTAAATAGTGGTCATTCTAAGTTCTTATTGAAGGTTCTGCGATGTTATAATTACCAGTTTTAAACATAGTTTTATGCCTAAACAGTTCCGGAGAGCTGATGCTCCTCTCTGTGCTGTGAGGAGGCGACGAGCTCCGTGGTACTGCTAGCTGCTCGAACACTCCTTTCAGCTCTGACCGCATTGCTAAACTGTAAAATAGAATAGAATAAAAAAATCTTTACTGTACATCACAGTTGAAAACATTTTATACAGCTTATTTACTTATACTCACGCCCATCATTCCAATTGGGGTATGCAGAGACTATCGATCGCCACTTAGTACGATCTTGACAAACCTCGCTTGCTTCCCTTACATTCAGTATTCTTCTCATACATGCTCTTTTATTCTTTTCACTTCGGACCCTCCTCTTTATAAGAACGTTTTCTACCTTTATTTATTTATTTATTTATTTATTATGGATTGCCAACAGTGAAAATAGTACACAATCTTAGAAAATACTTAAATTTAAAGGAAACATATCAACTAAATACACCAATTATAGACTAATCACATCATTCATTTTGGAAATCGAAATAATTCAAAACATTGCTAACATTATTATAAAATTAAATTAACTGATTTTTTAAAATAATAAAACTAACTTAAATGAATAATTAAATCAATAAATACACCTATATAAATATTTGACTTATTCAGTATTTAGTAAGAATAATTCAATAAAGTTGTTGAATTAAAAAAATACAATACAATCATAACAACAATTTAAATGTCAGTAAATAACAAGATTAGTAAATCAATTAAATAAAATACAATACAATACAAACTGGCCCCATCTTATGTATTTACAACTTTAACTTTTTGCTTGAAAACTGCCAAAGAGTCACCAAATATGTCTATTTCACAGTGTTTTGCCTGCATTTCGTTGTAGCTTTTACACATTCTCGTGATGGGTGTATTAAGTCCAATATTGGTACGGCATCTTCTAACATTAAATATATTCCTAATTGGTCTAGAAACGTTTTACGAAGCTTATTTCTTACTTAGAATAACATTAATAACTATATAACATTGTCATTATTATTTTTGGTGCCGTTTTTCTTTTTTCTATACTTAATCGATAAATTACTTTGTATATTTTATTTTATCGTCCATCTCAAGGGTACATACATACATACATTCACGGCTATAAATCCCTGAAGGGGTAGCTAGAGCTAAGGAATAAGAGATTCCTAAGCCACTTTTGGAAAGTTAAGTGGGGGAAAATTTTGGAAAGTTGCGTGGGGCAAAGATGGTGAAATAAAGGTTGTTGGTGATGGGTCTCCAACCGCATCGCCCAAAAATCCCTTAAAAGCTCCCAATACCGTTAGTCGCCTCTTACGTACACCCACCGGAAGAAATGGGGTAGTAAAATTCTAAGCCTTAAAATACTAAAAATACTTTATAAGGACTTATATGGTAAGAACATGCAAATATCTTTAGACTATCGTACCTGAAACTCCTAAACAGAGAGACGAAATCCATAAAATCCAGTTGAGTGTCGTACCCCACAGAACCCGTCCTCAAATGTTTTAAATTCTCCCAAAACCGCTCACTGGTCTCTAGTCTTCGTAAACTGTAAAAGAAGAAACGAAATTACTTATATTATTTTATTTTATTTGAAAGATTTACAGCGTATACATTAACTAAACAATAAAGTATTGTTTTTATTATTACAACATTTATGCAGTATTTGCTCAACATCGTTTTGAACAACAAATACAAGCAGCGTTTCCACACAGCCCATGTATGTCCCCACCAAGGGGCTCGAGCCTACCCTATATAGGGCGATTTGGCCATAGTCCACCACGCTGGCCTATTGCGGGTTGGTAGACTTACGACTACTACCGTAATAGTACATACATACATATACTCACGCCATTAATTCCCACTGGGGTAGGCAGAGACTATCGATCGCCACTTCGTACGATCCTGACAAACCACTCTAGCTTCGTTTACCGTAATAGTAGACGCATTTATATAAAATAAATTACATAAAATATGAAAAAAAATCGATATCCACTCAACTCTTACTATAGAAATTAAAATGCTAGTTAGTGCATGGTTAAAAACTATGAATTATGACAAAACAGAGGATTTCATTAAATATATTACATAAACAAAATTATAAAAATATAATTTTCATACAGTTTAGGCAACATACATATACTTACGGCTATATTCCGGGGTAGCCAGAGCTAGGGAATTAAAAATTCCTCAGCCAATTTTGGAAGTTGCGTGGGGAAAATATGGTGAAATAAAGAATGTTGGTGATGGGTCTCCAACCGCATAGCCCAAAAATCCCTTAATAGCCCCAATACCGTTAATCGCCTCTTACGTACACCCACCGGAAGTAATGGGGTAGTGCTATTCTAAGCCGACACTACACAGCAAATTATATATGTATTTTATACTATTAAATATATCGTTGAATTTTAAATACCTTATTTTTATAACTAGGTGTAGGCATTTACCTGCTCCTATTAGGTGCTCCAGCAATGATACTGGTGGCAGCGGCCGTCAGACTGCTGTGTCGGGGCGCGAACGAAGTGGACTGGTGACCCATTGAGTACGTGTATGAACTGAAATAAAAACACGAGCGCTATTTTATCGACACGATAACGGTTAGAATGAGATGGCAGTATACGATACTAAGTAAGTGCGTAAGAGATGGCTGCTTTATCCCACGCGATAACAAGTTTACGGCATAAACACGGCTCGTGCTTGCCCTTCTGGATTACAAATTCGCAAAATACTTTCGAAAGAAAAAGAAAATAATGTTGTAAGAAAATACTTTTGAAAGAAAAAAAATGGAAAAAAATATTGTTACAAAATCATCAATTTTAAATAAAGAATTAAAAAATCTTTTATTTATTTATTCATTTTATTAGGAACATCAACAGACACGTAAGTAATAATACACAGTTAGATAATAATAGAAATTAAGTAAGGCCCATCACAGATGTTTACAGATGTACAGAAAACATATCTAACAATAATCTTGTTTTTACGTTACATTTGATGAGCCTAGAACTTATAGAATATTACTACACGCTCTTAAACAAGTTTTCATCACATGTTGCCCAGAGTGTGTATGAAGACTCTCTCCGTTTGTTGGGAAGGGTGAGACAAAGGAATTCGGTACTTTGTAAAAGTAAAAGAGTTGAGTATGCCGTGTAGTGCCGGCTTAGAATGTCGCTACCCCTTTCTACCCACGGGTGTCGTAAGAGGCGACTAAGGGTATTGGGGCTTTTAAGGGATTTTTGGGCGATGCGGTTGGAGACCCATCACCAAAACCTTTTATTTTACCATTTCTTCCCCACTAAAATTCTAAAAGTGGCTGAGGAATTTTATAATTCCTTAGCTCTGGCTACCCCTTAAAGGGATTTATAGCCGTGAGTATATGTATGTATGTAAAAGAGAGGAATGTTTTAAACCATTCTATGTGTAGTTACAGCGACAGTCGTGGTACCAGCGCTGTTGCTCATAGTACTTACGTTTTGCCTGAACAGTTAATTCACGCGATAACAGTGCTTTCACCCAGACGAAGATGAGCTTAGCCGAATTTCTTCACGATGTTTACTCTCACGGTTAACAGCCTTGATAAATAACCTTAAACTTAAACGTCGAGTGGATTGGATGGGTAACCTTATATTCTTGATAATAGATAGATAGGTAACTCGTTTATGTTAACATAACACCTCGTACGGTATAAAAAACAATACATAAAGTGAAAAAAACTATATTTTGACCTAACAATTAGTGCTATGGTAACACAAACAAGGTCCTAACTCAGCGCTTGATATTGCCAAGTGGCAAAACACTGGTTTTCAGTTAAGACCCACACTACACTACACATCATTAAATAATAACATAACATAACATAAACGTTCACGCCGAATATCCCCGAAGGGGTTTGCAGAGGTACTAATACTTCTGAACATCACGTGACTTTGTCACCTGGTGTTCAGAGTACCCACGTTTTGCATGAACAGTGTACTCACGTGATAGGGGGCAGGCCTATCGCCGTTTTGTACGAATACACTGCACATGACTAAGTACAACTCAGCCATGTGGGTTTCCTCACGATGTTTTCCCTCACCGTTAACAACCATGATAAATTAACCACACATATGTCTTTAGAAAAGACAAATTGGTGTAGGCCCGACCCAGGATTTGAACACTAGTCGTTTGCACGATAACCGGGTGTTCTACCCACTGGGCTATCACGGTTAAATAATAAATAAACAAAAACACCATATCTTTCTATCTATTTCAAGAGTTCCGGGGTTCTGGCAAAGTATCTATTTATTTGATTCCAGTTATAAGTATTATAGTTATATTGCCGTGTAGTGTCGGCTTAGAATAACACTACCCCATTTCTTCCGGTGGGTGTACGTAAGAGGCGACTAACGGTATTGGGGCTTTTAAGGAATTTTTGGGCGATGCGGTTGGAGACCCATCACCAAAAACCTTTATTTCACCATCTTTCCCCACGCAACTTCCAAAAGTGGTTGAGGAATTTGTAATTCCTTAGCTCTGGCTACCCCTTCTAGGGATTTATAGCCGTAAGTATATGTATGTATGTATGTTATAAGTTTTAGTAGGTAGGTATAAAAAGATAGAACTAACCTATGTCTCGGTGATCCTCGCGCATGGTCTTCATCAGCTCTGCCCGTGTAAGGCGAGCCGTAGCTTTTTGGAGAACAAGTTTTCAATTCTGAAGTCGATTTGTTTTTCTGTAAAACAAATATTATATTATATTAATTATTTATGTTTGCTGTGTAGTGTCGGCTTAGAATAGCACTACCCCATTTCTTCCGGTGGGTGTGCGTAAGAGGCGACTAACGGTATTGGGGCTATTAAGGGATTTTTGGGCGTTGCGGTTGGAGACCCATCACCAACAACCTTTATTTCACCATCTTTTCCCGCCGCAACTTCCAAAAGTGGCTGAGTAATTTCTGATTCCTTAGCTCTGGCTACCCCTTCTAGGGATTTATAGCCGTGAGTATGTGTAAATGTTTTATATTTGTTGTTCCTATTGAAGCATTACATTTACAACATTTAATATTACATCTATACTTATACCTAAACCTTATTAAAAACCAATTCACCATTCTAAGGTTGTCTGGAAGAGATTGCTTTAAGCGATAAGACCGCCAATTGTACTTCTATTTCAGTGGTAATCCGTGTTAAATGTTTTTAAATGTGATGTACAATAAAGAGTTTTCTATTGTATTCTTACATAATTATTAAGTGGTTAATCGCTTCGGCAACTTTGTGTAAATACACTGTTACATTATAAATTATATTACATTTTAAATTCAGCGATGTGTGTTTCATCGCGATATTTTCCCCTACACCGTTTACAACATCGATAAATTAAACTAAACATAAACGTTCACACCATTTATTCCCTACGGGGTTGGCAGAGGTGCCGATACTTATGCATAACGAGACAGCGCCACCTAGTGTCCAAAGTACCCACGTTTTGCTTAGACAGTGTACTCACGTGATAGGGGGCAGGCCTATCGCCGTTTTGTACGAGTACACTGTTGCATGGCTAAGTACAACTCAGCCATGTGGGTTTCCTCAGGCTGTTTTCCCTCACCGATAACAACCATGATAAATTAACCACACATATGACTTTAGTAAAGACAAATTGGTGTAGGCCGGACCCGGGATTTGAACTCAAGCCTGTCTGTTTACAGGCGGGTGTTCTACCTATTGGCTATCATGTCGATAACTTAAAAAAAAGGACATTGATATAGGACCGACTTAGGGTATGAAATAAAATTAAACATGCTTCTTTTTTTGCATATACGGTCACAAAAATGTATACCATTATTACTAAATTTTATTCTTTTCTCAATTGTTTAGCATTTTACATAACATAACAAATCACGCAGAATATCCCCGAAGGGGTTGGCAGAGGTACTAATACTTCTGCACATCACGTGACTTTGTCACCTGGTGTTCAGAGTACCCACGTTTTGCATGGACAGTGTACTCACGTGATAGGGGGCAGGCCTATCGCCGCTTTGTACGAATACACTGTCAAATGACTAAGTACAACTCTGCCATGTGGGTTTCCTCACGATGTCTTCCCTCACCGTTAACAACCATGATAAATTAACCACACATGACTTTAGAAAAGACAAATTGGTGTAGGCCTGACCCGGGATTTGAACACTAGTCGTTTGCACGATAACCAGTGTTCAACCCATTGAGCTATCACGCATTTTACATATATTTTCTTTTTCTGTTGTTATTCATTTTGTCATAAGATAGTTTAGTTTATTTTTATTTTTTTCTTTTGAATTAACTGTGTGTGTATCTTGTTTTAACTTGTGATCATCTGTTATTGGCCTTATTTACTGTACTGTTTCAACTTACTATATAATATGTGTTGCTGTAGATGATTCTTGTATAATACATACATACATACATACATATACTCACGGCTATAAATCCCATGAAGGGGTAGCCAGAGCTAGGTAATTAGCAATTCCTCAGTCACTTTTGGAAGTTGCGTGGGGAAAAGATGGCGGAATAAAAGATGTTGGTGATGGGTCTCCCACTGCATCGCCCAAAAATCCCTAAAATGCCCCAGTACCGTTAGTCGCCTCTTACGTACACCCACCGGCAGAAATGGGGTAGTGTTATTCTAAGCCGACACTACACAGCATGAATAAATAAATACCAAGTTATAATCCAAAAAGCTATCATGCTTGTCACCTAAGAGGTTTTACCTTAAATTTAATCCCAGCATTTCTAATCGACTCTGCATGAGATTCTCCGAAGGCACCTTTTACTGGAGTGGAGTGACAGGAACTGCCATATGTCGATTCTCTGCCTCCGAACACCTGTGATAATAATATTCATCATCATCATAACATAACATAAACGTTCACGCCGAATATCCCCGAAGGGGTTGGCAGAGGTACTAATACTTCTGAACATCACGTGACATTGTCACCTGGCGTTCAGAGTACCCACGTTTTGCATGGATAGTGTACTCACGTGATAGGGGGCAGGCCTATCATCATCAACATAATTTAAAGAGTAAGAGATGTAGGGTGTGAAGGCTTAGAGTAATGAAAGAAAGAAAGTGAAAGAAAGACAGACATTTATTCGCTGTACAGAACATGGAACACATTAATAGAGAAAAAAACATCACATTATTCAATTCAATTCACTGGACACTAGATGGCGCTGCCATGTGAGTTCAGAAGTATTGGTACCTCAGCCAACCCCTTCAGGGATAAACGGCGTGAACTTTTATGTTATGTTGTGTTATTATTATTCAATTCTCAAAGCTAGCAATCAAAAGTAAAGAAGAATATGATATGAGTAGATATTGCTTCACGTCTGTGCAGTATTAGATGAGTATGGGACTTTTGGCCATCATCAGTGGAAACGTTCACTTATGTTTAAAAATAACATACATACATACATATACTCACGCCATTAGTTCCTATTGGGGTAGGCAGAGACTATCGATCGCCACTTCGCACGATCTTGACAAACCTCTCTAGCTTCGTTTACATCCATCAATCTTTTCATACATGCTCTTTTATTCTTCATACTTCGGACGCCAGCCTTTTTGAGCACACTCTCAATTTGGTCCAAGTGTGTTCTCCGTGGTCGTCCTCTTCTAACATTACCATCCACACTAGCTCTATAGACCCCTTTTAACAATTTTCTATCATCCATCATCTCTATCATCTATCTTCTCTCTCATGGTTTAAAAATAAATCAAATAATATTGAGTTTTACAGACTCAAACTCAAATGTTTAAGCTGTATATCCCCAAAGGGGTAGGCGGAGGTACTACTTCAACAAAAAAAAACACGGGACATTTTCATCTGGTGTTTAGGGTACCACGTTTTGCTAGCTAGTAGGAGTAGGGTAGCATATTTTGAAAATTACAATATTTTAGATATGCCTTCTATAGTCAAGTTGTTTAGTTTGATGTCTTTAATCGATTTAAAATATAAAAAAGGTATGTTGTAAAAACGAGGTCTAGGCCAATTCTGTCAACCTCTCGAGCTTCATTCCACATTTTCATACAGACGCATCATACATGAAAAAAAATTGCTGATGAAGAATACATACCCTTATAGCATCCGAAACGAGAGGCTCACAGCAGCAGCCGTCTTCGTAAAATAATCCTATATATTTATTTTTTAGCCACGCTAAACTCTTATCGGCTAATTTCGCTTGACGCATCAACGATTTTACTACTAGATTTAGTCCGACTGCCCATACCCTGAAATGTGAAGGAAAATTTATTAATTTATAAGCTAATTAAAACGAACTTAACTAAAATAAACTTCAGACGTCATCAAAGGCATAAAGGGCTCAAATTATCTAACAAACATATTTTATGTAGATACATATATTTTCTGTTGCCATGTAGTGTCGGCTTAGAATAACACTACCCCATTTCTACCTGTGGATGATCGTAAGAGGCGACTAAGGATTTAGGGTCTTTTAAGTGATTTTGCCATGGTACACGACTCTACACAGCAATTATAATAATAGTATAGAATTTATTTGAACTTCTTTCTTCTTTTATTTAATCTTTTTTCTAGATTATTTCCTACAAATTTTACATTAAACTCACCTATACAGATAACAAGGCAACATAATAAAAAGCGACCGATTATCATTCAGAGTATTTCCATATATAAGTGTGATGACACAAAATCCGTCTGTCTGTATGTCCAATCCGTGTTTCCGTGCGCTCGACACCAGTTCTTGGAGTTCTCTCCCATCTAGTAGTTTGCCGCCGAGCCTTAGGTCTTTTACGCATTGGAGGTCGATGAAACTGTAAAGAGAAGAATTATTTAACAAAGTTTTACTGCAAGAAGAATGTATATATAGGAAATAGGAAGTTTGTATTGTATCAGAATACACTGTCCATGCAAAACGTGGGTGCTCTGAACACCAGGTGACAAAGTCACGTGATGTTCAGAAGTATTAGTACCTCTGCCAACCCCTTCGGGGATATTCGGCGTGAAAGTTTATATTATGTTATGTATTGTGTTATCTTGCCGTGTAGTGTCGGCTTAGAATAGCACTACCCCGTTTCTACCGATGGGTGTACGTAAGAGGCGACGAACGGTATTGGGGCTTTTAAGGGATTTTTGGGCGATGCGGTTGGAGACCCATCACCAACAACCTTTACTTTACCATCCTTTCCCCACTCAATTTTCCAAATGTGGCTGAGGAATTTAGCTAGGAAGCTCTGGCTACCTCTTCTAGGGATTTATAGCCGTGAGTATATGTATGTATATATTGAGCTTCTCCAGGCGACTAACGCGACTGAGGGTATGGGGCTTTTCGAGTGGGTTTGGGCGATGTGGTTGGAGACCTTCAATCTTTATTCTACTATCTTTTTAGCACTTAACTTACAAAAGTGGCTTAAAAATTGCTGCTGAAACTCTGGCTACGCTATTTTGGGGTTGTAGCCATGAGTATAAACATTTTTATATATGTCAAAATCCAAATATTCGTTTCGTGTGAGTGAATAAGAAATAAATTTTAATATTGTTTAGAAGAGATAAGAATGCTATTGTCGTTCTCGACATGAAGAGTAGACCTTCAGGTTTTGTATACAATACTAGATTTTACACATGGATGAATTCAGTAGGAGTCTTGCTGTGTAGTCTCGGCTTAGAATAACACTACCCGATTTCTACCCGTGGGTGATCGTAAGAAGCTACTGAGGGTATAGAGGCTTTTTAAGTGATTTTTGGGCGATGTGGTTGTAAACCCGTCACCAAAAACATTTATTATTACCATCTTTTCCCAATCAACTTCCAAAAGTGGCTGAGGAATTTCTGATTCCTTAGCTCTGGCTACCCCTTTCTTGGGATTTATAGCCGTGAGTATATGTATGTATGTTAAAAATTAGTTTAAAATTATAGCACTGCTTACCCCTCATCTCCAATAACACCAGCTTCATTTTCATGCGCCAACTGTACTTTGTATTTGTGAGGTATCACTTCTTCAGGGTTGTATGATAAATTTATTTCCGGTTGCTGAACGTTTTCATTTGGATTCTCACCTGAAAAAACATTTAAATATTACATAGGCATATTAACTCAATCGTCCACGCCGTAAATCCCCGAAGGGGTTGGCAGAGGTACTAATACTTTTGAATATCACGTGACATTGTCACTTAGTGTTCAGAGTACTCACGTTTTGCTTGGATAGTTTACTCACGTGACATGGGGCAGGCCAATCTCACCTCTCCTCCCCTTTCCTTCCCCTTTCTACCCACGGGTGTCGTAAGAGGCGACTAAGGGTATTGGGGCTTTTTATTGGATTTTTGGGCGATGCGGTTGGAGACCCATCACCAAAAACCTTTATTTTACGATCTTTTTCCCTTTCAACTTCCAAAAGTGGCTGAGGAATTTATAATTCCTTAGCTCTGGCTACCCCTTCTAGGGAATTATAGCCGTGAGTTTATGTATGTATGTATGTATATGACACTGTTTGTACTTGGGGACCTATAAGAACAGGTTAAACTTAAAGGGTCGAGTTTGACTCAAATCCAGCTTTTTATGTTATAGTAAAAATAGTTACCATGATAGGTAAAGCTAGGATGCGAAGGTTTACACCACGAGAGCAGGCCACAGCCTCTTTCCAGTCGCAGGTGCACAGAGGCACTACCCCACTCCGGGTCACAGATAACACTCGTGCTTCCGTGGTGGAGAATCTGAAATATAATATGGATATTGATGAAGATCTGCACTTGAAAGAAAGTAAATATTTATTTGGAACAAACAATTTAGGACCTATATACTAAAAATAAGTTTTGCATAAAAAAATTCACTTAAAAAAATACATAACATACACCTGTGCAATTCGTTCCCATTAGGGTAGGCAGAGATTATAGATCGCAACGTTGTAATATCCTTGCAAACCTCTCTAGCGTGTTGAACAATAGCAAAAACATCCTTACGGTTACGGTTTGTGAATTGATTCGCTGTAAAGTGTCGGCTCAGAATAGCAATATGACATACGCCTACTTCCAAATTACACACATACACACTACGTCATACTCATACTCCTCGAACGACACCCACAAAAATAAATCTCTGGGTGAATGACCTTTTAATACCTCTCTCTGCCGTCGGAGGCGCTGCCTTCGCAAATATTAGCGAGATCATGAATTTGAATTTGGTGTTATCAGCGCCTTAATGGTTCAAAGTGATTGTTAAACGATGTGGTTAAAAAATCGTCACCTAATAAACCAAAAAAATATCCTTATTCAATTTCCTAAAGTGGATTAGAATTTAAAATGTTGTATATCTAGCTACTCTTCTGGTATTTATATCAGTGAGTATATGTATGAATAAAGAAATTAATTAATATTCATTAAATGGTTCTTTTAACTTTTTCTATTTTTAATAAATTTATACATACATATATATAATCTACTGTGTTGTCAGCTTAGAATAGCACTACCCCATTTCAGCCGGTGGGTGTACGTAAGAAGCGACTAACGGTATTGGGGCTTTTAAGGGATTTTTGGGCGATGCGGTTGGAGACCCATCACCAACAACCTTTTTTTACCATCTTTTCCCCACTCAACTTCCAAAAGTGGCTGAGGAGTTTCTGATTCCTTAGCTCTGGCTACCCCTACTAGGGATTTATAGCCGTGAGTATATGTATGTATGTATGTATATAATCACAACCATAAACCCCAAAAAGGAGTAGCCAAAGCTTCAGATCTAGAAACTCCTCAGCCACATTTTGAGGTTGATAGGGGACAAGATGGTAGAAATAAACAATTTACTTTCTGGATTACTTACAAAAAACTATTTGCAATAATTGTACCTGTAAAATATGTCTATCAATTCTGTCAGCCCCTTGCGACGTCAAAGGGAACATAGACACCCCATGGTCATGTGACAAAGGCTGAACAGGACAATAGCCTCCGTCTTGCAGCTCGTATAGTGTCTCATCTTCAAACCCTTGCGCAGAGGGGTTGGCAGAGATCGCAAAAACTGGATCTTTGCAAGATGATAACGTGTTTCTGAAATAAAAACATGATTTAAATTATTTGCTGTAAACTGTCGGTTAAGAAGAACTCTACCCCATTTCTTCCCGTGGATGATCGTAAGAAACAGCTACAAGTATTGGGACTTTTTAAGTGATTTTTTAGGCGATGCGGTTGTTGATCTTTATAAATTATGATGATTATAATTATTGCCGTGTCGTATGAGGCGACTAAGGGTGTGGGGCTTTTTAAGTGGTTTTTGGGCGATGCGGTTGGAGACCCAACCTACGATACTTTATTTTTTCCATCTTCTCCCCTATCAACTTCCAAATGCGGCTGAGGAGTTTCTAGCTCTGAAGCTCTGGCTACCCCTTTTTGGGATTTACAGCCGTGAGTATATGTATGTATGTATTATAAATTAAACCTTGGAGGTTTGCTAGATTAACAAGTGGCAATAAATAGTTTCTATAAATCCTAATAGGAGCTCATAGCGTGAGTATAATTAACTAAGTAAGTTCAGCTTTCAACTAACTAACCCTTATAGAAATAAGGTCGCAACGTTCGTGTTTGTATAACCGAACGATTTAACATAGTAATTTACATACATAGATACATATACTCACGGCCATAAATCCCAAAAAGGGGTAGCCAGAGCCCAGAGCTAGAAACCCCTCAGCCACATTTGGAAGTTGATAGGGGACAAGATGGTGAAATAAAGTACCGTTATTGAAGGCTCTCTAACCGTATCGCCCAAAAACCACTTAAAAAGCCCCATACCCTCAGTCGCCTCTTACGACACCCGTGGGTAGAAAGGGGTAGTGACATTCTAAGCCAACACTACACGGACTCACGCCCGATTTCTGAACTGAGTATTCTAGCTGAGAACAACTTAAGTATCGTTTTGTCTCATTCAGTTGTTAAGATTTGAATGCGACAGAACGATATTTAAGTTGTTCTCAGCTGGAATACTCAATTCAGAAATCCAGACTAAGCCTTATAGAAATAAGGTTGCAATAATCGTGTTTGTATAACTTGACCCAATTAAACTAAGTAATTTATTGTCCCAATTAAAAGAAGGTTAATTAATATAAATGATGTTTTAATAGGTGTAAAGCGGCCATTGTTGTATTTTAACGCGCCCTTACTAATTACACATAATTAGCCTTAATCATTTAAGTTTGACAAAAACTCTGACACTTTAAATAATTATTTTATATTTTTTATTTGTTAACGGTGAGGGAAAACATCGTGTTACACTTAGTCATGTGACAGTGTATTCGTACAAAACGGCGATAGGCCTGCCCCCTATCACGTGAGTACACTGTCCATGCAAAACGTGGGTACTCTGAACACCAGGTGACAAAGTCACGTGATGTTCAGAAGTATTAGTACCTCTGCCAACCCCTTCGGGGATATTCGGCGTGAACGTTTATGTTATGTTATGTTTATATTTTTTGAGTTATCCAGATCTGAAAATCGTGAATTACAGTAGGCTGAAATAGGAGTGGATAAGGGGTAGCCAGGTCTTCAGAATACGAAATTTCCATAAACATAAAAAATAAACTTATCGCCGTGTAGTGTCGGCTTAGAATAAAACTACCCCATTTCTACCCGTTGGTGATCGTAATAGGCGACTAAGGGTATATAGGGTTTTTAAGTGATTTTTGGGCGATGTGGTTGGAGACCCGTCACCAAAAACATTTGTTATTACCATCTTTTCCCCAATCAACTTCCACAAGTGGCTGAGGAATTTCTCATTCCAAAGCTCTGGCTACCCCGTTAAGGTATTTATAGCCGTGAGTATATATATATATATATATATACTCACGGCACTTTGCTTTGCGTAGATTGGAAATTTACATACATGCATGCATACACTCACTGCTATAAATCCCTATAAGGTGTAGTCAGAGCTAAGAAATCAGAAATTTCTAAGCCACTTTTGGAAAGTTAAGTGGGAAAGATGGTACAATAAAGGTTGTTGGTGATGGTGAACCGCATCGCCCAAAAATCCCTTAAATGCCCCAATATCGTTAGTCGCCTTTTACGTACACCCACCGGAAGAAATGGGGTAGTGCTATTCTAAGCCGACACGACACAGCATTGGAAATTTCATAATATTATTTTTGGATGATAAGCGGGGAAAAATATTGTGAACTAATAAATTAGTGATTAAAAGCCCTGATACCCTAGGTAAACACATGTCCTAAGCGGACACTACATCGAGTTTAAAGATATTGATTGAAAGTAACAGAGATATTATGCGTAGGCAATCAGCAATATTTCAAAACATATACATATACATCTTAAAAAACTATATACATACATACATATACTCACGGCTATAAATCCCTAGAAGGGGTAGCCAGAGCTAAGGAATTAGATATTCCTCAGCCACTTTTGGAATTTGCGTGGAGAAAGGATGGTGAAACAAAGGTTGTTGGTGATGTCCCCAACCGTAAAAAAATCCCTCAAATGCCCCAATATCGTAAGTCACCTCCTACGTACACCCACCGGAAGAAATGGGGTAGTGCTATTCTAAGCCAACACGACACAGCATAAAACTATATCCGTTGTTTTGTTTACCTTCATAAGCCTACGGCAGTCGTACCTAGTTAAATTTGAATAAATACATGATTGCCGTGTAGTGCCGGCTTAGAATGTCTCTACCCCTTTCTACCCACGGGTGTCGTAAGAGGCGACTAAGGGTATTGCGGCTTTTTATTGGATTTTTGGGCGATGCGGTTGGAGACCCATCACCAAAAACCTTTATTCTTACCATCTTTTCCCCACTCAACTTCCAAAAGTGGCTGAGGAATTCATAATTCCTCAGCTCTGGTTACCCCTTCTAGGGAAATATAGCCGTGAGTATATGTATATGTACATGAGCTATCAATCCATGTAAGAAAACTGATAATCACCTTAAATAATCGCCAAATCCCGCGGCAGAATTCTTCACCAACGCGTAGTGGTGCTGGTGAAAGCTGGCGATATGGTCCATCACGGCCTGCGTTCGGTACACCTTCTCCAAGTTAACTAGGCCTTCAGGCCCTACCTTCCTCCATCCGGGGACTTGGTCCTCTTCGTCGAATGAGGCTATGTACTGAAAAGAAAAGTTGCTAGTAAATTTCTTGAAGTTCTAGTTTTTGGGATTTCATCAAATTAAAAACGAAAGGTAAGATGGAGTCGTAAATATTATTATTAATATCACGTGACATTTTTGTAGATAGGGGCCAAGCCTATTACCACTTTCTACCAATAAAATATAGCATGACTAATTATAACTCATCCATGATTTTTGCTGTGTAGTGTCGGCTCAGAATAACACTAGCCCATTTCTTCCGGTGGGTGTGCGTAAGAGGCGGCTAACGGTATTAGGGCTTTTAAAGGATTTTTGGGCGATGCGGTTGGAGACCCATCACCAACAACCTTTATTTTGCCATTTTTTCCCCACTCAACTTTCCAAAAGTGGCTGAGGATTTTCTAGTTCCTTAGCTCTGGCTACCCCTTCTTGGGATTTATAGCCGTGAGTATATGTATGTATATATGATTTTTCACTTCACCGCTGAAATCCATGAAAAATAAACCCTATGTACAACACTTAAGAAAAAAAAACTTCTTAGATATTATGGTACTAAGAGTTGGGATCCCAAATATTTCCTACTCTCTCTTTAAACCATCCACGATCTCCTATTAGATCCTATATGTGAACGTTTATTGCGTAACAAGTTGCAACCGTGATAGCTCAATGGGTAGAACACCGGTTATCGTGCAAACGACTAGTGTTCAAATCCCGGGTTATGCCTACACCAACTTGTCTTTTCTAAAGACATATGTGTGGTTAATTTATCATGGTTGTTAACGGCGAGGGAAAACATCGTGAGGAAACCCACATGGCTGAGTTGTACTTAGTCATGTGACAGTGTATTCGTACAAAACGGCGATAGGCCTGCCCCCTATCACGTGAATACACTGTCCATGCAAAACGTGGGTACTCTGAACACCAGGTGACAAATTCACGTGGTGTTCAGAAGTATAAGTACCTCTGCCAACCCCTTCGGGTACAAACGGCGTGAACGTTTATGTTATATATGTTATGTTAAGTTGCAAGAATTTCGTTATCAAAAAAATAAATTTATTTATCAATTTAGCGGTGGCTAAAAATCCATAAGAGTGTGACTCCACCCGAGGTGTGCTAGTCTAATGTGTTATTTAAGAACTAATAGCTTCGCTTCATTTAACTAGCATAGCTCGGTATCTTGTAACGCAAGTAATTGAAGCGTTTAAATTGGTTCTTAAATAACATACTTTCCTTTCTGGTAGATTTGCAGCCTAAAGATCATACATACATATACTCACGGCTATAAATCCCTAGAAGGGGTAGCCAGAGCTAAGGAATTACAAATTCCTCAGTCACCTTTGAAAGTTGAGTGGGGAAAAGATGATAGATTTAAGGTTGTTGGTGATGAGTTTCCAACCGCATCGCCCAAAAATCCCTTAAAAGCCCCAATACCGTTAGTCGCCTTTTACGTACACCCACCGGAAGAAATGGGGTAGTGCTATTCTATGACGACACTACACAGAAAGCCTAAAGATCACTACTTCAAAAAATATTTACCACTTGTTTGCTCTGCTCACTCCCTTTATCTCTCCTCTCTCTCATAGGGCTGCTCGATGATTGGTCCATTCTCTTACTATCTCTTCTCGACTCCTTCCCTTCTCTTACTGAATCTCTCTTAAACTCTCTTTTACTAGTAGGAGTGCTTGCAGACGAAGACGTTAATGAAGGTGCTATTGCTAATATTTCTCTGAAAACAAAAGTATATTATTAAAATCGGGACCTATTAGTCTTTTTTTAAGTCATTTGTGTGGTTAATTTATCATGGTTGTTAACGGTGAGCGAAAACATCGTGAGAAAACCCAAATGACTGAGTTGTACTTAGTCATGTGACAGTGTATTCGTACAAAACGGCGATAGGCCTGCCCTCTATCACGTGAGTACACTGTCCAAGTAAAACGTGGGTACTCAGAACACCAGGTGACAATGTCCCGTGATGTTCAGAAGTATCATTCAAGGACGCGACGAACTGAGTTGATGTAATTAAGTTAGTTCGGAAATATCTCCGGAAAGCTTCTACGTCAATGTCAAAGTTAATTATACTATAAGAGCTTAGTCTAAGTTGAGCTTTGGTAAGCACAAAAGCTCTAGAAACTTCTAATAAGTATCGTTCGATAGTTGTCAGTAATATGTTTACGAAACAAGTTTTCGAGTGAGAGCCTTAACTTCTTAGCCTCAAGAGATTTATCTATCGAAGTCTTCATTGATATCGGAAGTCTTTGTCTTACCATTTTGTATAATGATGACTTTTTAGGGTTCCGTACGTCTGAATACAAAAACGGAACCCGTATAGTAACGTCGCTTACAGTCAATTATCTCCGAATCTATTAGACCGTTTAAGTTGAAATTTGGTACACATATCAATTCCTGTGACCCAAACACAGAGGTGTGACGTGAGGTAAATCACTCAATATCAACATCGTACGGAACCCTCTTCACGCGAGTTCAACTCGCACTTGTCCCCTTTTTATTTTTTAATATCCATTCATACACACACGGGTATATCCCAAAAAGGGGTAGCCAAAGCCAGGGGTTTTGCTTAGCCCCTTTTGGTAGTGGAATGGAGAAAAGTTGGCAGAAAGGATCAGGTCAGTGATGGGTCTTGCTACTACTACTGTGCACTAGTTAGTTAGCTACTACTCTAGTAACTATAACATACATACATACATACACTCACGGCTATAAATCCCTAGAAGGGGTTGCCAGAGCTAACGAATTAGAAATTCCTCAGCCACTTTTGGAAGTTGCGTGGGGAAAAGATGGTAAAATAAAGGTTATTGGTGATGGGTCTCCAACCGCATCGCCCAAAAATCCCTTAAAAGCCCCAACACCGTTAGTCGCCTTTTACGATCACCCACGGGTAGAAATGGGGTCGAGTTATTCTTAGCCGACAGTACACGGCAGAATATATCTATATAACAATTAGAAGTTACCTTAATTCTCTAAGAAAGGCCCCAAAGAACGGTACTAAGCGACACTCATGCATGGCGTGCGCTCGGCTCAGTGCTCGCTCGTACTCAGCTGAGAGCAACGCAGCTGATAGGAAGTCTAGTGTAGGCAGCGGCTCGTCAGAGATTGAGAACCAGAACTGTTTTAGTTTTGGTGACCTGGGAAAGAGGGTTCAGAGTTAAGTAGGTACAGAAATCACAAAGGATATTTTAGAATTTCCAAATGAAAAGACGGTTGTTTTCCAATTTTATGTCAAAATTACATATATATTCTCATGTCCATATTTCCCTAGAAGGGGTAACCAGAGCTAAGGAATTCTAAATTCCTCAGCCACTTTTGGAAGTTGAGTGGGGAAAAGATGGTAAAAGTAAAGGTTTTTGGTGATGGGTCTCCAACCGCATCGCCCAAAAATTCAATAAAAAGCCCTAATACCCTTAGTCCCCTCTTACAACACCCGTGGGTAGAAAGGGGTAGCGACATTCTAAGCTGGTACTACACTATTTCCAAATTAATTTATTAAAAACCGAAAAAAAAAGTTTTAGACATAAAAGGTTAATTTGCAGTCTAATACTAAAATTGAAATACATAAAAAAAACTTTTTATTTTCCTCCTCTTCTCAATACTCCTCTGTATAGATAGATAGATAGATAACTCGTTTATTTATGTTAACATAACACCACATACAATATGAAAAACAATACATAAAGTGAAAAAATAAAACAATATTTTTAAACTTAAAATTAGTGCTATGGTAACACAAACTAGGTCCTAACTCAGTGCTTGATATTGCCAAGTGGGAAAACACTTGTTTTCAGTTAAGGCCTACACTACACTACACATAATTAATTAATATATAAACAAAATAATCTGTGTCTGCCACATTTGAATCTGTGTCTGTATGAACTACGAGTGCGAGAAATTTCGTTCTCTACCGTCGCGCAATTTTTGTTAAAAACGTGGTCCAAAGATTTCACTTCAAGAATTATTATATAGATAAAATTCCTTGGATATATGCTTTGCTGTGTAGTGTCGGCTTAAAATAGCACTACCCTATTTCTGCCGGTGGGTGTACGTAAGAGGCGACTAACGGTATTGGAGCTTTTAAAAGACTTTTGGGCGATGCGGTTGGAGACCCATCACCAATAACCTTTATTTTACCATCTTTACCCCTCTCAGCTTTACAAGAGTGGCTTAGGAATAACATATTCCTAAGATCTAGGTACCCTTTTCAGGGATTTATAGCCGTGAGTATAAGTATGTAGTGTATAGTGTAACGACATGATAGTCCAGTGGATAGAACACCCGCCCGAAAACAGAAGGGCGTGAGATCCAATCCTGGGTCGGGCCTACACCAATTTGTCTTTTCTAAAGTCATATGTGTGGTTAATTTATCATGGTTGTTAACGGTGAGGGAATACATCGTGAGGAAACCCACAGGGCTGAGTTGTAATAGTCATGTGACAGTGCCTCCTATCACGTGAGTACACTGTCTAAGCAAAACGTGAGTGTCTTCTCTGAACACTAGATTGCGCTGCCATGTGAGTTCAGAAGTATTGGTACCTCTGCCAACCCCTTCGGGGATAAACGGCGTGAACGTTTATGTTTATTATATGTATGTATGAGAATTTTGAAACCCGCGTTATGTGTTTGGTTTTTATGTGATGGAAAAATAATAATTTAATTATATCAAACTAGCGTTTAGTGTGGTCGCATAGAAAATCTTTAATCTGTAAAAAGTTAAAATATGTCAAACGCAATATTGAATAAATTATATTTTGATAATCAGAAAGAATGTGAATGTAAAAAGTTTCTTGTTGCTTCTACTCCTTATTGCCACCTTACGAAGCAAAGGATCAGTCAATTAACATTAATAATTGAAGTTCAAAAAATGAACATCGGCTTAGAGTAGCACTACCCCATTCCTTCCGGTGGTGTACGTAAGAGGCGACTAACGGTATTGGGGCTATTAAGGGATTTCTGGGCGATGCGGTTGGAGACCCATCACCAACAACCTTTATTTTTACTAAATTTTCCCCACTCAAATTTCCAAATGTGGCTGAGGTATTTCGAATTCCTTAGCTCTGGCTACCCCTTCGTGGGATTTATAGCCGTGAGTATATGTATGTATGTATGTATACAAATTAATGTTGAATTAATACAATTGTAAGTTGTGGATCAATAAAACTATGATTTCACAAAAACCCAAATAGGTTTAGAGTGAATAAATGCAGTGACACGGAACCAATACCTGATAGAATGGATATATAGAAAGAAAATATATAATGAAAGACATAGAGAATTTAACAATAAATAGAACGTCAACCAAACGTATTCTATAATATGATATAATTAAAGTACAAAAATTGCTGAAAAACTTGCGCTTGAAACGGATTTTCAAAATAAGTTATCCCTTGTAGTGTCGGCTTAGAATAGCACTACCCCGTTTCTACCGATGGGTGTACGTAAGAAGCGACTGACGGTATTGGGGCTTTTAAGGGTTTTTTGGGCGATGCGGTTGGAGACCCATCACCAACAACCTTTACTTTACCATCTTTTCCCCACTAAATTTTCAAAAAGTGGCTGAGGAATTTTTAATTCCTTAGCTCTGGCAACCCCTTCTAGATTTATAGCCGTGAGCATATGTATGAATGTAAGTTATCCCTTCACCCCGATTGGTTGATATAATGTTGTGATTTTTGTTGGACATTCATTTGCTTCGCTAAATCAGTGCCAATAAACTGAACCCTTTACGAAAAAGGATATTCTTTGTTTTTTCTATATTTAGATAAGTTCTCTATGAAAAATATAATGTTATATGATTAATTATAAAAAAAGTAATGTTAGATTATGTGACCGAGTGAGAAATAGTGTTATTCGTGAAAAGGTGTAAGATGATATTGTAAGAAAGATAGAAAAAGGAATGTTGAGATGGTTTGGGCATATAGAGAGGATGGATGATAGAAAATTGGCTAAAAGGATGGGAGGGACGACCACGGAGAACACACTTGGACCAAATTGAGAGTGTGCTCAAAAAGGCTGGCGTCCGAAGTATGAAGAATAAAAGAGCATGTATGAAAAGATTGATGGATGTAAACGAAGCTAGAGAGGTTTGTCAGGATCGTACGAAGTGGCGATCAATAGTCTCTGCCTACCCCAATGGGAACTAATGGCGTGAGTATATGTATGTATGATAAAATATAAGCAGCCGTGATAGCTCAGGGAGTAGAACACCCCTTGTTGTGCAGACGATCAGGGTTTAAATCCCAGGTCGGGCTACACCAATTTCTCTTTATAAAAGTTATATGTGTGGTTAATTTATCATGGTTGTTAATGGTGAGGGAAAACATCGTGAGGAAACCCAAATGGCTAACTTGTAATTTGTCATGTGACAGTGTATTAAAAAAAATGGCGATAGGCTTACCCCCTATCACGTGAGTACTCAGTCCAAGTAAAACGTAGGTACTCTGGACACCAGATGAAAATGTCACGTGATGTGATACTTTCTGCCTACACCAATGGGAACTAACGGCGTGAGTATATGTATATATTATTTTGAATGTATGGCATTAAGAGAAATTCAACAATGGCGTGTCTATATAAACTATCTCAGTAAACTAGTGTCTAAAATTACCAATATCAACATATTATCATCGTTATTAATTTGTCTAAATAATTATAACGCTTATGACTAACCACCTCCTCAACTTTTCCATGTTCAGCGCTATAATGGCGGTATAACACGCAAATACAGCTGAAATACAGCGTTAATAAAACTATTAGTCGCTTAGTCGTCCATTAAACTGTACTAATATAGCGGAGACTGACCTCATTTGTAAAACACACCTATTAATATCGTTTCATTAACATTTTTAGATATTTATCGATATTGATCGCTTTGTTACTTTCGTAGCTTAAAGGGAAAAGACTCGGTAGTTATAAATAGGTGTGGATTTGAATCTTGATTCTAGCGTTTTGCTCTATGTTTTGCAAAAACCACAAGGTTTTTTTGGCATACATACATACATATAAAGAAAGAAAGAAAGAAAACATTTATTCATTGCTACATACAAATATACCCACGGCAACTAGAAGGGGTAGCCAGAGCTAAGGAATAAGAAATTCCTCAGCCACTTTTGGAAAGTTCAGTGAGAAAAAAATTGTAAAATTAAGGTTTTTGGTGATGAGTCTCCAACCGCATTGCCCAAAAATCCCTTGAAAGCCAAAATACGAGTAGTCGCCTCTTACGTACACCCATTGGAAGAAATGAGGTAGTGCTATTCTAAGCCGACACTACACAGCAGGTTTATTACTATGCTTATTAAAGGGGATACAAAGAACAGCAGTGGATGTTTAATGTGAATTTTTTTTTTCACTGGTGACATCACTCCTAAACGGCTGGACCGATCTCTACCAAACTTTGCATGATCGTCATACGCATCGAGTACCAGGTCGTGAGAGAGAGTTTTTTCTCGAAAAAAAAGAGGTATAATCATCTATACTTATAATAAATCTGTAGAGAGGTCAATTCTGTACATGAAATATATTTTCAAAAAGACCATCAGGTGGTGATTAGGGATCGATACTGATGCCAAAAACGCAATCAGTAAAATTTAAGTCTGTCTGTCTGTCGGTTTGTATGTTCCTTATGGAAACAAAAACTACTCGACGGATTTTAACGAAACTTGGTACAATTTATTCTTCATACACCTGCGCATATACTTTTCAGCTGAGTAGTAAAGGGGAATTTTGGGAAAACCGGAGAAGTTACTCCATTTTTTAAGCTTCCGTCGCGTGTGCAGCCTCAATGGTTAAACTTACATAGAAATCATGTGTCACGGAAACATTCTTCATAAAATTATCTAAAAAAAATCTTTTACGGTTGACTCACAATAACACGTGTAATTCCTGATAGCTTAGCAGTTCGGAACATTCTGATTATATTTGTTTACTCTTACGTTTGTAAACCTCTCACTCATCCCTAATTTAAAAAAGGTAACATTATTAACTATTCAATAAAAAAAAATCATAGAAATCGGTTGACAAACACCGAAATCTATACTTATAATAAATCTGTAGAGAGGTCAATTCTGTACATGAAATATATTTTCAAAATAACTATCAGGTGGTGATTAGGGATCGATACTGATGCCAAAAATGCAATCAGTAAAATTTTTGTCTGTCTGTCTGTCTGTCTGTCTGTCTGTCTGTCTGTCTGTCTGTCTGTCGGTTTGTATGTTCCTTATGGAAACAAAAACTACTCGACGGATTTTAACGAAACTTGGTACAATTATTCTTCATACTTCTGCGCAAGTTTTTGTATACTTTCCAGCAGAGAAGTAAAGGGGAATTTTGGGAAATTTGGGGAAAACGGGAGAAGTTACTCCATTTTTTAAGCTTCTGTCGCGTGTGCAGCCTTAATGGTTAAACTTACATAGAAATCATGTATGACGGAAATATTCTTCATAAAATTATCTAAAAAAAAATCCACAACAGTTTATGTCTCTCTTTTATGGTTGACTCACAATAACACGTGTAATTCCTGATAGCTTAGCAGTTCGGAACATACTGATTATATTTGTTTACTCTTACGTTTGTAAACCTCTCACTCATCCCTAATTTAAAAAAGGTAACTTATTACCTATTCAACAAAAAAAGAATCATAGAAATCGGTAGACAAACACCGAAATTATACATAAAATAAGCCATCGCGCCCGTGATCGAAACCCAATCTTTACTAATTTACATATAACATACTATATGGCGCCAGTAGTTGCATCCTACATAACGTAATGATTTATTTTTTAGATTGTTATAAATACATCATGGCGTTTTATTCCAAAATTTGCTAATAAACGGAAATACTGAACCGTTCATTAAAGCGCATTCAAAATCACCAAACTAAACTGTTAAGGGAGTGCTATAAATTTAATAAATTGAAAACATTACGCTGAATTTCACAATGCTTGAGCAGTGACTGAAGAAAGAAACCTCAGATATTTAAAAAAACAACGCTACCCGTGCGAAGCTGGGACGATCCACTAGTTATACATAAAATGAGCCATCGCGCCCGTGATCAAAACCAAATCTTTACTAATTTACATATAACATACTAGATGGCGCCAGTAGTTGCATCCTACATCACGTAATGATTTATTTTTTAGACTTTTATAAATACTTCATAGCGTTTTATTCCAAAATTTGCTATTAAACGGAAAAACTGAACCGTTCATTAAAGCGCATTCAAAATCACCAAACTACACTGTTTAGGGAGAACTATAAATTTAATAAATTGAAAACATTACGCTAAATTTACAAAGCTCAATTGGCAGAGCGTCGGGGGCGTATACCCGAGGTCGCGGGTTCGATTCCCGCCTGTGTCGAAATTTTTCTTTTCCTTATTTATTCTTTATTTATTAATAATAATCCCCACATGAGGTTTTCATCAACAAAAAGATTTAAATTATGAGGAATAATCATCCTTCAAAGTTTTCCATGTTCGATTTCATCCGGCTTACCTAGACCTAGTAATACCACAGTCGTCTAGTGGTGAAATTTGAATACAATTACATTAAGTCAAAAAACAATCCTCTTGCTTTAATCTTATAAGTAGACATAAACAATAAAGCTGAATATAACATAATAACATAAACGTTCACGCCGAATATCCCCGAAGGGGTTGGCAGAGGTACTAATACTTTTGAACATCACATGACTTTGTCACCTGGTGTTCAGAGTACCCACGTGTTGCATGGACAGTGTACTCACGTGATAGGGGGCAAGCCTATCGCCGTTTTTGTACGAATACACTGTCACATGACTAAGTACAACTCAGCCATGTGGGTTTCCTCACGATGTTTTCTCTCACCGTTAACAACCATGATAAATTAACCACACTTATGTCTTTAGAAAAGACAAATTGGTGTAGGCCCGACCCGGGATTTGAACACTAGTCGCTTGCACGTTAACCGGCGTTCTACCCATTGAGCTATCACGTATTATAAAATATCGTAAAAGGTGTAGTGAGAATTCGCTTCTCGTATTAATATACAAAAACGCTTGCCTCCTATCACGTGACGTAACTTCAAAACACGAGCAAAAAGAAGGAACTCTGACCACCAAGTGGCACATTTCGTCACGTGATCAAAGTTCACTATATTGGTTGACGACGTATATTGCCGAAGGGGTGGCAAAGATACTAAACCTTCTGAATACAATTTGAAGTAATTATCCTTGTAAAAACATGTTTGACTTAATTTCGGGATGTTAGACTTTATACTTTTTTTGCTGTGTAGTGCCGGCTTAGAATGTCACTACCCCTTTCTACCCACGGGTGTCGTAAGAGCCGACTACGTGTATTGGGCCTTTCTATTAGATTTTTGGGCGATGCGGTTGGAGACCTATCACCAAAAACCTTTATTTTACCACCTTTTCCGCACCTTGGGTAGCCACCCTGGTGGGTACCTTCTCTAGACACTTGATCGCGCTTGCCATGTGAGTTTAGAAGTATTGGTACCTCTGCCAACCCCTTCGGGGATAAACAGCGTGAACGTTTATGTTATGTTATGTTATCTTTCTTCCAAAAGTGGCTGAGAATTTATAATTTCTTGGCTGTGGCTACCCCTTCTAGGGAATCATAGCCGTATGTATGTATGTATGTTGTTAACGGTGAAGGACGATCTTGAGAAAACCCACACGGCTGAGTTTTACTTCATCATGTGACAGCGTATTTGTATAAAAACAGCGAGTGCTTTGTCGAAGCAAAACGACGGTACTCTGAATTCCAGGTCACAATAATTTCACATGATAATCCAGAATTACTAGTACCTCTGTCAGCTATTCGAAAATTTACGGCACGATTATAAAGCAACCATGATAGCCCAGTGGGTAGAACACTCGGTTATCGTGCAAACGACTAGTGTTCAAATCCTGGGTCGGGCCTACACCAACTTGTCTTTTCTAAAGACATATGTGTGGTTAATTTGTCATGGTTGTTAACGGTGAGGGAAAACATTGTGAGGAAACCCACATGGCTGAGTTGTACTTAGTCATGTGACAGTGTATTCGTACAAAACGGCGATAGGCCTGCCCCCTATCACGTGAGTACACTGTTCATGCAAAACGTGGGTACTCTGAACACCAGGTGACAATGTCACGTGATGTTCAGAAGTATTAGTACCTCTGCCAACCCCTTCGGGGATATTCGGCTTGAACGTTTATGTTATTATGTTATGTTATGATTATAAATTAATAGCCTAATGACCTGTCAATCGGTGTCTGAAAAGGCCCGAATGGCTGTGCATGATGCTGTTCTTGTTCCTACGCTTAGGATAGATGATAGATGGAGAAATTGGTAAAGGGGTTTTAAAGAACTAGTGTGGATGGTAATGTGAGTAGAGGACGACCTCGGAGGACACACCTCGATTAAAAAGAGTGTGTGATGAAGTATGAAGAATAAAAGAGCATGTATGAAAAGATTGATGGATGTAAACGAAGCTAGAGAGGTTTATCAGGATCGTACGAAGTGGCGATCAATAGTCTCTGCCTACACCAATGAGAACTTATGGCGTGAGTATATGTATGTATGTATGATTATAATAAGTTTTGAGTGAGAGAGATGAACTCAAGATTATCCTACTAAAACTATATCAGGCTTTCCCGCAACATACATAAAATACTCCAAGGCATTATCCTAACTTGGCTAACAGAAACATGAATACAAATGTCGGTTGTTGAAATAAAAAGAAAATCTAATTGAAAAATACCGACTGGCTCGCGCCGGGGTAGGGATGGGACACCACTAATGTTTTAGTCTTAAATTCTTAGTCTTGAATAGTTCTATCATATTACTGTTATAAGGTAAAACGACGTGAAAGCTCAGTGGGTAGAACATCGGTTAACGTGCAAGCGACAAGTGTTTAAATCCCGGGTCGGGCCTATACCAATTTGTCTTTTCTACAGACATATGTGTGGTTAATTTATCATGGTTGTTAACGGTGAGGGAAAACATCGTGAGGAAACCCACATGACTGAATTATATTTAGTTATGTGACAGTGTGTTCGTACAACACGGCGATAGGCCTGCCCCCATCACGTGAGTACACTGTCGATGCAAAACGTGGGTACTCTGAACACCATGTGGCAAAGTCACGTGATGTTCAGAAGTATTAGTACCTCTGCCAACCCCTTCGGGGATATTCGGCGTGAACGTTTATGTTATGTTATTATGTCATAAGGTAACTTTAGCTGTGTAATATATCCGTCTATCCGATTTAGCTTAGGTACAAAAAGGTGGTAAAATAAAGGTTTTTGGTGATGGGTCTCCAACCGCATCGTCCAAAAACCAATAAAAAGCCCCAATACCCTTAGTCGTCTCTTACGACCCCCGTGGGTAGAAAGGGATAGCGACATTCTAAGCCGGCACTAGACGGCAATAATAAATAATATGTATAAAATGTTTCTATCTGTGATGTACAATAAAGAGTTTTCCATTCCATTCTATTCTATTCTACACACCTTTGCCGGGCCAGGGCGGGCTACAGCTGCCCGGCACACCTAAAGTCATGGTGAAGCCGCACAGGCCACAGAGCCAGCAGCAACGAATCCATTCGAAAAAATAGTAATATGTCTGTATATATTTGGTATTGCTGTGTAGTGTCGGCTTAGAATAGCAGTACCCCATTTCTTCCGGTGGGTGTACGTAAGAGGCGACTAACCGTATTGGGGCTTTTGAGGGATTTTTGGGCGATGCGGTTGGAGACCCATCACCAACAACTTTTATTTTACCATCTTTTCCACACTCAACTTTCCTAAAGTGGCTGAGGAATTTGTAATTTCTTAGCTCTGGCTACCCCTTCTAGGGATCTTTTGCCGTGAGTATATGTATGTATGTTTTTAAAACTACGAAAAACTCATAAGTAGTAGCATATATGACTCATTAAATATTCCATAACCCAATTTATTCCAACAATTTACATACACACACACTCACGCCATTATTTCCGGCTGTGGTAGGCTTTGGTAGAGACTATCGATTACCACATTGAATAATCCGTCGAAGCTCTCTAGCTTTATTTACACCCATCGATCTGTTCATACATTCCTTTTATTCTTCGAACTTCTTACGCCCGCCTTTTAACACTATTTTCAACATTTTTTACATTTTAGCCTAAGCTGAAAACCCGTTAGCCGTGTAGTGTCGGCTTAGAATAACACTACCTCATTTCTTTCAGTGGGTGTACGTAAGAGGGGACTAACGGTATTGGGGCTTTTAAGGAATTTTTTGGCGATGCGGTTGGAGATCCATCACTAACAACCTTAATATTACCATCTTTTCCTAACTCAACTTTCCAAAAGTGGCTGAGTAATTTCTTATTCCTTAGCTCTGGCTACCCCTTCTAGGGATTTATAGCCGTGAGTATATGTATGTATGTATGTTAAGACACCTATCTTTATGAGCACATTTTCTATCATTTTTACATTTTAGCCTAAGCTCAAAACCTAATTTCCCATCCCTACTCCAGCAAACATTCCCGAACAACCTGTAGTTACTCTCTCATGCTGTTAGCTGTTTTATTCTATTTGCTGAACTCCGAATGGTATTTACATAGCTTAGCTTGCACTAGCTGCGATATCGCAACAGCAGGTAGTGGTTGAATAGTTTTATTTTATACTAGAACTCTTTTGTTCGGGAACCGTCTGTATATTTTTTCTGTTATGAAGTTTACTCGTGGTTTCGGAGGTTACAATTGTATCCTTGATGATTATTAAATGTTTTTTATTGGAATTGAAAAATTGTAAATAAATGGGTGTACGTTTCTTTCTGTTTCTTTGGGGACATACATACATATACTCACGGCTATAAATCCATAAAAGGGGTAGCCAGAACTAAGGAATTAAAAATTTCTCAGCCACTTCTGGAAAGTTGAGCGGGGAAATTATGGTAAAATAAAGGTATGGTGATGGGTCTCCAACCGCATCGCCCAAAAATCCCTTAAAAGCCCCAATACCGTTATTCGCCTCTTACGTACACCAACCGGAAGAAATGGGGAAGCGCTATTCTAAGCCGACACTACACAACAATCTTTGGGGACACTATCCGTTATGTGTGTATTATGAAGTTTATAGTCGAGACGTATTCTATGGCTAAGTTTTCATTAAATTATTTTATAGTTTTCTTTAAATAATTAATTATTTATTTTTTAATTTACATGTTATAACTTATACTGGAACGTGTAATGGGTTGATAAAGACTGGATGATTAGTATGAAATAATATATGAAAATAAAAAAGATGTAGGAACCATAAATGTTTTTTAAGTGATTTTTGGGCGATGTGGTTGGAGACCCGTCACCAAAAACGTTTATTATTATCATCTTTTCCCCAATTGACTTCCAAAAGTGGCTGAGGAATTTATCATTCCAAAGCTCTGGCTACCCTGCTAAGGGATTTATAGCCGTGAGTATATGTATGTATGTATGTATGAACCATAAATGTAAGGGAAGCAAGAAAGATTTGTCGAGAGCGATCGAGTGTCTCCGCCTGCACTGAAAATAACCGGCGTGAGTATAAGAGAGAAAGTAAATAAATTATGAACTAGTATGATTAATGATATTATGATTATTGAGGGTGTGAGTTTCGATCATTAGTATTAACAAGTCTTATGACAGTTGATCATTATGATGTAAAATGGTATAAAGAACATTTATACATATATACATACATATACTCACGCCATTAGTTCCCATTGGGGTAGGCAGAGACTATTGATCGCCACTTCGTACGATCCTGACAAACCTCTCTAGCTTCGTTTACATCCATCAATCTTTTCATACATGCTCTTTTATTCTTCATACTTCGGACGCCAGCCTTTTTGAGCACACTCTCAATTTGGTCCAAGTGTGTTCTCCGTGGTCGTCCTCTACTAACATTACCATCCACACTAGCTCTATAGATCCCTTTTATCAATTTTTTATCATCCATCCTCTCTATGTGCCCAAACCATCTCAACATTCCTTTTTCTATCTTTCTAACAATATCATCTTTCATTATGGACTTCCGAAAATACGACTTAATAGTAAAGTAATAATAAGTTGTCATCTACACAACCAGTCAGCTAGTGCGTTTATACATACATATACTCACGGCTATAATTCCCTAGAAGGGGTAGCCAGAGCTAAGGAATTATAAATTCCTCAGCCACTTTTGGAATAAAATAATAAATAATACCCATCACGAAAAACCTTTATTTTACGATCTTTTCCCCACTCAACTTCCAAAAGTGTCTGAGGAATTTATCCTTAGATCTGGCTACCCCTTCTAAGGAATTATAGCCGTGAGTATATGTATGTATGTATTTCCTACGAAGCAACGAAAGTTGACACATTATTTATGACCTGATTAACATTTTTCATCGTTTACCCTATATGAATTTTACCCTCCTTTTGGGACCAGTTTGTACAGAAATATAATATATGGGGTTTGAATACTCTGAAGTTAGGGAGTAGGGAACAACACTGTTTAAGTGACTAAGTATAATACTATAATAAATAATAATAATAATAATAATAATAGTCCTGGAATATCGCCAAGTGCCTCTCGAAAGGAGGCCAAGGCTGCCCCGAGTTCCTCTCAGCATCAAGGTTCGGGATGTCGTTGAGGCCGTCAATAACATGCTGCCCTCATTTCTAGAGAGCAGCATGGACCTTTGGGATACGGATTCAATTCTCTTTGGCGCCGCAATGACAGTTTGTCAATTTGTCGGCGTCAGGATGCCGCCAACAAGAGCTGGTGGCTCCCGCCAGGCTGGCAGTACTAGTCCCAGGACTAGAACTAGACCAGCCTGGATGAGGCGGATTGAAAGCCGTATCACAAGGGCCAGGGTCCTCATCGGCAAACTGACCAGCTTCAGATCAGGCAACAATAGGCCGAGGGTGGTGCGCTTCGTCAGGGAGGCATTCCCTGGTGAGAATGTCTTTGACAACTCACCGGAGTTTGCCTGTAGACTGGTGGAGCGCATCGATGATCTGAAGCAGAAGATCGCTGCTTGGGGTAAGCGAATTAGGCGATATTCTGAAAGGGTAAAGAGGTACCAACAGAATCGTCTCTTCATGAGTGATCAGAAGAAGTTCTACAGAACTTTGGAGCGTCCCGATGTGGTTTCGACAGGTCAGCGACCGGAAAAAGCCGATGTAGTTGCCTTTTGGCGTGGGCTTTGGTCGCTGCCTGTTGATCACGAAGAGGGCCGATGGTTCGAGGCGGTCGAGGGAGCGTGCGAGCCCATAGCGCCCATGAACCCCGTCAACATATCCGAGGAGGATGTGGTGGCTGCGATCCGTAAGGCTCCGAACTGGAAAAGTCCGGGGCCGGACGGATTGCACCATTACTGGTTGAAGGGGTTCACGCGCTGTCACGCTACTCTCGCCCGTCAGTTCCAAAGCGCCCTCGAGAGTGGGACGCTCCCGAACTTCTTAACTACTGGGGTCACTCATTTAGCTCCAAAGAGCGATGCTACCGCGGATCCATCACAATACCGCCCCATTACTTGTCTTTGTACAATTTACAAGACCTTGACATCCGTTCTGAGCTCCAAGATTACTCAACACATTGTAGATAACAATGTGATATCTGGAGCTCAGAACGGATGTAGGGGCGGTAGTCGCGGTAGCAAGGAGCTACTCCTCATCGATGCGGTCGTAGGCCAACTGGTCAAACGCAACCGTCGGAACTTCTCCGCTGGCTGGATAGACTACAGGAAGGCGTTCGATTCGGTACCTCATACATGGCTCATGAGGGTCCTCGAGCTGTACAAAATTGATAGTACAGTTCGACACTTCCTCGGGCAGTGTATGGGGTGCTGGAGAACGATCCTGAGTTTAGACGGTCAGCGGATGACGGATGCGAATGACCAAATTGATATAAGGCGAGGGATTTTCCAGGGCGATTGCCTGAGTCCAGTTTGGTTTTGCTTGGCCCTGAATCCTCTAAGTACACTCTTGGAGAATTCAGGGACGGGCTTTCAGTTTCGGAGAGGCGGACCACGCTTGCCTCATCTCCTTTACATGGATGACCTGAAGCTTTACGCCCCCACGGCTGACAGATTGGCGGAGCTACTGACGATCACTAATGATTTCAGTGGTTCCGTCAAGATGGAGCTCGGGGTCGATAAGTGTGCGGTCATTCATGTTGGGAAGGGGCATGTCGTGCACTCTGATGGTGTCGATGTCGGCACCAATCATTTGAGGGCACTCTCCGAGGCTGAAACATACCGGTATCTGGGCATGTCACAAACCATCGGTGTGAAGGTGGCAGACGTGAAACAGGGTGTTTGCGAGGAGTTTTATGAACGACTGAAAAGTGTGCTTAATAGCTACTTATCAGGCGTTAATAAGATCCGAGCCATTAACTCCTGGGTCATGCCTGTACTGATGTACACGTTTGGCGTGCTCAGATGGACTCAGTCCGAACTAGACGCTCTGGACAGACGAGTCCGCACGACGATGACCTCTCATCGAATGCATCATCCGAGATCGTCGGTTATGAGATTGTATATCCCGCGGAAGTGTGGTGGTCGAGGCCTCTTGAGTGCCAAAACCATGCACAACCGCGAGGTATGCAACCTCAGAAACTATTTTTTGACGATGACGGATGATAGTATTCGGGGAGAGGTGGTCGCTAGTGATAAAGGACTGACTCCCTTATCGTTGGCCTCACAGGATTGGCGAACCCCGGAGGTACTTAGCACCTCTGATCGGGAGTCCGTATGGAAAGAGAAGGAGCTGCACGGGAGGTTTTACAAGGTACTTCACGAACCTTTCGTGGACCGTAAAGCCTCCCTGCATTGGCTGCGTTTCGGGGACCTCTTTGGGGAAACCGAAGGTTTTGTCTGTGCAATACAGGACCAGGTTATCAAGACGCGGAACTATCGGAAATACATCCTAAAGGACGGTACCACAGACATCTGTCGAGCATGTGGCCGTCCCGGAGAGTCACTTAGGCATGTTATTTCCGGTTGTTCGGCTCTTGCTAACACTGAGTACTTGCACAGGCACAACCAAGCAGCCAAAATCCTGCATCAGGAGCTCGCTCTAAAATACGGACTCTTGCAACAGAGGCTGCCGTATTACAAGTATCTGCCGGAGCCAATCCTAGAAAACGACCGTGCCAAAATCTATTGGGACCGATCTGTTATCACGGACAGGACTATTCTAGCGAATAAGCCTGATATCGTGGTATGGGATCGGTCGCAGTCGAGGGTGTTTCTAGTGGATGTCACTATCCCTCATGACGAGGGTCTCGTGAAAGCCGAAACCGAGAAGCGTCGGAAATATCTCGATCTGGCTCACGAGATCACCGACATGTGGGGTGTGACTTCGACAGAAATAATCCCAATTGTTTTGTCCGCGAACGGGTTAATTCCAACCAGTCTCGCGACCAACTTGAGGCGGTTGGATTTCTGTGGCGTGTCGGTTCCAGCACAAATGCAGAAAGCGGTGCTGCTCGATACGGCTCGGATCGTCCGTCGGTTCTTGAACCTGACTCCCTGACCCCGACCGACTGTGCTCTTGTCGGGGAGTACCGCCTCTCCCATTTAAAATTTATATTTTCATTTTCGGCCATGGGAGAGGCGAGAAACAAAAATGTTTTCCGAAATAATAATAGTATAATACTTATTTTACGTATATAGAATTCGAGGATGCAAAAGCATGCAATAGATTGCAATCTATATGTGTTTTATTTAGGAACTAGTGGATCGTCCCAGATTCGCACGGGTAGCGTTGTTTTTTTAAATTTCTGAGGTTTTTTTCTTCAGCCACTGCTCAAGCATTGTGAAATTCAGCGCAATGTTTTCAATTTATTAAATTTATAGCACTCCCTAAATGCACTGAATCTAATATATTTTCAAGGGTCCCGGCTGAAAATCAGCGTGCATTGAAGCTAAAACTCTAGTGTACATATGCTGAGTCGGCGCCTTTTTGGCTCTCATTGTGTGTAATTTGTGCGATTGTTGTATTTACATGTTGTATCATATGAGGGACTGAATAAAGATTTTTTTACTTTTACTTTACTTTTACTAAGTTGTCATCTACACAACCAGTCAGCTAGTGCGTTTCTGTTTGTATATTTTATCAGTCTTGCAAGTATCAGTCAAAATCTGGCAGTAAATCTATAAAATGTGTAGAGGGCCAGAGTTTTAGGATTAGAAATATCTCAGTTCAATTTGCTGTGTAGTGTCGGCTTAGAATAACACTACCCCATTTCTTCCGGTGGGTGTACGTAAGAGGCGACTTACGGTATTGGGGCTCTTAAGGGATTTTTGGGCGATGCGGTTGGAGACCCATCACCAAAAACCTTTATTTCACCATCTTTTCCCCACGCAACTTCCAAAAGTGGCTGAGGAATTTCCGATTCCCTAGCTCTGGTTACCCCTTCAAGGGATTCATAGCCGTGAGAATATGTATGTATGTATTTTATCAGTCTTGCTAGTATAAATCAGCCCAAATCTGGCAGTAAATCTATAAAATGTGTAGAGGGCCAGAGTTTTAGGATTAGAAATATCTCAGCCACTTTTGATAGTTCAGTGGGGAAGGGACTATAAAATAAAGAGTGTGGTGATTGGTCTCCTACGTCATCAATCAAACATTATTTCAAAAGCTCCGCACCCTAAGTCACCCGTGTGTAGAAATGTGTGTTATTCTAAGCTACACTACACAGCTTAATAAATAAAATTAAACAAACATATATATATATATACTCACGGTTGTTAATCCCTAGAAGGACTAGCCAGAGCTTCAGAATGAGAAATTCTTTAGCTATTTTTGGAAGTTGAGGGGAGAAAAAATTAAAAAAAAATTTTTTGGTGTTTGGTCTCCAACCGCATTGATCAAATTACATACATACATACATATACTCACGCCATTAATTCCCATTGGGGTAGGCAGAGACTATCGATCGCCACTTCGTACGATCCTGACAAACCTCTATAGCTTCGTTTACATCCATCAATCTTTTAATACAATTTCATATCGATCAAATTAATTTTAAAACAAATACGAACACACTTAAAATCCCCAATACCCTCTGTCGCCTATTACAATCATCCATTGGTAGAAATGGTGTAGCGCTATTATAAGCCAGCTTTAAAAATCATAGTACTGCCTCTTTTTTGAATCTTTTATTTAAAACTTTGCAAAAGTGGTTGAGGAATTTCTGATTCCTTAGCTCTGGCCACCCCATCTAGGGATTTATAGCCGTGAGTATATGTATGTATGTATGTCATTTAAAATCTAACTATTTCCTATGAAGCTACCGAGGTCGACACATTATTTATGACCCGATTAACATTTGTCATAGTTTACCCTCTTTGAATTTTACCCTCCTTTTGGGGCCAGTTTATACGGCAATATAATATATAGGGTTTGAATACTTTGATTTCAGGGAGTAGGGGGCAACACTATTTAAGTGACAAAGCAAGAATAAAATTATTTACTTTTACATTAATACATTATACGTTCTCAAGACCGTGTTGTGCCACTTTAAAATAACACTACCCCTTTCTACCGACGCGGTTGTCGTAAGAGACGACTAAGTTTTTCTTAGTACTTTTTCTATCACAGATCATAAGATAGTGACAGATGGACGGACGAACAGACAGCCAAATGTCAGTAATAAGTCGAGTTTGACTATTTTGGTGCAGATCCTTGACAAGAAAGAAAATGTTTTATTTTCTTAACATATTCCTAAGTATCATAGCAGAAGGGCAAGCACGAGCGCTATTTTATCGACACGATAACGGTTAGAATGAGATGGCGATATACGATACTAAGTAAGTGCGTAAGAGATGGCTGCTTTATCACACGCGATAACTAGTTTAAACATCGCTCGTACTAGCCGGGCTGGTGTCTGAAGTATGAAGAACAAAAGAGCATGTATGAAAAGATAGATGGATGTAAACAAATTGATGGAAGTGGCGATAGTCTCTGCCTACCCCAATGGGTAATAATGGCGAGTGTATGAATGTATTTATGCATCATGAATATAATTCCAATAAAAAGTTCAGTATCAATGGTTTTTCCGACCTTTTTGGAACCAAACCATATGTATTTCACAAAAACCGTAGATAATACTGCATTGTCTTTTTCATAACCAGAATAAAATATAAGCATGTGAGTGAGATCATGCATTTATTAATAACAAGAAATCAATAAAAGTTCAATTAATAAATCATTTGTCAAAGCTCAAACAAAGCTTTCAGGCATCTGTTGTGAAATAAAAAAACAAAAGTTTAAGTAGAGGATTGCGTGACGACAGTTAGCGGAAAAAAAATACGACATCAAATGGATTTAGTGTATCATACATACATACATACATATACTCACGACTCTAAAAGTCCTCCTGGAAAAGGGTAGCCAGAGCTTCAGAGCTAGAAAATCTTCAGCCACATTTGGAAGTTGATAGAGGACAAGATGGTAGAAATAAAGTATCGTTGGTGATGGGTGTCCAACCACCGCCGCTTAGTCGCCGCTTACGACACCCGTGGGTAGAAAGGAGTAGTAACATTCTAAGTCAGCACTACACGGCAAAAGGACCTTAGTGATACCGCCAGTCAAAAGAAGCGATGCCGGACATAGATAAAAGACTAACAAGACGACTACTTCAACTAAACAGGAGAAGCCTAAGAATGATAACAGGAATCCGTGGGTGATCGTAAGAGGCGACTAAGGGTATAGAGGCTTTTTAAGTGATTTTTGGGCGACGTGGTTGGAGACCCGTCACCAAAAACATTTATTATTACCATCTATTCCCCAATCAACTTCCAAAAGTGGCTGAGGAATTTCTCATTCCAAAGCTCTGGCTACCCCGTTAAGGGATTTATAGCCGTGAGTATATATGTATATATATATATTAATAAAAAAATTACTAATAATCCCAATCTGAGATATTATTTAAAGTTAATAACCTTAAACTAGTTAAGAAAACAAGAATTGACAGTCCGAAAGATAATTTTGAAGTAAGCATGATTATGTGAGTACAGGGGTAGTATCTAATTTATATTTTATTTTAATGTCTAGTGACATTCTAGCCGTGTAGTGCCGGCTTAGAATGTCGCTACCCCTTCCTACCCACGGGTGTCGTAAGAAGCGACTAAGGGTATTGGGGCTTTTTATTGGATTTTTGGGCAATGCGGTTGGAGACCCATCACCAAAATCCTTTATTTAACTATCTTTTCCCCACACAACTTTTAAAAGTGGCTGAGGAATTTATAATTCCTTGGCAATGGCTACCTCTTGTAGGGAAATAAAGCCGTGAGCATATGTATGTATGTATATATTTTAATGTGTTGTTATTTTATTGTAGTCTGTTTTGCAGACTAATATTATAAAGAGGAAAACTTTCTTGGATTGTAAAGAAAAGGCTCCAAAACTGCAAGACCGAATTTTTACAAACTATTTGTCATTTTTTCACCAATGTTGAGCTAAGACTTTCACAAATAACATAAACTATATATCATCACGCTAGAATCTCTATACGTATCTACTGATCTCACCATTCAAAGATTGTCTGGAAAAGATATCTTTAAGCGAAGACCCACCAAGAACAACCTTAATTTTACCATCATCCCCTATCAGCATCCTTTGGCTGAAGAGTTTCTAGCTCTGAAGTTGTGGCTACCCCTTTTTGGGATTAATTGCCTTATATATATACATGTAAATTTAAAGTAGTGCTGCTGTGTAGTGTCGGCTTAGAATAGCACTACCCCATTTCTTCCGGTGGGTGTACGTAAAAGGCGACTAACGGTATTGTGGCTTTTAAGGGATTTTTGGGCGATGCGGTTGGAGACCCATCACCAAGAACCTTTATTTCACCATCTATTCCCCACGCACCTTCCAAAAGTGGCTGAGGAATTTTTCATTCCAAAGCTCTGGCTACCCCGTTAAGGGATTTATAGCCGTGAGTATATGTATGTATGTTAAAGTAGTGCCATCCTGAATCAAGCACTAAACAGTTAAAAACCACTCTGCTCACCGCTCTCAAATATAACCCCGCTTATCGCATGCAACGTGCGAGCAGCTTTACCTTTCCTCTCATTTACGTTGCAAAGTTTTGATGGCAAAAGTTGAAACGCGTATTTATATTCGTAACACGTCCGCAAAAACGGATCCTATGCTGTTCTTATATATACAGAGAGGTTGTTTAGCTGAGGGGAAAGAGGCTGTGTTTCGTACGTAACATGTAACGTAAATATAATTTTGCTATGTGGTTTCGGCTTAGAATAGCGCTACTTAATTTATTTTACTTAACACGCTTATATTAACTTCACCTGTATGTGTGTAGATATGTATGTAACCGACTCCTTTAAACACGATTTTGACCAATTTTAAGCTGACCGATTTAATCAAAAGTTTGTACACGTTTATGTTATGTTATGTTATTTTGGGAGTGTAAGGACATGATAAGTATTTTTAACTGAGCACTATAATATGGCTTAATTTAAAAAGTCAAATTTTATGCTGCTGCTGTGTAGTGTCGGCTTAGAATAACACTACCCCATTTCTACCCGTGGGTGATCGTAAGAAGCGACTTAGGGTATAGGGGCTCTTTAAGTGATTTTTAGGCGATGTGGTTGGAGACCCGTCACCAAAAACATTTATTATTACCATCTTTTCCCCAATCAACTTCCAAAGGCTACCCCGTTAAGGGATTTTTAGCCGTGAGTATATGTATGTGTCGAATTTTATATGTACGATTTTTCGATTTGATTTGATTTTCCACCACACATCATCCAATAATTACATAACTTCTCATTCAGAGATATTATCACAGATTTCAAATAAAGCAAACATCGAAAATCATCGTACAATATTTTTAATCACTACTGGTATCAGGAATACGTCTGTGTCTGTCATAACTGCTTTGGCATTCTTAAATTATAATCTATACATTTACATAAATATTCACAAGCTATTAGGCCCTATTAGGGTAGGCAGAGACTATTGAACGCCACTTTGTACGATCCTGGCAAACTTCTCTTGCTTCGTTCACAACCACAACACATCATCAATTTATGGTAAAGTAAAGGTTATTGGTATACAAATGATAGTCCAATGGGTAGAACACCCGCCCGTAAACATAAGAACGTGACTTCAAATCCCGGGTCGGTCCTACACCAATTTGTTTTATCTAAAAGTCATATGTGTGGTTATTTATCATGGTTTTTAACGGTGAGGGAAAACATCGTGAGGAAACCCACATGGACAAGTTGTACTTAGCCGTATTCGTACAAAACGGCGATAGGCCTGCCCCCTATCACGTGAGTACACTGTCCAAGCAAAACGTGGGTACCTTCTTTGGACACAAGATGGCGCTGCCATGTGAGTTCAGAGGGATTTGTGCCTCTGCCAACCCCTTCGGGGATTAACGGCGTGACCGTTTATGTTATGTTATAAAGGTTGTTGGTGATGGGTCTCCAACCGCAACGCCCAAAAATCTCTTGGGTATCCCTCCACCGTGGGTAGAATGGGGTAGTGGCATTCTAAGCCGGCACTACACGGCACAATTCATTACTTAAGTGTAAGTACGTGTGAAAATCATTAACTTGTTCGAAAACCTTCTCTGGAAACTAGATGGCGCTTGCCATGTGAGTGCAGGAGTATTGGTAACCTCTGCCAACCCCTTCGGGGATAAACGGCGTGAACGTTTATTATGTTTGTTCAAAAACCTATTTTAATAAAAAATGTTTGGATCCAATTCAAATAATAACCGACTGAGTTATAGATGAATTACGAAAGTTAATACTTACTTTTACACCGACGCGACCGCGGCGTAGAATTATTAATGGCTCATTTAACTTAATTACTTTTGATATAAATACTTATTTCAATTTCAGAAGTAGTTTATCGTGTAGTGTCGGCTTGGAATGTCACTACCCCTTTTAAACCACGGGTGTCGTAAGAGGCAACTAAGGGTATTGGAGCTTTTTACTGGATTTTTGGGCGATGTGGTTGGAGACCTCACCAACAACATTTACTTTACCATCTTTTCCCCACTCAATTTTCTAAAAATGGCTGAGGAATTTCTAATTCCTTAGCTCTGGCTACCCCTTTTAGGGATTTATAGCCGTGAGTATATGTATGTATGTATTGTTATAAATAATTTTAGGAAGCAAAATACTTGAATATATTCCGGTTTTCAAAGCAGTAACACAAATCGTTATTTTAAAAGAGAATGATGTTAGCGTTCCACATGGGCTGGCATCAGCTGGGCGGACTTGTTATTCAAGTAATTGTGTGTGAAAAGCGAACGACGACCATATAATGTAGTGACGTTAAAATAACTGCTGTGTAGTGTCGGCTTAGAATAGCACTACCCCATTTCTTCCAGTGGGTGTACGTAAGAGGCGACTAACGGTATTGGGACTTTTAAGGGATTTTTGGGCGATGCGGTTGGAGACCCATCACCAACAATCTTTATTTCACCATCTTTTTCCAAAACAACTTTCCAAACGTGGCTGAGGAATTTCGAATTCCTTAGCTCTGGCTACCCCTTCTAGGGATTTATAGCCGTGAGTATATGTATGTATGTATGTACGTTAAAATAAAACTATTCTTAAGAAAAATTATAATATACAGACATATTACACACAGATCAAGTTAGTTAGTTAGATAATAACTCAACGATATATAAATATTATGTAATACATATGAAAATATATCTTCTGGCCTTAAAATTGTTAATAATAATTACAATTTGCTGTGTAGTGTCCGGCTTAGAATTGCTGTGTAGTGTCGGTTTAGAATAGCACTACCCCATTTCTTCCAGTGGGTGTACGTAAGAGGCGACTAACGGTATTGGAGCTTTTTAAGAGATTTTTGGGCGATGTGGTTGGAGAACCATCACCAACGACCTTTATTTTACCATCTTTTCCCCACGTAACTTCCGAAAGTGGCTGAGGAATTTTTTATTCCTTAGCTCTGGCTACCCCTTCTAGGGATTTATAGCCGTGAGTATGTGTATGTATGTAACAATTGTACGGTAGTTGTTATCTCTCTTGAGTATAGTTAACGTTTAGTAAGTTCGGTATTTGTTACTCAATCAAAAAGATTTTAATTGATAGATTAATAGTAAATTAATAATACATAAAATTTGAATTTTCTTTTGAATCTTGAAAAATTCTCTTGTTAAAATGTCGCAAGAAATATTATTTTTTACATAACTTCGTGTTGAGATTATTTCTTTTATTGTAATTTACGAAAACTGGTTAAAATTCTGAAGCTCTGGATACCCCTTTTAAGTTTGTTACCCGCAAGAAGAGAAAAAGTAAGGATTTTTTTTCGGGTTGTATTTTTTGTTAGGAAAGTTAATTTGAGCCTAAATAAGCGAAAAGAGGACTATCTATTGACTATATATGCCGTATAGTGTCGGCTTAGAATAGCACTACCCCGTTTCTACCGATGGGTGTACGTAAGAGGCGACTAACGGTATTGGGGCTTTTAAGGGATTTTTGGGCGATGCGGTTGGAGACCCATCACCAACAACCTTTATTTTACCATCTTTTCCCCACACAACTTTCCAAAAAAGGCTGAGGAATTTCTAATTCCTTAGCTCTGGCTACCCCTTCTAGGGATTTATAGCCGTGAGTATATGTATGTATGTATAGTTAATTTGAGCCTAAAAAAGCGAAAAGAGGACTATCTATTGGTATATTTTTTTCTCAACTAAGGATAACAATATAAACAACATCAAAATTGATTATATTGCCAATAACAAAAATGACTATTTTATTTTTAATATATCTTTCTGCTGCGTGGTCAGTGAAAACGGTGTATTTATTGGAATGTGAGATTGACGACAAGGAAAAAAACGTTTAGAAAAATAGATTTCTACAACATTATGTTAGTATTGTACTCGTCGAAGTGTAGGTTTAGAATAGAATCACCGTATCTCGTCTCGTGTGTATTGAATGACGTAACTACGTGTGTTGAGTGAAGAAATATTTATTTAAGATTGATCTCTATCGTAAAAAGTGACGATTAATAATCTCTGCCTACCCATTAAATGATGTATGTTTGTCAGAAACCCATTCTTTTGTTCAATTCGGTATGCAAAGTTTTTTTTTGTATTTCTTAAATATTTTTATTCGATAGCAAACACGAAAATAAAAAAACTGATTTGAATATTTTTCATTGAAAATGAGTAATTGCAAAGATATGATTTTTTAAAGATTGTTCAACTTTTGTACTCAATGACGTCATCGATCGAAAATATCTCGTAGCGACATGCAAATAAAGCGAAATGTTTAGTAAAAATGTTGCTCATTGCAAAATATTTCACGAATTTGTGATCCCAAATGAAATTATTACGATATTATACTAAACAAACCTATGATTTTCGATATTTTATTAATAAACTGCAAGAACGAATATCTTTGACATAACGCTAAAGGTCAAATACTGCTACAGTTTTTTGCTAAAATAACGGTCATCTTAGCTTTGTTTGATTTAATTTCAAGAAATTATGTTTTAATCTCGAAATGGTTTCGTAATTAGCACCACTTTTGTAAAACTTTGCATACCGATTTATTTATTTTTCATTGCACTCATTCCCCACTCAACGTCTCAAACGCCTGAGGAATTGCGTTTACTGTAGCTCTAGTTACTGTTCTTGGGATTTTTAGTCGTTTATCGATATTTATATTTTTTTATCTTCTTCCACCTTTCTGATCTTGAATCCACTTCTTCATCTTCCAGCATCTTCTCTGTCGAAATAAGGATATGACCAGCAAGTAGTTTCCGCCGGCCTACAGGTGAGGAAAACGCTGAAGGCCGAGAGAAACCCCTACTGGTCATCCTCAGTCCCACTGAAGGGAGCAGTTCTTCATTCGTGGGAAACAGCCGTCTTTTTAACACTTCTTATTATCGTATATTTTTATCTCTTTTTATCGACGAACTCACGATATATATATGAGTGTGCTACGGACCCTGCGTAGGTAGCAACTATCTCTTTCGCACTCAATTAATATCGTATACTGCCATCTCATTCTAACCGAAATCGTGACGATAAAATAGCGCTCGTTCTAGGTCTCCGCAAGCACGAGCGCTATTTTATCGACACGATAACGGATAGAACGATATGGCAGTATAGGATATTAAGTAAGTGCGTAAGAGATGGCTGCTTTATCGCACGCGATAACTAGTTTAAACACCGCTCGTGCTTGCCCTTCTGGTGTCCTATCGTAATTTCTTCAAAGAGTGATTAAAAATAAATTTACGGATGCCTATTTACCCATCCACCGTGATATGGCTGAAGGATATACTCATGGCTGAATACCCCATAAAGGAGTCTACCCCAGCTAATCTGTCAGAATAAAACAAACAGCCACTTTAGGAAGTCGAAGAAGTTTGGAATATACAATCCTTATAAAATATATTCTACCTTTGTCTAGGTTTTGTCTTCACTGTGTAGTGTCGGGTTAGAATAACACTACACTATTGGGGCTTTTTAAGTGATTTTAGGCGATGGGGTTGAAGACCCATCACCAACAAACTTTATATTACAATCTTTTCCCCACTCAACTTACAAAAGTAACTGGCTAATTTCTGATTCCGAAGCTCTGGCTACCCCCTCTTGGGGATTCATGCCCTGAATATATGTATGTATGTTGTCTAGATTTTATTAAAAATTGCATGAAATTGTCTCCAACCGCATCGCCCAAAAATCCCTTGAAAGCCCCAATACCGTTAGTCGCATCTTACGTACACCCACCGGAAGAATTGGGGTAGTGCAATTCAAAGCCGACACTACACAGCACTATTTAATACATAATATTTTAAGTTAATTTTAGTAATATTTATATTTAGATTTATATTGCTGTGCCCTACAGGGTCCACATTGGTACTTAATTATCTTTGTAAGATCATATGACATGTGGAATGCAAATAAAGAATTTGAATTTGAATTGACAAATTTTAATTATATTCCATTGCTTGAAAAATGGCTATACGAAGTTATTTTAAAAGTAGAGGTTAAGAATTTCTTGCTATTTGACTAGATTGCATCTTTTCTTTCTAAAATCCGAGATGTAGCGTTAAAAGTGTCAGGAAATTTCGTTTTAAAGCTAAGAGGATAATGTAAGTACATTCTGCTTCGAAATGGAACGCCTGGGAGTCTTTTCCATCACGTTTTTAAACTAGCCGTAGCCGTGTAGTGTCTGCTTAGAATAACACTACCCCATTTCTACCCGTGGGTGATTGTAAGAGGCGACTAAGGGTTTAGGGGCTTTTTAAGTGATTTTTGGGCGATGTGGTTGGAGACCCGTCACCAATATTATTTATTATTACCATCTTTTCCCCAATCAACTTCCAAAAGTGGCTGAGGAATTTCCCATTCCAAAGCTCTGGCTACCCCGTTAAGGGATTTATAGCCGTGAGTATATGTATGTATGTTTGTATTTTTAAACTATATTTAACGTTTTTTTTATTACAATATATGAACGTTGTTTTATTGTTACTGTGTATACTTTATATTAATTTAGCGTTTGATTTTCACCCACCTTTTAAGAATAAGATTAAGAACATACCAAACACGGTATGTCACATACATAATTAGTGATAGTGATTTAGATGAATTTGCATATAGGACAATGTATAGAGAACGAATAAGTTTTTCCTTCAACATAACTGAATTTGCGTTTAGGAAAAAAATTCGGATAAGCAAAACAAGTGTCGAATATTTAATAAATGAAATCGGCGCAGTTATACTTTTTCTTGACAATTGTCTGAATTGTCAGAGTGGTGAAATAGGGGCCAGGTCACAATGTAGAGGTACCAACCATTCGGGGTTATACGGCGTGACCATTTAAGTCTGTGAAATTTGTTTTAATTTGTTTCTTTTACCTATCCACTTACGGGTTAGATTGTCGGTACTTGGGTCACTGTTACGCTGTATCGACTGGTATACCGTGACATTGATTCGGGTGCCGGTTTATTAAGTAACTTTTTTTGTTTTATTATTTTTTAAACTTTATTTTTAATATTTTTTTTGATAGGCCTGCCCTCTACGACCTGAGTACACTGTCCAAGCAAAACGTGTGTACCTTCTCTGGACACTAGATGGCGCTGCTATGTGAGTTCAGAAGTATTGGTCCTTCTGCCAACTCCTTCGGGGATAAACGGCGTGAACGTTTATGTTTATGTTATTTTTTTGATATGTTGTAATTTAATTTATATCTACTAACACCTTAAAAATAAGTTCTACTAACATAATGAGTCGTTACTTGATTGAATAAATGAATAGAATTGTTTCTTAGTCTTGGATGTTATTTATATATGTGTTATATAATATAAAATATATCGTTGAGATTATATCCCATAATACAAGTCTTTCTTAGTTAAGGGGCTAACTTGATTTGTGTATAATATGTAGGTAGCGTTGTTTTTTAAATATCTAAGGTTTCCTCAATCACTGCTCAACCTTTGTGAAATTTAGAGCAATGATCACAATTTATAGCACTCCTGAACATTGTAGCTTTATGATTTTGAATGTGCTTCGATGAACGGTATATCTCCGTTATTAAGCAAAATTTCAGGTTGACTTGAAGTTAAATAAAATGCTATGAAGTTTTATAACAATCTAAAAAAAACATACTGCTATGTAGGATGCAACCACTGGCGCCATCTAGTATGTAATATGTAAATTAGTAAGGATTTGGTTTGGTCACGGGCGCGATGGCTTATTTCATGTATAATTTCGGTGTTTCTCTACCGATTTCTATGAATCTTTTTTTATTGAATAGGTGCCGATCTTACCTTCCAAAGGTTGTCTGGAAGAGATCGCTTTTAGCGATAAGACCGCCGATTGTACCTCATTGTAAACTGTATGATAATTTCTAATGTAAATTTGTGTTTGATGTACAATTAAGTTTTATTCTATTCTATTCTATTCTACAAATGTAAACATTTTTAAATAAGGGATGAGTGAGAGTATTATAAACGTAAGAGTAAGCAAATATAATCAGAATGCTCCGAACTGCTAAGCTATCTGGGGTTACACGTATTATTGTGAGTCAACCATAAAAGATCGATATATATACTGTTGCGGGATATTTTTTTTAGTCAATTTTTTGAATAATATTTCCGTCATACATGATTTCTATGTAACTTTAACCATTTAGTCTGCACACGCGATGAAAACTCAAAAAATTAAGTATCTTCTCCCGCTTTCCTAAAATTTCCTGAAATTCCCCTTCACTACTCTGCTAAAAAGTATACTTTAACCAGCCCAGGTGTATGAGGAATAATTGTGCCAATTTTCTTTAAAATCCGTCGAGTAGTTTTTGTTTCCATAAGGAACATACAAACCGACAGACAGACAAAAATTTTACTGATTGAATTTTTGGCATCAGTATCGATCACTAATCACCCCCCTGATAGTTATTTCGAAATTATATTTTATGTACAGAATTGACCTCTCTACAGATTTATTATAAGTATAGATTATTTTTGGGTATCTTTTAGATTAGAAGAACCGTGATAGCCCAGTGGGTAGAACACTCGGTTATCGTGCAAACGAATGGTGTTCAAATCCTGGGTCGGGCCTACACCAATTTGTCTTTTCTAAAGACATATGTGTGGTTAATTTATCATGGTTGTTAACGGTGAGGGAAAACATCGTGAGGAAACCCACATGGCCGAGTTGTACTTAGTCATGTGACAGTGTATTCGTACAAAACGGCGATAGGCCTGCCCCCTATCACGTGAGTACACTGTCCATGCAAAACGTGGGTACTCTGAACACCAGGTGACAAAGTCACGTGATGTTCAGAAGTATTAGTACCTCTGCCAACCCCTTCGGGGATAATGCGGCGTGAACGTTTATGTTATGTTATGTTATGTATATCTTTTAGATTCTCGTCTCTCCCATGGCCGAAAAAGAAAATTTTAAATGGGAGAGGTGGTACTCCCCGACAAGAGGACAGTCGGTTGGGGTCAGGGACTCAGGTTGAAAAACCGACGGATGATCCGAGCCGTATTTTAGCAAGCAGCATTATTATTAATTCATTATAATTTAACTTACTTCAACCCAGCAACTATCTCCATGGCTCCATTAAAGTTGCCGATGTTCCAACACGTCAGCGCCATCCGCAGACAGTACGCCAGCGTGGTCTTCTTCTCGTCTAAAGTGGAGCTGGTCAGCAGCAGCTCCGTTATCCAGCCTGATACCTGAGGAAAAATAAAAGAAAAATGTACTGAAAACAGCGGGAGAAAATGTATTCACAAATGCAGATGGTAGAAACTGAAGAATAAAGGGCATCTATTAAAAGATATGCACTGAATCGGCCTGTTATCTGAGGAGGAAATGGAGAATGTGCTCAAAAGAGTGGAAGAAAATGTATTCAAAATGGCTAAGGGAAAAAGTCTGAAGAATAAAAGGGCTTATGTATTAAATGATTTATGAGTCAGCAATAGCTCGGTTATCCAGCCTGATATCTGAGGGAATAACATACATACATATACTCACGGCTATAAATCCCTAGATGGGGTAGCCAGAGCTAAGGAATTAGAAATTCCTCAGCCACTTTTGGAAAGTTGTGTGGGGAAAAGATGGTAAAATAAAGGTTGTTGGTGATGGATCTCCAACCTCATCGCCCAAAAATCCCTTAAAAGCCCCAATACCGTTAGTCGCCTTTTACGTACACCCACCGGAAGAAATGAGGTAGTGCTATTCTAAGCCCACACTACACAGCGTAATACACTGAGGGAATAAAATATACATAAATTAAGATAAAATAATTTAGTTTATAACGAAATGGGACCGATTTCACAGCTATTTGAATTTGACGGTTACTTTTTCATACAAATTCGATAATCAAAAGGGTCTTCCACGTAATCATTCATACAGTTGTCCCAAATTACTAATGCCCACTGAAATATTCGTCACTATTCGGCAACGATCGTGTTCCCCGAGAGTAGTAACTACTCTATATACATATCGTATGTATATAGAGTGGTTAAGTGCATGTCATAATTTATCAGTAACGGAATTTGATTCGATGATTCCATGTCGATTTTTGTTATGTTCGATTAGTCCAAAATGCGAGGATATCCACACGGTTGCGAATATGCAACAATTTTTGTTGGATTGATTTACTTTGAAATTTGTATACTGATTTTAAAACATTGTACTTAATGTGTTGAATCATAGTGCAAAATTTGGCTGTGATCGGATCAACCGTTTAGGAGGAGTTCTGTAACAAGCCTAACACAAAAGTCGGGGCAAATGAAGCTTCGCTCACGTAAAGATAAAATTAAATTCACTTTTGGAAACAAACCTAAGAAGAGAGTATGATAGCAGCTCTATATAATTCCACACAGAGAGAATACGTGCGGTCACCAACGAAAGAAAGAAAGACGATTGACATTGACGGAATTTTTACAGCCCGGCGACAGCCACCGCCCGCCCGAATTGTTTTCGTTTGAGAACACATGATATTGACTCGTGTTACTTTAAGACAAGCTGCGAAATGCAAGTGCATCGTTTAGGGCGCTTACGATTCAATTATTCGGGTTTTTCCGGAATACGATAATTACCGAAGATCTGCATGTGCATTATTAATTTTGGAGAACTGTACATTCATATATTCACGGTCTTAAATCCCAAAACAGGGTAGCCAGAGCTTCTGAGCTAGAAACTCCACAGCAACATTTGGAAGTTGATAGGGGACAAGATGGTAGAAATAAAGTATCGTTGGTGATGGGTCTCCTTTGCCCAAAAACCACTTAATAAAGCTCCATGCCCGAGTCATCTCTTACGGCACCCGTGGAAGAAAGAGGTAGCAATATAGTGGTAGAATTATTTAAGTTATTGCCGTGTAGTGTCCGGCTTAGAATAACACTACCCCATTTCTACCCGTGGGTGATCGTAAGAGGCGTCTAAGGGTATAGGGGCTTTTTAAGTGATTTTTGGGCGATGTGGTTTGGAGACCCGTCATCAAAAACGTTTATTATTATCATCTTTTCCCCAATCAAGTTCCAAAAGTGGCTGAGGAATTTATCATTCCAAAGCTCTGGCTACCCCGTTAAGTGAGTATATGTATGTAATTATTTAAAATATTATCTTTTGGATTCAAAAGGCTTTTTAGGAAAAGTCTAATATAGGAAATATGAAACTAGGCCAGGTTCGACGCAGGCACGTTACTAATAGGTAGCCCTCGAAGATATTTTTAAGTTATTGGATAATGTTTCTTGAGCGACTTTGCCGTGTAGTGCCGGCTTAGAATAGCACTACCCCATTTCTTCCGGTGGGTGTACGTAAGAGGCGACTAACGGTATTGGGGCTTTTAAGGGATTTTTGGGCGGTGCGGTTGGAGACCCATCACCAACAACGTTTATTTCACCATCTTTTGCCCACACAACTTTCCAAAAGTGGCTGAGGAATTTTTAATTCCCTAGCTCTGGCTACCCTTTCAAGGGACCTATAGCCGTGAGTATATGTTTGAGCGACATGATAGTCCAGTGGGTAGAACACCCGCCCGAAAACAGAAGGGCGTGAGTTCCAATCCTGGGACGGGCCTACACCAATTTGTCTTTTCTAAAGTGGTTAATTTATCATGGTTGCTAACGGTGAGGGAAAACATCGTGAGGAAACCCACATGGCTGAGTTGTACTAAGTCATGTGACAGTGTATTCGTACAAAACGGCGATAGGCCTGCCCCCTATCACGTGAGTACACTGTCTAAGCAAAACGTGGGTACCTTCTCTGGAAACTAGATGGCGCTGCCATGTGAGTTCAGGAGTATTGGTACCTCTGCCAACCCCTTCGGGGATAAACGGCGTGAACGTTTATGTTTATGTTTTTATATGTATATGTTTGTATGTTTCTTGAGTGAGTTTGCCGTGTAGTGCCGGCTTAGAATGTCACTACCCCTCGCTAACCACGGGTGTCGTAAGGGGTGACTATGGTATGGGGATTTTTAAAGTAGTTTTTTGGGCAATGCGGTTGGAGACCCATCACCAAGAACATTTATTTTACAATCTTTTCTCCATTCGACATCCAAAATTAGCTGAGAAATTTCTAGCTCTAAAGCTCTGGCTACCACTTTTAGGGATTCATAGCCGTGAGTATAAGTATACATATATAAAACGAACTTTTAAAATGCAATAAAATTCTGGTAACATCTACCAGGACTTGCATTAGTTCGACTATAAGGAAAATGAAAATAATGGTTTCGTCGAGTTGTTCTAGAGAAAGGATATATTATGGGGAGCAAGAGTGGGCTATCAATCAGACCTCTACATATACGATGCAGAGTAAACACGTCGTTTATTTACTGTCAGGTTTTTAAACGTGGTATTTTGTACAGTTCTAGAATATATGTTATTTCCGTGTAGTGCCGGCTTAGAATGTCACTACCCCTTCCTGCCTGCTTATGTCGTAAGAGACCAGTAACGGTACGGGACTTTTTAAAGTGGTTTTTGGGCGATGCGGTTGGAGACCCATCACCAACGATACTTTATTTCTACCATCATGTTCCCTATCAACTTCCAAATGTGGCTGAGGAGTTTCTAGCTCTGCAGCTTTGGCTACCCCTTTTTGGTATTTATGTCCGTGAGTATATGTATGTATGTGTGCATTTTTTGCTGTGTAGTTGAGTAAGGTAATAATAAATAATTGTAGGTGATGGGTCTCCAACTACATCACCCAAAGTCTTAAGGAGGTCCTATACCGTTAGTAGCGTCTTTAGATCACACAGGGGTAGAAAAAGGGTAGTGCTATTCTAAGCCGTCGGCTTAGAATAGCACCTCCTTAAGACTTTGGGTGATGTAGTTGGAGACCCATCACCTACAATTATTTATTATTACCTTACTCAACTTCCAAAATTAGCTAAGAAATTTCTTAATCCAAAGCTCTAGCAAGTCCTTTTAGAGATTTATAGCCGTGAGTATTATATATTCTATGAATAAAAAGCAAGAAAGCATTGATTTACAACCAACGGAACACTATAAATGTATGTCAGTAGGATAAAATTATCTGTGTCATCAAGTATTTATAAAAAAAACATACCATTTGCTAGAAATTCCAGTATATATAAATGCACGTAGTTTCCACACAATTCTAAACGCTAATAGTAGTTCTATTATGTAAAGTATAAGATCCTTTGTATATTCACGGCACAATGTTCTTGGAGGATATCTAACGCGGAGAGTAAATGGTAGCACGTGATATTCTCGAAGTTATATCGATAAAATAGGGATGGGGAGTATGGCTTCTGAAGTGTATCTAGACATATTAATACTTTAAAAACAACCGTGGTAGTTCAGTAGGCAGAACGATGAGGGTTCGATTTCCAGGTCGAGTTTATGCCAATTTGTCTTTTCTAAAACTTGCATATACTCACGGCCATAAATCCTAAAAAGGGATAGCCAGAGCTTCATAGCAAGAAACTCTTCTGCCACATTTGGAAGTTAATAGGGGAGAAGATGGTAAAAAAAAAACGTTGGTAGTGAGACTCCAACCACATCGCCCGAAAACCACAGTCGAGCGCGAAGCAAACACTGCCGTACCATCCTTTTCTGGAACCGTTTCGCCGCAGTTTCAGGGCCCCATTCGAGAACCTCTGGATATGGTTAAAACGCTGAAATTTTCGTCAGCTAGAAATTCGTAGTCACACACTTGAAACCCAAAATTTCAAGTCGGTAGATCAATTAATTCAGAAGTTAAGCTAATGCAAAGTTTCACATTTTCGACACTAACTGACTGACTCATGATTATCAAAATAGAACTAGCACTTTTCATAGACCTAGAGAGCTTAAATTTGGTGCAGAGGTAGATTTTAACGCCCACATAAAGAAAAAACTATCAGAACAAGGTTCATGGAAGATCTGGACTACCTGGTGACGCTGATGAGAAAACATATTAAGAGTACTGCCAAACTGTAATAAGCGTATTTACGAGAAATAGTAATCGATTGACTGTATTCTACTCAATAAATAAAAAAAATCTTTTCAATAATTTTTATTATTTATGTAATAGCACTGAGCCGCGGCTTCGCTCACGTTAATAGCATTAGTATCAGTACACTTCACTAGATGGCGCTAGCTGGCGGGCTTAAATCCCGGTAGCGTATTTATATACACATTTAAAAGTTTTTTTCGTGAATTTTAAATATTTGAGAAGTCGTGGAGTTTGTTTTTATTGGATTTCATAAGATGGTATAATAATAAGAAAATGTAACCATTCAATCAGTCTACGTCCTGTCAAAAAGAAGTGAAATCCCACCAAAAACATTCTGCCAAGTCTCGATAGATCTGCTAGTTTATCTCTAAAAAGTAATGAAATCTCTAAAATAAATGGAGCCAAGTCTAAGGTTCCTTACTGCGATTTATTTATTATCATAGTTAATTTTACGTGACTTGGCCGTTGAACATTCTTGACACGTTTAGTATGTACAAGTTTATTTACTATGTTATTTGCAGATTTATTCAAATCTTCTAAACTTCTTTGCCGATTATGTAGAGTCCACTTCACAATTGTTTGTGATTCTAATCTATCTTTATTTTTAGTTGTAAGAACTGTGGTGATTATTTCTATTTTCCCTTAAATTTTAATCATAATCTAATAATAACAAGTCAACGGCCAAGTCACGTAGTGAATATACGTATCACACCGCAGTAAGGAACCTTAGACTTGGCTCCACTTATTTCAGAGATTTCATTACTTTTAAGAGATAAACAAGCAGCTCTATCGAGACTTGGCTAGTTTTTTGCAGAATGTTTTTGGTGGGTACATATTAATATTTCAAAAACAACCGTCGTAGCTCAGTAGGTAAAACGATGAGGTTTCAAATCCCTGGTCGGGGTCACCAATTTATCTTTTCTGAAGACATATGTGGTGGTTGATATATCATGGTTCCTCTGTGAGGGAAATCATCGTGAGGAAACACGTGTACAAACCGGCGATAGGCCTGCCTTTTATCACGAGAGTACACTATCTAAGCAAAACGTGGGTACTATGAACTCATAGTGACAATGTCACGTGATGTTCAGTAGTAATAGTATCTCTGCCAACCTCGTTTGGGATATTCGGTTGAAACTTTTCAGTTTGAGCTGAGTAAGTAAGAAATTTGCTTGCAAATTTACTTAAGACACAAAGACAACCTTTTCAAAAAGTCGAATTCGATATCGATAAATCCTAAACACGCTCCGATCCCTATAGCTTTCAGACAGAATCGGATGAGACGGTCATGAAAAAGCTCGGCTTTCTTAGCAATCATTGATTTTATCACAATCACGAAACCTGACCTGTTAATGGACACTAAAGCCTTCTCTTGTCTCCCTTTTATACTGAATAAACAATGTGGACATAACTTTTACGCCTTATATTCTTGAAAGGCTTTCAGAGGCACTCTTGGTTCAACATAATAAAATAAGATCTTATGTCTCCAGTACCCGTTGCCGTGTAGTGTCGGCTCAGAATAGCACTACCCTGTTTCTACCGATGGGTGTACGTAATAGGTGACTAATGGAATTGGGGCTTTTAAGGGATTTTTGGGCGATGTGATTGGAGACCCATCACCAACAACCTTTATTTTACCATCTTTTCGCCACTCAACTTTCTAAAAGTGGCTGAGGAGTTTCTAATTCCTTAGCTCTGGTTACCCCTTCTAGGGATTTAAAGCCGTGTGTATATGCTATGTTATGATACGTGTTTTTTACCTGGATAGAGCTTTCAGGAGTTACAGTCATTTTCATAGAACTAAATACACTGAATATTGCCGGCTTAGAATGTCGCTACCCCTTTTTACCCACGGTTGTCGTAAGAAGCGCCAAGTTTATGGAGCTATTTGAGTTGTTTTTGGGCGATATAGTTGGAGATCTATCATCAACGATACTTTATTTCTACCATCTTGTCCCCTATCAACTTCTAAAAGTGGCTGATTTTTTTTAGCTCTAAAGCTCTAACTACCCCTTTTTGGGATTTATAGCCGTGAGTATATGTATGTATGTATGAAGGCTTGAAAAAGCACTAACAAATTCATTTCGTGAGGGACATTGGAAGCAACTTGGTGCTTGAGCTTTTGTACCATCCTTTATCATATTACCTTTTTTCTGCTTTAACTACAAAAGTGTCTGAAGAAATCGGAATTCTGAAGCTCTGACTACCCATTTGAGATTAATAGTCGTGAGTATTTGTACTGAGTGTACGAGTGAGCCTGGGTAACTTGAAGAAGTGTCAAAAATATTATTAAAATATTATTAATATATGCGAGAAAATAATAAAATGTATTTATTTTCTCGCAGCACAAAGCAAAAAGTCACAAAAATATGATTAGTTTACAGTATAAGTCTTTGTGGCGAGAGCTGGTGTCTATACTAGGTTTCCCTGTATGACAGATCACCAGGCCCCCCCTTCTATACAAGATGATATTTCATTTAACTAAAAAATAGGGTATAATAATCATAATAGGGCATCAGCTGAATTTGCATATATATATGGTATTAAAATATATATATAAAATGAAATATATATTGAATCTACTGAGACAACAAATCATTTTTTATTCCCATATATTCCTCCATATTCTCATTAATCTATTTTGGATATGCTGTGACTGAAAGTAGGATAAAAAGTGGATTAAAGTTTTATTTACCCAAAAAAAAATTACCTCATTAAACCTCCTAATCAATGATTTGACTGTACTTTTCATGAGCTGCCCTTGGGTAGGGGGTGATCTCCTGATCAGCTGTCGATCTCCTAAGGCCCCGAGTACCCCTTCTCCACCAAGGTCTAAGGTCACTTGTCGAAGATAGTCAATTGGAGGCACCTGAAAAAATAATTTTTTTGAGGATCTAATCATTTAAACATTAATACATACATTACATACATTTAGTAATATTTAAAATAGAAAGATAATAGTTTGACGAATAATTTCTAGTTTTTAAGCAAATCAGTTTAATTTATTGGATATCTACCGAACATGTTTTTAATTCAGCAAATCTTTCCATTCTTGGGTTGTCTGGAAGAGATCGCTCTTAGTGATAAGACCGCCGGTTGTACTTTGGCTTTTGTACCGATCATTTTTTTTGTAATTGTTATTTTTTTGTGATGTGCAATAAAGAGTTTTTATTATTATTATTATTATACCTTTAAATCTCTAAAAGGGGTAGTCAGAGCTTCAGAGCTAGATACTCTTCAGCCACATTTGGAATTGATAGGGGAGAATGTGGTAGAAATAAAGTATCGTTGGTGATGGGTTTCCAACCGTATCGCCCAAAAACCACTTCAAAATGTCCCATACCCTTCGTCGCCTCTTACGACACCCGTAGTTAGAAAGGGGTAGTGACATTCTCGGACGAAGCTACACAGCAACTGAAATATGTATTCTTGTAAAAAATAACAAAAAAGAGTACAAAAATTATGGTTCTGAATACAGAAAGTGACGGCTAAAATTTTGTGTAACGATTTTAGTCCCCATTTTGACTGAGACTAAGTAATTTATATTTTAGTGAATTTATTTTGATTTTATGTTTATCTACAAACTATCAGAGGAAAATAAATTCCAGTCAATAAGAAGTTACTTACAGTTAGTTAGAATGTGATTAAGAAAGAAGAAAAGAAAACGGTTTTTTCGCCATTTCATCAGGCACAAAAATAACACCTTAAAGAAAAATCAGAAATAATTATAAGTTGATAAAAACAAAAAACACATTATAGTTTATACAAAAACAAAAAAGTTAAGTACTTTTGTGCTTCAACAACCTGAATTTTACAATCTTTTTCCCACTTAACTTCCAAAAGTGGCTAAGAGATTTCTTATTCCGAAGCAAGGAATACCCCTTTTAGGGATTTATAGCCGTGAGAATAGGTATGTTAAGCCAAAGACCCAATAAACTACGTACGTCTAAGACTAAAAACCAAAAATAAACGACAGATTTTTCTAAAAATACGTCAGATCGTTACATTGAAAATAGAAAATATGTATGTCGCAGTCAGTCTACGAGAAATTCCGTCTACGTCGTAGCAAATTGCATCGTAGCACGCTACAGATTCTCAGCGTAGACGGAAATACGGGGGCACTTGTCTTGAATTTATTCCTTGTTGTTCTTGTTCGCCTGGTACAGATTTATATCAATTAGTGAATTTTTACAAGGCTTAGGCAGAGACACTAATTTGATAAAGCTCTATTTAAAAACGTATTTCAATTAAAGACATTGGTCGTGTAGTGCCGGCTTAGAATGTCACTAACCCCTTTTTTCCCGTGGGTGTCGTAAGAGGCGACTAAGGGTATGGAGCTTTTTAAGTGGTTTTTCGGCGATGTGGTTGGAGACCGATTATCAACGATACTTAATTTCTACCATTTTGTCCCCTTTTAACTTCTAAATGTGGCTGAGGAGTTTCTAGCTCTGAAGCTCTGGCTGGAAGCGCTTTTTGGGATTTATGTCCGTGAGTATATGTATGTTTATATGTATTATGTAATTTTCTAAATATGGCATTGCAATTTCTATTCCTCATTTCTTTTAGAATTTGTATCTCATTTCTTTTAGATTTTTACAAAAATACTGGGTATAAGATTACACACCATTGAATGAGGATCCGTCCATAAATCTTATTCTAATAAGAATGGAAGAGGTATTTAAAGGGTTTTCCTCAGAGAGCTGAAAATCCAATAAAAGTGATTCACTTGGGGTTGCTAAATACTGAGTAACTTTATAAAATGTAGATCCTTTCCAATTGGAAGATATCTTTCTTCTAGGAATATCAGATACATAAAACTGATTAAATAACTTTTCTGTGTATTTTTTTATTCAATGTTGTGTAGTGTCGGCTTAGAATAGCACTACCCCAGTTCTTCCGGTGGGTGTTCGTAAGAGGCGACTAACTTTTTTTGGGCGATGCGGTTGGAGACCCATTACAAACAACCCTAATTTTTTTAAATCTTTTTGTTCATGAAAACCTCATGTGGGGATTATCTATCTATACTTATAATAAATCTGTAGAGAGGTCAATTCTGTACATGAAATATATTTTCAAAATAACCATCAGGTGGTGATTAGGGATCGATACTGATGCCAAAAATGCAATCAGTAAAATTTTTGTCTGTCTGTCTGTCGGTTTGTATGTTCCTTATGGAAACAAAAACTACTCGACGGATTCTAACGAAACTTGGTACAATTATTTTTCATACACCTGCGCAGGTTTTTGTATACTTTCCAGCAGAGTAGTAAAGGGGAATTTCGGGAAATGTTGGAAAAACGGGAGAAGTAACTCCATTTTTTAAGCTTCCGTCGCGTGTACAGCCTCAATGGTTAAACTTACATAGAAATCATGTGTGACGGAAATATTTTTCATAAAATTATCTAAAAAAACATCCCCAGCAGTTTATGTCTATCTTTTACGGTTGACTCACAATAACACATGTAATTCCTGATAGCTTAGCAGTTCGGATCATTCTGATTATATTTGTTTACTCTTACGTTTGTAAACCTAAGAGAAATCGGTAGACAAACACCGAAATTATACATAAAATATGCCATCGCGCCCGTGATCAAAACCAAATCTTTACTAATTTACATATAACATACTAGATGGCGCCAGTAGCTGCATCCTACATCACGTAATGATTTATTTTTTAGATTGTTATAAATACTTCATAGCGTTTTATTCCAAAATTTGCTATTAAACGGAAATACTGAACCGTTCATCCAAGCGCATTTAAAATCACCAAACTACACTGTTTATGGAGTGCTATAAATTTAATAAATTGAAAACATTGCGCTGAATTTCACAATGCTTGAGCAGTGACTGAAGAAAGAAACCTCAGATATTTGAAAAAACGATGCTGCCCGTGCAAAGCTTGGACGATCCACTATTACTAATAAATAAAGGTTAGAAAAATTTCGACACAGGCGGGAATCGAATCCGGTAGCTCAATTGGCAGAGCATCGGAGCGTATACCCAAGGTCGCGGGTTCGATTCCCGCCTGTGTCGAAATTTTCCTTTCCTTTATTTATTAGTTGCTGATTGCTGTGTAGTGTCGGCTTTGCTGTGTAGTGCCGGCTTAGAATAGCACTACCCCATTTCTTCCGGTGGGTATACGTAAAAGGCGACTAACGGTATTGGGGCTTTTAAGGGATATTTGGGCGATGCGGTTGGAGACCCATCACCAACGATACTTTATATCTACCATTTTGTCCCCTATCAACTTCTAAATGTCGCTGAGGAGTTTCAAGTTCAAAAGCTCTGGCCACCCCATTATAGGATTCATGGCCGTGAGTATATGTATGTATGTATGATCCAAATACTGGCAATCTCCAAGTGTATTATGAGATGAAAAATATTTTTTTAAAGTTACAGTCAAATTCAATTGAAAGCTTCTTTTAAAAAGGCTGGTTTACCATCCATTATATCAGAGCCTTTCTGAAGCTACTTACGAATAAATCCATAACGGTTCAACTAGGGTAAGGTTGCACAAGATCCTACCTATTTACTTTATGATATGTGATAGCCGAAATAAACCTGACATTTTGCCAAAAAGTTATCAAAATTGTAGATGAAAGAATTGATTACTGCAAGCGTGGTCCTAGTGGATATTTGCTAGATATAATTTTTTATTCATAATTGCCGAACTTTTCTCTTCCTTTAGTACTCAACTACAATAAAAAAAAATCACCTTCATCATCTGCCGTGTAGTGCCGGCTCTGCCGTGTAGTGCCGGCTCTGCCGTGTAGTGCCGGCTTGGGATGTCGCTACCCCTTTCTACCCAAGGGTGTCGTAAGAGGCGACTAAGGGTATAAAGCTTTTTAAATGATTTTTGGGCGATGTGGTTGGAGACCCGTCACCAAAAACCTTTATTTTTACCATCTTTTTCCCACTTAACTTCCAAAAGTGGCTGAGAAATTATAATTCCTTAGCTCTGGCTACCCCTTGTAGGGAACTATAGCCGTGAGTATATGTATGTATGTACGTATGTCACCTTCATCAAAAAATTTGGTTTCAAAAAACAAAATTCTCGTTAAAAAAAAAATGTCAAAAAGTTTATTTTTCAAAATAAAGTTAAATACTAACATTTTTTGAACGTCAAAGTTTTAAATTAATCGTTAATCCGTTGCTTCGGAAGGTGTTCGTAAAGAGAAGAAGCAACAAAGAAACACTTTACATTCACATTTTTTCATTTTTTCAAAATATGGTTTGTACAATTTCAGTTTATAAACATGTTTTTACTTTACAAAAGATTTTCTATGCGACCAAACCAAACGCTAGTTTGACATAATTAAAATAAATTGTCCATCACAAAAACCAATCACATAACGTGAGAAGAAAAATCCTCACCAGACAATTATTCCTAGGAATAACGAGGGAAGATTTATAGCTTTACGGACATGGTAATGTGCGCGTTGGGTCCGTGTCGTTTAAAAAATCTTGAACACTGTAGTAAGATTTCTTTAAAAGCATGGCTTTAATCGCCTTTTTAAAAGATGCCACAGGCAATTCCAATATGTCAGAAGGAAGTTTGTTGAACATTTTCAGGGATAGTCCCATAAAGGAGTTACTTACTTTATTAAGTCTCCACTTCGGTACGTTAAGTTTCTCCTTATTCCGAGTGTTAACAGTATGCCTATCACTAACTTTACTAAATTGGCCTATATTCTTTTTGGCATACATTAAATTCTCAAATATGTATTGGCAAGGGACAGTTAAAATGCCAATATCTTTAAATTTTTCGCGCAACGAATACCTCGACCTTAACATGTAAATAGATCGGATAGCTCGCTTTTGTAAGACAAAAACTTTATGAACATCAGCCGCTTTACCCCATAATAAAATACCGTACGACATAATACTATGAAAATAACTGAAATAAACAATGCGAGCTGTTTCTATGTCTGCTATTTCTCTAATCTTACGCACGGCATACGCTGCTGAGCTCAGCCTTTTAGAAAGTGTTAGTATATGGGGTCCTCATTGCAACTTAGAATCGATTATTATCCCTAGGAATTTTGTCTCTTTCACTAATTCTACTTTTTCACTGTCAATAACAATATTGGCGTCAACTTGCCTAACATTCGGTAAAGTAAATTTAATACATTTAGTTTTTTTGGCATTCAGAACCAGGTTATTTACAGTAAACCAATGCAATACCAGTGAGATAGCTTTATTTACGTCGTCAAGAGATGTAGAGGATCTCGCTACATTAAATATCAAAGATGTGTCATCTGCAAAACTTGTCTTGTCTATCTCAGAATACTTTTGTACCATAAATGGTAAATCATTAATATAAATCAGAAACAGTAATGGGCCAAGTATAGAACCTTGAGGAACGCCCATCTCTATTTCCGATCCTTTCGATGTGGTTCCATTAATATCTACCTTTAAAGTTCTTTTATCAAGATATGATGCCATTAATTTCAGTGCTTGTTCGTCAAAACCGTAATATTTAAGTTTAGTCAACGCTATTTCCTTTTTTACACAATCAAAAGCTTTTGTGAGGTCACAAAATATACCTAACGCATCCCGGGAGTTTTCCCATGAATTAAAAATATGTTTCATTAGTGACACTCCTGCATCTACAGAAGACCTACCTTTAGTAAAACCATATTGCTCGTCATGGAATATATTATTTTTATTGAAATATGAAAACATTTGGTTGGACATGATTTTCTCGAAAACCTTACTGAGAACTGGTAAAATAGAAATAGGCCTATAGTTGGTAAAGTCCTGACTATCTCCTGATTTATGTAGTGGGATGAGCCTACTTAACTTCATGCAGTCTGGAAATTCTCCTATATCTATACATTTATTAAAAAGTATCGTTAAATGGGGAGCGATTATATTTATTATTCTGTTTATGACGAAAACTGACATTCCTGTTATGTCTTCGGTTTTTTTAAGATTAATTGTTTTAAAATTTTTAATTATATCATTCATTACTGTCAACATACTTGAAAGAAAACTGTGCTGTTGTTTTGGTAACATTTTGTTCCAACAACTCAAGAGCTTTTTGGGGACATGAATTTAATTTCTCTGTTGTCTGAGTGGGGGTATTTATAAAATGATTTTCAAAAATGTCAGCAATTTGTGATCTTGACTGTATCAGTTCATTATCTAATAATAAATTGAGATCATGCGGGGACTTTAGTTTTCCAGTTTCACTGTTAATTATTTTCCAGACAGTCTTACTCTTGTTAGAAGAATTCTTAATTTTATGTTTTATGCATCTAGATTTAGCTTCACCACAGACTTTTTTGAATTTTTTTTAATAATTTCTGACATATATAATAAAATCTTGGTTGAAGTTATAGGACTTTTCTCTATAAATGTTATATAGGTGACCTCTACTTATTCTAATTCCAGCGGTGGCCCATTCAGCAAGAGAACATTTTGTATTACATAGTATAACCTTAGTTTTAAAGATTTTGTTAAATTCTGTTTTTAGCTCATTGATGAAAGAAAGACAATTCGGTATGCAAAGTTTTTTTTTGGTATTTATTAAATATTTTTATTCGATAGCAAACACGAAAATAAAAAACTAATTTGAATATTTTTCATTTAAAATGAGTGATTGCAAAGTTATGATTTTTTAAAGATTGTTCAACTTTTGTACTTAATGACGTCATCGATTGAAAATATCACGTAGCGACATGCAAATAAAGCGAAATGTTTAGTAAAAATGTTGCAAATTTTAAAATATTTCACGAATTTGTGATCCCAAATGAAATTATTACGATTTTATACTAAACAAACCTATGATTTTCGATGTTTTATTAATAAACTGCAAGAACCAATGTCTTTGACATAACGCTGAAGGTCAAATACTGTTACAGTTTTTTGCTAAAATAACGGTCATCTTAGCTCTGTTTGATTAAATTTCAAGAAAATATGTTTTAAAAACATAATATCTCGAAATGGTTTCGTAATCAGCACCACTTTTGTAAAACTTTGCATACCGAATTCTCTAATGTTTCACTGCTTCTCATTGGGGGGCTGATGCTAGACCTAATATTATTTTCAAATAAGCTAAGTTTTTTTTCAGTTATCTGTCTACATACAATTGACTTTTTTTTTTCAATGGTTAATTCTAAATTTATGAATTGTCCCTTGTGGTCTGAGGTAATGCTATCAAAAAGGAAGTGACCAGAGTAGTCACAATTGCAATAAATATTATCTAAACATGTTGCAGAGGTCGAGGTAATTCGGGTTGGCTCATTAAATACATTTAGAAGATTAAATGATTGAAAAAATGTTAAGATTCTCTCCTTTACTAGACCCTCACCTAATAAGTCAACATTGAAATCCCCACAAACTACAACCTCTCTGGAGCTGCGGGAAGCCATCCCCAAAGTATCCTCCATAGTAACATAGCTAGACGTTTTTTAGAATAATCAGGTACTTTCAAGGTACTCTTAGTCATTAATGATTTCTTAATATAATTATTTATATTAAAATTAACAATTTTTTGCCTATATCCCAAAGTCAAATTATATAGTAACATATTTAATTTATATATCCTAGTGTTAACCTTATAGCTAAGATGCTTGGAATATAGGAAGTCACTTATAATTATTTTTCTAACATTTAAATTAACTAACCTCTCAAATGATTTCTTTAAGTCACTTGGATTCACCTTATTACTTGAACCTATTAAAATAACTAAAGTAGTATTCGAGTCATATTGTTCTTTTAAAATAGAATTTATTATTTGAGAGTAACTTGCTCCGGGCATACAAGTATTTAAGATACATTGGTCTAATTCTTTGTTTAAATGATGGCCAATGTTAACACCAAGAGAATCGGAGAAGACTAAAGTCCTCTGAGTCGACACACTTCTATTGTAGGCAAAAGTGGGCTTAACCATATTATTTCTATTTTCAGGAGATACATCATTTATGACAGTACGTTGGAGGACCCTGTATAATTTCAGAAAATTAGAAGCATCTTAGCTAAATATTAACACAAATTATGGCAGCGTGGTGTGTTTTGCTAACATATACTCACGGCTATAAATCCCTAGAAGGGGTAGCCAGAGCCAAGGAATTAAAAATTCCTCAGCCTCTTTGGGAAAGTTGAGTGGGGAAAAGATGGTAAAATAAAGTATTTTGGTGATGGGTCTCCAACCGCATCGCCCAAAAATCCTTTGAAAGCCCCAATACCGTTAGTCGCCTCTTACGTACACTCACCGGAAGAAATGAGGTAGTGTTATTCTAAGCCGACACTACACAGCTAAATCACCCAATTATATAAAATACGTAATTTTTCAAGAATAAAAGAAAAAATAAATTGGTTCTTACTTGATAAAATTGCTGGTACTCAATATCAGTAAGTCTCAACGCCGCTTCTTCAGGAAAATGTAGAATCGCCTTCAAGCTCAAAAGCTCTTCATAACTGCACTGGTCGTGGATATTGGAAGAACCTGGCGAAGGTTATATGATGTATTAGCATCTTATATATAGACGTATATACCTACTTATACTCACGTCCTATTTTCCCATTGGGGTAGGCAGATACTTTTGATTTTGCACTTAGTACGATCTTGACAAACCTCTCTTGCTTCCCTCACATTCATTATTCTTCTCATACATGCTCTTTTATTCTTCTCACTTCGGACCCTCGCCTTTATAAGAACGTTTTCTATCTGGTCTAAACGTTTTACGACTTGTTTATATGTATTTATTGATTAAAACACTTTATTGCATACAGATATAATGTTTTTACAAAGGTACAGATCATTAGAACTTAGTAGACATAGACGGACTTATCGCCTTAACGCGATTTATTCAAGTAAAATTTTTTGGTGAGGAAAAACAAGTACAAAGCTCTTCATCAGTCAATAATTCAAAATCAATATGCAAATTAAACCAAACTTAACTAAACACAACCTATTTACAACCCTAACCTGAATGTATGTGCTCAAGCCATTAGTTCTCATAGGGGTAGACAGAGAATACAGGGCCGCCCCGACATGTGTCGGTAACTTTTTGTCGGCATCAGTTTGATATAAAAGATTAAACATAATTCCTTTCATACAGGCCGCCGGGTTGTCTCACTGGTATGTGTCAGCAAGCCGGGCGGGCTCAGTGTGTATTGCGTTTAAGTATTGTGCCGTGTAGTGTCGGCTTAGAATAACACTACCCTATTTCTACCCGTGGGTGATCGTAAGAGGCGACTAAGGCTATAGGGGCTTTTTAAGTGATTTTTATGCGGTGTGCTTGGAGACCCGTCACCAAAAACATTTATTATTACCATCTTTTCCCCAATCAACTTCCAAAAGTGGCTGAGGAATTTTTCATTCCAAAGCTCTGGCTACCCCGTTAAGGGATTTATAGCCGTGAGTATATGTAAGTATGTATGTATTGTGGCAATTCGATTTTTATTCTCATTCATTAATTGTATTTGAAATAAATCAAGAAAAACGCTCTGCCACTCCCTTGGACATATAAAGCGTAAAAATTTAATAAGTTTGACTGTTTGTTTTATATTTGAGCTTACTGAGAGAAGGAACAATTGTATTGCTATTTTAAGCTAAAACGTCACAGCGTACTATCAAAATATTCCATTTTAGAACACAGCTCATTCTCAAAAGATTAAACTTTGGAACCGATTCACAATAGGTGTTCACATACTCAGCCTCTCAAACAATAGCGTCGTGAAGATACCTCTCAAAGTCTGAACAATATAAGCCATAGAGAAGTTAAAGTTGGACCATTGTATCTCTAAGTTGTTAACGAAACAGAACTTCCCAGCGAGAACTTTGGTGAATCGTGAAATTTTAATAGTTGAGCAGCAAGTCATTTTCAATGAAATTTAACATAAACGTATCCCCGAAGGGGTTGGCAGAGGTACCAATACTCCAGAACTCACATGGCAAGCGCCATCTAGTTTCCAGAGAAGGTACCCACGTTTTGCTTAGACAGTGTACTCACGTGATAGGGGGCAGGCCTATCGCCGTTTTGTATGAATACACTGTCACATGACTAAGTACAACTCAGCCATGTGGGTTTCCTCACGATGTTTTCCCTCACCGTTGAAATTGATCAATGAAATTTAAGTGGGTTTATAAATAGTTTACAGCCTTTGGGAATATACTGTAGCGTTGAAAGTTTCCAGTATCAGTGTTCTAGCTTGACTCACGGCTTAAATTGAAGAAGGGCAAGATGAACTTTTGGAATATTTTCCTGCACTTTAATGGCGATACATTCGGTACATACATACATACATACATATACTCACGGCTATAAATCCCTAGAAGGGGTAGCCAGAGCTAAGGAATTAGAAATTCCTCAGCCACATTTGGCAAATTGAGTGGGGAAAGGATGGTAAAGTGAAGGTTGTTGAAGATGGGTCTCCAACCACATCGCCCAAAAATCCCTTAAAAGCCCCAATACCGTTAGTCGCCTTTTACGTACACCCACCGGAAGAAATGGGGTAGTGCTATTCTAAGGCGACACTACACATTCGGTAATGCGTAGATAACCTACTTATTTTAAGTGAACTGTGGCTGAAGAATTTACTAATTCTAAAGCTAAGGCCCTTTTGGGATTTTTGGCCGTGGGTATAAGTTTAAATAATGAAATATACGGACACATTTGTATTTTGGGATACTAACTCAACGGATTTCCTCCACTCTGACGTTGATTGCAAAACATAGTAATGTTCTCTACATTCTCTTTCTCTCTCTCTCTCTCTCTCTCTTTACACACGCACTAACACTTACTTTATGTCTATACACATAAATAAACTAAGAGTGTTTGTTTGTTATATTTAATTACTTATTACTGATCCTTAATACAATCTTGTTGGCTTATCCGACTAATGACTGAAACGGCTGGACTGATTTTGAAGTGACTTTGTCTGGCAGATAGCAGGGTAAGGAATAATTTAGACTCCTACTATTTTGAACGGGGTGATTCACTAGTTTTATTATATACTTAAGTAAAATATTAAGTAAATTTACCTTCATCTTCCTTTTCGATCCCGTGGCCAAATGAGGCACTGCTAGGCCCTGGCTTGGTCCCTTCTCGCATCTCACTAAATACTTTGAACTTAAAAGGCACTATCTCTATTCTACTATCACTTAAAATTTAATCAAATTAATAAAATAAATTATATTATTTTAGACACTACGCCATCTATGAGTCGATGGTGAAACTAAGTGAAAATGTTTTATCTTGTAAACGCCACTTCATCTTAGTAGTGCCCTCTGTTGATTTCTTGAGGAACTGTTAGATTTTCCAATTTTCACATAAATCTGCTGCATTTTTGCTAGCTTTTTGCTTCTGACGATGAAGAATTTACCTGAAAAAAAAGAGAAAGGAATTAAAAATAAGAAAGGAAAGAAAATCTTTTACACTTGTAGTCTTATGTAAATACTTGTAGAAAAGTGTTATAATACCACCATATTGGCTTAAAAAAGTTTCTTGGCCATCAAACTAATATAAAACCAAAAAAAATATACATTAAAAAATTACGTCTCTAACTTAGCTGGACCCACAAATAATTTTGTGTGTAGATTTATTGGATAGTAATAGAAATGTCAATAATATTTTCTTTTCCACTATTTACGCTGTATAGTTTCGGTTTATGAAAGCACTAAACCATTTCTTTGTGGAATTTAATTGATTTTTGATCGATGTGATGGGGGAAGGAATGAAGTGCCGTGTAGTGTCGGCTTAGAATAACACTACCCCATTTCTACCCGTGGGTGATCGTAAGAGGCGACTAAGGGTATAGGGGCTTTTTAAGTGATTTTTGGGCGATGTGGTTGGAGACCCGTCACCAAAAATATTTATTATTACCATCTTTTCCCAATCAACTTCCAAAAGTGGCTGAGGAATTTATAAATCCTTGGCTCTGGCTACCCCTTCTAGGGAATTATAGTCGTGAGTATATATATGTATGTATTGAATAGTTTTTTTTAATGCGATTTGGAAGCAAAGAGCGGATAAATGAAAGCAAAGTGACCAAAAGAAATATAGACTTAATATGGGTGGTGTTATTTGTGGAGGCAAGCCACGTAGGATGTTTCGAAAGAATATTTGTATAGCTGTGTAGTGTCGGCTTAGAATAGCACTACCTCATGTCTTCCGATGGTAGAAAGTAAGAGGCGACTGACGGTATTGGACCATTTAAAGGGATTTTTGGGCGATGCGGTTGGAGGCCCATCACCAACAACCTTTATTTTTAACACCTTTTCCCCACGCAACTTCCAAAAGTGACTGAGGGATTTCTAATTCCTTATCTCTGGCTACCCCTTCCAGGGATTTATAGCCGTGAGTATATGTATGTATGTATGTATTTGTAGAGGAACCTTTAATAAGGTAAAGTAAGAAATGAGAAAACAAGAGCATATATTGGCGGGATGCTGAATATAAAAAAGGTAGAGACGTATGTCAGCATTGTACATAGTGGCGGTCATTAGTCTGCAGGAACATACATACATACATATTCTCACGGCTATATTGCCCTAGAAGGGGTAACCAGAGCTAAGGAATTATAAATTCCTTAGCCACTCTTGGAAGTTGAGTGGGGAAAAGATGGTAAAAATAAAGGTTTTTGGTGAGCTGTGTAGTGTCGGCTTAGAATAGCACTACCCCATTTCTTCCGGTGGGTTTACGTAAGAGGCGACTAACGGACTTGGGGCTTTTTAAGGGATTTTTGGGCGATGCGGTTGGAGACCCATCACCAACAACCTTCATACTACCATCTTTTCCCCACTCAACTTCCAAAAGTGGCTGAGGAATTTATTATTTCTCAGCTCTGGCTACCCCTTTTAGGGATTTATAGCCGTGAGTATATGTATATGTATGTATGTATATGTTTTTGGTGATGGGTCTCCAACCTATGCAGGAACTAATTCATATAATCTATGAAGCCTAAGGCTCACTGCTTATTCTGTAAGCTTTTGGGGTAAGTTTATAGCCGTGTAGTGCCGGCTTAGAATGTCACTACCCCTTTCTACCCACGGGTGTCGTAAGAGGCGACTAAGGGTATGAGGCTTTTTTAAGTGGATTTTGGGCGATGTAGTTGGAAGCCTATCACTGAAAATACCTTATTTCTACCATCTTTTCCCCTATGAACTTCCAAATGTGGCTGAGGAGTTTCTAGCTCTGAAGCCCTGGCTAACCCTTTCTGGGATTTATGGCCGTGATTATAAGTATGTATGTACTTTGTAAATAACCATAATAACATAACATAATATAAACTTTCACGCCGTATATCCCCAGGGTTGGCAGAGGTACTAATACTTCTGAACATCACGTGACTTTGTCACCTGGTGTTCAGAGTACCCACGTTTTGCATGGACAATTTGCTCACGTGATAGGGGGCAGGCCTATTGCCGTTCACGAATACACTGTCACATGACTAAGTACAACTCAGCCATGTGGGTTTCCTCACGATGTTTTCCCTCGCCGTTAACAACCATGATAAATTAACCACACTTTAGAAAAGACAAATTGGTGTAGGCCCGACCCGGGATTTGAACACAAGTCGCTTGCACGTTAACCGGTGTTCCACCCATTGAGCTATCACGTCTTTTTTTAAATAATCACTGTACAATTTTATCATCTACAACTCATCTCATGGGAGTCGTTTTACGTGACTTAGGGATCGGGGACATAAATGCTTAATATGTGAGTTTGCGACCTATTATTTCAGGCTGTTTTTTCAACCTCTTTTTCTACCAGAATGTTTGTATCTTAGATCCCTTGTAAGAAGATGTGGATGAGCAAATTAAATAAAACCTTTATGACGGTTAATCAAGACAAGTTTCAGTTGTTTATGCATATTTGATACTTGCGGGTAATTTAAACCACTTGCGTTTAGAATCTACTTTTGCTGAAATGACTAACTTATCATGGTATTACTCTTGTGAAAGACTACAATCGAAACATAGCTGTCTGCCTAATACTGATAAGTTAATAAATTAAAATATCGGATAAACTACCCGCTTTCATAAAACCATATTATAATATTAATGATGAAATGACTCGGTGTGCGGGATTGTCGCAGAGAAACACCAAAAAAGTAGTATTTAAGACTTGCAAAAGATTGTGTGATAAAGACTTTCTCACCCTATTCACTTATGTACATGCTTATGGTCATAGATATAAATCTCAATAAGGTAGAGGTAGGCGTAACTGCAGAATTCAAATGCTATTAAAGTTTTAACTTTAACGCTATGTCTGTGAATTAAAAATTCATTTCTATACATATTTAACCTTCTAAACCTTCTTCCAGGCGACCTAAACATGCTAAACCTCGCAAGGGATGGCAGGGACATGTACGCGCGGCGATGCGACCACAGCTCGGACTATCGACACGCTCTCGCTCAGATGAAGGCTCAACGGATCACACATATTATTGTGGATACGGATACTAAACAATTGCATAAGCTTTTTAGAGCTGTAAGTATATACATATATACATATTATCACACATACATACATCTGTATATATAAAAGAAAGTGGTGTTAGTTACACTATTTATAACTCAAGAAGGGATGAACCGATTTGGCTGAAAATTGTTAGAGATGTAGCTTAGAACCAGGAAAGGACATAGGATATATATCATCATGCTAAATATCGTAGGGGGTAAGCAGTATAAAATCTTAACACCATCCGTGCGAAGCCGAGGCGGACCACTAGTAAAACATATACGTAACATAAACGTTCACGCCGTTTTATCCGAAGGGGTTGGCAGACGTACCAATACTTCTGAACTCACATGGCAGCGCCATCTAGTATCCAGAGAAGGTACCCTCGTTTTTGCTTTGACAGTGTACTCATGTGATAGGGGGCAGGCCTATCGCCGTCTTGTACGAATACACTGTCACATGACCAAGTACAACTTAGCCAAGTGGGTTTCCTCACGATGTTTTCCCTCACCGTTAACAACCATGATAAATTAATTACACATATGACTTCAGAAAAATCAAATTGGTGTAGGCCCGACCCAGGATTGGAACTCACGCCCTTCTGTTTTCGGGCGGGTGTTCTACCCGCTGGACTATCATGTCGTTATTTCTATTGCACTTGTAAAACATATATGCAAATCATCAGAGACGTAAATAAATATACATTGTCTTTTAATTTTCAACGAAATAATATACATGTTTGCACTACTTTTGAATTTAACAACTATAGAGCAAAGTAGTGATGTCAGAGATTACAAAGAGACAAAATGAAAAAATGTGAATGTAAAGAGTTTCTTTGTCGCTTCGAAGCAACGGACTAATGATAAATTTGAAAAAAATTGACGTTCAAAAAATGTTAGTTTTTAACTTAATTTCGAAAAATAAACCATTTGCCTTTTTTTTGACATTTTCGCCAGAATTTGCTCTTGATATTTCGCAAAATTAATAACCCTCGAAACCTCTTCCCGCAGTTGTCTGGAGTTGTAAAATGTCTGTAAATCAATTCCGTCGTACTCCGGAAGTACGGAATTTCAGATATTACCAGTTTTATTATATCACACGAGATGTGTGTACTAAGTTTATTAACTTTGCAAAGAGGAATAAGTGCAGACGTAGTGATGGGAAATGGATTTTGAAATTATATATCGATGTCGTAGGATGAATTAATTTTTTTAGTAGAGGTCGACCTTGGATCAAGTAGAGAGTATGAGATAATAAAAGAGCATGCATGAAAAGATGGATGGATGTAAATAAAGCTAGAGAGGTTTGTCAGGATTGTACAAATGCCTGCCTCTGCAATGCAATCTCTGCCTATCCCAAAGGCAACTGATGGCGTGAGCATATGCATGTATGTTTGTTTGAACTTCTTTCTCATTTTAACATATCGATGTAGTAGGATGATTTGATGTTTAGGTTTTTGCAAAAAACTTAGGGATTTTGCAAAAATCCGGATAATATTTATATACAACGGTTATAATATTTTCTAATCTTACTAGGTTTTTCCAAAAAAAACTAGTTGGTTTAGTATGACTCCAAAACGAAATGTCAGTTTTTATGAATACTGCACACTGATTGGTCGATTGCAGTGCCCCATAAACATGTCATCTCTGACTGGTTGTTAAACCTAAACATCAAATCATCCTACGACATCGATATGTTAAAATGAGAAATAAGTTCAAACAAACATACATGCATAACCTCGTAACGCCCGTATAGAAATTGTTATGACTTGTAAGTTCTATCCAATGTATCTCTAATGGAACAAAAAAATAAATATGTGCTGACTGCCCATTATTAAAATTAATGATATCTTTAACAAGAACTATTCCTATGGCTTTATTTTTTTAATAGTTACTATTAATCACAGGAGTTTTGTTTCTCTAGTGATACAACGGGCGTTACGCGGTTAAGCTCACGCCATCAGTTCCCTTTGGGATAGGCAGAGATTATCGTTCGCGACTTTGTACAATCCTGGCTAACCTCTCTAGCTTTATTTCCATCCATCAATCTTTTCATACATGCTCTTTTATTCCTCATTCTAAGGACGTCTGCCTTTTTGAGCACACTGTCTATTTGATCCAAGGTCGACCTCTATTATGAAAAATATTGATGCGTACTAAATGGATATACAAAAGATAATTTTACTTATGATTGTAACAAATATACATAACAATAAATGCTAAATCAATTTTTATTTCAAATTGAAGAATAAATACGAGTCCAGTTGGTTTTTTAGACAAATTCGCCAACTACTGAATTAATTCAAAACTAAACCATTATTTTCTAATACAACAATACAAACATAAGATAACATAACATAAACGTTCACGCCGAATATCCCCGAAGGGGTTGGCAGAGGTACTAATACTTCTGAGCATCACGTGACTTTGTCACCTGGTGTTCAGAGTACCCACGTTTTGCATTGACAGTGTACTGACGTGATAGGGGGCAGGCCTATCGCCGTTTTGTACGAATACACTGTCACATGACTAAGTACAACTCAGCCATGTGGGTTTCCTCACGATGTTTTCCCTCACCGTCAACAACCAAAATAATATGAAATACTGGTAAGGTAGTGCATCAGCTACGTACCACATTAGCATATTCTTCAGTTAGCATTCCTCGTTTTATTGGACTGTATAACAATAAATATACTTCTATTTCTTCATCTAAAGGCTACACTCAGAGCTCGAGTAAAAACACAACTCAATCTTAAACGTTCACGCTGTATAGCCCCGAAGAGGTTGACAGAGATAACTTCTGAAAATCACGTGACATTTGGAGTCAGCTGGTGTTAAATCTTTTTGTTCATGAAAACCTCATGTGGGGATTATTACTTATAAATAAAGAAAAGAAAAATTTCGACCCAAATGAGGTTTTCATGAACAATAAGATTTTAATTATGTGATAGTTAGGCGTTTTCAACATTTGCATTGTATCTGTAAAGATAGGCAAGTGGCCTTCGGAATTAGTAAAAATTCGGAGGTAGGAAACGCAAACACTACTTAAACGTGTAAAAGAAATAAAGAATAGAAGAAATTTGCGCTGGCAGCCATTGACACGGTGGCTCAATTGGCAGAGCGACGGGGGCGTATACCCGAGGTCGCGGGTTCGATTCCTGCCTGAGTCGAAATTTTTCTTTTCATTATTTATTATTTATTTATTGGTGTTTAAAGTACCTACGATCTGCTTGGATAGTTTCACGTAAGTGCACTGTCTAAGCAAAACGTGGGTATCTTCTCTGGACACTAGACGGCGCTGCCATGTGAGTCAGAGGTATTGGTACCTCTGCCAACCCCTTCGGGGATAAACGGCGTGAACGTTTATGTTATGTTTATGTTAAAAACTAAACTATTTAATTAAACCTTAAGTCTAATTTTAATTAAGAAAAGTACAATAAGATCGTATCTTTTCAATGTCTCATTGAGATGAATACGTCCGCTCTACAGAACTCGACTCTTTCGAATCAGTGGAGCTTAATTAACCAATTCAAGTGTGAACTGTTATTTTATCTTCTGTATTTACCCCTGTGTTTTGTCGGCTTAGAATAGCATTACCCCATTTCTTACTGTTCGTAATACGCGACTATTACGGCGTGGTGGTCTTATTGGGTGATGCAGTTGGAGGTCTATCATTACCTCTATTTTAAGCTCCGCTTCGCACGGATTGTGTTAAATACTTTTGTTGCTTAACACCCTACGATATTTAGTACATACATACATACGTATACTCACGGCTATAAATCCCTAAAAGGGGAAGCCAGAGCTGTGGAATTAGAAATTCCTCAGCCACTTTTGGAAAGTTGCATGGGGAGGAGATGGTAAAAAAAAAGGTTGTTGGTGATGGGTCTCCAACCGCATCGCCCAAAAATCCCTTAATAGCTCCAATACCGTTAGTCGTCTCTTACGTACAACCACCGGAAGAATTGGGGTAGTGCTATTCTAAGCCGACACTACACAGGGGAAAATACAGAAGATATTTAGTGTGTTGATATATATCCTATGTCCTTTTCCTGGTACTAAGCTACCTCTTAAACAACTTTTATTCAAATCAGTCGAAATTTAAATATTGTTACTTTTAGTTTTATATACCACATTGCCTTGCTGTGAGAGTATGTTTATATTACGTTTCCCGACTGCAAAGATCTGAAAAGTCTCAAACTTTCACACCGTAGACCCCCGAAGGCGTGGCAGAGGTACTAAAACTTCTTAATATCACGTTGTAATAATTGCTGTGTAGTGTCGGCTTAGAATAGCACTACCCCATTTCTTCCGGTGGGTGTACGTAAGAGGCGACTAACGGTATTGGGGCTTTTAAGGGATTTTTGAGCGATGCGGTTGGAGACCCATCACCAAAAACCTTTATTTTTACCATCTTTTCCCCACTCAACTTCCAAAAGTGGCTGAGGAATTTTTGAGATCTTAGTTCTGGCTACCCCTTTTATGGATGTGTTCTGAGTATCTTTGTTTTGCTTCGACGGTGCACACACGTGATAGGGGGCACACTTATCGGCGCTTTGTAAGAATACACTGTCACATGACTTGACTCGCGAGCAAAAAGCTTAAAAGCTGATGCAATCAACTTAGGTCGGTACCGCCTTAATTTTTTTTTTATAATTTTAGAAAATTTTAAATTACTATGTTTATTAAAAAAAAAAATTAAAAAAGTTTTATAACGGCTGAGGTTCACTCTAGTATAAGTCGATTACAAAACTTGGGTTGATCTCATCAGCAAGTCTTAATTCATATATTGGTGAAAGAGATTGTAGATAATAATGTCAATAGGGGAAATATTTAGATCAAAATACAGAAGTGGTTTTTATAAACAAAATATAGAGAAAGAAAAACATTTATTCGCTACTACACACGAACAAAAAAGGTTAAAAGGATATAAAAATTAAAAGGATCCAAAGATTAAAAGGGCGAATATGAAAAGATTGATGAATGTGAACTAGAGAGCTTCGACAGAAACTAAAAATAAGCTATCGCTATAAATAGTCTCTGCTTACCCCAATGGAATATCGTGATTACATACATATTTCTGTGATATTACCATCTGTAATACACCTTATTTTACCATAAACAGTTTAAAAAACATCGATAAATTTACAAGCGTGTCCCATCCCTATTACTTAAGGGAAGTGCCGTACGGACCCGCAAAGCTTTGACGTGAAGTCCCCTGACCTCTAATGGCACTTACAACAACCTTGGGTCCAAAGTGGGACCCCAACCTTGTTATTGATTTTCAGAGAAAGGGTCAATTGACTTTGTTGTTACGGCGAAAAGTTGATTTGTTTTATTGTAAGTTGATCAGAATGTTCTTTTAGGCATACATACATATATATGCGTATATTCATTACGGCTATAAGTCCCTAGAAGGGGTAGCCAGAGCTAAGGAATAAGAAATTCCTCAGCCATTTTTGGAAAGTTGAGTGGGGAAAAGATGGTAAGCTAGATTTAAGACACTATGTGCGGCTTGACTTTGGATGAAAGTGAAGGCGCCCTGCAAAAGTTTAATTAAGTTGAAATTCTGACAAACCGAAATAAGTTATTATTTTAAATAATGTATTGAATGTACATGATTTCAAATATTATGAACAAAATACATAATATGTAGTACGTTCGTTTTATTTTGCCTTTCCCGCATAATGCGATTTCACGCTTAAGACACGTTTTTGGTGGGGTCCCTGAGAAATCGTCTTAAGCGGGTTTTACTGTACATACATTTTACATACACACATAATACTTACAACCAGAGATTGGGAATAAGAAATTCCTCAGCCACTTTTGAAGTGAAGTGGGGAAAAGTTTTTAATAAAAAGGTTGTTAGTGATAGTTCTTCAACCGCATCATTCAAAAATGACTTTCAAAGCCCCAACACCCTTAGTCGCCTCTTACGATCACCCACGAGAAGAAATAAGGTAGTCCTATTCTAAGCCAACACTACACAGCACAATCTACACTATCTACACTAATATTATGAAGAGGAAAACTTTGTTTGTTTGGTTGTAATGAATAGGCTCAAAAAGTACTTGACCGATTTTTAAAATTCTTTCACCATTCGAAAGCTTCATTGTCCACAAGTAACATAGACTATATGTTATTTTGAAAAAAAAATGGGGTTCCGTAAGATATTTGGATTTTTCGGACACAAACTGAAAAAAATCAACCAAAGAAGTTACTTATTTTGCGTACGCTGCCTAAACTACAAAAGATAGAACCATAAAATGTTATAATTAATTGTAGATCTTATAAATATCTACAAAAAAGTCGGCGACACACTATACCTATCTATGTCGAGTGAGGCACAACAACCACATAATTTATATAAAAGAAAGTCGTGTCAGTTACACTATTTATACCTATCCGGCTTAGCCCCCTATCCGACTTAGCTTAGGTACACCTATCCGACTTAGCTTAGGTACACCTATCCGACTTAGCTTAGGTACACCTATCCGACTTAGCTTAGGTACACCTATCCGACTTAGCTTAGGTACACCTATCCGACTTAGCTTAGGTACACCTATCCGACTTAGCTTAGGTACACTCCTTTTCACCGCCAGGGCGGCCTTCAGCCGCCCGGCACAACACATCAAGGTGACGCCGCATAGGCCGCAGGGCCAGCAGCACCGAGCCGGAGGGGTTTTAGTCGGTAAAAGTCCGACATACCCGTACATGGATGTCTCTCGAGCGACGGGGGATCCATGGGGATTTCCCCTCCGGTAAACAAAAAAAATACACTATTTATAACTCGAGAACAGATGAACCGATCTGGCTGAAAATTGTTGGAGAGGTAGCTTAGAACCAGGAAAAGGACATAGAATATATAACATCACGCTAAATACTGTAGGGGGTAAACAGTGAAAATATTTAACACCATCCGTGCGAAGCCGGGGCGGACCACTAGTAAATATATATAATTTATAGCGATATATGTGCTTTACGTAACACAAACTAGGTCATAACTCAGCGGTTACAATACAGTGTAGCTACCAGAGAAATGATTTATGTGAATAATAGTTTTGTAATAGTAAGGATTTACTTGCTAAAGGGATTTAGCTGAAAGTTTATTATATTGTGCTGTGTAGTGTCGGCTTAGAATAGCAATACCCCATTTCTTCCGGTGGGTGTACGTAAGAGGCGACTGACGGTATTGGGGCTTTTAAGGGATTTTTGGGCGATGCGGTTGGAGACCCATCACCAAAAACCTTTATTTTTACCATCTTTTCCCCACTCAACTTCCAAAAGTGGCTGAGGAAATTATAATTTCCTAGCTCTGGCTACCCCTTCTAGGGAAATATAGCCGTGAGTATATGTATGTTTGTATGTTTATTATATTATAGTGTCCATTTAGTATCCTTCACCATAACTTTTAATGTATTTTACAGGCTAAGTTGATCTGTGTGCTATGTGAGTATAATCACAACTAAAAGGTCACGCTCTAAATCCCTGAAGGGATGGCTTAGGTTCTATTACTAGCACTACCTCATTCCTACCCGTGGGTGTTCGTAAGAGGCGACTAACGGTATTGGGGCTTTTAAGGGATTTTTGGGCGATGCGGTTGGAGACCCGTCACCAAATGATACTTTATTTCTACAATTTTGCCTCCTATCAACTTCCAAATGTGGCTAAGAAGTTTGTGGCTCTGAAGCTCTGGCTACCCTTTTTGTGATTAATGGCCGTGAGTACATGTAAGTATGTATGTATGTATGTATGTGATTTACGTATCACGAACTAGGCCATAATTCAGCGGTTACAATACAGTGTAGCTACCAGAGAAATGATTTATGTGAATAATAGTTTTGTAATGCTAAGGGTTTACTAGCTAAAGGGATTTAGCTGAAAGTTTATTTTGTTAGCCGTGTAGTGCCGGCTTAGAATGTCGCTACCCCTTTCTACCTACGGGTGTCGTAAGAGGCGACTAAGGGTATTGGGGCTTTTAAGGGATTTTTGGGCGATGCGGTTGGAGACCCATCACCAACAACCTTTACTTTACCGTCATTTCCCCACTCAACTTTCCAAAAGTGGCTGAGGAATTTCTAATTCCTCAGCTCTAGCTACCCCTTCTAGGGATTTATAGCCGTGAGTATATGTATGTATGTATGATTATTATGTTATATTGTCAATGTAGTATCTTTTACTAAATGTTTTAATGTACTTTTATAAGCTGAGTTGATCTGTGTGTTCTGTACGTATCTAAACTCTAAGTTCACGCTCTTAATCTCTGAAGGAGTGGGTGAGATGCTATTTCTTCTATTGTTACATTACATTTGGGTCATCGGCTATTCAAAGTAACCACGTTTTACTTGGACAGCCCATTAATTAGACAAGAGTCAGGCATATTACCCTTTTTTACAATTATACATACATACATATACTCACGGCTATAAATCCCTTAACGGGGTAGACAGAGCTTTGGAATGAAAAATTCCTCAGCCACTTTTGCAAGTTGATTGGGGAAAAGATGGTAATAATAAATGTTTTTGGTGACGGGCCTCCAACCACATCACCCAAAAATCACTTAATAAGCCCCTATACCCTTAGTCGCCTCTTACGATCACCCACGGGTAGAAATGGGGTAGTATTATTCTAAGCCGACACTACACGGCAAACTATTAACTTCTTCTTTAAAAAATGCATGGGATATGGCAAATTCTGAAATCGTAGCTACCCTTTTAGAATTCATAGCCATGAGTATAAGTGTGTACCTTACACAACGGTAAGAATATAGAACTTACATACATATACTCACGGCTATGAATCCCTTGAAGGGGTAGCCAAAGCTAGGGAATCAAAAATTCCTCAGCCACTTTAAGAAGTTGCGTGGGGAAAAGATGGTGTAACAAAGGTTGTTGGTGATGGGTCTCCAACCGCATCGCCCAAAAATCCCTTAAAAGCCCCAATACCGTTAGTCGCCTCTTACGTACACCCACCGTGAGTATATGGGGAAGAAATGGGGTAGTGCTATTCTAAGCCGACACTACACAGCTAGTAGCTACAATAAAAGTACCTACAAATAAAAAATAGACCAGAGTTTCATGCTACTGTGATTAAATTCTTTAGTGGCACCAACGGGGAGAAACCCTTCTTACCTGACGTCCTAAATCATTCAGCAGTATTCAGTATATACCTATCCTGTTTTTACTCGCTAGAAATTGATATTGCCTCTCTTTCTTTATGAGAATTAAAGTTCTGATTTCATTTCTTTTGCTGAAAACTGTTTGTACTTTTATTTCTTAGCTCAAAGAGCCGTATATCTTAGAAGGGGTGGCAGACATGCTAGAGAAGCGGTGGTTTTCTAAGTGAGTTATAACGTTTTTTTTATTCATTTATATAATTGACAGCCGGGACAGCTCAATGTATAAGACCTTGTTTTCGTCACACAGACGACAGGCGAGGGTTCGAATCCCGGGTCAGGCCTACACATTTGTCTCTTCTAAAGATATATCTGTGGTTTATTTCTCACGGTTATTAACGGTGAGGGATAACATCCCAAGGAAAACCACATGGCTAAGTTGTACTTAGTCATGTGGCAGTGTATTCGTACTAAACGGCGATAGGTCTGCCCCTATCATGTCTATCCAAGCAAAACGTGGGTACTCTGAACGTGGGTGATGTTCAGAAGTATTAGTACCTCTGTCAACCCCTTCGGGGATGTTTGGCGCGAATGCTTAATCCTATGTCAATTAACATAATTAATTATCAATATGATAACCAGAGACCTCATAGTGACTTGTATGTCTAATAAAATGTCTCTCGTTTCTTTCATGTTAATTATAATTCTTATACTAAATCACCATATCATCACCTGATTTTCGGAAGTTTAATCTCGTGTTTTTACATGGTTTTTAAAGCCTGACGTTTTGAGAACTTTTTAGTTATCATGGTCACGGGAAGACTGAGGTGTTATTTGTCATTAAACAATACTATAAAAATTTTAATACTAACAACCTTCACATAATTTTAGATTTGCGTTTAATGTTTGCTAAGTAAAAAAGAGCTAATGTTATCTGTAGTCTTGCTAGTGGGTTTATGATAGGGTTCCAAGCAGGTGGTAATTGCCAACCATCATCTATAGTGAAGTTTCTTTGTTACAATAGATTCGCGTATCATCATCCCGTATTATGTAATATCACGCGATTAAATATGCGAAAATCAATCGTTTGTTTTAATTGTAATGTGCAATACCAAAAGTGTTAGAAAATACTATGAAAAACTAACTTATATGGTAAAACACAAAACGGTAGTATCTCTACATAGTTATGCTCTCAAAGGGAAAGTATCGCCTTCTGGCTCAGTATACTTTAAAAGCTTTTTGCCTTTAAAGTATATTATTTGGCATCTAGAAACTGGTAGTCTGATTTCAGACTACCAGTTTCTAGATGCCAAAATATGATATTGGGGCTTTTAACTGGATTTTTGGGCGATGCGGTTGGAGACCCATCACCAACAACCTTTATTTTGCCACCTTTCCCCAATCAACTTTCCAAAAGTGGCTGAGGAATTTCTAGTTCCTTAGCTCTGGCTACCCCTTCTAGGGATTTATAGCCGTGAGTATATGTATGTATGTATGTATACTAAGCCTTAATAAACCAATTTTAAACTGACCTAATTATTTTGAAGAGCTTAAAATATTCATAAGATTCTTTATATTGGAGCGTAACTAAAACTAATATAATGATTTTAATTTCTCTATGTTTTTCGTTTCAAGCAAAAGAATGCCATCAAAACCATCTTTTCCCCAATCAACTTCCGAAAGTGGCTGAGGAATTTATCATTCCTAAGCTCTGGCTACCTCGTTAAGGGATTTATAGCCGTGAGTATATGTATGTATGTATGTATGAAAAGATTGATGTATGTAAACGAAGCTAGAAAGGGTTGCCAGGATCGTACAAAGTGGCGATCGATAGTCTCTGCCTACCCCAGTGGGAAATAATGGCGTAAGTATGTATATGTATGAATGTTTTTAGTAACCTGCACGGATTAAAATTTCCAAATAGGGTCAACAGAGCTTTTGAAAGTTGAGTAGGGAAAAGATTGTAAGAAAAAAATGTGAAATAAATATCGCGAGCCATTTCGCCCAACTATCGCCTTTATCCTCTCACACGAAAGAAAATGGGTTATTGCTATTTTAAACCGACATTACACAGCAAATGTTTATGCAAAACAATATCATGTGAATAATAAATTTCTTGTCGCCTCGTCCGTTTCATTATAAAACTTTGTAATAACTCCCGAAGGCTTTGAAGGACATATTGTGGAGAACAATTTGTTGGCACCCTACTCAGAACACTAAGCTATTTATTAACAACGAGGGCAATCTTGATTGTAGAGTTTGTGTTATATTTTCGGATTTATTAAGGGCGTCCCCGGAAAAATAGGTTGATATTGATTGTTTGGAAATTCTATAAAGTCTGATTTGATGATATTGATATGACATGAATAAAATATATGTTGGTGATTAGTTCATGGTGTTAAAATTTGATGTTTAACATTTTAATCATTTGTTGAAAAATATGACGAAAAAATTGAATTAGAACATGCTTTGTTTTCATAAAAACCGTATAGGCTTCACTGGCATAACATACGTGTGAACTCATTATGTGTCTATATACGCGTAGCTTTAAGATCTGTAACTTTGATGTTTAACTTTTCATTTAAACATTATACTTATCCAATAAAACTAAATAAACTACATTTATCTTGCGCGCGCGTTTTTTCCGTCCCTGTCACTCTCAGTAAATTTGACGTAAGAGTGAGCGCAATAGCTGCAAAACGCGGGGAGGCCCTTATTATTATTTAGTTATATTTTAACATAATTTTTTTTTGAGGCTTTTGAGGGATTTTGGGGCGATGCGATTGGAGACCCATCACCAACAACCTTAATCTCACCATCTTTTCCCCACTCAACTTTCCAAACGTGGCTGAAGAATTTCGAATTCCTTAGCTCTGGCTACCCCTTCTAGGGATTTATAGCCGTGAGTATACATATGTATGTATGTATATGTAAATTAAAATGACAGATACGAAACACTAGAAAATAATATATTCCAAAATATATCATTTATAAAGTAACCTCTTTGTGGGACTCTCCCTTCATATGATTAATATAAGTATGAATGTTTTGTACACGACTGACCCCGACTGAAATAGAACCTTATCGTATACGTAAATGCTATTACGTTCGACTCTTATACCTGATCTGTTGTTTTATTTAATTTATGGTTAAGACTAAAGTTAAATTAAGATTTTTGGGCGATGCGGTTGGAAACCCATCACCAACAACTTTTATTTTACCATCTTTTCCCCACTCAACTTTCCAAAAGTGGCTGAGGAATTTCTAATTCCTTACCTCTGGCTACCCCTCCTAGTGAGTATAGGTATTCATGTATGGTTAAGAGTCTTAAGAACTTAAGACTTGGTTGGCCGAGCTAAACTTCAATAAAAAAACTTGAAAAAGTGGTCAATCTTCAGAGACTAATAAAACATTTATTATGAGTTGAATTGGTTTGCATTCAGGATTCAGTAGCTAATTTTATGTAGGCATTATTATTTTACATCAATATTCGTGATTATCGTTTAAAAATTGTAGAAATATCAGATTTTTTCAAATTTAAAACATAATATTTACAAATTTGTAAATTATGCATACTCTATAACTTTATCACCTCGTTGTCGGTACCCTTTTATACCGCCTTTTAATAAGGTTGTTCTATTTTAATTAACGTATAAGAGAAACATGGCTTCCACAACAACATATCACACTTTTCTTTTAAACATAAATATGTTTAAATATTATATATATATATATATGAAATTACTATTAATATTTATTAGAAATTATGTATATATGTCATTTCACTGTTATCTGCCATATTTAGATATCGTGTGTGATATATATATATATATATATATATATATATAATTATATATGTATATATATAATATACCTATGACATTCGTTTTTATTGGGTAAACAGACCTACTGCGCTTCTTTCACAATTGTAAATCTTTTTCATAGATCTCTGTAATACTGGGCTCAAATTCCTTAGTTTTTGAAAATGCTGTGGGGAAAGGATTGAACTATAAATTATGGTTTGCGATAGGTCTTCAGCCATATCGCCCTACAACCATTCAAAAATAATGCATACACACATAAACTCACGCCTATAAATCCTTAGAAGGGGAAGCCAGAGCCAAGGAATTACAAATTACTCAGCCACTTTTGGAAGTTATGGGTCTCCAACCGAATCGCCCAAAAATCCAATTTAAAGCCCCAATATAATATTTTGGCATCTGGAAACTGGTAGTCTGGTTTTAAAGGCAAAAAGCTTTTAAGCTTTCCCTATGAGAGCATAACTATGTAGAGATACTACCATTTTACCGTATGAGTTAGTTTTTCAAAGTATTTCCTAACACTTTTGCAATTTTAATACGGGATGATGATACGCGAATTCGCCGTGTAGTGTGAGCTTAGAATAACACAACCCCATTTCTACCCGTGGGTGATCGAAAGAGGCGACTAAGGGTATAGGGGCCTTTTAAGTGATTTTTGGGCGATGTGGTGGGAGACCCGTCACCAAAAACATTTATTATTACTATCTTTTCCCAATCAACTTCCAAAATTTCTCATTCCAAAGCTCTTGCTACCCCGTGAAGGGATTTATAGCCGTGAGAATATGTATGTATGATAAGAGAATATATTGAAACAAAGAAACTTCACTATAGATGATGGGTGGCAATTATCACCTGCTGGGAACCCGGTCATAAGCAGATCCAAGCAAGGGAAGAACACTAGCAAGACTCCAGATAACATTAGCTCTTTTTGTACTTAGCAAATATTAAACGCAAATCTAAAATCTTTTGTGAAGGTTGTTAGTATTAAATTTTTGATAGTATTGTATACAAATAACACCTCAAATGACATGATAGTCCAGTGGGTAGAACACCCGCCCGAAAACAGAAGGGCGTGAGTTCCAATCCTGGGTCGGGCCTACACCAATTTGTCTTTTCTAAAGTCATATGTGTGGTTAATTTGTCATGGTTGTTAACTGTGAGGGAAAACATCGTGAGGAAACCAACATGGCTGAGTTGTACTTAGTCATGTGACAGCGTATTTGTACAAACGTTTGTGCGAATTATGCGTTCTAACACAAGTGTATAGGCCTGCCCCCTATCACGTGAGAACACTGTCTAAGCAAAACGTGGATACCTTCTCTGGACACTAGATGGCGCTGCCATGTAAGTTCAGAATTATTGGTACCTCTGCCAACCCCTTCCGGGATAAACGGCGTGAACGTTTATGTTATGTTATGTAAATAACACCTCAGTCTTCCCGTGACCATGATAACTGAAAAGTTTTAAAACGTCGGGGTTTAAAAACCATGTAAAAACACGCGGTTAAATTTCCGAAAATCAATAGTTCTATTAATTGTTACTTTTTATATGTTTTCATTTGTTGTTGTGTCCTTAGGCAATGAATAAATTATTTCTTTCTTTCCTTTTTTTGTTCATTACATACGTAGTGATTAAAGGAGAGAGGATTTCTAAATAGTGGTATAGCGTCGACTTTTCTCTTTTCATTAAGCAAACTTTATTTCTTTTTATTTAAATTTTAAGTTATACAGTAAGAATGTAACTAATTCTGTTTTATATTTTAATGCTTAAGTGGTATCCTGTCATTGGCTCAGAAATTTTGTAGTTCTATATAAAACATTGTTTTTAAGTTTTCTAAAAGTGCTGTTGGATATCATAATAAAATAAAAATAATTAGAATGGTACCACTAAAAGCTTATATACATAAATGTTTGTTAACATTTATATTGGTCGACCGATTTCAAAAAAGGAGGTTCTTAATGCGATTGAAGTATGTTTTTTGTATGTATGTTACGCGACTACTCCGTAAATAATCAATCGATAAAATTGATTTTCTGTTTGGTTGGATATGCTTCCATGGGACCACCATTTAATATTTTACGGGTTTACTTTCGTGGTTAAAAAATTGGTTGCCTGTATAAGTCGGTATTCGGGCGAAAGTTTTACGTGACAACGACTTTGAGTGGTAAAATAATTTAAATGTGAATATTCATTCGTACAGTAGGAAGAAGGATGAAATTATGTCTGTCTCTGTAAAAAAGCATACGTTGAAGACATGTTTATAGAATTTTGTTTGAAAAATTGAGTTGTAGTCAGATGGATGAAGGCGATCCTTTTTTTGTTTTTTGTTTGAAGGGGTGGGCGGTGATACCAATACTTCGTGACATCACTTGACATTGTCACCTGGTGTTCAGAGTACACGCGTTTTTCTTGGACAGTGTACTCACGTGATAGGGGGCAGGCCTATCGCCATTTTAGACTAATACACAGTCACATGACTAAGTACAACTCAGCCACTATCTGTGGCCTCACCTTAAACAACTATGATATATTAACCACACCAATGTCTTTAGAAACGACAAATTGGTGTAAGCCCGACCCGGATTTGAACCCACATCGTCTACAAAATAAGCGATTTACTGAGCAATCACAGATCAAAAATATATCATTTTAAATCTGCTCGTTTACTAAACTTTTGTCCGCGTAATGATTTCACGGCAAAAACAAAATGAACGTTTCCATTCGGAGAAGTTTAATCTCCAGTTATATTTGAATTCACAAAGGGATTCTGTTTTCTGATTGAATATTGTAACTTTGAGTTAATTTAATTGCGACTTATAAATATTGTAATGGGGCTGGCAGAAATACAATTTACTGCTTGGGAAATATCTTGTCTGCTTTTTTAGCAGGTTGGTTAAAGTAATAGCCGTGATAGCCCAGTGGGTAGAACACTCGGTTATCGTGCAAACGACTAGTGTTCAAATCCTGGGTCGGGCCTACACCAATTTGTCTTTTCTTAAGACATATGTGTGGTTAATTAATTATGGTTGTTAACGGTGAGGGAAAACATCGTGAGGAAACCCACATGGCTGAGTTGTACTTAGTCATGTGACAGTGTATTCGTACAAAACGGCGATAAGCCTGCCCCCTATCACGTGAGTACACTGTCCATGCAAAACGTGGGTACTCTGAACACCAGGTGATAAAGTCACGTGATGTTCAGAAGTATTACTACCTCTGCCAACCCCTTCGGGGATATTCGGCGTGAACGTTTATGTTATGTTATGTTTAAAGTAAGATAGGTTTTTGTGAATAAGAAGAAGCTGCTTTTAGAGAATATAGATAATGAATGAAATATGACAGACATAACTTGAAGGTACCTGTTTAAATTCTCAACCTCAAACGTTAACGACTATTATCCCCGAAGAGGTTGGCAGAGGTACTAATACTTCTGATCACTCACGTGACATTTTCAACCGGCGTTCAGAGTACAGTCGTTTCGGTTGGACAGAGTACTCACGTGATAGAGAAAAATCCAAAAAATTCCTTGTAAAATATAGCCGTTTTATTTGATGGTCAATCGCAAGGATAACTGTCTAATTAAACAATAATAATATAATAAACATACATACATATGCTCACGGCTATATTTCCCTAGAAGGGGTAGCCAGAGCTAAGGAATTATAAATTCCTCAGCCTTTTATGGAAGTTGAGTGATTTTGAATAAATGGTTTTGGTGACGGGTCTCCAACCACATCGCCCAAAATTCACTTAAAAAGCCCCTATGCCCTTAGTCGCCTCCACGGGTAGAAATGGGGTAGTGGTATTCTAAGCCGACACTACACGTAATATAATAAAACAACTGATTAATAGATTAATTGATAAATTTATGATGTTCCTTTTAGTTATTTACTTTGAATGGGTCATACTTAGCTAAGTTGTTACAATAATATTAGAACAAGACCATGAAAACCTACTTTTATGAAAATTTTTAATATTAAATAGTAACCTAAAATAATATATCGGGGGCGTATACCCGAGGTCTCGAGTTCGATTCCCGCCTGTATCAAAATTTTTCTTTCCTTTATTTATTAGTAATAATCCCCACATGAGGTTTTTATGAACAAAAACATTTAAATGAAATAATATACACTGTGAGAGTAAGAAGGGCTTCTCAAGATAGAATTAACAAGGTGATCAATAGTCTCTGCCTACCCCAATGATGCGTACCGGCGTGAGAATAATGATGTCAGTAAGTACTGAAAAAGTTATACATTATTAACAATTCAGGCCACAACACAACGCCATAAAAGGTCTCATTAACATTGGGTCGAAAATTGACCCAAATATTTCGGTAGTTATCCAATCGATAAAACAAAATGTATTACGTGTGTATAATACATTCATACATATAACTGCATTTCGGTGAGGGCTCGAGCGATCGTCATTGATTCGAATGAAAACGTGGATCGGTTTTGGAACGGAAATGAGAATAGATTACGAATATTGAATTATGGTTTCAATTTAATGCGTTTAAAGAAAGAAAGAAAAGACAACGTTTAAATTTTAAATGGTAGAATGCTCAATGGGTAGAACACTGGTTAACGTGCAAGCGACTAGTGTTCTAATCCCGGGTCGGGCCTACACCAATTTGTCTTTTCTAAAGACATATGTGTGGTTAATTTATCATGGTGGTTAACGGTGAGGGAAAACATCGTGGGGAAACCCACATGACTGAGTTGTACTTAGTCATGTGACAGTGTTTTCGTACAAAACGGCGATAGGCCTGCCCCCTATCACGTGAGTACACTGTCCATGCAAAATGTGGGTACTCTGAACACCAAGTGACAAAGTCACGTGATGTTCAGAAGTATTAGTACCTCTGCCAACCCCTTCGGGGATATTCGGCGTGAACGTTTATGTTATGTTATGTTGTGTTAAATTTTAAATTTGACGACCTCTGCTCCGTGGCCGATTGTGTATGCGATTTGCTTCTCGGCCCGGAGGTTGCAGGTTCGATCCCCGCTGTGAGCGACATTTATGTGATGAGCATTAATTATTGTTTCTTGGTCTTGGTCTGTCTATTGGATTGAATCAGGCGTTACTTTACTTTGCGGAAATGCATAGCAAATTTCATGCAACTCCGACACATGACACCGACTCGGTGGTCAGCTGCCGAACTGTCTACTACTCGACAATGACTCGTGTTGAGTCGAAACGCGTCGCATGTTTGTGGTTGCCTGTGGTTTTCGCTTGCGGATGTGTGTGTGGTGCATTGTCTGCTTTTCGATTTCTTGTAAGTGGGAGGGCGGGCGGTGCACAGTGCATGTTGCATGAACACTGCAGGTATTTAGCGGAATTAAGCGAAGAAATTTATTAATATTAGTATTTATATGTGTATTATTTAATATGAAATATATCGTTGAGTAAGTATGTCATAATAAAAGTTTTACTTAGTTTGGGGCTGATTTGATCTGTGTTTAAAATGATCGTATATTTATTTGTTTACTAACTAACCCGACAGACTTCGTACTGAAAATTTATTTCAATCAGCCGTGAACATACACACCCTTGAGACGCTGAGACGACACCCTTTTGGCAATGTTAATTAATGTTTTTCCTATATATTTTTTTAATGTATTTTCTATTATTTGTCATTCTGTTTACGTTTGTTTGCGTGTATGTTAATATGCCAAATAAATGTCTTTTTCTTTATATTTTATAGGTTAAATTTTTCCGGTATGAAAAGTATCCTATGTCTGAATTTAGGTCATTATCTTGCGTTTTGCCAAATTTAATTCATATAAATTTTGTACTTGAGAACCCTCTTCGCCTCAAACACACAAACATCTAAATTTTCACATTTATAATATTAATAGGATTTATTTTAGCTCACTTGAACAATGAAATGACGAAAGTCTTATTGAGTAATGATTTTATACATACATGCATATACTCACGGCTGTAAATCCCTAGAAGGGGTAGCCAGATCTAAGGAATTAGAAATTCCTCAGCCACTTTTGGAAATGTGAGTGGGGAAAAGATGGTAAAAGTAAAGTTTGTTGGTGATGAGTCTCCAACCGCATCGCCCAAAAATCCCTTAAAAGCCCCAATACCGTTAGTCGCCTCTTACGTACACCCACCGGAAGAAATGGGGTAGTGCTATTCTAAGCCGACACTACACAGCAATGTTGTCGTCTAATAAATGGAAAAATAATATAACAATTGTGTGCTTTTGCTATAATTCACTATTTTATGTGTTCTCATTTTTGTTTCATTCGTTGATCCAAAATATTTCATGCATTATGGATGTGAATTGAGGGTTTCGTTTATTCTTGATTTATTTATCGCTTGCGTTTATTCGTTCACTAACATTTTTCCCCGGTTTCGTCCGTGTTTAATTTTTTGTAACATACATAACATAAACATAAACGTTCACGCCGAATATCCCCGAAGGGGTTGGCAGAGGTACTAATACTTCTGAATATCACGTGACTTTGTCACCTGGTGTTCAGAGTACCCACGTTTTGCATGGACAGTGTACTCACGTGATAGGGGGCAGGCCTATCGCCGTTTTGTACGAATACACTGTCACATGACTAAGTACAACTCAGCCATGTGGGTTTCCTCACGATGTTTTCCCTCACCGTTAACAACCATGATAAATTAACCATACACATGACTTTAGAAAAGACAAATTGGTGTAGGCACGACCCGGAATTTGAACCTTCATCGTCTGCTTTATAACCAGTGTTCTTCTTACTGAGCTATCAAGATACTCAGCTATCGAGATTAAATAAAATAGAGAACAAATTTATTGAGCTGTCATTTAAAAATTCGAGATGTTATTATGATTAGTTGAAAAACATATTGAGCAGTTATTCAATTTAATGGCGGTTGAATAATTATTGCGACAGTAAAACAAAGACAGTAATAAAAAATATATTACTCAGTTATTTTATCATACAATGTCAATACTAAAAATAATTGAGTAGTCCAACAATTAAATGAGCGGTAAAAATGATGGAAAAATATAAAATATCTGTTGCAAAATTCAATACTTCTCTAGTATATTCTAGACAGCTGTCAAAGGACTTGTCATTTTAAAGAGCCAACTACGATCGCGTTCATTTAAAATTAAATCTACCGCTTTTGAAATATAAATGACATAACATAACATAAACGTTCACGCCGTTTATCCCCGAAGGGGTTGGCAGAGGTACCAATACTTCTGAACTCACATTGTAGCGCCATCTAGTGTCCAGAGAAGGTACCCACGTTTTGCATGGACAGTGTACTCACGTGATAGGGGGCAGGCCTATCGCCGTTTTGTACGAATACACTGTCATATGACTAAGTACAACTCAGCCATGTGGGTTTCCCCACGATGATTTCCCTCACCGTTAACTACCATGATAAATTAACCACACACATGACTTTAGAAAAGACAAATTGGTGTAGGCCCGACCCAGGATTGGAACTCACGCCCTTCTGTTTTCGGGCGGGTGTTCTACCCACTGGACTATCATGTTGATATAAATGAATAATATAAATGAATATTTGACAAATCGAGCAGTAGGATGCAATGCCGTGTGGTGCTGGCTAAGAATGTCACTACCCCCTTTCTACCCACGGTTGTCGTTAGACGGTATGTGGCTTTTTGAATTTTGGTCGATGCGGTAGGAGACCCATCACCAATGATACTTTATTTCTACCATCTTGTCCCCTATCAACTTACAAATGTGACAGAGGGGTTTCAAGCTATGAAGCCCTGGCTACCCCTTTTAGGGAATTATGGCCGTGAGTTTATGTATGTATGTGTCTGAAGTAGGAGCATATTTTTAGCTGTGTAGTAGCGGCTCAGAAAAGCCCTATCTCTATCTTTTCCTCTGTACCATACGAGGCAATTAGAGATGTGGGGATCTGTCACCAAACCATGATTTTTCCTCACTTAAATTCCAAAAGATGCTGAGGATTTACAACTTCGACAGCTCTGGCTACCCCTTTTTAAGGGATTCACCGTAATCGATCGATATGCGACCATATGAACCAAAACTGTACCATTTTTAAACTTTTACCTTTAATTTTTCTTACTTTTACATACATACATACATATACTCACGGCTATGAATCCCTAGAAGAGGTAGCCAGAACTAAGAAACGAGAAATTCCTCAGCCACTTTTGGAAGTTGCGTGGGGAAAAGATGGTGAAATGAAGGTTTTTGATGATGGGTCTCCAACCGCATCGCCCAAAAATCCCTTAAAAGCCCCAATACCGTTAGTCGCCTCTTACGGATCACCCATGGGTAGAAATGGCTACACATGGGTGATCGTAACACACTACCCCATTTATAAATATATAAATATTCTTACTTTTCTCTAAAATATGTTTCAGTTATTGCCAACAACCCACTTTCATCCCACTTTAATAATGCCCTACATTCGTTCACTGTCATCAAAATCCCGCGTAAACTTTCTCGACCATTAACTACCAATTCTTTTCATAAAAGTCAACGAGAAAAAAGTACAATATGTAATCCAAGGAGTTTTATACCGATAAGATTGCAGTGATGAAATGGCGCCAATTTCGTACGACTTAAGTTTGACAGATCATTCGGCGCGGAAATAGGGGTGCAATTCTGTCACAAAGATGTTCAGTAAATAATCGTGTCGCGCGCGTATTTTTTGTTTGTCGTCCAAGGAATGGCATAGTTACTACATACATATACTCACGGCTATAAATCCCTAAAAGGGGAAGTGGTTACTCGTAGAGGTGGAAATGCGCCGACGTCCTCTGTCTGGGGGGTTCCGTGTCCAGGAATAATGAAACTAGTTTGTTATCTCTTCAAATTCTGTATTAGTTCTGATTATTTGAATAATTGGGCATTACAAGTGCCCTCTGTACAACAATAGCGGAAGCTTCTAGAATACATAGCAATCGACCGTTAAAACGGTACTTTATTAATTCGAATGTTTCTGGAAGAAACAGAAAGTTCTAATGTTCCTAACGGTTGTTTTACATTGATCGAGAATATTCTTTATTACGTAATTTACTAGCGACATCTGTTGAGCAATAGTAGGATCTAACTTAACATATCAATATCAACATGCCTCTGATGGTTTTAATGTACATCTTTTACACCAGATGTCGCCACCTATAAAATACAGTCCTTTTAATTATATTCTTTACCAACCCTTTGGGAAAGGCGCAGCACTATGTTATGATAGTGCGGCTTAACATGTTCCCCACAAAAGGCAGTGTATTTTTGGTATGGTGAAGTAACATATATGACCCTGGCCTACCTAACTGACAAGCCTATACTTACTAATCTAACTTTGAATTAAAACACAGGAATAATAAAGATTTATTGGTAAACATAAATTGATTAAAAACGGAACATAACTTATATCTAACTAATTCTAAATGTTTTCTTTCTTCGGCGTCGTGTCGAATGATATTCTGACATCATATTCTGGTAATTTTTGGCTTCTTAAACTTCAGTATTATTTAGTAATCCTCGGTATAAGATGCTCAAATTTTATTCTTCATGACCTCTTGAGTCTGCATCCAACTTCCCAAATTTACATTTGTGATGGTAGTGGTAACGGACATATATTGTTGAATGCCCGCTTTATAAGTCCGTTGGCTGTTTTAATTGTAGCCACTCGACCGACGTCATCCGCCCCGAGGTGAGCTTGCTCGATCTTCCCCAGGCGGCACTGACACGGGGGTGTCCTGCTGTCCTTGATCAGCACGATGGTCCCAGGTCCCAAAGCTGGACCACCGCCGCCAGAAGCTCTGGTATATCTGTTGGAGTTGACAAAACATTCTGGTACATCAGTCAGGTCGTGGTCTGGGAGGGCTGTCAGTGATCGGCCCAATAAGACGTGAGCTGGTGTTACGGTTGGGAAACTGTTAGAATTGGAATTGGGTATGGGTTTGGTTAAATAAAGGAATGGATTGGTTATTAATATGGGTGTTATTTGGTTAATAGGTATAAAGGTTTGTTTAATTATTGGTACGGTTTAATTAGTTTTTAGATTAATAGATATCGAGTATTTCTATCTGACCGAAAGGCGTTTACGACGCCTCCCTCTTTTAGTGTTTAGGATACCCATCCTGAACTAAGACACGTTGTGAGTGGGTAGACTATCGATATAGGTATATATCGAGTAATTATATCTGACCGAAAAGCGTTTAAGACGCCTCCCTCTTTTAGTGTTCGGGACACAAATCCTAAGCTAAGACACGTTGTTAGTGGGTAGACTATCGATATAGGTATATATCGAGTAATTATATCTGACCGAAAAGCGTTTACGACGCCTTCCTCTTTTTAAGCTACTAAGACACGTTATTCGTGGATAGATATTTAGTATATCTGATCGAAAGGCGTTTACGACGCCTTCCTCTTTTTAAGCTACTAAGACACGTTATTCGTGGGTAGACTATCGATATATATGGAACGGTATAACAATAAAGTGACAATTAACATGGTTTAAATAAGCACAGCGATAAAAATTAAGCAATCTAAACGAGATTTTAACGAAATAAAGAGGAATTCAATTACAAATACAACATAACCTCCCAGACAGAGTTAACCCTAAAGGAATGAGGAAAGATAGGAAAAAACAACCAACTCACGATTTCAGGCCGATACTTAGCCCTCTCACAATCCTGGTAGCTTCTCAATCTTCTCCTTCGGTGGTTTTTCGGTCTCAAAAAAAAACGACGTAGTCTCAGCAGGATTCCAGCTATTTTCTCTCAGGTATTTACTTTTCTTCCTTTTTACGTTGGGCGCCAAATGATTACTCGTAGAGATGGAAATGCGCCAACGTCCTCTGTCTGGGGGGTTCCGTGTCCAGGAATAATGAAACTAGTTTGTTATCTCTTCAAATTCTGTATTAGTTCTGATTATTTGAATAATTGGGCATTACAAGTGCCCTCTGTACAACAATAGCGGAAGCTTCTAGAATACATAGCAATCGACCGTTAAAACGGTACTTTATTAATTCGAATGTTTCTGGAAGAAACAGAAAGTTCTAATGTTCCTAACGGTTGTTTTACATTGATCGAGAATATTCTTTATTACGTAATTTACTAGCGACATCTGTTGAGCAATAGTAGGATCTAACTTAACATATCAATATCAACATGCCTCTGATGGTTTTAATGTACATCTTTTACACCAGATGTCGCCACCTATAAAATACAGTCCTTTTAATTATATTCTTTACCAACCCTTTGGGAAAGGCGCAGCACTATGCTATGATAGTGCGGCTTAACAGGAAGAAAGAGCTAATAATTAAAAATTCCTCAGCCACTTTTGGAAAGTTGAGTGGGGAAAAGATGGTAAAATAAAGGTTTTTGGTGATGGGTCTCCAACCGCATCGCCCAAAAATCCTTTAAAAGCCCCAATACTACTTACGTACACCCACCGGTAGAAATGGGGTAGTGCTATTCTAAGCCGACAATACACAGCTACTACATACATCATACACAAATATACTCACGGCTATAAATGCCTAAAAGGGGTAGCCAGAGCCACAGAAGTTCAGTTTTTTTTTCAGTTATTTTTGAAATCACGTTTTGACATAATTACTATTTCTTCAAAATCTCAAACTCAAATGATCACGCCGTATATCAACGAAAGTGTTAGTTGTACTATTACTTCCGAATATACATACATATACTCACGCCATTAGTTCCCATTGGGGTAGGCAGAGACTATCGATCGCCACTTCGTACGATCCTGACAAACCTCTCTAGCTTCGTTTACATCCATCAATGTTTTCATACATGATCTTTCATTCTTCATACTACGGACGCCTGCCTTTTTGAGCACACTCTCAATTTGGTCCAAGTGTGTTCTCCGTGGTCGTCCTTTACTAACATTACTATCCACACTAGCTCTATAGATCCCTTCTACCAATTTTCTATCATCCATCCTCTCTATGTGCCCAAACCATCTCAATATCTTTTTCTATCGTTCTTACAATATCATCTTTCACACCACACTTTTCACGAATAACACTATTCTGAATATCAGGTATCATTATGATTTCTTGGTATTTGAAGAACCCACGTTTCGTTTCTGAATATCGAATAGTCTTTAGGCTCATAGAGCGTACGGATGACAGTAAAGTGGCGAAAGAGATATAGAGCCAATGTGTTTTTTTAAACATAGGTACATACATACATATACTCACGGCTGTAAATCCCTACAAGGGGTAGCCAGAGCTGAGGAACTAGAAGTTCCTCGGCCACTTTTGGAAAGTAGAGTGGGGAAAAGATGGTAAAAATAAATTTATTTTAAATTTTTAAACCTATTTCATTTTTGTTTTTGTTTAGACAGCAGATCCAGCTTGTATAGTTTTATGATTTTATTAGTGTTAGTATACGATTAAATTCAGTTGCAACCCCGGATCGAAGATTTTATAAAAAATGCGCGAAATCGAAGTAAACATAAAGCAAAGCAAATATGAAGGAAGATATGATTGCCGTGTAGTGTCGGATTAGAATAGCACTACCCCATTTCTGCCCGTGGGTGATCGTAAGAGGCGACTAAGGGTATAGGGGCTTTTTAAGTGATTTTTGGGCGATGTGGTTGGAGACCCGTCACCAAAAACATTTATTATTACCATCTTTTCCCCAATCAACTTCCAAAAGTGGCTGAGGAATTTCTCATTCCAAAGCTCTGGCTACCCCGTTCCGGGATTTATAGCCGTGAGTATATGTATGTATTTATATGATGAATATACGATACGATGGATATGAAAATAGTAACGGAAATTTGTCAGGAACATGCAAAGTAGCGATCAATAATCTCTGCCAACCCCAAAAAGAATAAATGGCGTGAGTATAAGTAAGTGGAATTGCGGCTCACGCGGTAACTGATGACCGCTTTCTCGGTGTTACCAGCTTGTGACGGATTTATGGCGATTTCACAACGATATTGACATGACATTCAGCTTTCAGCCAACTAGCTAAATTGATAAAATATTACACAGATCAAGTTAGCTACTATAAAAATATAATAACGCTTTGTTCTTTTCTATATGACACAAAATTAAGAATCATAAATATATAAATATAACATACACATATACTCCACGGCCATAAATCTCAAAATTTGCTGTGTAATGTCGGCTTAGAGTAGCACTACCCCATTTCTTTCGGTGGGTGTACGTAAGAGGCGACTAACGGTATTGGGGCTTTTAAGGGATTTTTGGGCGATGCGGTTGGACACCCATCACCAACAACCTTTATTTTACCATCTTTTCCCCAGTCAACTTCCAAAAGTGGCTGAGGAATTTCTGATTCCAAAGCTCTGGCTACCCCGTTAAGGGATTTATAGCCGTGAGTATATGTATGTATGTATACACATATACTCCACGGCCATAAATCTCAAAAAGGATTCTCAGAAAGGATTAGCCAGGATTTCAGAGCTAGAAACTCCTCAGCCACATTTGGAAGTTGGGACAAGATGGTAGAAATAACGTATCATTGGTGATGGGTTTAATACCGCATCGCCCAAAAACCCTTTAAAAAGCCCCAAACCCTTAGTTCCCTTTTACGACACAATTAGGTAGAAAAAGACATTCTAAGCCGACACAACACGGCTATATTTATTAAGATTACCAAATACCAGAGACAATTGATTAAGTTGTATTACTAACAAGAAATGAAACCATGTTTTGATACATACATACATATACTCACGGCTGTAAATCCCTAGAAGGGGTAACCAGAGCTAAGTAATTAGAAATTTGGAAATATGAGTAAGGAAAAGATGGTAAAAATAAAGGTTGTTGGTGATGGGTCTCCAACCGCATCGCCCGAAAATCCCTTTAAAGCCCCAATACCGTTAGTCGCCTATTACGTACACCTACCGGAAGAAATGGGGTAGTGCTATTCTTAGCCGAGACTACACAGCAACATGTTTTGATGATATAGATTTTATTGTTATTATTATAAGGGAATGTATGAAAAGATAAAATAAAAGATGGTCAAGAGGTTTTTGGGATCGTACAAAATGGCGACTGATAGTCTCTGTCTACCCCAATGGGAACTAATGGTGGAAGAACTAATAAATAAATAACACCCAAGACTAGAAAAGAAACACAGAGTTATAAGGGTATTAAGGCTTTGAGTGATTGTTGGGTGATGTGGCTGGAGAACCACCACCAATATCACCCACCATCCTATATTTTAAAAAGAAAAAAAAAGAAAAGAAATGAAAGGTTTTTATTTGTTGCCCACTCCATTCAAAAAAAAAACAAAAACACAATTTACAAAATAAAAAAGAAAGAAGAAAGAACAAAACAAAGTGAAAACAATATTAATAGCAATAAACAAAAAAATGAAAAAAAAATATCAAAATATCAAAGAAAAAAAAACATTCATTTTTACTATCTATTCCCTTCTAGAAATACAAAAGTAGCTAAAGGATTTCAAATAAATAACCTCTGGTTAACCCATTTACTATTTGTAGACGTGAGTATATATGAGCCGTGATAGCTCAGTGGGTAGAACACCGCTTATCGTGCAGACGACGAGGGTTCAAATTCCGGGTCGGGCTTACATCAATCTGTCTTTTCTAAAGACATATGTGTGGTTCATTTATCATGGTTGTTAACGGTGAGGGAAAACATTATGAGGAAACTCACATGGCTGAGTTGTACTTAGTATAAAAGCGGCGTGGCCGGCCCTCTACCACGTGAGTACACTGTCCAATCAAAACGTGGGTATTTTGAACACCCGATGACAATGTCACGTGATGTTCAGAAGTATTAGCTACTCTGCCAACCCATTCGGGGATGTAAGGTGTGAACGTTCAAGTTGAGTTTAGTAACACTATAATAACTCGACATAATACAGCACAATAAATCCTATTCAACTTAACAAAGTCATACAGATAAGCTTTAAGTACGCAAAAAGCTCACACTAAGCGTTAGGTCTTAAAAATCCGTAAAAAGGGTACAACGAATCCGTATAACAAAGCCTATATATTCCGTTGTGAATTACGAAGGTTCTTTTAAATGCAAATCGTTATCGTTTGTGAAGCAAATTGAGGCTTTTATCGAATGGCTGAAGTGTGCAGCGAAACCTTAAATTTGCATTTTAATAAATATGATTTCTAAAGTTGAATATTGATTTTTTTGCATCGAAAAGCAACTTAAGAATTTGGGTCTTTTCAATTGGCTGATGGGATATGTGGTTGGAGCCCCATCGCCATACATACATACACACATATACCCACGCCATTAGTTACGATTGGGGTAGGCAGAGACTATAGCTTATACATATATGTGTCCATCACAAATCAACTTTATTATAATATTTTTCCTTCTTTGAACTTCCAGAACATATTGTTTTTTTTTTATTTTTGATGCCTTTTTTATTTTTTATATACAACAGTGAATGTATGTATGTATGTCAAAATGAAGACATCAGAATAAAGGCAGAGACAATGAGGTATACTTTCTTTTTTTAACTACTTATGTAAATTTTATAGATGTGAAACCTTCAAAACCTTATTTTATCACAACCCATATTGTCCCCACCAAGGGGCTTGAGCCTACCCTATATATGGTGATTTGGCCATAGTCCACCACGCTGGCCATGTGCGGGTTGGCAGACTAAAGACTACTATCGTAATAGTAGCCGGGACGGGCGGCTTAACGTGCCCTCTGAAACACGGTGAAAACTTTATACTAACAAGTAAAAAAAAACCTTAAGAATTAAATTTAAAAAAATCAAGAAACATCTATATTACACCACTAAAGTTAAACAATTTTATTTGAAAAACAAAAGCAACTCTCTAGTTTCTTCACGAGGTCCAGACACCGACTTTAACTGATTAATATGCAATTTTATTAACTAAAAAAACTACTTCAAGTTTCCACAGTATTTCGAATAAGGCAGGCAGTTATATACTAATAAATTTGTTATTTCTGAAAGCAAAGTAAAAATTTACAAACAACAACCGTAATAGCGCAGTGGGTAGAATACAGGCGGTGGTGGTACAAACGGCCGTGGGTTCGAATCCCGGGTCGGGCTAATATATATGTGTATTGAAGTTATCGTGGTTGTTAACTAATTAACTTAACGGGTAATTTTTAATAAATAAAGAATAAATAAAGGAAAGAAAAATTTCGACACAGGCGGGAAAAAAAAGAAAAAAAGAAAATTTTTTCTTTCCTTTATTTATTCTTTATTTATTAGTAATAATCCCCACATGAGGTTTTCATGAACAAAAAGATTTAAATTATGGATATTTTTTTCTTGGTCATGTGACAGTGTATTAGTACAAAACGGCGATAGGCCTGCCACTTATCACATGAGCACACTGTTCAAGCAAAACTTGGGTACTCTAAATTCCAGGTGACAATGTCACATGATGTTCAAAAGTATAAGTACCTCTGCAACCCCTTCGTGGAAATACAGCGTAAACGATTGAGTCTTGACTAGTCTTGAGTCTTTTTGACATATTTTAATAATTGCATCAAATGAAGCTATATTTGTAAAGGTTATCCTTTTCCGAGAATTCCTTTAAAAGGAAAGGCCATTGAATTTTCTGTTGCAAACAAAAATTTATGTTGTATTCCAGAAATTCTTTGAAAATGCAAAGAATGTTGTAAACCTTTTTCAAAATATATTTGAATACCCTTTTATTTGACGATACATGAATGAATTCGTTTTCCTCATTAAGAATAGGAGATACTTTATTGCACATCACAAAAGAAACATTTACAAAATACATACATACATATACTCACGGCTATAAATCCCTAGATGGGGTAGCCAGAGCTAGGAACCAAAAATTCCTCAGCCACTTTTGGAAAGTTTAGAGGGGAGAAGATGGTAATATAAGGGTTGTTTGTGATGGGTCTCCAACCGCATCGCCCATGAAATCCCTTAAAAGCCCCAATACCGTTAGTCGCCTCTTACGAACACCCACCGGAGGAAAATGGGAAGTGCTATTCTATATGAGATTTTTGGAAGAAGAAAATTAATATATCTTTTTATCTGTATTCGTGTAACTAGCAGTTTTTTTTGCGATGGTGTAGTGCTATTCCAAACCGACACTATTTGTTAAACTAAACTTAAACTACCTATTCATTTTCCAATGTAACTTTATTTCACGTGGTTCTGCTTATCCTCTTCTGAATTCAAGTCTTAAAGTAGACTAACTGAATTACGTGAGGGCTGTATTCAGCAATCAATCACGAATAGCGATATAGCCTTGGTAACTGTGCGATATTGTGTCAGTAACTCAATGTGACGTGTTCTGATACTTCCGAGACTAATACAAAACTGAAATGTTCACGTCATATGTAGCTGAAGGCGTGGCAGGGGTACTAATACTTCTGAACTTTACGTGACATGAATACCTCCTGGTGTTAAGAGGTACCACGTATGGCTTTGCTTCACCGTGATGTTTTCTGGATAAGACTATTTATTAAAAGTGAAATAAACAATTGCTGTGTAGTGTCGGCTTAGAATAGCACTACCCCATTTCTTCCGGTGGGTGTACGTAAGAGGCGACTAACGGTTTTGGGGCTCTAAAGGGATTTTTGGGCGATGCGGTTGGAGACCCATCAGCAAAAACCCTTATATTACCATCTTCTCCCCACTAAACTTTCCAAAAGTGGCTGAGAAATTTCTGGTTCCTAGCTCTGGCTACCCCTTCTAGGGATTTACAGCCGTGAGTATATGTATGTATGTATGAAATTGTCACCTGATGATCAGAGTACCCATGTTTTATATGGACAGTGCACTAATCTGATAGGGGGCAGCTCTATCGCCGTATTGTAAGAATACACTGTCACATGACAAAGTACTATTTAGCCGTGTGGGTTTCCTCACGATATTTTTCCTCACCGTTAACAACCATGATAAATCAACATACATACATATACTCACGGCTATAATTCCCTAAAAGGGGTAGCCAGAGCCAAGGAATTATAAATTCCTCAGACACTTTTGGAAGTTGAGTTGGGAAAAGGCGGTAAAATAAAGGTTTTTGGTGATGGGTCTCCAACCGCATCGCCCAAAAATCCAATAAAAAGTCCCAATACCCTTAGTCGCCTCTTACGACACCCGTGGGTAGAAAGGGGTAGCGACATTCTAAGCCGGCACTACACGGTAAAAAAAAAAGGCATAAGAATATCATTAACTGTATATTATGTTTTTTTCATCTAAATCATACCTCCATCGCGTGGTTATACTCTACTGACAATAACATAAATTTACTCTTAAGAAGTATTTGTGCTGCAACAATTTTCCAATAATAATTAATATGATTGCTTCACATCAAAGCTTCAATCACCAGCCTAAATCTATAGAACCTTAAAACTTCCGAATGGTGTAAATAAGCTTTTGTAAGTTCACAACCAAAAAGCGCAAAGCTTTCAGTCAACAGTAAATGAGCTTTCTGTCAAACAACGAACATAACTTCGATCAATCATAATTCTCACTGTATGAAAGCTAAATAAGTGAAACTTTTATTACAAGAAATGACTTTTATCTACAAACATCTTAATCATGTTAACTTCTCATGTTTATTAAATTGTAAGTGTAGGAATTAGCCTTGTAGTGTCGGCTTAGAATAAAACTACCCCATTTCTTCCGGTGGGTGTACGTAAGAGGCGACTAACGGTATTGGGGCTTTTAAGTGATTTTTGGGCGATGTGGTTGGAGACCCGTCACCAACAACCTTTATTTTATCTCCTTTTCCCCACTCAACTTCCAAAAGTGGCTGAGGGATTTCTAATTCCTTGGCTCTGGCTACCCTTTCTAGGGAATTATAGCCGTGAGTATATGTATGTATGTATGTATATTAATTCCAGCACAAATAAAGTGAGCGGTCCTACTCGAGAAGGCTTGTAGCGTCAGTCGGTTCTTGAACCTGAGTCCCTGACCTTGACTTACTGTTTGTTGTAAGGGTATCTTGTCAGGTTAACTGATGTTTCGGTTATAGGGCGAGATTTCATAAAAATAAGCAAAGTTTTTAACACACATATACTCACGCCTTTAGTTCCCATTAGTGTAGGCAGAGATTATAGATCACCATCTTGTACGATCCTGGCAAACTTTCCGAGTTTCACCTACATTTATCAATCTTTTCGTACATGTTCTTTTATTCTTCACTATTCGGACGCAGACCTTATTCAAAAACATTGTTACAGCCATTAAAAGGCTAGAGTAGTATAGAGTAGATAAATACATGTATATATATATATATATATATATATATATATATACATATACTCACGGCTATAAATCCCTAGATGGGGTAGCCAGAGCTAAGGAATTAGAAATTCCTCAGCCACTTTTGGAAAGTTTAGTGGGGAAAAGATGATAAAATAAAGGTTGTTGGTGATGGGTCTCCAACCGCATCGCCCAAAAATCCCTTAAAAGCCCTAATATCGTTAGTCGCCTCTTACGTACCCACCGGAAGAAATGGGGTAGTTTATTTATTTAACTTAAGGCACACAAACATTAATATACATGATGGCTTTTCAAAAAACATAAATTTTCAGTAAAAGCACCTTAACTGTGTACACAGCATGACTTGCTTTGTGAGATTTTGATAAATTTAATAAAGTAATATTTAAAATCTATAACATTGTACATAATTTTGATATAATTTGAAAAGATAACGTAATGAACAGTACATGAAATTATTTTCTATAGCTATTCTAAGCCGACACTACACAGCAGCACAGCACTTAGATTACAAAAAAGATAATGTGTATCAAATACATGGTACTGTAGTGTGTGCAGTATTTTTTTTGTTAAATTTACTTTAGTGCATAATATCAAAACTTAGCACTTTGCACTTCTTCTTTGAATAAATTATAAGTGTGCTATATTTCATATTCCGTCCGCACCATTTTTGTAAAAAGTTTTGCTAAGTTTTGCTTCTTAGTAATATATTTGAAACTGCGGAGTAGTGCTTAGAATAGCACTACCCCTTTTCTGCCGATGGGTGTACATAAGATGAAATGGCGCCAATTTCGTACGACTTAAGTTTGACAGATCATTCGGCGCGGAAATAGGGGTGCAATTCTGTCACAAAGATAAAAGATGTTATTAAAGGAAAGAAAAATTTCGACACTGGCGGGGTTCGAACCCGCGACCTTCGGGTATACGCCCCCGTCGCTCTGCCAACTGAGCTACAGTGTCAGTTGGCATCCAGCGCGAAATTTCTCTATCCTTTGTTTCTTTTTTACACGTTCAAGTAGTGTTTGCGTTTCCTACCTCCGAATTTTAACTAATTCGGACGGCCACTTGTCTACCTTTTCAGATAGAATGCAAATGTTGGAAACGCCTAACTATCACATAATTTTTAATGTTTTTTGACATGAATTCCTCATGTGGGGATTATTACTCATAAATAAAAGATGTTATTAAAGGAAAGAAAAATTTCGACACTGGCGGGGTTCGAACCCCGCCAGTGTCGAAATTTTTCTTTCCTTTAATAACATCTTTTATTTATGAGTAATAATCCCCACATGAGGAATTCATGTCAAAAAACATTAAAAATTCTGTCACAAAGATGTTCAGTAAATCATCGTGTCGCGTTTTTTTGTTTGTCGTCCAAGGAATGGTATAGTTACTACATACATACATATACTCACGGCTATAAATACCTAAAAGGGGTAGCCTGAGCTAATAATTAAAAATTTCTCAGCCACTTTTGGAAAGTTGAGTGGGGAAAAGATAATAAAAAAAGTTTTTGGTGACGGCTCTCCAACCACATCGCCCAAAAATCACTTAATAAGCCCTTAAACCTTAGTCCCATTAACCCTTAGTCGCCTCTTACGATCACCCATGGGTAGAAATGGGGTAGTGTCATTCTAAGCCGACACTACACGGCTTCGATTATATCCATCTTTTCCCCAATCAACTTCAAAAGTGGCTGAGGAATTTTGCATTCCAAAGCTCTGACTACCCCGTTAAGGGATTTATAGCCGTGAGTATATGTATGTTAAATATGAAAAAAGTAACGGAGATTTGAAAAATCATGCAAAGTAGCGATCAGTAATCTCTGCCAACCCCAAAAAGAATAAATGGCGTGAGTATAAGTAAGTGGAATTGCGGCTCACGCGGTAACTGATGACCGCTTTCTCAGTGTTGCCAGCTTGTGATGGATTTATGGCGATTTCACAACGATATTGAGATGACATTCAGCTTTCAGCCAACTAGTTAAATTGATAAAATATTACACAGATCATGTTAGCTACTATAAAACTATAATAACGTTTTTTTTATTTCTATATGACACACAAAATTTAGAATCATAAATATATAAATATAACATACACATATACTCATACATACATACATATACTCACGGCTATAAATCCCTAAAAGGAGTAGCCAGACCTGAGCAATTAGAAATTTCTCAGCCACTTTTGGAAGTTACATACATACATACATATACTCACGCCGTTAATTCCCATTGGGGTAGGCAGAGACTATCGATCGCCACTTCGTACGATCCTGGCAAACCTCTCTTGCTTCGTCTACATCCATCAATCTTTTCATACATGCTCTTTTATTCTTCATACTTCGGACGCCAGCCTTTTTGAGCACACTTTCAATTTGGTCCAAGTGTGTCTTTCGTGGCCGTCCTCTACTAACATTACCTTCCACATTAGCTCTATAGATACCTTTTACCAATTTCCTATCATCCATCCTCTCGATGTGCCCAAACCATCTCAACATTCCTTTTTCTATCTTACTTACAATATCATCTTTTACACCACACCTTTCACGAATCACATCGTTCCTCACACGATCACATAACCTAACATTACATACTTTTCTGAGGGACCTCATTTTTTGGAAGTTGAGTGGGGAAAAGATGGTAGAATAAAGGTTGTTGGTGATGGGTCTCCAACCGCATCGCCCAAAAAATCCCTTAAAAGCCCCAATACCGTTAGTCGCCTCTTACGAACACCCACCGGAAGAAATAGGGTAGTGCTATTCTAAGCCGACACTACACAGCAACATGTTTTGATGATATAGATTTGATTATTATTATTATAAGGGAATGTATGAAAAGATAAAATAAACGATGGTCAAGAGGTTTTTAGGATCGTACAAAATGGCGACTGATAGTCTCTGTCTACCCCATAGTTTCCCAACCAGTGGGGCGCGCCCCACTTGGGGGGCGCAGAATGATTCAAGGGGGGGCGCGGCGGCTTTAGCTATGTTACTTTTTTAGTTCAAAATTCTCGCGCGGCGCGGACTTGTGCAAGCGACGCGAAGTTAGCGGCACGTCACAACACGACCTCCGCTCCACCCCCGCCCGCCGCATCGCGCTTGCTCACCGCCCCCACTGCACTGCGCTCGCTCACTCACTCATCACTCAGTTACTAGCTGTCTGTTCTGTTGTGAAGTGTGATAGCGACGCTTACGCTCTGGGATACGAACGATATCAATAAAAATTCGGCAAATATGAGTACTGCTAGCAAAAAAAGAAAATACTGTGATGATTACATAAAATTTGGTTTCACTGTTACAAATAAAAACGGAACTGAGCAACCACAATGTGTGATCTGTTACGACGTGTTAAGTAACGATGCGTTGCGACCTACACGGCTCAAGCGGCATCTTGAAACAAAACATGGAGCCTTAAAAGATAAACCGGAAGAATATTTTGTGATGAAAAGCCGAGAACTAAAACGAATTCAGACCAATACAGCGGCGTCGTTCGTGCCATCAACAGGTAAAATCGTTGAAGCATCATATGAAATTTCACTACTCATAGCTAAAAACCAAAAACCTCACACTGTTGGCGAGACCCTCGTAAAGCCTTGCTTATTAAAAGCAGCAGAAATAGTACTGGGGCCACAGGAGAAAAATAAGTTGTCCAATATTTCACTTTCGGACAACACAGTGAAAAGGCGTATCGATGATATGGGTGCAGATTTAAAAGACCAGGTTGTAGAGGGGATTAAGTCTTCTCCCTGGTTTGCAGTGCAGTGTGACGAAAGCACGGATGTCGCAAACTGCTGCCAACTTTTAGTATTTGCACGTTACATATCGGAAGACAAAATAAAAGAGGAACTACTATTTGTCACAGATTTGAAAACAACATCAAGAGCTACTGATGTTATGGCGGCATTCACTGATTTTTTCGTTACTCACGGGATTTTATGGGAAAAACTTATCGGAATTTGCACAGACGGCGCTCCTAGCATGATTGGCTGTCGTTCAGGATTTGTAACATTACTCAAAGAGAAAAATCCATCAATACTGTCAACACACTGTATGATACACAGACAAGCATTGGCATCTAAAACACTTCCCGAAGAGTTAAAAACTGTTCTTCAATTGGCTATTAAAGTCGTGAACTACATTAAACACAGTGCTGTCAATACGAGATTATTTGCTGCTCTTTGTGATGATTTGTCCTCAACTCATAAGACACTATTATTTCATACAGAAGTAAGATGGTTGTCAAAGGGAAATATGCTCGCACGATTATTCGAGCTCAAGGATGAGGTTTTAATTTTCCTTCAACAACAAGGTAAAACGGACCTGCATAACTCTTTCTCCAAAGCTACATTTCAATTATCCCTGGCATATCTTGCAGATATTTTTGAATCGTTGAATAGCTTAAATTTGAAGCTACAAGGAAACATGAAATCAAATATCGTGGCTCATCACGATATCATCAAAGCTTTTGTTGAAAACTGCAACTGTGGAAACGTCGAGTGCAAGCTCAAAATTACTCAGCTTTTTTGAAGTACTCCTCAATGCTGGATAATATTCAAGAAACTGGAAATTTGTCTGAACACATAATGAGTCATTTGGGCGGTCTGGCTGATGAATTTTGTAGATATTTTCCCAACAACTTCTCTAATGACCCAGTTCATAAATTAATAAGAAATCCATTTCTGATTGATATCGAACAACTACCCGAAATATTGCAAGAAGAAGCTTTGGACGTGAAAAATGATTCGTCTGCTCGCGATAACTTCAGCCACATGGAGTTGACTGAGTTTTGGATAAAATATAATGCTATGTATCCTGTTGTCGGCAAGGAAGCACTGCGTATTCTTTTACCATTCTCAACTACCTACCTTTGTGAACGTGGCTTTTCAACCCTGTTGGGAATAAAAACAAAATCAAGAAACAGACTGAATGTCGAAAATGATCTCCGCTGTGCACTCACTACGATGCAACCACGAATTCACAAACTTGTAAATAGTGTTCAGCCACAGTGCTCTCACTAAATGTATTTCTGTAACCTACTTGTCATTTGAATAAAAATAAACTGATTTTAATATTTTTAACGTTTGTTTAATTTAATTTTCTTAGGGGGGGGGGGGGGGCGCGTAGGTTTTTTGCAAAACGTTGGGTGAGGCGCATATGGTAAAAGGTTGGGAACCCCTGGCTCTACCCCAATGGGAACTAATGGTGGAAGAACTAATAAATAAATAACACCCAAGACTAGAAAAGAAACACAGAGTTATAAGGGTATTAAGGCTTTGAGTGATTGTTGGGTGATGTGGCTGGAGAACCACCACCAATATCACCCACCATCCTATATTTTAAAAAGAAAAAAAAAGAAAAGAAATGAAAGGTTTTTATTTGTTGCCCACTCCATTAAAAAAAAAAACAAAAACACAATTTACAAAATAAAAAAGAAAGAAGAAAGAACAAAACAAAGTGAAAACAATATTAATAGCAATAAACAAAAAAATGAAAAAAAAAATATCAACATATCAAAGAAAAAAAAACATTCATTTTTACTATCTATTCCCTTCTAGAAATACAAAAGTAGCTAAAGGATTTCAAATAAATAACCTCTGGTTAACCCATTTACTATTTGTAGACGTGAGTATATATGAGCCGTGATAGCTCAGTGGGTAGAACACCGCTTATCGTGCAGACGACGAGGGTTCAAATTCCGGGTCGGGCTTACACCAATCTGTCTTTTCTAAAGACATATGTGTGGTTCATTTATCATGGTTGTTAACGGTGAGGGAAAACATTGTGAGGAAACTCACATGGCTGAGTTGTACTTAGTATAAAAGTGGCGTGGCCGGCCCTCTACCACGTGAGTACACTGTCCAATCAAAACGTGGGTATTTTGAACACCCGATGACAATGTCACGTGATGTTCAGAAGTATTAGCTACTCTGCCAACCCATTCGGGGATGTAAGGTGTGAACGTTCAAGTTGAGTTTAGTAACACTATAATAACTCGACATAATACAGCACAATAAATCCTATTCAACTTAACAAAGTCATACAGATAAGCTTTAAGTACGCAAAAAGCTCACACTAAGCGTTAGGTCTTAAAAATCCGTAAAAAGGGTACTAGTGAATCCGTATAACAAAGCCTATATATTCCGTTGTGAATTACGAAGGTTCTTTTAAATGCAAATCGTTATCGTTTGTGAAGCAAATTGAGGCTTTTATCGAATGGCTGAAGTGTGCAGCGAAACCTTAAATTTACATTTTAATAAATATGATTTCTAAAGTTGAATATTGATTTTTTTGCTTCGAAAAGCAACTTAAGAATTTGGGTCTTTTCAATCGGCTGATGGGAGAGTTGGTTGGAGCCCCATAGCCATACATACATACACACATATACCCACGCCATTAGTTCCGATTGGGGTAGGCAGAGACTATAGCTTATACATATATGTGTCCATCACAAATCAACTTTATTATAATATTTTTCCTTCTTTGAACTTCCAGAACATATTGATTTTTTTTTATTTTTGATGCCTTTTTTATTTTGTATATTCAACAGTGAATGTATGTATGTATGTCAAAATGAAGACATCAGAATAAAGGCAGAGACAATGAGGTATACTTTCTTTTTTTAACTACTTATGTAAATTTTATAGATGTGAAACCTTCAAAACCTTCTTTTATCACAACCCATATTGTCCCCACCAAGGGGCTTGAGCCTACCCTATATATGGTGATTTGGCCATAGTCCACCACGCTGGCCATGTGCGGGTTGGCAGACTAAAGACTACTATCGTAATAGTAGCCGGGACGGGCGGCTTAACGTGCCCTCTGAAACACGGTGAAAACTTTATACTAACAAGTAAAAAAAAACCTTAAGAATTAAATTTAAAAAAATCAAGAAACATCTATATTACACCACTAAAGTTAAACAATTTTATTTGAAAAACAAAAGCACCTCTCTAGTTTCTTCACGAGGTCCAGACACCGACTTTAACTGATTAATATGCAATTTTATTAACTAAAAAAACTACTTCAAGTTTCCACAGTATTTCGAATAAGACAGGCAGTTATATACTAATAAATTTGTTATTTCTGAAAGCAAAGTAAAAATTTACAAACAACAACCGTAATAGCGCAGTGGGTAGAATACAGGCGGTGGTGGTACAAACGGCCGTGGGTTCGAATCCCGGGTCGGGCTAATATATATGTGAATTGAAGTTATCGTGGTTGTTAACTAATTAACTTAACGGGTAATTTTTAATAAATAAAGAATAAATAAAGGAAAGAAAAATTTCGACACAGGCGGGAAAAAAAAGAAAAAAAGAAAATTTTTTCTTTCCTTTATTTATTCTTTATTTATTAGTAATAATCCCCACATGAGGTTTTCATGAACAAAAAGATTTAAATTATGGATATTTTTTTCTTGGTCATGTGACAGTGTATTAGTACAAAACGGCGATAGGCCTGCCACTTATCACATGAGCACACTGTTCAAGCAAAACTTGGGTACTCTAAATTCCAGGTGACAATGTCACATGATGTTCAAAAGTATAAGTACCTCTGCAACCCCTTCGTGGAAATACAGCGTAAACGATTGAGTCTTGACTAGTCTTGAGTCTTTTTGACATCTTTTAATAATTGCATCAAATGAAGCTATATTTGTAAAGGTTATCCTTTTCCGAGAATTCCTTTAAAAGGAAAGGCCATTGAATTTTCTGTTGCAAACAAAAATTTATGTTGTATTCCAGAAATTCTTTGAAAATGCAAAGAATGTTGTAAACCTTTTTCAAAATATATTTGAATACCCTTTTATTTGACGATACATGAATGAATTCGTTTTCCTCATTAAGAATAGGAGATACTTTATTGCACATCACAAAAGAAACATTTACAAAATACATACATACATATACTCACGGCTATAAATCCTTAGATGGGGTAGCCATAGCTAGGAACTAGCTACTAACTAGGAACTGAAATTCCTCAGCCACTTCTGGAAAGTTTAGTGGGAAGAAGATGGTAATACAAAGGTTGTTGGTGATGGGTCTCCAACCGCATCGCCCATGAAATCCCTTAAAAGCCCCAATACCGTTAGTCGCCTCTTACGAACACCCACCGGAGGAAAATGGGAAGTGCTATTCTATATGAGAAATTATCTCTTAATCTTTTTATCTCAAATTTATTATTGTAAATAGCAGTTTTTTTTGGTGTAGTGCTATTCAAAACCGACACTATTTGTTAAACTAAACTTAAACTACCTATTCATTTTCCAATGTAACTTTATTTGACGTGGTTCTGCTTATCCTCTTCTGAATTCAAGCCTTAAAGTAGACTAACTGTCTTATTACGTGAAGGCTGTATTCAGCAATCAATCACGAATAGCGATATAGCCTTGGTAACTGTGCGATATTGTGTCAGTAACTCAATGTGACGTGTTCCGATACTTCCGAGACTAATACAAAACTGAAATGTTCACGCCATATGTAGCTGAAGGCGTGGCAGAGGTACTAATACTTCTGAACTTTACGTGACATGAATACCTCCTGGTGTTAAGAGGTACCACGTATGGCTTTGCTTCACCGTGATGTTTTCTGGATAAGACTATTTATTAAAGGTGAAATAAACAATTGTTGTGTAGTGTCGGCTTAGAATAACACTACCCCATTTCTTCCGGTAGGTGTACGTAAGAAGCGACTAACGGTATTGGGGCTTTTAAGGGATTTTTGGGCGATGCGGTTGGAGACCCATAACTAACAACCTTAATTTTGCCATCTATTCCCCACTCAACTTTCCAAAAGTGGCTGAGGATTTTCTAATTCCTTAGCTCTGGCTACCCCTTCTAGGGATTTACAGCCGTGAGTATATGTATGTACTATTTATTAAAGGTGAAATAAACAAGGCAAAGCAAGGTAAGACAACAGCCCTATGCCAGTTGCATATGTAAAAGTGACTAATTGTCACCTGATGATCAGAGTACCCATGTTTTATTTGGACGGTGCACTCATCTGATAGGGGGCAGCTCTATCGCCGTATTGTAAGAATACACTGTCACATGACAAAGTACTATTTAGCCATGTGGGTTTCCTCACGATATTTTTCCTCACCGTTAACAACCATGATAAATCAACATATTATACAGTCTTTAGAAAACATAAATTGGTGTAGCCCACCCGAGATTTGAACCATCATCGTTTGCCCGATAAGCGGTGTTCTACCCACTGACCTATCACTGTTGATGAAAATATATATGCGTACATATAGATTGAAAATTCACTGACCTCGATAGTTCCCATCGGGGTAAGCAGGTACTATCAATCGGTATTTATACAATCCTAGCAAACGTCTTGTGCTTCAATCACATTCATTTTTTCATACAATTATTTATAAAAATGTATATAATGTAAATTAAAGTTATTTTTGTATAAGATAAGCTAATAATAGAATAAGTTAATTTTTAGATTAAAGATACTTTTCTTGGTTTTGCACCGCATATCAAACACCTGCTATGTTCACTTACTATTATTAGCCTACACAGTCCCCCACGATACAGGTTTTACCTAGTGCAGGTAGCACACCGATCACACTTAGTATTATAAACACTCACCTTAAACCTTTTTTTAAGATATTTTTATTATTTTCTTATGTAAACGTATGTAAGGTTTTAATTGGTGTAAAAAATATTTTTTCATTTTTCATACATGTCCTTTATTAGTTCACAGTTCAGACGCCTGTCTTAGCACATATATTTTATTGATGAGAGTATAAATTTGGACCAGCAGGGCAAGCACGAGCACTATTTTATCGACACGATAATGGTTAGAGTGAGATGGCAGTATACTATACTAAGTAAGTGCGTAAGAGATGGCTGCTTTATCCCACGCTATAACTAGTTTAAACACGGCTCGTGCTTGCCCTTCTGATAGAGAGTGTACAAGAAAGGCAAACGTCCGAAGTATGAAAAATAAAAGAGCATCTATGAAAAGATTGATGGATGTGAACGAAGCTAGAGAGGTTTGTATCTACCTGCCCCAATCGGATATAATAAAATAAATAAAAAATAAAATTATTTTATTTTCAGACAATTTTAGTCCATATTTAGTGTTAGTATTTTACTTATTGACAATGTTAGTAAAAAAAAGGCATAACAATATAATTTACTGTATATTAAGTTTTTTTCATGAGTATATTTGCCGTGTAGTGTCGGTTTAGAATAGCACTACCCCATTTCTTCCGGTGGGTGTACGTAAGAGGCGTCTAACGGTATTGGGGCTTTTAATGGATTTTTGGGCGATGCGGTTGGAGACCCATCACCAAAAACCTTTATTTTACCATCTTTTGCCCATTCAACTTTCCAAAAGTGGCTGAGGAATTTCTAATTCCTTAGCTCTGGCTACCCCTTCTAGGGATTTATAGCCGTGAGTATATGTATGTATGTACGTGTTTTACTTATTGACTATGTTAGTAAAAAAAGAGGCATAAGAATATCATTTACTGTATATTTATGGTTTTTTCATCTAAATGATACCTCCATGGCGTGGTTATACTCTACTGACAATAACATAAATTTACTCCTAAGAAGTATTTGTGCTGCAACAATTTTCCAATAATAATTGATTGATTGCTTCATATCAAAGCTTCAATTACCAGCCTAAACCTATAGAACCTTTTAAACTTCCGAATGGTGTAAATAAGCTTTTGTAACTTCAAAACCAAAAAGCGCAAAGCTTTCATTCTACAGTAAATGAGCTTTCTGACAAACAACAAACACAACTTCGATCAATCATATTTCTCACTGTATGAAAGCTAAATAAGTGAAACTTTTATGTACAAACATCTTAATCATGTTAACTTCTTATGTTTATTAAAATGTATGTGTAGGAATAAATACATACATACATACATATACTCACAGCTATAAATCCCTAGATGGGGTAGCCAGAGCTAAGGAATTAGAAATTCCTCAGCCACTTTTGGAAAGTTGAGTGGGGAGAAGATGGTAAAATAAAGGTTGTTGGTGATGGGTCTCCAACCGCATCGCCCAAAAATCCCTTTAAAGCCCCAATACTGTTAGTCACCCCTAACGTTCACCTGCCGAAGAATTGGGGTAGTTCTATTCTAAACCAACACTACACATCACAAATAAAGTAGATATAGAGTAAACATGATGAATGTGACAGAAGCAAGAGAGATTAGTCGGGATCGTACAAAGTGGTGATCTGTCGTCTCTGCCTACCTCAATGGGAACAACGGGCGTGAATGTAAGTACGTAGAAAATTATGAAACAATAATAATATAAGCAGACTTAGTACTTTAAATATATGATCGAGTTATGTCCGAAGTCAGTCCAATAATGACTTGCGGTGTGGGATACTAGCAGAGCGGTTCATTAGAATATACTAGAGATAGACCATTGATTGGAATTTAAACATAGTTTCGGTATGAATTTGAGATTTGCTTGCTGCAGAGAAATAATAGTAAATGATAAACTAAATAGCGGTGTAGTGTGCACAGCAGCACAGCACTTATACTACAAAAAAGATAATGTGTTTCAAATACATGGTACGGTGGTGTGTGCAGTATTTTTTTTTGTTAAATTTACTTTAGTGCATAATATCAAAACTTAGCACTTTGCACTTCTTCTTTGAATAAATTATAAGTGTGCGAAATTTCATATTCCGTCCGCACCATTTTTGTAAAAAGTTTTGCAAAGTTTTGCTTTTTTAGTAATACATTTGAAATACATAAACGACTTACTCTTACTTAGCTGTGTAGTGTCAGCTTAGAATAGCATTACCCCATTTCTCCGGTGGGTGTACGTAAGAGGCGACTAACGGTATTGGGCTCTAACGATACGTAACATAACGATATTTACTTTACCATCTTTTCCTTACTCAACTTTCCAAACGTGGCTGAGGAATTTCGAATTCCTTAGCTCTGGCTACCCCTTCTAGGGATTTATAACCGTGAGTATATGTATGTATTAATGACTTACGACATCCATACAGTTTCCATTGAGGTAGCCAGAGACAGACAGTACGATAATGGGAAATTTGTCAAACTCCATCACATCCATCAATCTTTTCATACATGCTCTTTATTATTCTCACTAAAAAGCTCGGGTACCCTTTTTGTATAAATGTTTGACCTCAATGAGAATCGATCTTGAAATATATTGTCGAAGCCAGCTTTCTAACCATTGCAATCATCACTTTACAGTGTAATTTTTAAGGTTTTGTATTTCATGTGATGTAGAGTTATATACCTATATCTTATAGCTTCTATCTATATCCTTATTATAGTTCATGATGCGCACGTGTAATACAAATATATCTTAGTCGAACCTTACTCGTTGTCTCATTTACTTGTCTCCAACCGCCATCCTTATATGGCGACCGTGACTAAAAACAAAGTGTAAGTTAGTAAAGTGTAGCTGCTTGCGCGAAAAATAAAAATGGCTTTGATCAGTAATAAAGTTACTTTCGCCGGGAAAAATTGTCGTGGTGTGATAAATATACCAGTGAAAATAAATTAAAATGGGTACTACATATACTACCCCTAAACCCCCAGTGCAAACCCCTGTGACGGCGCAAATTGGATATCAAAATAATATAACAACAAATAGTGTGGACATTCATATCGGCATAATATCTTGGTGCATGCTGATTATACTGCTGATGTTTGTGTTAATATCTGCGGTCTTCGTTTTGCGCTATTGCGCCAAATGCTTTAATAAAAAAGTGGACAGAGGAGTCGACGCTGGGATGCTGCGTATGCAGAGGATCTCCAAGGTTTGAGGTCCCCAGGATCCGCGTGAAACCTAGCAGATTAGTGAAGTGTTCTAATTAATTAAATAATAATAAAAATATATATATTATTCAACCTATATTCGAATCAACGTAATCATGTATGGACATTAAGTTATTGTGTATTAGGTGTTATGGGTAAGTTATGTCAGAACCATATATAAAATTATCAAAGAGAAGTTGAAAGCCATAAGGACCTATCTCTGTAAAATAGGCCCAAAAAGAAGGACAGGAAATATTTTAGACGAAAAATTTTCTGAAGCTGAACAATTGTATTTAGAATATGAGGAATTAATAAGTAAATTTACTACTTTAGTAAGCCAAAAATTGGTTGAAAAGAGTATCATTGATGAAGTGTATATTGAAAGTAACGAAATTGTAACTTTATATAGTCAAGCTTATTGTAAGCAGGAAAAATCATCAAAAATGGATACTTTCGATTTAAGGACTGCGTTGAACTTATTACCAGTAATGAATGATGACCAGACCAGTATTAAACAACTTATCGATAATATCGATTATTATGGATCATTGTTGAAAAGTTCGGAATGTCAACAAAACTTAATTAAATTTGTCTTAAAAAGCCGATTATCTCAATCAGCAAAAATTAAATTGCAAAGTAATTATGCTAATATTGCAAGCCTGTTAGAGGACATGCGCACTGTATTGTTGGCTCAAAAGGGCGCAACCGCCATTCAAACAAAGTTGCAACAGATAAGGCAGGATGATAAATCTATTAGTGAGTTTGGGAGAGAACTTTCGGAGTTATTTGTGGATCTTACTATTTCCCAAGCCAACGGAAACTCAGAAAGCTTTTCAGTCTTAAAACCTCTGAATGAAAAAACCGCTATCAAAAAGTTTGGCGATGGTTTGAGGAATAGAAGGATTAGTACAATAATTGCAGCCCGGAATTTTACTTCATTAAAGGACGCAATACAGGCAGCGGTCGACGAGGAGGTGTCGTCTCCTGGTACTTCAGGACAAGTACTTAATATGAATACCAATTCTCATAAAAATTACAATTTCAGGAATCGTGGTAATTATTATCAAGGCAGGAACTTCAACACAAGAAGCTTTCATTGCGGCCATTTCTCTAATTTTCGTGGTAGGCCGCCACACATGCAGCCCGAACAATCCTCACGTGGTCATTACTGGAAACGAGGTATGTCCCGCACGAGCCACGCAGCCGGCAGAGGCAGAGGTCGGTACCCAGGTAAGTCATATTATACAAATAACAATTTTACAGGACGAAGTCAGAGGAATAATATCAACTTCATGGACAACACGCAATCTAATACAGCTGAAAAACCTGATTATTTGAACCAGTTTTTTCGTGACTAACCATTATATGTTTGCATGTGATAATTCCCTTACAGTACAATTAACACTTTATAACCAGTGTTATGATTGGTTAATTGACACCGGCGCTACTATTTCGGCTATAAAGTATAAACATTGTGTTGAACAGAACTTAATGATACATGAGCAGCGAACTCTAATTAAGGGCATCGGCGGTGTGTTAGAGACTATCGGATACGTGTGTTTGTCATTAACCGCTTATGACAAAGTATTTGATCACATATTTTATGTTTTTAAAACACTCCCGTGTAAGTCTTACGGCATTTTAGGTCATGACTTCTTAAATAAATATAAAGCAAATTTAGATTTACATACGAATTCCATAACGATAACTAATATATACAACGAGTCGATTACATTACCAATGCGTCACGGTTATGCGAAAGAAGTACTTTCAATACCGCCTCGATCGGAATCTATACATTTTGTTGACACTATCGAAAGTAATGATATCATAATTTGTTCTAATGAACTAAGCGATGGCGTTTACATGGCTAACTCTTTAGCGAGGCCAAGGAATGGTAAAATACCGGTAAAAATTTTAAACACAACCGACAAAGAGGTATATTTAAATATCTTTAATATTGTGACTCAGCGCTTAAGTGACTATAAGGTATGCGTTTTTGATAAGTGTAAGAATAATTCGAATAGAGTAAAACAATTATTTTCTATTTTAAAACTGAGTCATTTGAATACTGAGGAGAAAAGGTCAATAGAGACGATCTGTGCTAAATATCCCGATATATTTCATTTGCCTGGAGACAAATTAACAACTACAAATTTAGGTGAACAAAATATACATTTAAAACCCAATGCCACACCAGTCTATACAAAACCTTATAGGTTACCGCATTCCCAAAAGTTAGAAATAAGTAAACAAATAAAACAAATGTTGGATGATGAAATAATTGAACCGACAAATAGTGAGTGGTCAAGCCCCATCTTATTAGTACCGAAAAAGAGTAATAGTAATGAAAAACAATGGAGATTAGTTATAGACTATCGAAAATTAAACGAAAAAATAGAAGAAGATAAATTTCCATTACCGAACATTACTGAAATATTGGATTCTTTGGCAGGTGCGATCTATTTCTCACACTTAGATTGTTTTTCTGGGTATAACCAAATAAATTTATCGGAAAATAGTAGAAAATATACAGCTTTCAGCCCGGGAAATATTCAAATAAATGAAACGTCAGGAAAACAAGAAAATTATAATTGTGCAGGTCAATTCCAAATGCGAAGACTGCCACAAGGTCTTAAAATCAGTCCAAATTCATTTTCAAGAATAGTAACACTTGCTATGTCAGGCTTAACTTATGAAAAATGCTTTGTATACCTAGACGATTTAATAGTTTTCGGAAGGAATTTAGAAAATCACAATAAAAAATTAATTGACGTTTTTGAACGCCTAAGAAAAGTCAATTTAAAACTTAATCCTAACAAGTGTAACTTTATACGAAAATAAATATTATATCTAGGACATATAGTTACAGAAAATGGAGTTCTCCCTGACCCAGAGAAAATAAAAATTATGCAGGAATATCCCGTCCCTAAAAATTTGAATGATGTTAAGAGATTTGTAGCATTTGCAAATTATTACCGAAAATTTATCAATGGCTTTGCGGAAATTGCTCATCCTTTAAATAAACTATGCAGAAAAAATATTCCTTTTATTTGGAACTCCGAGTGTGAAAAGGCGTTTCATAAATTGAAAAATTGTTTGATTACGCCGCCTCTCTTAAGTTATCCGGATTTTAGTGACAACAACGAATTCAAGTTGCAAACCGATGCATCTGGTTTTGCTATAGGTGCAATTTTAGCCAACGGTGATAACAAACCAGTTGCTTATGCTAGCCGTACATTAAATAAAAACGAACTAAACTATCCCACGATTGAAAAAGAGCTTTTAGCAATTGTGTGGGGAGTTAAACACTTCCGCCCATACTTATACGGACGAAAATTTAAGATCTTAACAGACCATAAACCACTTGTATACCTATTTAATATGCGAGATCCAAGTAGTAGACTTTTAAAATTTCGCATGGTTCTTGAGGAATACGATTTTATTGTAGAATACGTAAAAGGTTCAAGCAATGCTGCCGCGGATGCATTGTCTCGGATAAAACTATCTTCAACTGACTTGAAAGAAATGAGTGACGTCATTAACGTCATGACGCGCGCGCAAAGAAAGAAAATGACGACAGACAGCAGCGGGTCTGATCAACCCAAAGTTATAAGTCAAACTTATTCAGAATATGTGGAATTATTTTATAGTAATGAGAAAGAATTGAGGAATATTAAAAAACATAATAACAAAATAAAAGAAAGTAAATCGTTAATCTTTGTACCACAATTGAAGAAAATATTTATTAAGCCTTTTTCTCAATCACAAAGGACGCGAGACGACTTTGCGAGAGAACTAGTGCAAATGTGCGAAGAGTTTAATATTAAAGAGATATACATTGTAAAAAATAATTATAATAATATATTTATTGAAAAATTATTGAAAACAATGAATAAAATGAAAGATGTAACCGGCCCACGTCCACGTTTAAATGTGTTAAATAATAATAATATTAAAAGAATAAATGATAAAGATGACAGAAGAGTAATTATTAATGATTTTCATATACTTCCAACCAGTGGTCATGCTGGAATAAGGAGAATGTATAATAACATAAAGAAATATTATTTTTGGCCTGGATTATACGAGGATGTAAAAAAATTTGTTAACAAATGTGTAAAATGTCAAACGCAAAAATATACGAATAAATATATTAAAGAACCAATGGTTATAACTACGACAGCCAACAGTGCTTTTGAAAAAATATATTTGGACATTGTAGGTCCTCTACCGAAAGATATTTATAACAATGTATACATACTAACAATACAATGTGAACTAACCAAATTTTTAGAAGCTTATCCATTAACCAGTAAAAGTAGCATAGATGTAGCAAAAAGCATGGTAAGTAATTTCATATTAAGATACGGTATACCCAAAACCATTGCTACAGATCGAGGATCTGAGTTTTTATCCAGCACGTTACAAGAGGTTTGTAGAATACTCCAGATTAAACAACTAAATTCGACAGCATATCATCACCAGACACTTGGTTCACTTGAGAATGCACACAAAAGCTTAGGTAACTTTCTCCGAATCCAAACAGACAACAACCCAGACAACTGGAGCAATTGGATACCATTTTGGTGCTTTGCCCAAAACACGTCAGTGCATACTTCAACGGGGTACACACCTTTTGAACTCGTCTTTGGGAAGGTTTGTAATATACCAACTAATCTTATCAAAGAGACAGTTGACCCACTATATAACTACGAAAGTTATCCTCAGCAATTAAAATATCAGTTACAAATAACTCAAAAACAAGCTAGAGATAATTTAATTAAAAGTAAGACAATAAGAAAAGCATCATATGATACAAACTCTAATCCTATTACATACTATCCAAATGATTTAATATTGGTCAAAAATGAAACAGGCAATAAGTTCACCAGTATTTATTCAGGTCCTTACAAGGTTATACGAGATATTCCACCAAATGTCGAAATTGATAAAAATGGAAAAGTTGATTTAGTACATAAGAATAGAACTAAGAAGTATATTACTCTCTAATATCCGAATAATAATGTAATCTTTAGTTATAAATTTCACATATAACCAATGTATAAAAAAAAATTATTGAAATGTATTGTCATATTTTTTTTTCTCTTACCGAGGGAGGTGTAGAGTTATATACCTATATCTTATAGCTTCTATCTATATCCTTATTATAGTTCATGATGCGCACGTGTAATCTAAATATATCTTAGTCGAACCTTACTCGTTGTCTCATTTACTTGTCTCCAACCGCCATCCTTATAGTGATATTTAGCAAAAAAATCGTATATAATTGAAATGTTTTGTGTTTGTTCTGAAACTACCGAACCAATTTCAATCGATTTTTATCGCTGTGTGCACTTTGATCCAAACTTGAGATAAAAAAGTTTATACCTCAAATACATTGCTACTTTTCATGATAAATCATTATTTATTTGCTGTGTAGTGTCGGCTTAGAATAGCACTACCCCATATCTTCCGGTGGGTGTACGTAAGAGGCGACTAACGGTATTGGGGCTTTTAAGGGAGTTTTGGGCGATGCGGTTGGAGACCCATCACCAACAACCTTTATTTCACCATCTTTTCCCCACTCAACTTCCAAAAGTGGCTGAGGAATTTCTAATTCCTTAGCTCTGGCTACCCCTTCTAGGGATTTATAGCCGTGAGTATATGTATGTATGTATGTTATTTGAGTCTTGTAGTGCCGGCTTAGAATGTCACTACCCCTTTCTACCCACGTGTGTTGTAAGAGGCGACTAAGGGTATGGGACTTTTTTATGTGGTTTACGGGCGATGTGGTTGTAGACCCATTACCAACGATACTTTATTTCTGCCATCTTATCCCCTATCTGCATTATAATGTGTAGTGTCGGATTAGAATAGTACTACCTTATTAGTTCTCGGGTGTGTACGTAAGAGGCGACTGAGAGTATTTGGGGCTTAACAAAGGATTTTTGGGCGATGTGGTTGGAGACCCCATCACCACCTACCTTTATTTTACCATCTTATTCCCACCAAACTTCCAAAAGTGACTGAGGAATTTCTAATTCCTTAGCTATGGCTACTCCTTCTAGGGGTTCAAAGCCGTGATTATATGCATTGTATATGTATGTATGTATGTGTCTCCTAGCAACTGCCAAATGCTTTATAGCTCTACAGCTCTAGCCATCTTTTGATGGGATTTATCTCCGTGAGTATATGGAGTATATGTACTGCTGTGTAGTGTCGGCTTAGAATAGCACTACCCCATTTCTTCCGGTGGGTAACCGTAAGAGGCGACTAACGGTATTGGGGCTTTTAAGGGATTTTTGGGCGATGCGGTTGGAGACCATCACCAACAACCTTTATTTTACCATCTTTTCCCCATTCAACTTTTCAAACGTGGCTGAGGAATTTCGAATTCCATAGCTCTGGCTACCCCTTCTAGGGATTTATAGCCGTGAGTATATGTATGTTTGTATGTATATGTAGGTTTTGCATAAAGCTTTTGTTTTTTGTTTCACTGAAAAGTAAAAAATACACAAGAGTAAAAGCCTCAATAGAATGTTGACAAAAAAGGCTTTTCGTGCGCAATCTTTTATTTAAATAACCTTTAAGCTGTTTTGTTTGTTCCCCTAACCGTTATTTGCGGTAACTGCTGTTAACGACAACCATTACGCTCATTTCCTAAAGGGATTGGTTGAGGTAATGAATATTTATTGGAATGAGTACTGCTTTGAAAATAGAGAACCGGAAAGTATATTATTTCATAACATAACATAACATAAACGTTCACGCCGAATATCCCCGAGGAGGTTGGCAGAGGTACTAATACTTCTGAACATCACGTGACTTTGTCACCTGGTGTTCAGAGTACCCACGTTTTGCATGGACAGTGTACTAACGAGATAGGGGGCAGGCCTATCGCCGTATTGTTCGAATACACTGTCACATGACTAAGTACACCTCAGCTATGTGGGTTTCCTCACGATGTTTTCCCTCACCGTTAACAACCATGATAAATTAACCACACGTATGTCTTTAGAAAAGACAAATTGGTGTAGGCCCGACCCAGGATTTGAACACTAGTCGTTTGCATGATAATCGAGTGTTCTACTCACTATTTCACGACTTTGAAAACCATATAGGTACCGAGTTATTAATGTTGAAGAGAAATCTTAGTTAAAAAATGTCAACACACTATATGTAAGTATGGAATGTAGTGATATTTTGAACCTGACAACGCATAATATATTACAACTATGACGAAAATCATTATTTAGTTTCGTATTACATAGGAGCCTAATGTGTTTTGTAAATAAAAATGGTTTGTGATGGGATTCTAGCCACATTGCGCAACCATTACTTAAAAAACCATGAATACCAGTCGCCTCATTTTACCCCCACGGAAATAAATAGGTATGTGCTATTGTACACCGACACTATACAACAAATTTGTGGGAGTCATGTTAGATAGAGCGCACACTACTGCGGACTCACTCGCACATAGCAGCGTCTCACTCATACCCTACATCGCGGAGTGTAAATGTTTTTCGAGTTAAGCAAGATACAAATTCTAAGTTGGTACACAGCAGGGTGTACTGACCAGTATATCTTTGCTGTTTCCACAAATTTATATCTTATTCTGTAATCGAAATTCCCATGACAATAACTAATTTTGCAATATCATCCAATAGCTTACAACAATGAAAAGCTCAAGTAAGCTCGGAGCTTTCATAAAATGACGTAGTCTTGATATCGCAGACCAATACAAAACATCTGATTCATCGTATTGTGAGTCAGCTAAGGAATATAACGGAACTATTGCCTTCAGTAATGATAACTTAATTTTTTTATACATTGGATAGTTTTGTGGTCTATGAATCCCAAAAATATAGACAGAACTAAATAGGTGAGGGAAAACATTGTGAGGAAACCCATATGGCTGAGTTGTACTTAGTCACGTGACAGTGTATTCGTACAAAACGGCGATAGGCCTGCCCCTATCACGTGAGTACACTGTCCATGCAAAACGTGGGTACCTTCTCTGGAAACTAGATGGCGCTGCCATGTGAGTTCAGAAATATTGGTACCTCTGCCAACCCCTTCGGGGATAAACGGCGTTAACGTTTATTACAGAACTAAAGAGTTGTAAATATCTCAGCCAGTTTTCGGAGGAGTTTTAGAAAATGGTGGAAAAAAGTTGGTAAAATAAAGGATATTTTGCAATGAGTCTCTACCCACATTGCCCAACAATCACAAAAAAAGTCTCATAACCTGGTCTCCTCATTTGACTCTCACGGTAAAATAGGTTGTGCTATTCTATACCGAAACTACACGGTCTTAATTTTTAAAAATTCTATATTCAATAGTCCCAATAACTTGGTTGGTAAACATAAACATAAACGTTCACGCCGAATATCCCCGAAGGGGTTGGCAGAGGTACTAATACTTCTGAACATCACGTGACTTTGTCACCTGGTGTTCAGAGTACCCACGTTTTGCATGGACAGTGTACTCACGTGATAGGGGGCAGGCCTATCGCCGTTTTGTACGAATACACTGTCACATGACTAAGTACAACTCAGCCATGTGGGTTTCTTCACGATGTTTTCCCTCACCGTTAACAACCATGATAAATTAACCACACATATGTCTTTAGAAAAGACAAATTGGTGTAGGCCCGACCCAGGATTTGAACACTAGTCGTTTGCACGATAACCGAGTGTTCTATCCACTGGGCTATCACGGTTGTCTAATAGCAGTTGGTTGGTAATAGCCTCCAAAAGCTTACAACAATGAAAAGCTCAAGCAAGCTCGGAGCTTTCATAAAATGACGTAGTCTTGATATCGCAGACCCATACAATACATCTGATTCATCGTATTGTAAGGCAGCTAAGGAATATAGCGGAACTATTGCCTTCAGTGTAATAATGATAACTTTATGCTTTAATACATGAAAAGTTTTTGGTTTGCCATTTCAATAAATTTACATACATACATATACTCACAGGCATAAATCCCTAGAAGGGGTAGCCAGAGCTAAAGAATTTGAAATTCCACAGCCACTTTTGGAAGGTTGAGTGGGGAAAGGATGGTAAAATAAAGGTTGTTGGTGATGGGACTCCAACCGCATCACCCAAAAATCCCTTAAAAGCCCCAATACCGTTAGTCGCCTCTTACTTACACCCACCGGAAGAAATTGGGTAGTGCTATTCTAAGCCGACACTAAACAGCAATTTTTATTAAATTAATTAGTTAATCTTTGACGATGTCCATGGCCGAGTGGATAGGTGACTAGCTTTTTGTCTGGAGGTTGCGAGTTTGATCCCCGCTGAGAGCAACATTTTTGTGATGAGTAACTTCAGCAGATTGTTTCTGTGTCTTGGTTTTTAAAATCTATACTTATAATAAATCTGTAGAGAGGTCAATTCTGTACATGAAATATATTTTCAAAATAACTATCAGGGGGTGATTAGGGATCGATACTGATGCCAAAAATGCAATCAGTAAAATTTTTGTCTGTCTGTCTGTCTGTCTTTCTGTCTGTCTGTCTGTCTGTCTGTCTGTCGGTTTGTATGTTCCTTATGGAAACAAAAACTACTCGACGGATTTTAACGAAACTTGGTACAAATATTCTTCATACACCTGCGCAGGTTTTTGCATACTTTCCAACAGAGTAGTAAAGGGGAATTTTGGGAAATTTTGGGAAAACGGGAGAAGTTACTCCATTTTTTAAGCTTCCGTCGCGTGTGCAGCCTCAATGGTTAAACTTACATAGAAATCATGTGTGACGGAAATATTCTTCATAAAATTATCTAAAAAAAAATGCTAAACAGTTTATGTCTATCTTTTACGGTTGACTTACAATAACACGTGTAATTCCTGATAGCTTAGCAGTTCGGAACATTATGATTATATTTGTTTACTCTTACGTTTGTAAACCTCTAACTCATTCCTAATTTTAAAAAGGTAACATTATTAACTATTCAATAAAAAAAGAATCATAGAAATCGGTAGACAAACACCGAAATTATACATAAAATAAGCCATCGCGCCCGTGATCAAAACCAAATCTTTACTAATTTACATATAACATACTAGATGGCGCCAGTAGTTGCATCCTACATCACGTAATGATTTATTTTTTAGATTGTTATAAATACTTCATAGCGTTTTATTCCAAAATTTGCTATTAAACGGAAATACTGAACCGTTCATCAAAGCGCATTTAAAATCACCAAACTACACTGTTTAGGGAGTGCTATAAATTTAATGAATTGAAAACATTGCGCTGAATTTCACAATGCTTGAGCAGTGACTGAAGAAAGAAACCTCAGATATTTAAAAAAACAACGCTACCCGTGCGAAGCTGGGACGATCCACTAGTATTAAATATATCTTTGAGTTAGTATCCCATAATACAAGTTCTACTGAGTTTAGGGCTCACTTGACTGTGTATTATTTTACCCGTTATTTTTTTATTTTTAATATCCCCGAAGGGGTTGGCAGAGGTACTAATACTTCTGAACATCACGTGACATTGTCACCTGGCGTTCAGAGTACCCACGTTTTCCATGGACAGTGTACTCACGTGATAGGGGGCAGGCCTATCGCCGTTTTGTACGAATGCACGGTCACATGACTAAGTACAACTCAGCCATGTGGGTTTCCTCACGATGCTTTCCCTCAACGTTAACAACCGTGATAAATTAACCACACATATGTCTTTATAAAAGACCAATTGGTGTAGGCCCGAACCGGGATTTGAACACTAGTCGCTTGCACTTTAACCGGTGTTCTACCCATTGAGCTATCACGTCGTTTTTATTTTCTATATTTTTTTAATTACCCTGAAAGGTACGTCTAAGAAAAACCGCTTCTCGTACAAGAGACTTAAGTTGAGATCCTCACTCGGGTCACTACTGTATCTTTCCAAATTAGTGTTTGCAAGTTTGTTTACGATGGGAAAAATATCTTAACGGAACCCTTATGACTAAGTTGTACCAAGTTGTACTTGACACCTACCTTTTTGAGCATATTTTCTATTTGATCCAAATGTGTCCTCCGAGGTCGTCCTCTACTAACATTACCTTCCACATTGGCTCTATATATCTCTTTCACCAATTTACTGTCATCCATCCTCTCTATGTGCTCAAACCATCTCAACATTCCTTTTTCTATCTTTCTTACAATATAATCTTTTATACCACACCTTTCACGAATCACATCATTCCTCACACGATCACATAACCGTGACACAGTTACCCTATTAATATTATAAATGTTAAAGTTTAGATGTTTGTGTGTTTGAGGCGAAAATGCTCCTCAAGTACATCAATACATAGTATAAAACAAAGTCGCTTTCGCTGTATGTCCGTATGTATGCTTAGATCTTTAAAACTACGCAACGGATTTTGATGCGGTTTTTTTTAATAGATAGAATGATTCTTAAGGAAGGTTTGTATGTATAATAAATGCATAATATAGTAGAAAAACACTGATAAATTTAAAGATTTCTAATGTGATGTCGTAAATAAGCACGTTTTTTTGCGCTTATATTGCAAACGCTGGCTGAACCCTACGAGATAGACCAAAATAATGTACTACAGTATTGTTCACCTTAAAAATTTCAACAAAAAAGTCCGCGATGGTATATGTCTATCTCTTAGGGATAACCCAGCATAACTGTTTTTATTCTTTACTAAAAAATGGTTATATACGAAGTGATTTTAAACAATACAGCATTAATCCTTATCCAATTAAGTACCTTAAATAAATTGTGCATTTATTATAGATCAATATGCTTTTTACAGCATGTAATTTAAGTGAATATTACCGAAGATATTACAAATTTAAAATGCGGGGTCGTAGTTGTTTGCGCCGGGCGGCGCGTGCCTATAAGTAGCGCGTCGATGGCCGCGCTTCGCTATCCTATGCGACTTAGCTTAGGTACACTCCTTTGCCACGCCAGAGCGGCCTTCAGCCGCCCGGCACAACATATTAAGGTGACGCCGCACAGGCCGCAGGGCCAGCAGCACGGAACCGGTGGGGTTTTAGTCGGTAAAAGTCCGGGATCCTGTGAGGACTTCCCTACCGGTAAAAGAAAAAAAAAAAAAAGCGCTTCGCCTTATAGCACTTTATGATTTGCAGCGATCGCACGCGTTTGTCGGAGCTCTCTAGCGAGGAAAATATCAAGAATTAATTAAACTGAATAGAATAAGTATCTTTTGTTGTTGATTATCTTTTAATTTTTACTATTATTATTATATTAGTAGTATTGTAAGTACATTAGGTTAGATTAAAACCATAGCTTAAAACCATATTTCTTGGTATTTCTTCCATTAAGACTTTGATTTGAATTTAGAATTAAGACAATTTAGTATTAGGGCGAGCATTTTCAATTATTGAAAATTATAGTTAAGTTCATAGAAGAACTGAATAGAATAGGTATATTTTGTTGTTGATAATCTTTTGTTTTTAGACGAACGAATAGTAAGTAAATATTTTTTACTCCAGCACTAACCAAAAGGACATTCTGTAGTAGGTATATTTTGCATTGCACCCGTGCGAAGCCGGGGCGGGTCGCTAGTAATGTATATGAATGAAAATCGGCAAAATGCTAGATAATTACCCAAATTGTAACATAGGATACTTTTTATCCCGGTAAAATTTCGCTTTATAGCCGTGAGCATATGATTGGATGTATGTATGTTTCTTTTTAGATCGGGTATCATAATCCTCTACTCCAATCCATCTTTACATTCTCTTTACAATCTTTTTAAAATGCCATCTTTCACACAGCTTTCAAAAATTACTATTAATAATGTATATGAATGAAAATCGGCAAAATGCTAGATAATTACCCAAATTGTAACATAGGATACTTTTTATCCCGGTAAAATTTCGCTTTATAGCCGTGAGCATATGATTGGATGTATGTATGTTTCTTTTTAGATCGGGTATCATAATCCTCTACTCCAATCCATCTTTACATTCTCTTTACAATCTTTTTAAAATGCCATCTTTCACACAGCTTTCAAAAATTACTATTAATCACTTATCCTATCATTTTATTTTTTCTGAGGCATATTAATTACCTCATACATACATACATATACTCACGGCTTTATTTCCCTTGAAGGGGTAGCCAGAGCTAAGGAATTATAAATTCCTCAGCCACTTTTGGAAGTTGAGTGGGGAAAAGATGGTAAAAATAAAGGTTTTTAGTGATGGGTCTCCAACCGCATCGCCCAAAAATCCCTCAAAAGACCCAAAACCGTTAGTCGCCTCTTACGTACACCCACCGGAAGAAATGGGGTAGTGCTATTGTAAGCCGGCACTACACAGTTAATTACCTCAATTAAAGTAATAAAGTGATATCCCAGTGTAAAACTACTCTCACTTACATCGCCGTAACTATCCTCTCAAGAGTGAGATATCGCCATTTCAAATACTATTAACTTGTTTTACGGCGGTGATCTATTTTAGTTACAATGTTTCTTACGACACTCAAATAGAGGGTCGGAGGAGAAAAGATACTTGTAGAATGATATATACAATAATTTGAAGTTTCCTAAAACTTCACCCTAAGTTTAAAAATATGTTACAATAGCCGTGTAGTGTTGGCTCAGAATAACACTACCCCATTTATACGCTTGGATGATCGTAAGAGGCGACTAAGAGTATAGGGGCTTATTAAGTGATTTTTGGGCGATATGGTGAGAGACCCGTCACCAAAAACATTTATTATTACCATCTTTGCCCCAATCAATTTCCAAAAGTGGCTGAGGAATTTTTCATTCCAAAGCTCTGGCTACCCCGTTAAGGGATTTATAGCCGTGAGTATATGTATGTAACAATAACATTAACCGTATGTAAGAATGACAACCGTGATAGCTCAGTGGGTAGAACACCGCTTATCGTGCAGACGATGAGAGTTCAAATATTGGGTCGGACCTACACTAAATTGTCTTTTTTAAAATCATATACATACATACATACATATACTCACGGCTATAAATCCCTAGAAGGGGTAGCCAGAGATAAGGAATTAGAAACTCCTCAGCCACTTTTGGCAAATTTATTGGGGAAAAGATGGTTAAATAAAGGTTGTTGGTGATGGGTCTCCAACCGCATCGCCCAAAAATCCCTTAAAAGTCCCAATACCGTTAGTCGCCTCTTACGTTCACCCACCGGATGAAATGGGGTAGTGCTATTCTAAGCCGACACTACACTTTTAAATCATATGTCGTACAAAACGGCGACAGGCCTGCTCCCTACCACTTGAGTACACTTCCAAGCAAAACTTGGGTACTCTGAAGATCAAGTGGCAATGTCATGTGATGTTCAGAAGCATTAGTATCGCTGCCAACCCCTTCGGGGGTATACGGCATGATCGTTTGACTTAAGTTAGCTAACTAAAATAAGCCTTCAATCGACAAAAGTAATAGATACATACATACATACATATACTCACGGCTATAAATCCCTTAACGGGGTAGCCAGAGCTTTGGAATGAGAAATTTCTCAGCCACTTTTGGAAGTTGATTGGGGAAACGATGTTAAAAATAAATGTTTTTGGTGACGGGTCTCCAACCACATCGCCCAAAAATCACTTGAAAAGCCCCTATACCCTTAGTCGCCTCTTACGATCACCCACGGGTAGAAATGGGGTAGTGTTATGCTAAGCCGACACTACACAGCAAATATATAATAAATATAATATAATAGATACTAGACACATAAATGCTAGCTCCAAATACAAATGATGATCTGCAGTGTCGGTTTAAAATAGCTGTAACAATTTCTTCCTACGGTTGCTGTAAAAGTGGACTAAGAGTTTTGTGTTTATGAATTTGGTTGGGTGATGTGATGGTGATGGTGATGATGTGGCTATCACCAACCATTAACAAAAGTGATGTGGCAACAGCTAGATGGCGAACTCACTCGCACACTCGCAGCGTCATAAAAAATCGTACATCGCGGTATCGAAATGTTTCTCTAGCTAAAGATAAATACAAATTCTAAGTCGATAGACGATATCGAAGAGCCAGGAGGTACCTTTTACCAATAGAAGAAAGAAAGAAGAAAGAAAAACATTTATTCATTGCTAAGCTTGAGTAAACAATACATGAAACATAACAACAAAATAATATTAAGGTTGGTTTTACAACAAAAGAAAAAAATATATATAAGTTAACAAAAATAAATAATAAAAAAAAAAAATCTCAAAATAAAACATGAGTTATAAAATAAGAAAAAAGCAAACATAAATAAAAACGAACCAAAATATATGATGACTTAATAAAATTATTAAGAACCTGTCACAAGAATAGCCATTACCTGCGTAGCAATGAATTGGCAGATGACTCAGCATTTTCGTTGTGAGTTAATACCTCACAACACTGATTTTCAGTCACCGCCAAGTAGAGGTGATGCACGAACTATTAATATTATATACATAATGCATGCATATATTTTAAATATATAAAAATATCAAACAAATCAACAGAACCATAAACATGAATATACAAAATTGATATATTTAAACAAATTGACAAAAAGTTAAATAGAAAAAATTAAATAAATAAAATACAATGAAATGATAATTTCATACGACACATAACTAAAAATTAATAAACGATAATAGCAAAGACATTTCAAATAGTCATATATATCCGTATACTTTATTTACAAAGGGAAAACTAATATAATTGTTTGATCCATTGATTGTCTACTTCTATTTAATAAGGAAGAATGGGTGGGGGATTAGCCAAAGGATTTTGTTGAAGTAGCAAAAGGTTTTTAAGCTTTCGCTTGAAGGTGAATTTACTGGTTAGACTACGAATTGGTGGAGGGAGGTCATTCCAGCATTTGGACGCCGCGAATCTGAAACTGCCTCGAAAAGCCACCAAACGATGCATTGGCACAATCGCCCTGACTTTAAATTGATAGCCACTTTTAGACCATTGCAATTTTTTATACAAATAGTCAGGAGATTCGTGTCGAATAACACCGAAAAGCAGAGTTGCGAGATGTAGTTGCCTACGTGCCTGCATTTTCAATAATTTAGCGTCGTTCAAATACGGAGTGACATGGGAACGAGGTGGGATGCGAAAACAAAAACGTGCACATGCGTTTTGCACACGCTGTATCAATTTCTGAGAACGGCCAATTATGCAACTACCATAGACCACATCACAGTAATTTAACCTAGATAATACCAACGATTCACAAAGGTGAACACGCAAATCCACACTAAGGTAATCGCGAATATTATACAGGACTTTAAGGCGGTAGAAACAATTACTAACCACTGATAAAACATGGTTTTCGAACCGAAGCTCCCCGTCCATCAGTAAACCAAGGTTCTTTGCTTCTACAACCCTTTCTATGGGGTGACCCCTGATAGCTACAGCATTGGCCGGAAGAACCTTTAAAGTATTATGAATTTGATGCATAGTTCCAAGTACTAGGTACTTGGACTTGCTAGGATTCAGGACTAGACAGTTCCTCTCCGACCAGGCCACAATTCTCTCAAGCTCCGCATTAAGAATTTTGACAGCATCCACCACCTCACCGGGTAGCCTACTAATGTATAATTGAAGGTCATCAGCGTATAAATGGTACTGACATTTATGTATACTGTTAATTATATCAGCTGTGTATAAAATAAACAACATCGGACCCAATATAGATCCCTGTGGTACTCCTCTGTGTAATTTATTTGCTGATGATGTTTGAATACTGCCATTTCTCCCACGGAGCTCTACAAATTGGAACCTTTCAGATAAGTAACTATCAAACCAACGAATAGTCGCTGCATCAAATCCGTAATATGCCATCTTGGACAATAGAAGGGGCCTGCACAAACATTCAAAAGCTCTGGAGAAATCTAGTAACGTTAGTAAGGTGCTTTTACCTTCATTTCGGTCATTTAAAATATTGTCAACTACATCCAATAATGCAGATGCAGTTGACCGACCTTTTCGGAAACCTGATTGAAGCTCGGGTAAAATGGCATTATCCTCCAGAAACCTTGTGAGCTGATCGCACACAACCCGTTCCACTATCTTTGACGTGCAAGGAAGAATACTGATTGCTCGCAGGTCTGAAATTTGGACAGGATTGGGAATTTTAGGTAAAGGGGATATCTTTGCTACTTTCCAATCTGTGGGAAACTTACTGGTTGTAATGCTTCTGTTAACAATGGCAGTCAATGCGTCGAGTGAGGCAGGTAAGGTTAAAAGTAACATGTCAATATTAATTTCGTCTTGTCCCTTAGCTTTTGTTTTAATTTTAGTCACTAGTTTAGCAATATTGTCTCGTGAAACTGTTTGTAAAGTAAAAGTAGTGTTACCATGTCTATGAAACTCAAAATAAGTCAGGTCTGACAAATTTGCGTTAGGTGCCCCAGGAATAGTACTAAATTGTTGATTTATTTCTTCAGGATCGTCAAAATGAGACGGAAGCTCAGTACGCTTAGTGGGCAGAATAGTGCGTTTTAAAGTTTTCCACAGCGTGCGGGTATCACTACCACAGTTGTTGATAAAATGCTCAAAGAAGGCCTTTTTCTCATTATATATCGCTTCTGTAACTTGGTGTTTTAGCTCTTTGTAATACTGTTTATGCTTACCATCTTTAGTTCTTTTGCTTTTTTCATGAGCTTCGTTACGGAGTTGCATCATTAGTCTTACGTTGTCTGTAAGCCATGGTTTAGGACCCTCTCTAATCACAGCTTTAGTGATAGGTGCATGCTTATCAAAAAGAAACGTGATAAAGTTATTAAATGCCCTCAACATATCATTAACATCATCCATTTGGGTAATAGAGTTCCAGTGAATTTTTGTCACGTCATCATTAAAAGCATCTAAGTTTATATCAGTTATTGGTCTGTAAATAATTGTCTTTGGTATAGGTTTAGGTTTTTTTACGTCTAGTGCCATTGTAACAAAAGCATGACGACCAAGGTCCGGAATATGACGAACAACTACGTTACGAACTGGAGCGTCAGTACAGATCAAGTCAATCGTAGTCTCGCTATGATCAGTGAAATGAGTCGGTTTAGGTACTACTTGTGTCAAGTTAATCGACTGTAAGAAATGTGTTAATATGGAATAGTTTTTGTCTTTTTTGTCGTCAAAATTTATATTAAAGTCACCAAGTAATACAAGTTTGTCATAGTTCGTTGTAGATGTTATAGTATCCGTGATGGCGTCAAAAAATATATCGGCATTATGCCACGGTGGGCGATAAGCCGTCCCTATTAAAAAACGGCAACTGTTAACAGTGAGCCGGATCCACATTTGTTCCACTGTAGGCGCTGGCGGGTGTGGGCAAATGCGGACATTTAATCCTTCCCTGATATAAAAAGCTACCCCTCCCCCGCGTGACCGCACGCTACTAGGTCGAGGTATGTGTCGCAACCGGTAGCCCGGTAAAGTGGGCGCAACATCTTCTCTTCCCTTACGGAGCCAAGTCTCGTTCACTGCCAAGATGTCAGGTTTCAATTCAAAGGTAATAGAAACAAGCTCATCGTGCCCCGTTCCAAGAGAACCAGCATTAAATAGTGCCAATGTTATATGCTTAAAGTTAATCATCGGAAATTAGAAAAAAGATTGATACTATAGAAATAGAAACGTTTTGCCATAAGTATGAATAATAATTATATAGTTTTATATAATAAAATAAAGTAAATATTATCCGTAATATATATAATAATATGTATGTATACATAGAGCTATTAATTAAAGCCAATTCTAAAGAATGTAAAAATATTTTGTAAAACAGAGTTCGTCTGTCATCCCGCCCGCAGAAATAGGTCGTGAATGTACAAACCCAATTAAATGCTTTATGGGTCATATGATAGTAAATTTTTAATGCAGTTTGTTTAAATAAAATTGCTACGCAGCAGGATACGACCGTGACTGTTATCATATATACAAAATACACATTATCACTACGGTTCAAAAGGTAGGCAGACGTCAAAGGGTAAAACATACAACTAAAATTAAATCGCAAAGAGATGTTAGACGAAATAAACATAATATTATTTAAAACCACGCATATGTACAACAAATAAACAATAAAAACGTAGATTATAAACATTCCAAACAAAGTATTATTTAAAAATATCATGTAACTCTGTTTCCCTCTTAATTCTCTGGGCTCGACTGCCGTCCTCTTTCCTTACGAAGACTCGTCCCTCCCGCGTCCAGACATATCGCCAGTTGGCAGCTTTCGCTCGTTCACGGGCCTGCTGGAACAGCTGTCTGTTCAGCCGGGTGAGCCGCTCGTTCACGTAGAACCGTCGCGGCTCCCCGGGCAGCCCCAGGTCGGCGGTGGTGGCTCCACGTCGCACCCGCGCCGCGCGCAGCACGTCGTCCCGCGTGGCGCGCCGTGCCAGCCGCACCACGATAGGCCGCGGCCGCCCCTCCTCGCGCCGCGCCCCCATCCGCTCGCAGCTAACGACGTCGCGCTCGTCCAACGTGACCCCCAGCTTGGCGCCAACCAACTTCACCACGTTAAGAACATTTTCTCCCGACTGCTCCGTGATGTTGGACAGCTGCACATCATTTATCAGCATATCCTGGTCCCGGTCTTGCAGTCGGTCCTGCAATAGCCGGACTGCCTCCTCCAGTGCTCTGGTCGAGCCGCTCACCGCATCAGCAGCCACTTTCTGCTCCATTTCATCCATTCTTTGGGTTAATGCCTCAATTCTAGAATTTTGAAGTGACATTGCGGCTCTCATGTCTGCAAAATCTCTTCGGAAGTCACTGATCTCCGTCCTAATAGACCGAAGCTCATTCATGAAGCCGCGTATTTCGGTGCTAAGTTTTTCCATTTGTACTCCCGGAGAAACATCGGAATTTATACCTGGGTGACTACCCGGTATTTGTACCCCGCTGTCGACAACGCCTTTAACCGGTGTATCGGGTTGGTTATCCCGTGGAGTAAACCGGGTGCACTCCGGGCACCTCCAGGTTTTTTTTACAGCCCCGCTCGCTAAATTCACGCAGTTGCGATGATATGTCACATCGCATTTGGGACACCTCACGCTATCTGTGCGTGATACAATGGAATTACACGCGCCGCACGAAGTCATTTTATAAGTCAGTTAGGCTCGCACAATATTTTCAATTTAGAAGTTCTGATCGCACGGTAGTTGAAAAAATCAATAATAAACGTTAGCACTTGGTTACTAAACAGTCTCACACTTAATACTCGTTATAACATCGGAATAACACTCACAGTGACAAATTGCAATGTTATGGATACTTGAAACTAAAAAACTGTAAGTAAAGTGCAAAATTACTATATTAATTTCTAAAAACTAATATCGCGTATGATTGACAGTCAAAGTCCGTGACGTCACTTAGTACAATAGTAGAGAGGGACTAGAGTTCGCCGTCTAGTAGCAGAGTGCAGTGTGAGCAGTGAGGCAGAGTAGCGTGCCAGTAGATGCTCGGTAGCGTGAGTAGAGTAGTTTGGTAAGGTAAGCGAGGAGTAGAAGTTGTGGGTAGATTGAGAAATGTAGTAGAAAGATTCGTCATGTTGTTGTCGGGGTCACCACTGTGGGCACAGCAAAGATATACTGGCCAGTACACCCTGCTGTGTACTAACTTAGAATTTGTATTTATGTTAAGCTAGAGAAACATTTCGATACCGCGATGTACGTTTTTTTATGACGCTGCTAGTGTGCGAGTGAGTTCGCCGTCTAGCGGTCGCCACAGTGATATGAAATGTTTTATTCTAAAGAGCTGGCTACTCTTTTTGGTATAAAAGCATTGAGTGTATTTCTCTATGTATTTATGTACCAATAGAAATATATATTGGAGATTAAACCATCCATACACTGCTCAAAAAAATTTACGCCACTGTCAATACAAAAAGCAGCAAACAATAGTAAACTCATAACATAAACATAAACGTTCACGCCGAATATCCCCGAAGGGGTTGGCAGAGGTACTAATATTTCTGAACATCACGTGACTTTTTCACCTGGTGTTCAGAGTACCCACGTTTTGCATGGACAGTGTACTCACGTGATAGGTGGCAGGCCTATCGCCGTTCTGTACGAATAAACTGTGGGTTTCCTCACGATGTTTTCCCTCACCGTTAACAACCATGATAAATTAACCACACATATGTCTTTAGAAAAGACAAATTGGTGTAGGCCCGACCCGGGATTTGAACACTAGTCGCTTGCACTTTAACCGGTGTTCTACCCATTGAGCTATCACGTCGTGCAAACAATAGTAAACTAATAACTTACGGGCAATCTCCAAAACTGGTTACAAATCTGAAAACAATAATCCTCTTTTAGATTTATTTATAAAAAACAAACAAAAATATTCAAAATAAGATTGAAAAACACTATTGTTGTTATTCCAGTAAAATTATGAGGATAATTTTTATTAATTATTTTTCAAGCGAAAAAACAAATAAAAAAATATGAAAGAATCACAAAAAGTGTGGTGCCACCTCAAATGTCACCATGATGGGACTCCAATCATGTGATGGGTCTCCAACCGCATCGCCCAAAAATCCCTTAAAAGCCCCAATACCGTTAGTCGCCTCTTACGTGCATCCACCGGCAGAAATGGGGTAGTAACACAGCTAAAAAGTAAGAAGTAAGATTTACTCCTCCGCATTCGTACTTTAACAAAAGGTTAAAATAAATTGTTTTTTATGGGATTTATCCGATAAAAGTGTAAACAGGTCTTTGGTATGACGAATTCCTGAGCGACTTTAAAACTTTACATACATACATTCATACATATACTCACGGCTATAAATCCCTTAACGGGGTAGCCAGAGCTTTGGAATGACAAATTCCTCAGCCACTTTTGGAAGCTGATTGGGGAAAGAAGATAATAATAAATGTTTTTGGTGACGGGTCTCCAACCACATCGCCCAAAAATCACTTAAAAAGCCCCTACACCTCTCGCCTCTTACGATCACTCACGGGTAGAAATTGGGTAGTTTTATTCTAAGCCGACACTACACGGCAATCTAAGCCGACACTACACGGCAAACTTGAAACTTAAAACTTTAGTAGGGAAAATATTGTAAAATAAAGACTAGTTACCAATAGGTTCCCAGCCACATCGTTAATAAATATTACTTAACAATCCTAAACATATTAAACTAAACAGTTATTCTTTATACTTCCTATTCAGAAGATAAAGAAACAAATAAAAAATATTGTAACACAAATTCTATTTGAAACACCAGCAGATTTCGAAACCTGTATTGCTGCAGCGTATCGCACATCGATTAGGTAAACGTGAGGGAACACAGTCAACATACTATATGATGCAGGAAACGTGAGGAAACATACTCAGTATATTTTGTATGATGCATTATAAGATATTTGCAGACGATGTAGGAAATGGTAATGCATACATACATACAATTACTCACGGCTATAAATCCCTAAAAGGGGTAGCCAGAACTAAGGAATCAGAAATTCCTCAGCCACTTTTGGAAGTTGAGTGGGGAAAATATTGTAAAATAAAGGTTGTTGGTGATGGGTCTCCAACGAAATGGTAATATTAGGTATTACATCCATACACATACATCCCTTCAAGGGGTAGCCAGAGCTTCAGAATCAGACAATTCTTAAGCCACTTTTGGAAGTTAAGTAGGAAAAAATGGTAATACAAATGATTTTGGTGATGGGTCTCCAACCGCATAGCTCAAAAATCCCTTAAAACCCCAATACCGTTAGTCGCCTCCTACGTACACCCACCGGAAGAAATGAGGTAGAGCTTTTCTAAACCGCCACTACAGAGCTAAAGTATAAGTAAATAAAACTTGTTGTAATACAAATGCGATTTGAAACACCAGCGCATTTCAAAAATTGTAGTGTCTAAATTTGCTGTGTAGTGTCGGCTTAGAATAGCACTACCCCATTTCTTCCGGTGGGTGTACATAAGAGGCGACTAACGGTATTGGGGCTTTTAAGGGATTTATTGGGCGATGCGGTTGGAGACCCATCACCAACAAACTTTATTTTACCATATTTTCCCCATGCAACTGCCAAAAGTGGCTGAGGAATTTCTGATTCCTTAGCTCTGGCCACCCCTTCTAGGGATTTATAGCCGTGAGTATATGTATGTATGCATATTTCAAAAACAGCATTGTACATCGATGAGGTAAATGTGAGGGAACACAATCAATAGATTCTGTATGATGCAGTGTACGGTGTTTGCTGACGATGTAGGAAATGCAGGTGTTCGGTTCTAATATGTATTACGAGTGTATATGTCGTGGCCATATCGTAGATTTGAACACATCGTGAAATGATCGATCATTTCATGAAATGGTCGTATTTCATGAAATGTACAACTGTTTATTGGCCACATCGTGATGTCGTTTGGGCAGATCAATGATAAGAAATCGTTTCTCGATATGGCCAACTAAACGCGCGGCCTCTTCATGAAATGGTTAAGATTATTTGGTCATATCGTAAAATAGTTACATTAATTACCGGTAGAGGCGCTGAAAACGCTTTGTTTATGAGTGAAGATGGCGGCCGCTGACAAAAGTGTTATTTTTCTCAGTAAAAAAAATAATAATTCGTTATTAAGCGAGGAAGAAAGTAATAACAAAAAAGTTTTCGACGAAAAGGTTCTCGAATACTTTGCTAATTACGAAAAAACTGAGCAATATGTTAAAAAACGGTACAGTTTGGATCGTATTTCACAGGTTACCCTATTTCTACGATCTGGCCAAGCGTGGATGACAAAATCGTGAAACGTTGACGATTTTATGATCTGGTCAAATTTAGTTGGCCACATCATGAAATGTGACCGTTTCATGAAATGATCGATCATTTCACGATGTGTTCAAATCTACGATATGGCCACGACATATACATACATACATACATATTTCGCTGTTGCAGTGGCGCAAAGGACTTAGAATAAGTATTAATTAGTTTGTTTTTGTTAAGTTGTTTGTTTTCCTCTTTTTTTCATATTTAATATTGTGTTAATTTTAAGTTATTTTAATAGTTATTATTTATATTATTACTTTTTGTTTGTATGTTTTTTGTGCCACACATGGCGAATAAACGTCTTTCTTCTTCTTCTTCTTCTTCTTCATATACTCACGGCTATAAATCCTTAAAAGAGGTAGCCAGAGCTAAAGAATCAGAAGTTCCTCAGCCACTTTTGGAAGTTGCTCGGGGAAAAAATGGTAAATTAAAGGTTGTTGGTGATGGGTCTCCAACCGCATCGCCCAAAAATCCCTTAAAAGCCCCAATACCGTTAGTCGCCTCTTACGTACACCCATCAGGAGAAATAGGGTAGTGCTATTCTATGCCAACACTATACAGCTTACGAAGACAGCTTAACGAGTGTATAAAACCGTGATAGCTCAGTGGGAGCATGGTTTTTATGCAGGAGGTTGGAATTCAAATCGTGTGAAGGGTTTTTATCAATGTGTCTGTGTTGAAGTCAAATATGTGGATGATATGTAGTTAGGTAGTGTCGGCTTAAAACAGCACTATCCCATTTCTTGTGGTTCCTCAAAATAGGCGATATAATGTGGCAGAACATTTCTTTTGACGCAGATTTAAGTTTAAATCGTGAGTTGCGCTTACACCAATTTGTCGTTTATATAATCAAATTTGTTGTTAAAATTCTTGTCTTTATAATGCCAAAGTAAGGTTATTAAGCTGTAGTCTACCATTTCTGGCATAGTAACAGTTAGTAGACTACTACCGTGATAGAGTGGACCGAAAGCTTAAGGTTCCGTTCGAGTCACGAAATAAGCTTAGTTTTAACCTTACATCTCAGCGCCATCTTTATATAGCTACAAATATTGATTAAAGCCTTAATTTATTCATACATACATACATACATATTCTCACGGCTATAAATCCCTAGAAGGGGTAGCCAGAGCTTAGGAATTAGTAATTCCTCAGCCACTTTTGGAAATGTGAGTGGGGGAAAGATGGTAATGAAAATAAATGTTGGTGATGGGTCTCCAACCGCATCGCCCAATAATCCCTTAAAAGCCCCAATACCGTTAGTCGCCTCTTACGTACACCCACCGGAAGAAATGGGGTAGTGTTATTCTAAGCCGACACTACACACATTTATATAACTGTGCCAAACATACACGAAAGTTCGAAATACAACAATGTTTGATTACCCGATTTCGCGAGAGATAATTTCAGTGTTGTGGTTTCTTTACTAACTACAACCTAATTAAGTAAATAGACATATGGCTGTATGAGATAATTAATTAAAGAGCCTTCGCGATGAAAGCTCGATTGAACTTAACGTAATTACGGGGTATATAGAGGCTTTGATTAATTAAGAAGTCCGAAAGGTCATCATGGAATATAATATTACTATACAGAATATTATATAGAATACTAGTTCAATTGGGGAAAAGATGGTAAAAATAAAGGTTTTTGGTGATGGGTCTCCAACCACATTGCCCAAAAATCCCTTAAAAGCCCCAATACCGTTAGTCGCCTCTTACGTACACCCACCGGAAGAAACGGGTAGTGCTATTCTAAGCCGACACTACACGTTGTATTTGTATGTATTTCTTTTTAAACAAATATTTCATGTTATGTAAATACCTTTCATTTTATAATACAATACAATGTCTGTTTTACTGAAGAGGAAGTCTATATAATTTGATGTTCTACGAAAACAAGACTTAACAAAGAAGTCAGGAATCACAGACTATTCAGTCGACTTTATTCGTAATTTCAAATGTATCATTCAAAATGTTTGAAAGTTCTGTTGCCTCCTTACAAATACTTTTCAAATATATTAAGCGGCTAATTAAAAACTCAAATTTAAAGTGCACGCCGTATATCTCCGAAGGGGTTGGCAGAGGTACTAATACTTCTAAATATCACGAGACACTGTTACCTGGTGTTCACAATACCCACGTTTTGCTTGGACAGTGTACACGTGTTAGGCTGCCCACTATCACGTGAGTACACTATAGGGTAGTATATGCATACATACATACATATACTCACGGCTATAAATCCCTAGAAGGGGTAGCCAGAGCTAAGGAATTATAAATTCCTCAGCCACTTTTGGAAGTTGAGTGGGGAAAAGATGGTAAAAATAAAGGTTTTTGGTGATGGGTCTCCGACCGCATCGCCCAAAAATCCCTTAAAAAGCCCCAATACCGTTAGTCGCCTTTTACGTACACCCACCGGAAGGAAAGGGGTAGTGCTATTCTAAGCCGACACTACACAGCAAAGAAAGCAAGGTAGTATATGGTTACTTAGAAATATAATAATGATAAAAAAGCCATATTATTAAGTCCATATTAAAGGACAAAACGAGTCTTTTTCTGTCATTTCCGTTCGCTGTTATTAAATGACTATTCTTTTTTATGTTTACTTGAAGCGACTTAACTCGTTGTAGGCCAGGAGCCGCGCTATTTCTTAGCATCTTTTTGTACTGAAGTAATTTCAATCTCATTCTTTTATCCGAGCAGAGCGGTACTTAAATTAATTAACTATTATTGTATCCCGTAGTTCATTCTACCTATATTTCAGTTTAATGGGAAAGAGCGGTACCTTTATCTCAGTATATAGCTTTATATTATTATTTCTATCTATTTGCGGTAAATTATTTTTAGCATCCGGGACTACACTACACGTTTCTTTTTAAAACTTTCGCTCAATATTTTTCTAGTCCCCAATCGCTTACAATCTACACAATTCACATACATAAATATATTTACTAATGGTCATTAATCCCAAAAAGGGGTAGCCAGAGCTTCAGAGCTAGGAACTCCTCAGCCACATTTGGAAGTTGATAGGGGACAAGATGGTAGAAGTAACATACCCTTAGTCGCCTATTACGACACCTTAGGGTAGAAAGGGGTAGTGACATTCTAAGCCGGCACTAAACGGCTACTTAACTTTACTATCTCACAAATGAGATATGGAAACTAATGGCACAAGTATTTGTTTGCATACATGTTACATACATACATATACTCACGGCTATAAATCCCTAGAAGGGGTAGCCAGAGCTAAGGAATTAGAAATCCTTCAGCCACTTTTGGAAGTTGCGTGGGGAAAAGGTGGTAAAAATAAAGGTTGTTGGTGATGGGTCTCCAACCGCATCGCCCAAAAATACCTTAAAAGCTCCAATACCGTTAGTCACATCTTACGTACACCCACCGGAAGAAATGGGGTAGTAATATTCTAAAGAGCTTATTCCATTTGTCTGAATTCAGACGTCTGAAAGCCACAGAATCTGAATTCAGACTAGTGGAATAACGTTCAAACTGAAATTTGTGTAGTGGAATAACAAGCGTCTGCGGCAGTAACTTCGAAGGACGTCTGAATTCAGCAACGACTAAGTGTAATGGAATAAGCTCTTAAGCCGGCACTACACAGCTAAAAAAATAAAAATTGTGAAAAAACATTGATGTTTTCATATCTACATAATTCAGAAATTACAAAAAACACCTGTCATTTAAAGAATGAAAAGGAGAACTAGTATTCTTAACCAATAACTCATATCATTTACAGATGAGAAGCGTTAGTGATAGATAATGATGATAGCGTGGAAGGTAATGTGAGGAGAGGACGACCTCACGGAGGACACACCTGGACCAAATAGAGTGTGTGCTCAAAAAGGCCGGCGTCCGAAGTATGAAGAATTAAAGAGCATTTATGAGAAGAATGATGAATGTAACAGAAGCAAAGGAGACTTGCCTGGATCGTACGAAGTGGGTATCGATAGTCTCTACCTACCCCAATGGGAACAATGGGCGTGAGTATAAGTAAGTAAGTAGCGTAAAATAATGCATCAGTTTTTCATGAAAACACCGTTTAGTATTAATCAGCTAAATATTGTTGTCTATCTATTAGTGATAAGATAAATAATATACAATTTTGCTGCCTAGTGTCGACTAAGAACAGCACTATACCATTTCTTTCCATAGGTGATCGTAAGAGCTGAATAAGGGTAAGAGGGCTTTTAAAATTGATTTTTGGGCGATGTGGTTGGAGAGCCAGCACCAAAAAATTTATATTACAATCTTTTCCCTACTTTACTTCTAAAAGTGGCTGATTAGCTTTTAGGGATTTATAGTCGTGAATATATGAATGTATAAAAATATGGTCACGTACATACATACATATACTCACGGCTGAAAATCTCTAGAAGGGGTAACCAGAGCTAAGGAATTCGAAATTCCTCAGCCACTTTTGGAAGTTGCGTGGGGAAAAGATGGTAAAATTAAGGTTGTTGGTGATGGGTCTCCAACCGCATCGCCCAAAAATCCCTTAAAAAGCCCCAATACCGTTAGTCGCCTTTTACGTACACCCACCGGAAGGAAAGGGGTAGTGCTATTCTAAGCCGACACTACACAGCAAAGAAAGCAAGGTAGTATATGGTTACTTAGAAATATAATAATGATAAAAAAGCCATATTATTAAGTCCATATTAAAGGACAAAACGAGTCTTTTTCTGTCATTTCCGTTCGCTGTTATTAAATGACTATTCTTTTTTATGTTTACTTGAAGCGACTTAACTCGTTGTAGGCCAGGAGCCGCGCTATTTCTTAGCATCTTTTTGTACTGAAGTAATTTCATTCTCATTCTTTTATCCGAGCAGAGCGGTACTTAAATTAATTAATTATTATTGTATCCCGTAGTTCATACTACCTTTATTTTAGTTTAATGGGAAAGAGCGGTATCTTTATCTTAGTATATAGCTTTATATTATTATTTCTATCTATTTGCGGTGAATTATTATTAGCATCCGGGACTATACTACACGTTCCTTTTTAAAACTTTCGCTCAATATTTTTCTAGTCCCCAATCGCTTACAATCTACACAATTCACTTACATAAATATATTTACTAATGGTCATTAATCCCAAAAAGGGGTAGCCAGAGCTTCAGAGCTAGGAACTCCTCAGCCACATTTGGAAGTTGATAGGAGACAAGATGGTAGAAGTATAACATACCCTTAGTCGCCTATTACGACACCTTAGGGTAGAAAAGGGGAAGTGACATTCTAAGCCGGCACTAAACGGCTACTTAACTTTACTATCTCACAAATGAGATATGGAAACTAATGGCACAAGTATTTGTTTGCATATATGTTATACATATACATACATACATATGCTCAGGGCTATATTTCCCTAGAAAGGGTAACCAGAGCTAAGAAATTATAAATTCCTCAGCCACTTTTGGAAGTTGCGTGGGGAAAAGATGGTGAAATAAAGGTTGTTGGTGATGGGTCTCCAACCGCATCGCCCAAAAATACCTTAAAAGCTCCAATACCGTTAGTCACATCTTACGTACACCCACCGGAAGAAATGGGGTAGTAATATTCTAAAGAGCTTATTCCATTTGTCTGAATTCAGACGTCTGAAAGCCACAGAATCTGAATTCAGACTAGTGGAATAACGTTCAAACTGAAATTTGTGTAGTGGAATAACAAGCGTCTGCGGCAGTAACTTCGAAGGACGTCTGAATTCAGCAACGACTAAGTGTAATGGAATAAGCTCTTAAGCCGGCACTACACAGCTAAAAAAATAAAAATTGTGAAAAAACATTGATGTTTTCATATCTACATAATTCAGAAATTACAAAAAACACCTGTCATTTAAAGAATGAAAAGGAGAACTAGTATTCTTAACCAATAATTCATATCATTTACAGATGAGTAGCGTAAGTGATAGATGATGATAGCGTGGAAGGTAATGTGAGTAGAGGACGACCACACGGAGGACACACCTGGACCAAATAGAGTGTGTGCTCAAAAAGGCAGGCGTCCGAAGTATGAAGAATAAAAGAGCATGTATGTAAAGAATGATGAATGTAACAGAAGCAAAAGTGATTTGCCTGGATCGTTCAAAGTGGCAATCGATAGTCTCTACCTACCCAAATGGGTAAGTAAGTAGCGTAAATAATGCGTCAGTTTTTCATGAAAACACCGTTTAGTATTAATCAGCTAAACATTGTTGTCTATCTATTAATGATAAGATAAATAATATACAATTTTGCTGCCTGGTGTCGACTTAGAATAGCGCTATACCATTTCTTTCCATGGGTGATCGTAAGAGCTGAATAAGGGTACAAGGGCTTTTAAAATTGATTTTTGGGCGATGCGGTTGGAGACCCAGCACCGAAAAAATTATATTACAATCTTTTCCCTAATTTACTTCTAAAAGTGGCTGACTAGCGTTTAGGGTTTTATAGCCGTGAATATATGAATGTATAAAAATATGGTCACATACATACATACATATACTCACGGCTATAAATCCCTAGAAGGGGTAGCCAGAGCTAAGGAATTCGAAATTCCTCAGCCACGTTATGAAAGTTGAGTGGGGAAAAGATGGTAAAATAAAGGTTGTTGGTGATGGGTCTCCAACCTCATCGGTCAAAAATCCCTTAAAAGCCCCGATACCGTTAGTCGCCTCTTAGGTACACCCACCGTAAGAAATGGGGTAGTGCTATTCTAAGCCGACACTACACAGCAAAAAAATATGGTCATGGGAAGAAAATATGTTTGTTAAAACTAAACCCTTGTTGGGTTTAACAAATTCTCGTCTTTTAAAGGAAGAAAGAGATAAATGATATTCTTAACCAACAGCATAGCACTTACAGATAAGTAGCGTAAAATTATGTATCAGTGTTTCATGAAAATACCGTTAAGTATTGATCCGTTAAACATTAATGTCTATCTTCCATTTAATGATAAGATAAAATGTGTTATCATTATTTAATATCTATATCCGTTATAATAATTATTTTCCTATTACTGTAATTTTACGTTGAAAGGTTTTTAATTAAGTTTTGATGCTAAGTAAAAAAATATTTTAAGTTAAAGGTCCACCTTTTTATTGAATAATTTGCCGTTCACCAATAAATCTTTTCACAACAACTTTTCCTAAATGAGCATTAAATCTCAGATTACGTGCACAAATAAGGATATTTTGGTTTACATACATACATACATATACTCACGGCTATAAATCCCTAGATGGGGTAGCCAGAGCTAAGGAATAAGACATTCCTCAGCCACTTTTGGAAAGTTAAGTGGGGAAAAGATGGTAAAATAAAGGTTGTTGGTGATGACTCCAACCGCATCGCCCAAAAATCCCTAAAAAGCCCCAATACCGTTAGTCGCCTCTTACGTACACCCACCGGAAGAAATGGGGTAGTGCTATTCTAAGCCGAGACTACACAGCTCATGCACACAACATGCTCTTTTATTCTTCACAATTCCGATGCCTATTTTTTTTGTACACTACCTATTTGATATATAAGTGTCGTTCGTTGCCGTTAACACAAGCTTTCTAAATTTCCTGTACCAATTTACTTTCGTCCATCCTCTTTGTTCCCAAATTTTGCAATACACTTTTACGTCCATAGTAAGTTTTTAACCGACTTCAAAAAAAGGAGTGTTCTCAATTCGACCGTGTTTTTTTTTTATTTTTGCATACAGCATAAAGGTTTTTACATGTGTTGGTTACGGAAAGACTGATATTAAGTCGACAAGATAGTCCAATGGGCAGAACACTCGCCCGAAAACCGAAGGGCGTGAGTTCCAATCCCGGGTCGGGCTTACACCAATTTGTCTTTTTTAAAGACATATGTGTGGTTAATTTATCATTGGTTTGTTAACGGTGAGGGAAAACATCGTGAGGAAACCCGCATAGCTAAGTTGTGCTTAGTCATGTGACAGGGCGATAGGCTTGCCCCCTATCACGTGAGTACACTGTCCAAGCAAAACGTGGGTACCTTCTCTGGACACTAGATGGCGCTGCCATGTGAGTTCAGAAGTATTGGTACCTCTGCCCACCCCTTCGGGGATAAACGGCGTGAACGTTTATGTAATCTATTTCTATGATAGTAAGTAATTCACTAAGTATTCACAAAAGTACAATATCTTGTATAAAACTGTGTGTCTACAATAATATTTGATCAAAGGTTTCAATATATAAGCCCATAGGTTTATACATATCAGCTAAATGGCTTTATAATTCGATTTCATGCCAAGTAAGTCCTAAGTAATCTAACCATGTTAGTCCATCGTTCGTCAGAAATAATTAAAGAACATACATACATATACTCACAGCTATGAATTCCTAGAAGGGATAGCCAGCCAGCTATAAAAATCATCCTCAGCCACTTTTGAAAGTGAAACTAAGGAAAAGGTGGTAAAATAAAATTTGTTGGTGATGGGTCTCCAACCGCTTACCCTTACTCGCCTCTTACGTACACCCACGGGCAAAAAAGGGTTAGTGATATTCTAAGCCGACATAACCCAGCTTTCTTTTTTACAATATAAACTTTCACAGCACACCATTCACAAATTCCACTATTTCTCACTTCAAATTACGAATTCACATTGGCAGTATTCAGCCATCTTTGTTTGTACATACTAATACTAAACAAACATTGCATAATACTAAACCTAAGATAGTTAAGCTCAGTGAAATGGCATATAAGTTATGTCAACCAAGTTACGGATACTCCAACTTAGTACAGCAAGTTAGAGCTTAATCAGGTTGCAAGTTACATTTGACATCTCACTCCAGCTTTTGTTATGTCTAATTGGATCGTGTTGTGTGAATTTGTTTTAGCAATACATTGGCTCAGAATTTAGCATCTGAATTATAGATTAAAGCTTGCCGTGTAGTGTCGGCTTAGAATAACACTATCCCGTTACTACCCGTGGGTGATCGTAAGAGGCGACTAAGGGTATAGGGGTTTTTTAAGTGATTTTTGGGCGATGTGGTTGTAGACCCGTCACTAAAAACACTTATTATTACCATCTTCTCCCCAATCAACTTCCAAAGGTGGCTGAGGAATTTACATACATACATATACTCACGCCATTAGTTCCCATTGGGGTAGGCAGAGACTATTGATCGCCACTTCGCACGATCCTGACAAACCTTTCTCTCTTCTCAAATTTCTCATTCCAAAGCTCTGGCTACCCCGTTAAGGGATTTATACATACATAGACATACATATGCTCACGGCTGTTAAACCCTAGAAGGGGTAGCCAGAGCTAAGGAACTAGAAGTTCCTCAGCCACTTTTGGAAAGTTGTGTGGGGAAAAGATAGTAAAATAAAGGTTGTTGGTGATGGGTTTCCAACCGCATCGCCCAAAAATCCCTTAAAAAGCCCCAATACCGTTAGTCGCCTCTTACAGGGGTAGTGCTATTCTCTGCCGACACTACCCAGCAATAAGAGTATATTTATGTGCTATATTAACAAAGTTACGAATACTCCAACTTAGTACAGCAAGTTAGAGCTTAATCAGGTTGCAAGTTAGATTTGACATCTCACTCCAGCTTTTGTTATGTCTAATTGGATCGTGTTGTGTGAATTTGTTTTAGCAATACATTGGCTCACAATTTAGTACGTAAAATGGAGGATAAAGGTGGTACCAACTACGTAGGTATTGTAAAAAAAACTAGGTGATTTTTTAACATACATATGCATACATACATATTCTCACGCCGTTAGTACCCATTGGGGTAGGCAGAGACTATCGATCGCCACTTTGTACGATCCTGGCAAACCTCTCTAGCTTCATTCACATCCATTAATCTTTTCATACATGCTTTTTTATTTGACATACATACATACATATACTCAAGGCTATGAATCCCTAGAAGAGAAATTCCTCAGCCACTTTTGGAAAGTGTGGGGAAAAGATGGTAAAATAAAGGTTGTTGGTGATAGGTATCATCGCCCAAAAATCCCTTAAAAGCCCCAATACCGTTAGTCGCCTCTTACGTACACCGACCGGAAGAAATGGGGTAGTGCTATTCTAAGCCGACACTACATAGCAATTTTTTTATTTTATATATTTTTTAACGTAACATAACATAACATAACATAAACGTTCACGCCGAATATCCCCGAAGGGGTTGGCAGAGGTACTAATACTTCTGAACATCACGTGACTTTGTCACCTGGTGTTCAGAGTACCCACGTTTTGCATGGACAGTGTACTCACGTGATAGGGGGCAGGCCTATCGCCGTTTTGTACGAATACACTGTCACATGACTAAGTACAACTCAGCCATGTGGGTTTCCTCACGATGTTTTCCCTCACCGTTAACAACCATGATAAATAAACCACACATATGTCTTTAGAAAAGACAAATTGGTGTAGGCCCGACCCGGGATTTGAACACTAGTCGCTTGCACTAGAACCGAGTGTTCTACCCACTGGGCTATCACGGTTGCTTCTGGTTGCACGGTTGGTTGGTTATTTTTTAACGTATTATTTAATATAATATAATATGAATTTAGCATGAACTGAAACGCCTAAGTTTAATATTAATTTTAGCGTCATAAGAGGATTTGGTTGTTTATTAATTTCCATGTTTATTCCGGAAAGTACAATATACTCACGGCAAAAAACTCCAAAAGGGGTAGCCAGAGCTTCAGAACTAGAAATTCCTCAGCCACTCTTGGAATTGACAGGGGAAATAAGGTATCGTTGGTGATGGTGCTCCAACCGCATCGCCCAATAAAATAATTTTTAACAAAAAGAAAACCGACTTCATAGAAAAACAGCCGAAAATAAACAATCTAGTACTAAAAAGTACGAAATAAGTTTTTTAATTGAATATGAGTACTGTGATTGATACCTTAGCAATTTCTTTATTCCACACGCGTCAGTTCAACCTACATAAATATTACAATTCTCTTAAATTAATTTGTGAGCCGGTGCCAGCCTCGATGATTATTGATAATAAGAAGTGTGTATTTTGCACTTCATATACATGTAAAATGTAGGGTACCTTGTAGTTGTAGGGTAAATTGATTTTTGTACGATATAATATTTTTTAGATTGTAATAATCAGAGATAGATAGCAGGGTGAATTTACTTTTGTTTGTCTGGCACCGACGCAAAAATTAATTTAAGAGAATTGTAATATTTAGGTAGGTTGAACTGACGCGTGTGGAATAAAGAAATTGCTAAGGTATCAATCACAGTACTCATATTCAATTAAAAAACTTATTTCGTACTTTTTAGTACTAGATTGTTTATTTTCGGTTGTTTTTCTATGAAGTCGGTTTTCTTTTTGTTACAAATTATTTTATTTTACGAGTTTTAGAGATGGGTAGACCTGGCAAAGATGCCTCTCGGATGAGGAAGCGACAATTACTGTATTATTCTTCGTATTTCCGGTATTTCTATTATAGTACGATATTAAATAGGCTCAACCATATGTAACCTTACATTGTTCTTAAAATCCTTCGAAAGGCGATGGTCTTCAATTCTACATCTCAAGAAAGACTCAAACGCTCACGCCGAATATCCCTGAAGGGGTTAGCAGAGGTAGTAATACTTCTGAATATCACGTGACATTGTCACCTGTTGTTCAGAGTACCCACGATTTATTAGGCAGTGTTCTCACGTTATACAGGGCAGGCCTATCGGCGTTTTGAACAAATACACTGTCACATAATTGTGAGTTTCGACAGTCCCCTCGATTTCCTGGAATGCCATCATCAGATCCTGGTCTCATGGTACTTTCTCGGTAACAATAACATAACAAAATGTTTAGTGAACCTGTACTTCTCTTCATAAAAGCTACGAAGAGGAGTATAAATCTATATAGAATGTGGAAAGAACTGTTTCCTAATACCTAGTGATTGAGGATCCACACCTTCTATCATCAGCTCAGCAACATAACAATATTATTTTCAGAAGCAAATGCCAATATAAGTTCAGAAAATATGTAAAACGCGGTACATTTGCCTATAAAATTTGAGGGTTCCCCTCGATTTCTCCAGGATCCCATCATCAGACCCTGATATCCTCATCATGGTACCAATCCGGGAGTATCTTCTTTCGAATAAAAAAATAATAATCAAAATCGGTTCATAAATGGCGAAGTAATCGGCGAACATACATAAAAAAAAAAAAAAAAAAAATATACCGGTCGAATTGAGAACACTCCTTTTTTTGAAGTCGGTTAAAAACCACTTAAGAGAGTCCCATACCCTTGGTCGCCACTTACGGCACCCGTGGATAGAAAGGTCTGGGAAGAAACGACATTTTAGGCCGGCATTACACGGCAATTATCCCACTGTATTAAATAAATATATACATACATATACTCACGCCATTAGTTCCCATTGGGGTAGGCAGAGACTATCGATCGCCACTTCGTACGATCCTGACGAACCTCTCTAGCTTCGTTTACATCCATCAATCTTTTCATACATGCTCTTTTATTCTTCATACTTCGGACGCCAGCCTTTTTGAGCACACTCTCAATTTGGTCCAAGTGTGTTCTTCGTGGTCGTCCTCTACTAACATTACCATCCACACTAGCTCTATAGATCCCTTTTACCAATTTTCTATCATCCATCCTCTCTATGTGCCTAAACCATCTCAACATACAAATATAAATATATACAACTTTTTTATAACAATACAGTGGTAACACCACCTCTCGTGCAATGGGCGTGAGTTCAAATCCAGATATCTAATCCAGGGGTATAGGATTTCTTAAGTGGTTTTTGGACTATGCGGTTGGAGACCCATCCTCAACGATACTTTATTTCTACCATCTTCTCCCCTATCCATTTCCAAATATGGCTGAAGAGTTTCTAGCTCTGAAGCTCTGGCTACCCCTTTTTGGGATTTATAGTTGTGAGTATATGTATGTATTTAGGTAAGTTATCAAATAAGTTAAGATAAAATATTACTCAAATTAGCCGTGTAGTGCCGGCTTAGAATGTCGCTACCCCTTTCTACCCACGGGTGTCGTAAGAGGCGACTAAGGGTATTGGGGCTTTTTATTGGATTTTAGGGCGATGCGGTTGGAGACCCATCACCAAAAACCTTTATTTTCACCATCTTTTCCCCACTCAACTTCCAAAAGTGGCTGAGGAATTTTTAATTCCTTAGCTCTGGCTACCCCTTCTAGGGAAATATAGCCGTGAGTATATGTATGTATTACTCAAATTAAGCTAACAAAGTCATAAACACTTAAAATCATAAAGAGAGCATACCTCTACCTCCCTCTCTAGATTACACAGCGTGAAGTCAAACGCATATATAAAATACATGTTTTAAAACGAAGCTTTTAACAAAGAGGCTCGAGCTTTTCAAGAAGCTCGGAGTTGCGCCTGAAATATGTCATTAGCATGGACAGGATTATGTCTTTGTCAGGCTTTCGTAGTCGCTGAATAAACGTTCAGCGTTATGAAGTATATAGCCTATTTAACTACAGATTTACTAATAATTACAAATAGGAAAAAATGTTTGCATGTTTGTTATTACATACATACATACATATACTCACGGCTATATTTCCCTAGAAGGGGTAGCCAGAGCTAAGGAATTATAAATTCCTCAGCCACTTTTGGAAGTTGAGTGGGGAAAAGATGGTAAAATAAAGGTTGATGGGTCTCCAACCGCATCGCCCAAAAATCCAATAAAAAGCCCCAATACCCTTAGTCCCTTTTACGACACCCGTGGGTAGAGAGGGGTAGCAACATTCTAAGCCGGCACTGCATGTTTGTTATTAATAGGCTCCAAAACTGTTTAACTAATTTTGAATGTTTTTGTTCATGAAAACCTCAAGTGGGGATTATTACTAATAAATAAAGGATTCGGAGGTAAGGAACGCAAACACTACTGAAAAGTGTAAATAGTATTATGCTGAGGCAGTGACCAGTTCATAGCTGAGGGGCACTAAATGGAAAATTTAAATTGTTATATATAAGTTTATTTGTTCTTTTTTGTTTAGTTTTAATAATGATTAATTTTGTAGTTTATAAGCTTATTATTTTATGATAACTGTTGTGTGTTTAAAGTGTACCTTTTGTTATGAACTAGCTGTGCCCGCGACTTCGTTCGCGTGATTGTCGAGAACAAAAAAACGTCGTTTAGTTAAGAGTATATCACCTTTTTGAAATAAAATAAAGAACCAATGAAATCTAATGCGCACACTTATTGTGATGTAGGAACTATTGAGTATTTTATAATGATATTTAATTAATTACAGTAGCCATTATCCAGTTGAAATAATAAAAGGTCGTAACTGTGTGTATCTCATTTGAATTAGTGTTTATTTAGATACAGTTACAGGGTTAGCCGAAGATTAAGGATCGCTACCTTGTACGATCCTAGCAGATCTGCATAATGCATCAATATATTTATAAAGCCCTTTTGTTTTTAACACTTCGGAATTTTGCACATAGATCATATATCAATCCCGCCCGATTTCGGCCACAGCAAGTTCTGGTATCCGGCTATTAAGAGTGTGTTCATGTGCTCTCATGTGACTGACATAGCCAATCTTTCCGACAAATGTTCTATGACGTATGTTGAAAAATCAGTACCCCTCCAATATATAGGTAGTTATTATTGATGGCCGCAGGTGGTCGGGCCTTGAGCTCATCACTCTTTGCTTCGAGCTCATCACGTCTTTTCCTTCCGAAAAGAAATATTAACCGGTTGACAGGAAGGGGGTGAAAACTAAATTACTAAATTTTACTCAAGAAAGAATAAAACAAACGGGGTAAGCTAAATAAAACCGCTCAAAAAAGGTACTTTACTATTATTAGGGTTTACGGTTGTTGGTTGTACTATGATAATACATTGAATTAAATCGATTTATCAGTGGCATAATATGCACTGTAGTAGCTGTGTAGTGTCGGCTTAGAATAGCACTACCCCATTTCTTCCGGTGGATGTACGTAAGAGGCGACTAACGGTATTGGGGGTTTTTAAGGGATTTTTGGGCGATGCGGTTGGAGACCCATTACCAACAACCTTTATTTTACCATCTTTTCCCCACTCAATTTTCCAAAAGTGGCTGAGGAATTTCTAATTCCTTAGCTCAGGCTACCCCTTCTAGGGATTTATAGTCGTGAGTATATGTATGTATGTATAATATGCAAATATAACTAAATTAAGGTTAGTCACTAAGGTCACTACATCATTTTAGTGTTAAAAAAAGTAGAACTTAAAAGATGTCTTATGTTTCTGGTGTTTAATACATACATACATACATATTCTCACGCCGTTAGTTTCCATTGGGGTAGGCAGAGACTATCGATCGCCACTTTGTACTTGACACTTTTTTTATCGCCAATGTGGAAGGTAATGTTAGTAGAGGACGACCTCGGAGGACAGATTTGGATCAAATAGAAAACGTGCTCAAAAAGGCAGGTGTCCGCAGTATGAAGAATAAAAGAGCATGTATGAAAAGATTGATGGATGTAAACGAAGCCAGAGAGGTTTGGTGTTTAATGTAGACCAAAATTCAGTTTTTTATTATAAACGTTCACGAAAACTGGTTGTGAAGTGACGTGCATTTGAAGAATGGCTAAGAATTTCAAAATTATGCTCACCAAATTGGATTTATTAATAGGCAGACTATTTACATAATATATTAATATTAATAAGCCTAATTTAAGAAACTAAGTAAAGATAATATTTAAAAGCATTTCAGTTATTTTCATAGTCGGCGAATTCACTTGATATTGGCAGCTTGTATTAATTTCGCCTAGCTTGTTTCCTGTAGCTTCTATTACTTTAACCGACTTTAAAATAAGGGGTTAAAGGGGCTAAAAAAATGCAAATTTTATTTTTGCTTTATTTTATTTTGGTTCTTTATTTTATTTTTGCACAACGCCATCTATCGGACTTTGGATTCCAACTATCAACATTAGTTCTATATTTAGACTTAAGATGTCGTTGCAAGTACTATACTGAATTGCGTAACGTAATATTTTTCTTCTTGAACTCACAAAATTAATCATATCTTTTGATAGAGTGAACCGATTTCGATAAAACAAAAACTAAGTTATACCTCAAGTTACGTTTAATTTTTGTATATAAACATTTTCAGCATTAAATTCGTAGATTTTACGTTTTGCGCGCACAAACAAACATATAAACAGACAAACAGACAAACAGACAAAAAATTTAAAAATGATGGAAATGGGTTCTGTTACTTATCTGTTCACACGCTGGCTATTTTTTTTTTCAATTTCTTCAATGTACAAAAATTACTTTTCTACAGATTTATTATATGTATAGATAAATGTTTTTCTTTCTTTCTTTCTTTCTCTTTAAAAGAAACAAAGGATAGAAGAATTTCGCACTGGCAGCCATTGACACGGTAGCTCAATTGGCAGAGCGACGGGGGCGTATACCCGAGGTCGCGGGTTCGATTCCCGCCTGTGTCGAAATTTTTCTTTCCTTTATTTATTCTTTGTTTAACTTATGTAACTTTCATAAATACATAGCCTCTGTATCACCAAGCTATTTAAGAGAGCGATTGTGAAAAGTGACTTAGATATTTTCGTATTTTTAAGTGATGGTTCGGCGGTGTGGTAAAAAACCTATCAATTTCTAATTCATCAATCTTTTCCCCACTCAACTGCCAGAAGTGGCTGAGGACTTTTTGATTCTAAACCTATGGCTACCCCCTTTTGTAATTCATACGTGTAAGTATGTATGAAATGGGTTTTATTTTATGATAAACATAACATAACATAAACGTTCACGCCGAATATCCCCGAAGGGGTTGGCAGAGGTACTAATACTTCTGAACATCACGTGACTTTGTCACCTGGTGTTCAGAGTACCCACGTTTTGCATGTACAGTGTACTCACGTGATAGGGGGCAGGCCTATCGCCGTTTTGTTCGAATACACTGTCACATGACTAAGTACACCTCAGCCATGAGGATTTCCTCACGATGTTTACCCTCACCGTTAACAACCATGATAAATTAACCACACATATGTCTTTTGAAAAGACAAATTGGTGTAGGCCCGACCCAGGATTTGAACACTAGTCGTTTGCATGATAACCGAGTGTTCTACCCACTGGGCTATCACGGTTGCTTATTTTATGATGTACAATGAAAAGTTTTTCTATTCTATTCTAATGACCTATCTACCTTGGTTGGATATATATAGAAAACATACAACCTAACTGAGGCTTTGAACCCATATCGCTCAGAATTTAAGGCAATGTCTTTCCCACTAAGCTACCGAAATACTTCTAAGAGTACCTACCGAAAACCAATTTTACGTTGTAAACTGTACTCGCCGACAGTGTAAATATAATCAAAGTTAGAACTAGCCATTGTTGACCATCCTGGGATAGGAGCTTTGTTAGCGTTAGCCTCACATATACTCACGACTTTAACTCAAAGAGGTTGGTAAGATTTTCAAACTCAATCTCAAACGTTTACACAAAAATAACATTATTATATATATAAAATTCCCGTGCCGTGTAGTGCCGGCTTAGAATGTCGCTACCCCTTTCTACGCACGGGTGTCGTAAAAGGCGACTAAGGGTATTGGGGCTTTTTATTGGATATTCGGGCGATGCGGTTGGAGACCTATCACCAAAAACCTTTATTTTTACCATCTTTTCCCTGCTCAAATTCCAAAAGTGGCTGAGGAATTTATAATTCCTTAGCTCTGGCTACCCCTTCAAGGGAAATTTAGCCGTGAGTATATGTATGTATAAAATTCCCAACTTTTGCTGAGTAGGTGCCTTTTTCTGTTAGAGAGCACAAACCTACTGAATATTTTTTTTATTTCTTTTATTTAACTGCAATGATACTGGTTTTTCTTTTTATTATGTTTTGTTTTTAATTTTTTCTTTCTTCCTTTTTTCTAAAAACACAAGCGTATTAGTGCAGTTCAGTTTAAGTGCAATTCCTAGCAAATGTCTTAACAACGATAGTAAAGAACACGCTATGTTATAATGTATGTAGATTTTATGATTTCACTTGAAAGAGGTCAGGAATAGCACATACATACATATACTCACGGCTATAAATCCCTAGAAGGAATAGCCAGAGCTAACGAATTAGAAATTCCTCAGCCCAGCCAACTGGAAGTTGCGTGGGAAAAGATGGTTAAATAAAGGTTGTTGGTGATGGGTCTCCAACCGCATCGCCCAAAAATTCCTTAAAAAGCCCCAATAACGTTAGTCGCCTCTTACGTACACCCATCAGAAGAAAATGGGTAACACTACACAGCAATAGTTCAGGAATAGATGAAAAATATAATCTTAGTTTAGGGCTATAAAGTCATCTGAAATTTCAAATATAGTAATAAATCGTTTTAATAGTGATAGGGTGAGATATTTATTTACAATTAATACATACATAGACATAATCAAGGTCATTATTCCCAACAAGGGGTAGCCAGAGATAAAGAGCTAAAGCTCTTCAGCCATATTTGGAAGTTGATTGGGGACAAGATGGTAGAAATAAAGTATCGTTGGTGATGGGTCTCCAACCGCATCACCTAAAAACTACTTAAATAAGCCCCATAACTTTAGTCGTCTCTCACGACACCCGCAGGTAGAAAGAGGTAGTGACATTCTAAGCCGGCAAAAATACTATTTTAAAACAGGAAATTTGTAGTTTAATTAAGCGCAATTCCTAGCTAATGTCGGAACAACGATAGTGAAGAACACGAAATGTTATAATGTTTGTGGATTTTACGATTTTACTGAGCTGTGTAGTGTCGGCTTAGAATAGCACTACCCCATTTCTGTAGATGGGTGTACGTTAAAGGAGACCCATCACCAACAACCCTTATTTTACCATGTTTTCCCCACTCATCTTTCCAGAAGTGGCTGAGAAATTTCTAATTTCTTAGCTCTGGCTACCCCTTCTAGGGATTTATAGCAGTGAGTATATGTATGTATTTTTTTACTTGAAAGAGGTCAGGAATACTTGAAAAGATAATCTTGATTTAGGGCTATTAAGTAATCTGAACTTCGAAATAAAGTTATGCCTCGTTTTTTTACTCAAAGGGTAGAAAAAGACTTTTTAAAATATTATAATGTGATCAATTTCGATGTATGTTCTATATATAACTTTTGAAAGTAGGCATAGAAGAAGATTAACGATTTTTAATTACTGTTAAAGAACAAAAAATAATAATTTTATTTCTCCAGCTTCCTCCAGCTCTAGCTATAGCTTTTAATATTTTTATAATACTTTAGATTTCTGGCTGTGAAGTGTCGGTTTAGAATCACACTACCCCAATACTGCCCGTGGGTGATTGTAAGAGGCGACTAAGGGTATAGGGGCTTTTCAGGTGATTTTTGGGAGATGTGCTTGGGGACCCAGCACTAACAATTTAATTGTACAATCTTTTTCCCACTTAACTTCGAATAGTGTCTAAGGATCTTTTTATTCTGAAGCTCTGGCTACCCCCCCTAGGGATTTACAAGAACTATAGCCGTGAGTATATGTATGTATTACACATACATACATACATATACTCACGGCTATAAATCTCTTAACGGGGTAGCCAGAGCTTTGGAATGATAAATTCCTCAGCCACTTTTGGAAGTTGATTGGGGAAAAGATGATAATAATAAACGTTTTGGTGACGGGTCTCCAACCACATCGCCCAAAAATCACTTAAAAAGCCCCTATACCCTTAGTCGCCTCTCACGATTACCCACGGGTAGAAATGGGGTAGTGTTATTCTAAGCCACACACAAACTTGGCAAACGCGGTGGACTATGGCCTTATCATCATGTACAGGACAGGCTCGAGCACTTTAGACTGGACAAATATAGGCTGTGTCAAGGCCCAGATATCTTAATTGCTAAAGTTATTCGAAGCTAACGCAAAGAGATAGCGTAGTGTACTTCTGAGCCAACACAAAACTTAGTCACGGCAGAATTATTGTACGTGATACTCACGCCATGTTTCTGAAGAGAGGTAGAGCTTTAAGCTTAACTTAACTTCTTGTAACAGTTTCTGAGCTTTTACAGTCAAAAATAAATAAATATAATGAACATATACATACGGAGATGTAACACCGTAACCAATATCCCAAATTATAATATAAAAATAGATACATACATACATATACTCACGGCTATAAATCCCTTAACGGGGTAGCCAGAGCTTTGGAATGAAAAATTCCTCAGCCACTTTTGGAAGTTGAGTGGGGAAAAGATGGTAATAATAAATGTTTTTGGTGACGGGTCTCCAACCACATCGCCCAAAAATCACTTAATAAGCCCCTATACCCTTAGTCGCCTCTTACGATCACCCACAGGTAGAAATGGGGTAGTGTTATTCTATGCCGACACTACACGGCAATATATAATATAAAGATAATAATACTTTATTTAAGATTACAAAGTAAAGTCGTGATAAAGTTAGTTTTTACTACCTAGGAAGGTAATGTTAGCAGAGCACGGCCACGGAGCATACACTTAGACCAAATTGAGAGTGTGCTCAAAAAGGCTGGCATCCGAAGGATGAAGAATAGAAGAGCATGTATGAAAAGATTGATGGATATAAACGAAGCTAGAGAGGTTTGCTAGGAACTTATGAAGTGGCGATCAATAGTCTCTACCTACCCCAATGGGAATTAACGGCGTGAGTATATGTATGTATGAAGTCACTACATACTACTAGAAAGAAAGACAGAAAACATTTCTTTATTGATAAACAAAGCTGCTTAGCACTAATTTGCTGTGTAGTGCCGGCTTAGAATAGCACTACCCCATTTATTCCGGTGGGTGTACGTAAGAGGCGACAAACGGTATTGGGGCTATGAGAGGATTTTTTGGTGAGGCGGTTGGAGACCCATCACCAAAACCTTTATTTTACCATCTTTTCCCCACTTAACTTTCCAAAAGTGGCCGAGGAACTTCTAGTTCCTTAGCTCTGGCTACCCCTTCTAGGGATTTACAGCCGTGAGTATATGTATGTATGTATGATACACTAAATACATAGTAACAATCAGATTTTAGACACATTTAACAAACAAACAAAAAGCAACTGAAAATAATAATAATACATAAGCGAAAATAAAAACTAATGTGAAACATGAAGAAACAGTGTTACATGTAAAATTTAATACATGCTTACATATGCCTGTATTAATTCATATTTTCACGATGTTATTTACATACATACATACATATACTTACGCCGTTAATTCCCATTGGGGTAGGCAGAGACTATCGATCGCCACTTCGTACGATGTGTAAATAATTTTGATCGCCACTTTACTAAAGGGTTAAGGCAATCTAATGTCGCTCAGTCTTGTGCAAGTCACGAAAATAAGTTCAAAACTACTAACAGAGTAGATTCAATTAAAATTGCTTGAACTTTCAGTGGAAAGAAGTGAAAAAAGTGTCTGAGTTGAAGATCGAGATTAAAAACCATTTCTACTGAAGCCTTTGACTCTTTTACTATGAGACAAAAAGGTTTATGAATATAATTATTCTTATATTCTATGCTGTGTAGTGTCGGCTTAGAATAGCACTACCCCATTTCTTCCGGTGGGTGTAAGTAAGAGGCGACTAACGGTATTGGGGCTTTTTAAGGGAATTTCGGGCGATACTGTTGGAGACCCATCACCTAACCTTTATTTTACCATCTTTTCCCCACGCAACTTCCAAAAGTGGCTGAGGAATTTCTAATTTCCTAGCTCTGGCTACCCCTTCAAGGGATTTATAGCTGTGAGTATATGTATGTATATATGTACAAAAAGAGTAACAGGCCAGTCCCCTATCAAGTTAATGCTCTGTCCTACTAAACGTGGGTACTTCGAGCATACATACATAAATATACTCACGGCTAACAATCCTTAAAAGGGTAGCCAGAGGTGCAGAAACTTCTCAGCCACATTTGAGCATCGGGGGACTAATATGTCACGAAATGTTCGAAAGTATATGTACCTCTGCCATTACTTTAGGGTGTAAACATTGAGTTTGAAAGAGAGAAACTAAGAAAGTTGGTAGTTCTAAGTAAAAAAATATATTGTTTAGCATCTCTAAACAGAAAAACGGCTGAAAAATACATATACGTACATATACTCACGGTTATAAATCCCTAGAAGGGGTAGCCAGAGCTAAGGAATCAGAAATTCCTCAGGCACTTTTGGAAAGTTGAGTGGGGAAAAGATGGTATAATAAACTTTGTTGGTGATGGGTCTCCAACCGCATCGCCCAATATTCCCTTAAAACCCCAATACCGTTAGCTGCCTTTTGTAGCTTGTGGCTTTGTAGTAATGAAAAGTTTTTTTTTCTACAATAACGCAATCAAAAGAAATATTCAAAGCTCAGTCTATGCACATCACAATAAACGAATAGCTTCGATTTTATAGATCAACAAAAGAATGAAATGGTCGGAATTTTTCAATAGCTCTGCCAATTGAGCCACTGAACAAAACATGCCTGAGCTAACAATACATGGATCATACATACGTTTATATTGACACGGTTAAAATCTCAAAAAGGGGTAGCCAGAGCTACACAGCTAGAAATTCCAAATAGAGGTAGATAGATAGATAAAAACTTCATTTATGTTATCATAACAATCACATACAACACATTAAAACACATTAAACACATACAAAAATAAAAGTACATACATACATACATATACTCACGGCTATATGAATTTGATCGCGTCGCTAGTGTCGCACTGTTAACATCAGCTCCTTACATTTAATTATAATATTAGTTTTTAATGTGAAAGTTTAATTAAAACTAACCTTAATTCGTAGTATTTTTAAGATTTAGTATCATATTATTGTTGGTGAGACGTTTCGTCTAATATATTTATTTAACGAAGAAGAATTAAAATATAATAAACAGTTGTGAAAATGAAATGATAAAGTGCTATACAGTTAAGTTTCACCTCAGAAAAACTCAAAACAGTGTTAATTAAGTGAAATCTGTTACATTTTTATTTTGCTTTGCTACAAATAAAGCAAAACATATATTGGTAAATCAAACCGTTAAATTTTTATATTTGAATTTATATTCACGCTGTGCGGTCAAATTAAAATAGTTTAGAATTCACTGAAGAAAACTAATCTAAATCCAAACGCACTAAAAGTATTACACAATTTCAAGCTATACTGTCATGATCCAGTGGTTTACCGAATAAGTGAGACGTATCATACATTATACCTATGAGTTCGAGCCTCAGGCACTAAGAAATCTTTTTGTTATTAAAAAAGAAATATTTATTCAAGCGACTCCAGTTCGAATCACGAAAATGAATATGAGTTTTTTAAATAATATAATATTTAGAAGACGCCAAAAATCGGAGGGCGACGCAAGAGAAAATAGTACTAGTTCTATGGATACGCCACTAGATGACACCTCAGGCAACAGTTTGCCAAATATATCGCTTATAAATGAAAGTGAAGAATGTGAAAGACTTAAATGCGAGAATGAAAAACTTAAATTAGAATTACAAAGTGCGCATAACGAAATTCAAACTTTAATGCTACAAGTACACGATCTAAAAAAAGAAAATGAAGAGATAACCGCAAAGAAAAACATTTATAAGTCGATAACATTAACACCTGTACCACAAAAAAAACAAAAACAAGCGAAAAAATGTAAAAACCAATAATCGATTACCCATTACAAATCCATTAGAGTCAACTAGCCCAAGTCCGCAAACAAGCAACAACTTTATTGCAAAACCTATACCCGATACCTTTGATGCAGATAAGAAAATATGACAAGAGAAACTTAAAGCCAAAAAAAAAAAAATTTTGCTTTATTAGTAACACCAATAAATATAACATTCTAAACTATGTAGAAGACATCTATGGCGAAAGTTCTGAATTTATTCACTACTAGTGGATCGTCCCAGCTTCGCACGGGTAGCGTTGTTTTTTTAAATATCTGAGGTTTCTTTCTTCAGTCCCTGCTCAAGCATTGTGAAATTCAGCCCAATGTTTTCAATTTATTTAATTTATAGCACTCCCTAAAAAGTGTAGTTTGGTGATTTTGAATGCCCTTTAATGAACGGTTCAGTATTTCCATTAAATAGCAAAATTTTGGAATAAAACGCTATGAAGTATTTATGACAATCTGAAAAATCATTACGTGATGTAGGATGCAACTACTGGCGCCATCTAGTATGTTATATATAAATTAGTAAAGATTTGGTTTTGGTCACGGGCGCGCTGGCTTATTTTATGTATAATTTCGGTGTTTGTCTACCGATTTCTATGATTCTTTTTTTATTGAATAGGTAATAATATGTTACCTTTTTTAAATTAGGGATGAGTGAGAGGTTTACAAACGTAAGAGTAAACAAATATAACCAGAATGCTCCGAACTGCTAAGCTATCAGGAATTACACGTGTTATTGTGAGTCAACCATAAAAGATAGACACAAACTGTTTTGTTTTTTTTTAGATAATTTTATGCAGAATTTTTCCGTCATACATGATTTCTATGTAAGTTTAGCCATTAAGGCTGCACACGCGACGGAAGCTTAAAAAATGGAGTAACTTCTCCCGTTTTCCCAAAATTTCCCAAAATTCCCCTTTACTACTCTGCTGGAAAGTATATAAAAACCTGCGCAGGAGTATGAAGAATAATTGTACCAAGTTTCGTTAGAATCCGTCGAGTGGTTTTTGTTTCCATAAGGAACATACAAACCGACAGACAGACAGACAGACAGACAGACAGACAGACAGACAGACAGACAGACAGACAGACAAAAATTTTACTGATTGCATTTTTGGCATCAGTATCGATCCCTAATCATCACCTGATAGTTATTTTGAAAATATATTTAATGTACAGAATTGACCTCTCTACAGATTTATTATAAGTATAGAAGATTGTACACCGGGAGGAGGAATTATTCAAATGCTAAATGGACTGGAAAACAAATTAAAAGACTACACCTATATTTTAATTAATTAATTAGATTTTTTAACAACCAAACACTACCATGATATTGTAAGCAACATTAGAAAGACTCTGGAACCGTTGCAACACACAAATATTATGATAGGTTTACCAACCTTCAAATTAGGGAAAGGGTTTTATGTATACAACTCCAGAGTAGAAATGTTTAATAATTTATTATACCATGATGTAATTTCAAATAACTATGCCTATACTTTCGACTGTAATAATAACTTAGAGTATAATTTTGACATGTTCCACAGATATTCAGGTCGTATTACATATGCAGCAATGTTTAAGATTTTAAAAGATATAAAGATCTGCTGTAACTGTGTCCGAGAATCATTTTTTTGTCAAGATTCAACGGAAACGCGGTTCAATTAAGTGAAGAAGGGAGCAGAGTGGAGTACCAAATAGATAAGTTAACTCTTTTTCACCAAAATATTGCGTGCCTTCTAAACAAGCGCGATTATATTATTTCTGCTATCTCGGAATTAGAATTGAACTATAATTTATCGATTGACATTATGTGCTTTACTGAGACTTTTATAAGACACGACTTGTTAACAAATTTACACTTCAATAATTTTAAAGTAGCAACGGCCTATTGCAGAAAAACTGAAAAAAGGGGGGGTTCATGCATACTTATAAAAAAAGACTTAGATTTTATACCGATAGATTGGATTAATAAGCAATCTGTAGAAAAGGATTTTGAGTGTTGTGCGATAGAAATTTCTAACTATAGTATTTTTGTAATTTGCATCTATCGTACTCCTAATTCAAAATTAGATATATTTTTTAACAAGTTCGAACTAATTATGAACAAGCTCTCGAAAAATAAATCTTTTAAGCATATAATAATATGCGGAGATTGGAATATTGACATTCTCACTAATAACAAACAAGCCAGAGAACTTGAATCCCTATTAAACAATTTTAACTTAGTAAACCATATAAAACAACCAACACGAAAAAACTCTTGCATTGATTTAATAGCCAGTAATTTAAAAGTGGTGCAAGGAAACACACATGTATTAACTTTATCAGATCATGATACTGGACAGACATTAACTTGCGATATAGAAATAAAAGCATCCACAAGCCAAATTGGATGTTCAAGAAAATAAGGGACTTTTCAGAAAACAATATGCTTAAATTTGTGGAATGTATTTCATCATTAAAGTTTAGTGAAGTACTTGAATCAAATCGCACCAACGAAAGTCTGAATGCATTTCATGATATCTTTGTTTTGTTTTTTGAGCTTTGTTTCCCACTGAAAACCGTGAAAATGGTGCAAAAACCAATAAAAAATAAATGGCTTTCAAAAGGAATAAAAAGGAGCTGTACACGAAAACGCCAACTCTACTTAAAATATATTCTGGATCCGTCTAACAAAAAAAACAACTACCGTATTTATAAAAACTACTCGAAAACATCAAAAAACGTGATCGGTATTTGGCAACGACTAAGTGGTTTGAAATATCTTAATACAACTAAAAATATAAATAAAGCGTCATGGAGGCTAATAAAACAAAATTTTGACCACAAAAATAAAAAATCTATCATATCGGAAGTTACAAAAGACAATATTAAAATTAGGGACCCAATACAAATTGCAAATATATTTAATGACTTTTTTATAAATTTGACGAATCTTAATGATGATAACATTGACAAAAACCATGTGGACATTTCAAGAAATATTAATTCGATCTATTTGACACCAACTGAGCCCCACGACATTTACAAGGTAATTAAGAAACTTAAAAATACTGCAGCTACAGGATATGACCACCTACCGACTTCTCTTTTCAAGAAATGTGCCATACATATTTCTTTGCCGCTAAGTCACATCATAAATGTTTCGTTTGTAGAAGGAGTTTTCCCAGAACGTCTAAAACGATCCATAGTTAAACCACTTTTGAAATCTGGAGATTGCACCGTCTTAAAAAACTATCGACCTATTGCACTAATACCCGTCATATCTAAAGTTTTTGAAAAAGTGATGTTTGATAAAATAAACAACTTTTTAATTAAACAGGAAATCTTAATCCCTAACCAATTTGGTTTTAGAAAAGGTAGCTCAACTACTCTGGCGTGTTTCAATTTAATTAAACATGTATCGGAATCTTTAAATAAAAATAATCCAGCAGTTGATGTATCAATTGATATGTCAAAGGCATTTGATTTTGTCTACCACCCAATTTTACTTGAAATTGTCGAAAAATGCGGCCTTCGCGGGAAAACTTATGAGTGGATAAAAAGTTACTTAGCAAATCGTCAACAGTGCGTAGAAATTGTAGGTACTAATAAAAACCACATACAAGTGTACAGCTCAGACTACAAATTGGTGAAATTCGGCGTTCCTCAAGGAAGTATATTAGGTCCCCTGCTCTTCCTGCTCTACATAAATGACTTACCAGCTGTAACACGCCACAAATGCATTCTATATGCGGACGACACTTCTATTCTTATTGAGTGTACAAATATTAATGCCTTTGAAACTGAAATAAACGAAACTTTAAAAAGTGTTGTTCAATGGCTTCAAAACCATAACCTAAATATTAATCCAAAGAAAACTGAATATTTACAATTTCGAACACATCGCAGAGACCCAATAGAGTTAAACATTCAAATCGATGGGGATAAAATCAACGAAGTGCCATACACAACATTTTTAGGATTTACTTTGGACCCTTTTCTTGACTGGAAAGCACACGTGGAAAAGCTATGCAATAAACTTGACAGATACCTTTACGTCTTATATCGAATTAAGTATTTTGTATCCGACAAAGCAGCCTTAATATGTTATTACGGGTATGTAGCATCTATTTTACGTTACGGGATAATACTGTGGGGAAATTCTGTAGACAGCGATAGGGCGTTTAAAATTAAAAAAAAAAGTATAAGAATATTGTGTGGCGCTGATTTTCTCGATAGCTGTGTGCCGTTATTTAAAAAGTTAAGAATATTACCACTCCCTTCCCTGTATATATATGAAATGTTAATATTTGTTCACAAAAATCAGTCCCTTTTTAGACTTAAAACACCAACAAATAGGCCCCAACGTGGACATCATAACTTACAACTAGAGTACCCGTTTACAAAGGGTTTGGCTATATGCCACCGTAATGCATCTTACATGGCTGTGAAATTATACAATGTCATTAGCGATAATTTAAAGGATAAGGCATTTAAAGAATTTAGATTGAAGCTGTTTAATTATTTAATTGAGAAGTGCTATTATTCTATCCAGGATTTTATTGATAATTGTGACATTTAATTGTTTATGATTTTATATTTTGTGACATGTGATTTGATATTTTGTGACATGTGATTTGATTTTATTCTTTCTTTTTTGTTTAAATTGTTATTATTATTATCTTTTTAAAATTGAATTTTTGAAATTATTTGTTGTTTGTTTGTTTTTATTTTGTAGGCATATACTTGGCATGTGACAATATGTAACATTTTTATTTTTTAATTAGTGTTTTTTGAGTGAAATTTCTAGCCTAATGATTCAAATATTTACACGCCTCATGGCAGAGCAGGCAAAGCACATAATAACTACTTAACATCTTTATAAATACTCTTGTTCTTGTAAATAAACTTTTTTTTTTTATTTTTTTTTTTATAAATCCCTGGAAGGGGTAGCCAGAGCTAAGGAATTAGAAATTCTTCAGGCTGAGGAATTTCGAATTCCTTAGCTCTGGCTACCCCTTCATAGGCTTTATAGCCGCGAGTATATGTATGTATGTACTTTAATAATATAATATAATTCTTAATCATGTATTTGTCGTTGTATTTGTAAGCACAAAATAAAGTCATGATATTCTATGAAATAATTCCTAAAACTCATTCTAAAAAATACACCCACGAGCTTCTTTAATTCAAAAAGCATAATATATATTCTAAAGACATAACTTTATTAAAAAACTAATTAATATTTACAATTCATTTGGGTCTGAAGGCACACCTACTCATTTTGTGAATGTAAAAGGTTGTGACGTGATTATGTGGGCTGTTATTTACGTTATGTTTCTTTTGAGGATTTACTTGAGATTGCCGTGTAGTGGCGGCTTCGAATGTCACTACCCCCTTCTAGTTACGGGTGTCGTAAGAGGCGACTAACGGAATGAAGGTTTTTTAAGTGATGCTATCCCATCCACATTGGCTATATATCTCTTTCGCTACTTTATTTTTATCCATCCTCTCTATGTGCCCAAACCACCTCAACATTCTTTTTTCTATCTTGCATACTACGTCATCTTTCAAACCTACTCGTTCACGGATCACAGTATTTCTCACTCTATCACACACCCTTACATTGCATATACTTCTGAGGGATCTCTACCATACATCAACGTGGGAACCAGAACAGCATTATGCACAGCCATTCGAGCCTTTTCTGACAACGACTGGCTCAACATCAGACTGTTCATGGCTCCATTCACCACGTTTCCCTTTTTAACTCTCCTTTCAATATCTTCTTCACATTTTCCATCCCTAGTAAACAAACTCCACAGGTATACAAATTCTTTCACTTGTTCAGTTGGAGACCCATCATCAACCATACTTTATTCCTACCATCTATACCAATCAACTTCTAAATGTGGCTGATGAGTTTCTAGCTCTGAAGCTCTGGCTACCCCTTTTTGGGATTTATGGCCGTGAGTATATGTATGTTACTAAATAATTTGAGGCTAAAGGCACACCCACTCATTTTGTGAAAATGAAAGTGAAAGTTTGTGATGTTATTTTGTAAGCTCTTATTTACGTCATGTTTCTGTAAAAGGACTTATTTAAAAAGCTCTAATTATAGCTCAGTGGGTACAACACCGCTTGTCGTGCAGACGAAGAGGTTCAAATCCCGGTTTCGGACCTACACCAATATACGTCTTTAGTCATATGTGTATTTAATTTATCATGAATGTTAACGATGAAAACATCGTATTTTTCACCCACATGGCTAAGTTGTACTCAGTCATGTTAGAGTGTGTACGGATAAAACGGCGATAAGCCTGCCCATAGGGGGCGTGAGTTTACTGTCCAAGCAAAACGTGGGTACTCTGAACACCAACTCGGTTAGTACGAGCGGTGTTTAAACTAGTTATCGCGGGGGATAAAGCAGCCATCTCTTAAACACTTACTTAGTATCGTATACTGCCATCTCATTCTAACCGTTATCGTGTCTATATAAGAGCGCTCGTGCTTGCTATACGGTTGGCAATAGCACGAGAGTTATTTTATCGTCACGATATCGGTTAGAGTGAGATGGCAGTATACGATACTAAGTGCGAAAGAGATGGCTGCTTTATCCCACGCGATAACTAGTTAAAAGGTCGTTCGTACTAGCCTGATGTGATTATGTGGGCTGTTATTTACGTTAAATTTCTGTAAAAGGACTTGTTTGGAAAGAGAAAGCCTAGATTTGACCCGTTTTCGCAAGTTTTGTGGTCACAAAAGGGTGCTATAACTCTTAAACTCAAAGTCACGGCATTAATTATATAACTCATCTAATGCTCGAAATATCTCCGTGGTCTAGCGTAAATTGTTTGACTTAGAAGGTCTCTTGAAACTTAAGGTCTCGGGTTCGATTCTCAGTAATTAAATCATAGAATTTTAAAATTCAAAAAGTCCAGTTTGGTAGGATATTAAAATACACAGATAAAGTTACCCCCAAACTAAGTAAGACTTGTATAATGGGATCAAGGTCAGCATGGTGGTGATAGGACTTCCGGTAGGGGGCATTGATAGGTTGTGATGAATGTAAGGGATGTTAAATATTGTTGTCACATCCTTTATCCCAATAAAACATAAGCGAAACTAGAAAACTTAGCTTCATGCAACAAATAGTAACCAAGCTCGTAACATTGCCTAGTTTTCTCAATAAACTCTCTGTCCCAGAACTTTAAAATTAGAAATTTGGTAGCCATGCTAGCGTTATTTTTAGCTGACACTGTACTGATATGTACGTGTAGAAACAGTAAAGATATACTGGCCAGTACAACCTACTGTGTACCAACTTATAATTTGTATTTATGCTTAGCTCGAGAAACATTTCGACACCGCGATGTACGATATGAGTGAGACGCTGCTATGTGCAAGTGAGTTCGCAGTAGTGTGCGCCCTGACAGTACTCCCGCATTTTGTAGGTACTCGTATAATGTTAATATATCCCTATTAATAATTGATTTCCGTTTCTACACGTTCTACTCTAGTAAAATAGCAGCAAGATTAATTGACACTAATAAATTAAGGCTTTTGTCAATGTCGATGAGTTGTTGAACCCATATCTATTTATAAATACATACATACATATACTCACGGCTATAAATCCCTAGAAGGGGTAGCCAGAGCTAAGGAACTAGAAATTCCTTAGCCACTTTTGGAAAGTTGAGTGGTAATAGTAGATAAGTTTAAATATGTTATTTATAAGTAAAAGACGTGAGACTAGAGATAATTTGTGTCAAAGTTTTACAAAATAGGTATGGATTGTCAGATTCAAGAATGAGGTCATAGCTCAGTGGGTAGAACACCGCTTATCGTGCAGACGACTAGTGTTCTAATTCCGGGTCGGGCCTACACCAATATGTCTTTTCTAAAGACATATGTGTGGGTAATTTATCATGGTTGTTAACGGTGATGGAAAACAATGTGAGGAAACCCACATCGCTGGGTTGTACTTAGTCATGTGACAGTGTATTCGTACAAAACGGCGATAGGCCTGCCCCCTTTCACGCAAGCACACTGTGAAAGCAAAACATGGGTACTCTGAACACTACGTAACTATTTCACGTGATGTTCAGAAATAGTAGTGCCAATCCCTTCCGGAATTTTCGGCGTAACGTTTGAGTCTTGAGTCTTTATAGATAATCATATTATGTACGTATATAGATTAATAGATACCATTGAGGACGATAGGATACAGATTTTAATTAATTAATTAAAGTGCCGCTGTTCTCGGATGACAGACAAAGAATGAAATTACTTCAATGAAAAAGAAACAATAAAATGTTTTTCTCCTTCTATTTCCTCGTTTTCCTATTTTATACAAACTAACGGAAATGCAAACATACATTCATATACTCACGACTATATTTCCCTAGAAGGGGTAGCCAGAGCTAAGGAATATAAATTTCTCAGCCACGTTTGAAAGTTGAGTGTGGAAAAGATGGTATAAATTAAGGTTTTCGGTGATGGCTCTCCAACCGCATCGCCCAAAATTACAATAAAAAGCCCCGATACCTTTAGTCGCCTCTTACGACACCCGTGGGTAGAAAGGGGTAGCGACATTCTAAGCCGGCACTACACGGCAAAGAGAAGATGAATAAGCTTTTTTGTCCTTTCAAATATAAATTAAGATTGTTTAGTCTTTATTAATATTTCAAAGGACCACATACTTATAATCTCTTACTAAATTCAATTTTTAATAATTTCAATTGCTGCGTAGTGCCAGCTTAGAAAAGCACTACCCCATTTCTTCCGGTGGGTGTACGTAAGAGGCGACTAACGGTATTAGGGCTTTTCAAGGGATTTTTGGGCGATGCGGTTGGAGACCCATCACCAACAACCTTTTTTTTCCATCTTTTCCCAACGCAACTTTCAAAAAGGTTGAGGAATTAATAATTCCTTAGCTCTGACTACCCCTTCTAGGGATTTATAGCCGTGAGTATATGTATGTATGTATGTAAATTCAATTACTGAGCTCTTATTAAAACTTTATTTGCCGTATAGTGTCGGCTTAGAATGAATAATATCTCTAAGTATTTATCACATCACATAAAAATAAGCTTTTGTTACGACATATACATACTCACACCATTATTTCCCATTGGGGTAGGCAGACACTATTGATCGCCACTTTGTAAGATCCTAGAAAATCTTTAAGGTTTCGTTAATATCCAAACATTTTCATACATGCTCTTTTATTCTTCATACTTCGGACGCCGGCCTTTGGAAGTAAAAGAGAAGAAGAAGAAGAAGAAGAAGAAGAATTACATTTATTCGCCGTAAATATGGCACAACAGATATGCAACACAAAAATTATAATAACGAAACCAAAAAAAAACAAAAGTTAAACAAAATATTTACAACTACAAAAATAACAGTGAAAATATTAAAAACAATAAAAATTATACCTTAAATGTTTACAAAGAAACACAAAATCAAAAAGAGGAAATTATTAACAAATTAAATTGATAAACTAAAAAAAAAAACATTGTGCCATTGAACAGCGAAATGGCGCTGACTCAGCAAAAACTGTGAGGGAGTGAGTGAAATACACTCTCTATTTGGTCCAGGTGTGTCCTCCGAGGTCATACTCTACTGACATTACTTTTCACAGTGTTAAATAGGTCCCCTTCACCAATTCAGTGTCATCCATCCTCTCTATTACGCACGCACAAAAAGAAATACTTACGCTTTTCTAAACCCACACTGAACGCAGTGTCTCTTTATGCATACATACATATACCCACGGCTATAAATCCCTAGATGGGGTAGCCAGAGCTAAGGAATCAGAAATTCCTCAGCCACCTTTGGAAAGTTAAGTGGGGAAAATATGGTAAAATAAAGGTTGTTGGTGATGGGTCCCAACCGCATCGCCCAAAAATCCCTTTAAAGCCCCAATACCGTTAGTCGCCTCTTACGTACACCCGCCGGAAGAATTGGGGTAGTGCTATTCTAAGCCGACACTACACAGCACTTGTGTCTCTTTAACATTATTAAGTTATTACACATAAAATCATTCATAGCCCAGCTAACATCTGAATAAAGTTTCGTATTAAGTTATCACAACCAATGAACAAGTAACATATCGTAAAGCAGAACATAAAAATAAGCCGTTGCTTACAAAATATCTATTTCAGGCACAAAATGCTAAGTAATTTTATGAGCAATTATATGTTAACGATCGTAGCACTCGGTGTGACGTAATTTTTAGACTAACTAAAGACACTTACATTTTTGCTACGTCCTACATTTTGAAAGGTGTGGCAGAGACACTAATATTTTCACATATAACATGTTATTGAAATATTTGGTGATTGAAGAAGCCACTAAACATACCATACATACATAACATAAACGTTCACGCCGAATATCCTCGAAGGGGTTAGCAGAGGTACTAATACTTCTGAACATCACGTGACTTTGTCACCTGGTGTTCAGAGTACCCACGTTTTGCATGGACAGTGTACTCACGTGATAGGGGGCAGGCCTATCGCCGTTTTGTACGAATACACTGTCACATGACTAAGTACGACTCAGCCATGTGGGTTTCCTCACGATATTTTCCCTCACCGTTAACAACCATGATAAAGTAACCACACATATGTCTTTAGAAAAGACAAATTGGTGTAGGCCCGACCCGGGATTTGAACACTAGTCGCTTGCACGTTAATCGGTGTCCTACCCATTGAGCTATCACGTCGTCACTAAACTGAACGTTAAAGCTACAAGTTCCTGAATGGGTGGCAGAACCAGGGATTTATCAATATCGCGTGAGTTGTATGTCACCTGATGGTCCGAGTACCCAAGTTCTGCTTTGACAATGCATCAACAGAATAGAAGGTAGGCCAGGCCTATCGCTGATTTGTATTGATTGACTAACTGCAAAACAGCCATGAAGGCTTCCTTTAAATGATTTCCATATACTCATATACTCACGGCTATAAATTCCTAGAAGGGGTAGCCAGAGCTAAGGAATTAGAAATTCCTCAGCCAATTTTGGAAAGCTGATTGGGGAAAAGATGGTAAAATGAAGGTTGTTGGTAATGGGTCTCCAACCGCATCGCCCAAAAATCCCTTAAAAGCCCCAATACCGTCAGTCGCCTCTTACGTACACCTACCGGAAGAAATGAGGTAGTGCTATTCTATGGCGACCCTACACAGCTTGAATGATTTCCCTCAGCATTAAACACTTTGATAAATTGATCACACATACGAATTAAGAAAAGATGCATTGGTGTATGCTCAACTAGTATAGAATTATATTATCTGTGGCCCTACTCAGGATTTGAACTCAGGTCTCATGTGTGAGAAGAGGTGTTGATCCTACTGAGCTTTCAATATATTTTGTTTTTTTACTAGTGTTGTAGTGTCATTTTTTTTAAGATTTTTCCTCACATTAACAGTATTTTCTCGTGTATGAATTTTATGAAATTTTGCATACACATTCGGTGGGTCTGAGAAAAGGTTTCTAACTATCTTTATTCTCCTAAGTTAAGGGTTGTATACCCTTGACATTTTATTTTATATTATATACTAGAAATTCCCTTTTTTATGGCAAAACAACGTATGCCGGTTCCGCTAGTTTATAAAATAAATAAGTCTGATTTTACTTATACATATATATATATAAGCGCTTGCAATTTTTCCTGCCTCACCACACTAAGATTACGCTGGCGCAGTCTCTACTGCTTCCGATTCTTGATTACGCAGACGTAAGCTATCTTGACCTCACAGAGGAGCTACTTAACAAACTCGAACGTCTCCAGAATTTATGTATCCGTTTTATATTTGGATTACGTAAATACGATCATGTTTCTGAGTATCGCGCTCAACTAAAGTGGCTCCCTATTCGACTTCGGAGGAATACTCATATTTTATGTGTTTTGTATAATGCCCTTAACAATCCTGCTGCCCCCCATTATCTTCGGTGTAAGTTCACATACTTGTCCTCCCACGGCCGTGCCTTGCGATCGCAGGAGAATAGGTTGTTGAGCGTACCTCCTCATAGCAGTACGACATATAGTGATTCCTTTGCAGTCAAAGCGGTTAATTTGTGGAACTCACTACCAGTTGACATACGGCTGTCATCATCGCTAAGCATATTTAAAAATAAATTAAAATCTCATTTTTTTAAGACCTTAGGTTGTTAGATTTTATAATGATAGGTATATGTATATATTTGTATTTATTATACTATATAAGAATATATATAATTTATTTATATATATGTGTATATATGTATATTATTAAGATACTTTAGAAGTATATTTATTATTATACATATTAGTTATATAAATTAATATTTAGGTTAAGGTTGTAAATAGGTTGTGTTTAGTTAAGTTTGGTTTTGCATACTGATTATCATTTATTTCTAGTTAAGAGTTGTGTACTTGTTTTTCCTCACCATAAAGGTTGACTGGAAGAAATCGCGTTAGGGCGATAAGTTAGCCTTTGTGTACTAAGTTTTTATGTTCTGTACTTTTGTAAAATACATTATATCTATTCTGTATGCAATAAAGTGTTCAAATAAAATAAATAAATATATACTCACGGCTATAAATCCCTAGAAGGGGTAGCCAGAGCTGAGGAATTAGAAATTCCTCAGCCACATTTGGAAAATTGAGTGGGGAAAGGATGGTAAAGTAAAGGTTGTTGGTGATGGGTCTCCAGCCGCATCGCCCAAAAATCCAATAAAAAGCCCCAATACCCTTAGTCGCCTCTTACGTACACCCACCGGAAGAAATGGGGTAGTGCTATTCTAAGCCAACACTACACGGCCTCAATCTATTTAAAATGTATTTGACACAATTGCAATTAGGTATAAACTATAAACTTCATAATCCAATCTCAGTTCAATTGTAATACAGTAATTAGCCTTGTAGAATTGCACCCTTGGGGCCGTAGCCGTTGACATTGTATGGTAAGCTCGTTGGTGAGAGTGAGATGAAGATATACGATACTTTGGGAGTGTGATAGAGATAGCTGTTATAAACTACGAGATTTGTAGTAAAAGACAAGCGTGCTAGCACTACAGGACAATTTGTTTACGTTTTAAGAGAGTGGTAAATCATCGGGTTGTTTATATGCTCTATGACATCATTTTTTTTTAACTTTACTTAGTATCGAGTTAGAATCACTACTTCGTTTCTTCCCGTGGATGTAGGTAAGGTAACAGGTGATTTTGGGTATTAGGGCTTTATATGCTAATAATATTTATTTTACTATCTTTTCCCCGACCGAATTACATATTCCGAAACTCTGGCTACCCCTTTCAGGGGTGTTTAGCCGTGAGTGTATGTATGTATGATTGAATTAACATTGGAGAAATTGTATTTAGTTGATGAGTGTCTACGAAATTCGTAGCAGTTTTAAAGCATCTACGAAACTCGTAGTCTTATGCGTTCTGAATATTAATGGAATCATTTCCGATTGAAAAATTGAAGAATGTAAGATTTTCTCACATTATATTTTCTTCATTTTGCTGGAGCTTTGTGATATATTCTGGTTCATCTTACTCAAAAGCGAATACATTCACGGCTATAAAACCTAAAAAGAGATACCCAGAGCTACAGAATCAATAATTTCTCAGACACTTATAGATATTAAAAAAAACATACATATATACTCACGGCTATAAATCCCAAGAAGAAGTAGCCAAAGCTAAGGAATTAGAAATTCCTCAGCCACTTTTGGAAGTTGCGTAAGGAAAAGATAGTGATATAAAGGTTGTTGGTGCCATCCATCACCATGTCATGACCCATGTCTCCAACCGCATCGCCTAAAAATCCCTCAAAAGCCCCAATACCGTTAGTCGCCTCTTACGTGCACCCACCGTATCGGAGAAATGGGGTTGTGCTATTCTAAGCCGACACTACACAGCAGATATTGAGTGGGAAAAAGATTGGTTGGTGGTGAGTCAGCTGAATCTCTCAACAATCACTTATTCCATTAATCGATGTCATTACACAAGTCGAAAGAAATGGGTTAGTGCCATTTTAATCTGATACTACACAGTCATGAAATTCCATAAACATACATAACATATACTCACGGCTATAAATCCCTATAAGGGGTAGCCAGAGCTAAGGAATTAAAATTCCTCAGCCACTTTTGGAAGTTGCGTGGGGAAAAGATGGAAAAATAAAGGTTGTTGGTGATGGGTCTCCAACCGCATCGCCCAAAAATCCCTTAAAAAGCCCCAATACCGTTAGTCGCCTCTTACGTACACCCACCGGAAGAAATGGGTAGTGCTATTCTAAGCCGACACTACACAGCAAAATAGCAACTAAATTCCATACATTCAAAATAGCAACTAAAACCCGTTGAAAGCCGGGACAAACAACTAGTCTTACGTAATAATTTTCCTTATAATGGTTCACAAAATTCAATCTCCGCTCTTGTAGCGTAACTGTTGATGGAAAGCTTAAGTTTATTATTTCACGTATATCCTGCGGAGCCTTACGGCAAATATACAGCCTAAATAGGTTAAGTGGTAGGTGCTATATTAACATATACAGCCTAAATAGGTTAAGTGGTAGGGTGAAGATTTTTGTTACAGTGTGTCAAGGGTGATACCAACCTTAGGGTTAGCAACCGTAGTAGCTCAGTGGGTAGAACAACGCTTATCGTGCAGACGAGCAGGGTTCACATCGCGGATCGGACCTACACCAATTCGTCTTTTTTTAGAGTCATATGTGTGGTTTTTTTTATTTTTTATTTATTTATTTGGTTTGCCAACAGAGCATACATTAAATTCAACTTAAAAACAAACATTCACATATTAACAAAAAACATCTGAGGTATGCACCAATTGCAGGTAGAACACATCTATACTTATAGTCTAAGATCCCGCTATAAGACGACCTTCACCGGGCTGATTAATGGATGAAAGTTATTTTTTATTAAATAAAATATGTCAATAAATATATTGCGAATGGGTTGTCTGAAAAAATTCAGTCCAGAGTGTGATTAATTAATAATTAAAAAATCATTTTGTTTTTTCAATTACACTGGCTTGGTTAATGAACAAATTCTATTCCAATCGAAAATATGAATCCTATAGAATATACAAACGTTAGGTTGTCTATTTATTTCCCGTCACAACTCTTGGGTTGGCAGGTATAAACAGGTAAATCGATACTAGTAACTTGCACCGGTCCGGTTAATGGATTAAACTAACATAAAAATAAAGATAATTTTATTACGAACACCGTGGTATAGGGTTGTCTGCAAAAAATCAGTCCTGAATTGCGGTTGTCGAATTTTAAAAAGTAAAATATTGCTGCGAGTGAGTGCGTGCGTCATCACGAAGAGGCAGATACGAGGATTTTTTTTCATGCTCATAAAGCGGAACCAGGGTCAAGGATTTTAATTAAAGCCTCTGATACGGATGTTTTGATTATTTTGTTAGGAAATATGCACAAAATTTCAGAATCAGAAATTTGGCTTGCCACTTCAGCAACAAAAAAGACTAGTAATCAACCTGATGATTGCATTAATTGCACCGATCTAGCATTGAAGTTAGGACTCAAATTGTGCCAAAGTCTTCCCGCCTTCCATGCGTTCACAGGTTGCGATTACACGGCTACATTTCACAATAAAGGAAAAGTAAAACCTTTTAAGCTGCTTTCGAGTAATGAAAAATATCACACAGTTTTTGCGTCACTAACAGATGAAGCTGATATTTTCATTAACGAAAAAATTAACACCGTTCAAGAATTTACTGCCAATATGTATGGCGTCAAGAACTGCATCAAAGTGAATGATGTGAGATATCGCATTTTTCTGAAGAAATATTCTGCCAAAGAAGACAGCGAGCAGTTTTTAAAAATAATTTTTAGGGTTGATAATAACGATTATTGTCGGGTACTTGTGTTTTTGAGCGAGACGCTGCGTCGTCTCTGATGAGTGAGTCTGAATACACTTGTGTTGAAGGAATCATCGTTTTATTCATTGTTCTAACACCTCGACAACTAACAAGATACTAGAACTACTAGCCCTCTATCCACCAGAATCGTTCTTTATGCCGTATACTGGTTATCCAAATTACTCCTAGAACGAAGATGCCAAGACACTCTCAGGGACACAAGCTTTGCAGTATACTCTTGGATATGCGCGGGGTCGTGCGACGATTGTCTGTTTAAGCAGATACGTCTCGCTAACTCGGTGTGTTACAAAGAGTTCTTCTTCGACCTAGAAGACAGTTTCAGTCGAAGGATTAAGGTCACGTCAAGGAATATCGTTATTCGCGTCAATGACTGCGGAAGGGATCCGACGTTAACCTCCATTCTCTCTTGTTCATTCAACCCACAAACTATACACACCTGCAATGCTGTGTCCTCTTCTATCGCATGGGATAGTTTGCTGGGACCTCGCTGTCGCACGTACTCACTCGCAGCAATATTTTACTTTTTAAAATTCGACAACCGCAATTCAGGACTGATTTTTTGCAGACAACCCTATACCACGGTGTTCGTAATAAAATTATCTTTATTTTTATGTTAGTTTAATCCATTAACCGGACCGGTGCAAGTTACTAGTATCGATTTACCTGTTTATACCTGCCAACCCAAGAGTTGTGACGGGAAATAAATAGACAACCTAACGTTTGTATGTTCTATAGGTTTCATATTTTCGATTGGAATAGAATTTGTTCATTAACCAAGCCAGTGTAATTGAAAAAACAAAATGATTTTTTAATTATTAATTAATCACACTCTGGACTGAATTTTTTCAGACAACCCATTCGCAATATATTTATTGACATATTTTATTTAATAAAAAATAACTTTCATCCATTAACCAGCCCGGTGAAGGTCGTCTTATAGCGGGATCCTATACTATTATAATAAATCTGTAGAGAGGTCAATTCTGTACATGAAATATATTTTCAAAATAACTATCAGGTGGTGATTAGGGATCGATACTGATGCCAAAAATGCAATCAGTAAAATTTTTGTCTGTCTGTCTGTCTGTCTGTCTGTCTGTCTGTCTGTCTGTCTGTCTGTCGGTTTGTATGTTCCTTATGGAAACAAAAACTACTCGACGGATTTTAACGAAACTTGGTACAATTATTCTTGATACTCCTGCGCAGGTTTTTGTATACTTTCCAGCAGAGAAGTAAAGGGGAATTTTGGGAAATTTGGGGAAAACGGGAGAAGTTACTCCATTTTTTAAGCTTCCGTCGCATGTGCAGCCTTAATGGTTAAACTTACATAGAAATCATGTTTGGCGGAAATATTCTTCATAAAATTATCTAAAAAAAAATACTCAACAGTATATGTCTATCTTTTACTGTTGACTCACAATAACACGTGTTATTCCTGATAGCTTAGCAGTTTGGAACATCCTGATTATATATGTTTACTCTTACGTTTGTAAACCTCTCACTTATCCCTAATTTAAAAAGGTAACATTATTACCTATTCAATAAAAAAAGAATCATAGAAATCGATAGACAAACACCAAAATTATACATAAAATAAGCCATCGCGCCCGTGATCGAAACCAAATCTTTACTAATTTACATATAACATACTAGATGGCGCCAGTAGTTGCATCCTTCATAACGTAATGACTATTTTTTAGATTGTTATAAACACTTCATGGCGTTTTATTCCAAAATTTGCTATTAAACGGAAATACTGAACCTTTCATTAAAGCGCATTCAAAATCACCAAACTACACTGTTAAGGGAATGCTATAAATTTAATAAATTGAAAACATTACGCTGAATTTCACAATGCTTGAGCAGTGACTGAAGAAAGAAACCTCAGATATTTAAAAAAACAACGCTACCCGTGCGAAGCTGGGACGATCCACTAGTCATTCATAAGGCATGACATATAGGTTATGTTTTTTTTTCTTAAACCACAACTATTACATTCAAGTTGTGGTTTTTTTCTAAATCTTAAACTAAGTCCTAAACTTAAATCTAACAGATATAAATATTTACAAACTTAAATTAAAAAAATGATATATTTTTTTAAAATAATAATAATAAATTTAGTTTAGTTTTGATGTGGTTAATTTATCATGGGGATACGTGGCGGGTTTGGGTTTGAAATATAGAAATACCCAAGGCTTATAGGCTCTGGGGGAAAGGGACACAAAATTTACTACTTTAGAAGTTTATATCTTTTGACACGCTACACAGCAAATTTTGTATTTAATTATTTTTCTTCTGCTGTGTAGTGTCGGCTTAGAATAGCACTACCCCATTTCTTCCGGTGGGTGTACGTAAGAGGCGACTAACGGACTTGGGGTTTTTTAAGCTTTTAAGGAATTTTTGGGTGATGCGGTTAGAGACCCATTACCAAAAAACTTTCTTTCACCATCTTTTCCCCACGCAACTTCCAAAAGTGGCTGAGGAATTTCTAATTCCCTAGCTCTGGCTTCCCATTCATGGGATTTATAGCCGTGAGTATATGTATGTATGTATGTCTTATTCTTCTAGAGACATATTCTACAATAAAATCTGAGAAGAAACAATTATCTCATTCAAGATAAATCATCTCTAAAGCTTGGCGTAAAATGTTGAATTTCAAACTTTTCTAAGCCGCAGGATGCCTTTTAGACCCAACACTGCCTTATGAGAATTTTAATGTTTACTATTTCAATTTTTTGCCGTGTAGTGTTGGCTTAGAATAACACTGACCCACTTCTACCCGTGGGTGATCTTAAGAGGTGACTAAGGGTATAGAGGCTTTTAAAGTGATTTTTGGGCTATATGGTTGGAGACCCGTCATCAAAAACATTTATTATTACCATCTTTTCCCTATCAACTTCCAAAAGTGGCTGATGAATTTCTCATTCCAAAGCTCTGGCTACCCCGGTAAGGGATTTATAGCCGTGAGTAGATACTTAAGTCGTTCTCAGCTTGAATACTCAATTCAGAAATCGGGCGTAAGAAAAAGTCATTAATGCTTTTCACATAAATGTTGCTCTCAGCGGAGATCGAACCCGCAACCTCCTGACCGAGAAGCTAGTCACCTATCCACTCGGCCGCGGACGTATTGTATGTAGCAAAATATTTAATTAGCTACTATCATCCTAAGTAGTTTTTATCCACCCCAGTGGTAATTAAAAGCGTGAGTATATGTTGAATTAATAACGAAAGAAAGATAAGGAACTGAACATACAATGATTGATAATTAAATTATTTATGTCCATTATTCTTATTAATTAAAAACGTTTTATGGAGATAATAGACTCAAGCACAGTGTCAAAAGCTTTAAATGTGAATAAACTTATTAGATAATTAAGTTGTTAATTATTTAAAAAGCTAAGATTATATTAAGAAGAACAAGAAACGAATTTTTATTAATTGGGATTTGATGTTTCAATGTAATAAAAATAATAAAAGAGCATGTATGAAAAGATTGATGGATGTAAACGAAGCTAGAGAGTTATTAGTAACTAGCTGACCAGACAGACTTCGTACTGTCAAAAGTGTAGACTTTCACGACGTCAAACTGAAATATTTAACTGGCCCCTTGAGGGTCTCTGTCATGCGATGAGAAAAAAGGTGTTTATCATAGTGTCCCCACAATATTTTCACTTTACAAACTTTAAATTTATAAGTATAGTAGTTTCGGCTGAGCCTGGGCTGAGCATTGATTCTGAGTCAATCAGTCCGTCTTGTCTTGCGCTTTCTGCACGCGTGTCAATTTTGTTGCTAAGTAATTTTAAAACTGTAGAATAGAATAGAATTGATAAAACATTATGGCAAATAATTGGCAATAATGCATTAATTTCGACCAAATCTGATTACTATAAAAATTGTTATAGTGAGTCAATCTTAAAAAATTGACATATACAGTCGTAAAAATTTTTTTAGTTTTGGGTAACTCAAACCGTTTACGCAGTTTACACAATGAAAACCTTAAAATGTAAATAATTATCCCCGTTTTTGCAACATTTATTCGCTGATTCTTTGCTCCTATTGGTCGTAGCGTAATGATGTATAGCCTAAAGCCTTCCTCAATAAATGGGCTATCCAACACAAAAAGAATTTTTCAATTTGATTCGACTGTTCCTGAGATCCTAGCGTTCAAACAAACAAACTCTTCAGCTTTATAATATTAGTATAGATAATCCCCACATGAGGATTTCATGAACAAAAAGATTTTAAAAAATGAAGCTAGAGAGGTTTGTCAGTATCGTACGAAGTGGCGATCAATAGTCTCTGCCTACCCCAATGGGAACTAATGGCGTGAGTATATGTATGTATGTTTCAATGTTTTAATCACAGAGTCCTAAAACTTACAGCAAAGTAACTTTAGTTTGAAATTCGAATAAACATAACAAAACATATACTCACGACTATAAATTCTAATCAGGTGTAGCTAGAGCCTCACACTTAGTCATACCTCAATATTTTTTGAAAGTTGAGTTCAGTAAAAATGGTTAGTGATAGTACTCCATACATACATACATATACTCACGGCTATAAATCCCTAGAAGGGGTATCCAGAGCTATGGAATTAGAAATTCCTCAACCACTTTTGGAAAGTTGAGTGGGGAAAAGATGGTAAAATAAAGGTTGTTGGTGATGGGTCTCCAACCGCATCGCCCAAAACTCCTTTCATAGCCCCAATACCGTTAGTCGCCTCTTACGTACAACCACCGGAAGAAATGGGGTAGTTCTGTTCTAAGGCGACACTACACAGCAACCATACATACATCTATACATACGCCCAACTAAAACTCTAAGAGCCCAATAACCGAAGCCACCTTTTACCATATTTGAGGGAAGAAATCGTTTAGCAATAGTGGACAATACAAAGATATTTAATCAGTTTTTTATTTTAATATCATAGTTTTAGCTGTGTACTGTCGGCTTAGGAAAGCACTATCCCATTTATTCCCGTGGATGTTTGTAAAAGTCGAATTAAGGTATTGGTGCTCTTTAAGTGATCTCTGGGTGATGTGGTTGGAGACTTATCACCAAAAACATACTTTACAACCTTTTCCCCAATCAACTTCCAAAAGTAGCTGAGGAATTTATTAATCTGAAGCTCTGGCTACTCCTTTTAGACATTTTTATCCGTTACTATGTGTAGAAAAGTATGTAGAAAAGTACATACATACATATACTCACGGCTATAAATCCCTTAACGGGGTAGCCAGAGCTTTGGAATGAGAAATTCCTCAGCCACTTTTGGAAGTTGATTGGGGAAAAGATAGTAATAATAAATGTTTTTGGTGACGGGTCTCCAACCACATCGCCCAAAAATCACTTAAAAAGCCCCTATACCCTTAGTCGCCTCTTACAATCACCCACGGGTAGAAATGGTGTAGTGTTATCTAAACTGACACTACACGGCTACTTAAGAAAAGTACCTTTACCTATAAAAAATAAAGGCCATAAATTTCAAGAGAAGCTAGAGATTTGTAATAAACCTAAATGGTTAAAGAAAATAACAAAGAATCTATTAATTATTACCAACTATTTCCCTGATCGTTTCGTTTAAAACAAAAGGTAAAAAAGTTGTGTTATTTTTAACTAAAGTTGCACCAGAAACATGTTTTTACTTTTCTCATTACTTCTTATATACTCCTTGTCATAAATAAGCTTTCACACTTTGACCGTCTGTTGTTTTCGCAAATAAACTGAAGGTTGAAAATTTCAGCGAAAATTTCGTTTCACAACCGAAAGCCTTATTAAAAAGACCTATTAAACTTAATCCTACTGAGTAGCCTTCATCTTAAATCTATTTATACGAAGCTTAATTTACTTACCCAAAAAAGCTTACTAATAAAACTTAAACTTATATAAAAGCTGCACTTAACACTTTAGAAGTAAATGAAGTAAGTCTTATTTTATGAAAAACGAACTTTGTTTTTATTGCTTATGCTTTCCGTTATACCACGTGTGCCTCGTTCGGAGGTCTCGCATCGACTGAAGCTGAATATTCCTGTCGTACTACCGTAGGTTAGGGATGTATATTACAACCTTCGGAAGACACAGTCCCGTATTTAGGAATCTGGAAAATATTGCTGAGGGGAAAATTGCTTTTGGATTTGTGCGTTGTAATTTCGAGTGCTAAGGTTTTTTGGGAAATTCTTGTTTGAGGTTTTGTATTGAAAGTATTTAATATATTTTTTTTTGTGGAAATAACTTATGTATTAACTGAACATTCAAGCCGTTATTGAAGGGCCGACAGAGGTACTAATACTTCTGAACATCACGTCATGATGAGCATGTCGTCATAACAGAACGAAAGAGGCTCAAGTCCAATATAATGATATTGAGTAGCAACCATAGAGAGGCATAAAAAAGTATGTTCTGAAACAAAGGCACTTATTGTTATAGGGACAGAAAATTCGCTATCTTGTTTTTTAACAATAAGTGCCTTTGTTTTACTATTCATCGGATAGAACATACTTTTTTATGTCTCTGTGGGAACAGCAAAGATATACTGGCCAGTACACCCTGCTGTGTACCAACTTAGAATTTGTATTTATGTTTAGCTAGAGAAACATTTCGATACCGCGATGTACGATTTTTTATGACGCTGCTAGTGTGCGAGTGAGTTCGCCATCTAGCGGTCGCGGTCGCCACATCTCGCTATGATTGTAACTCAATATCGCTATTTTTGACTTGAGCCTCTTTCGTTCTGAGAGAGCGAATGTTTATGTAAAAAAAACTAAATAATTTACTGACATTAGAGGTGAGACATTATTAACAATATTGCTAGTGGTTTTTTTTAACTGAGCCAAACGATTTTAATGCAAGATACTTATGTTAGAACCTCATAGATGATTAGAAATATTGTAAGACTATTTAAAAAGCTCAAGTAATTTTATTTATTTATTTTTATTAGGAACATCAACAGCGGCATAAGTAATAATACACAGTTAATAATAGAAATCAAGTAAGGCCAATAACAGATGTTCACAGATGTACATATCTAACAACAATCTCGTTTTTACGTTACATTTGATGAGTCTAGAACTTATAGAATATTACTAAAAGCTAATAAGCAAATTTTCAACACATGTGTTTTTTTACAGCAAGTAACTAACTAATACATACAATTTTAAGAAAAAATATATAGATATTAACAACAATACTTAAAGCAAAATAGTTTTGATGCACGATATCTCAAGGGTATGTGTATGTACATGTGTGTGTATGTATGTTTATTTAATTTTAGTTGCTGTGTAGTGTCGGCTATTTAAGCTAAGAAAAAAAATATTTATTCATCAAAAATGGCATCAGAAAAATAATAATTTAGAGCGGAGTTACACCTCAATGCTTCCTGTCGCCATATGTTCCCAACATGAAGTTCGGTGGTCGTTACGTAACTGTGCCTCCGCTATACATACCCATACATTATACAGGCGGTACAGAATCGGGTATCAGTTTCAGTTTTTATACTAAGAAAGAAATCAGGCTACGGAAATGTGGAATATTAATAATGCAATTTAACAGTATACTAAATCGATGGGACTTTTGGACCAAATAGACAGCTCAAAAAGTAAATAATACGGATATATTATACATAGATCAAGTTAGTCTAACTAAGTTGAACTTGTATTATGAGATACTAACTCAACGATATATTTATAAGACTGGGAAACGACGTGATAGCTCAATGGGTAGAACACCGGTTATCGTGCAAACGACTAGTGTTCCAAACCCGGGTCGGGCCTACACCAATTTGTCTTTTCTAAAGACATATGTGTGGTTAATTTATCATGGTTGTTAACTGTGAGGGAAAACATCGTGAGGAAACCCACATGACTGAGTTGTACTTAGTCATGTGACAGTGTATTCGTACAAAACGGCGATAGGCCTGCCCCCTATCACGTGAGTACACTGTCCATGCAAAACGTGGGTACTCTGAACACCAGATGACAAAGTCACGTGATGTTCAGAAGTATTAGTACCTCTGCCAACCCCTTCGGGGATATTCGGTGTGAACGTTTATGTTTATGTTATGTTATGTTATGAAAAAAAAAAACATTTATGCTTATTGCATAAATTTTGCTCTCAGCGGGGATCGAATCCGCCACCTCCGGACCGAGAAGGTAGTCACCTATCCACTCGACCACAGACGTCGTCCAAGTAACCCTCGTCGGGGTATGAATAATAAAAGAGCATGTATGAAAAGATTGATGGATGTGAACGAAGCTAGAGAGGTTTGTCAGGATCGTACAAAGTGGCGATCGATAGTCTCTGCGTATCCCAATGGGAACTAACGGCGTGAGTATATGTATATAATAAAACGTGGCTTTTACTTCGCGTTTACTTTCGGAAATCATAAAGTATACGCGAGAACAAAAAATCAAAATTACTAATAAAGACATATATACATACATACATATACTCACGGCTTTAAATCCCTTAACGGGGTAGCCAGAGCTTTGGAATTAGAAATTCCTCAGCCACTTTTGGAAGTTGATTGGGGAAAAGGTGGTAATAATAAATAAATGTTTTTGGTGACGGGTCTCCAACCACATCGCCCAAAAATCACTTAAGAAGCCCCTATACCCTTAGTCGCCTCTTACGATCACCCACGGGTAGAAATGGGGTAGTGTTATTCTAAGCCGACACTACACGGCATATAGACATGCAGCTTAAAATATCACAAGCCCTTCTTTTTCATCACAAAGTATTCTGAGGCTTTGTAAGTGATTGTTTGTGAACCTTCGCTTATTTTAAAATCTTTTTCACACTTAACTTCTAAAAGAGGCTTATAAACTTTTCTGAGCCGCAGGGTATGATTGATGCCTTTTAAAATTGATCTGTAGAAAGCCATTGAGAATTTTAATATTACCTATTCTTACTCTCAACAAAGAATATATACAATGTCGAGTTTTAACACTAAAACGCGGGTGATAACTAATTAATAGACTTGTCAAATAGATCTCTAGTTTCTAATTAATAAAGGATATAACAAGGGAAGAAAAATTTCGACACAGGCGGGGGGGGGGGGACTTGAGGTTTTCATGAACAAAAACATTCAAATTGTAGATCTCTAGTTTACAGTTTTTATTCTTGTTGAATCTAAGCGTTTCTTGATTGCTGTTTCAGTATTGCTGAAATAGATACGCATACATTCAGATCCTTACGGATATAAATCCCAAGAAGGGGTAGCCAGTGCTTATGAATAAGAAATACTTCAGCCACTTTTGGAAGTTAACAGGTGAAAAGATTGAAATGATACGGTAGTGCTATTCTAAGCCGAAACAACATAGCAGGTACCATAATAGTATTTTCTAAGATTTTCACGATTGCACATTATAATTGAAACAACTTTTGATTTTCGGATATTTTAATCGCGTATTATTACATTATTTTTAAAGCCCGACATTTCGAAAACTTTTCAGTTATCATGGTCACGGGAAGACTGAGGTGTTATTTGTCATTATACAGTACTATAAAATTATTAATACTAACTACCTTCACAAAATTTTAAGTTACATTTGCGTTTAATATTTGCTATGTACAAAAAGAGCTAATGTTATCTGGAGTCTTGCTAGTGTTCTTCCCTCGCTTGGTTGTGCTAATGATCGGGTTCCAAGCAGGTGGTAATTGCCAACCATCATCTCTATTGAAGTTTGGATGTTTCTTTATTTCAATAGACTCGCGTATCATTCTAGGTATCAATCGATTCTCTTTTGCTAGAATTGTAGGTTTGTCAAAACGCATGTGGTGGTTTGGCTTATCGAAGGTGTGTTCACACAAAGCAGATCTTCCAGGACGCCTATTCTTCATATCAGCAATATGTTCTCTAACGCGAGTTGCTACACTACGCTTTGTTTGGCCGATGTATGAAAGACCACACTCACAGTCTAGTTTATAAACGCCTGCATCTTGTAAAGGGATCTGACATTTGATAGGTCTTAGAAACTGACTTATCTTTTGGTGCGGCTTGAAGTAGGTCTTAATGGAAGCACGCTGTAACACAGTACTAATTTTGTCTGTTACACCCTTTACAAAAGGTAGAGTTGCAGGGAGTCTTTCAACAGTAGGTGGTTTATCGGAGGAGCGGTGACGTTGGCGGGGCAATTTCAGCTTGTTGTTGTGAAGAACTTGTTTCACATGACTGAGCTCTCCAGCAAGATGTGAAACAAGTTCTTCACAACAGTTTCTAAGACCTATCAAATGTCAGATCCCTTTACAAGATGCAGGCGTTTATAAACTAGACTGTGAGTGTGGTCTTTCATACATCGGCCAAACAAAGCATAGTGTAGCAACTCGCGTTAGAGAACATATTGCTGATATGAAGAATAGGCGTCCTGGAAGATCTGCTTTGTGTGAACACACCTTCGATAAGCCAAACCACCACATGCGTTTTGCGTTGAGAATCGATTGATACCTAGAATGATACGCGAGTCTATTGAAATAAAGAAACATCCAAACTTCAATAGAGATGATGGTTGGCAATTACCACCTGCTTGGAACCCGATCATTAGCACAACCAAGCGAGGGAAGAACACTAGCAAGACTCCAGATAACATTAGCTCTTTTTGTACATAGCAAATATTAAACGCAAATGTAACTTAAAATTTTGTGAAGGTAGTTAGTATTAATAATTTTATAGTACTGTATAATGACAAATAACACCTCAGTCTTCCCGTGACCATGATAACTGAAAAGTTTTCGAAACGTCGGGCTTTAAAAATTAATAATACGCGATTAAAATATCCGAAAATCAAAAGTTGTTTCAATTATAAGGTACCATAATGTCACGTGATGTTCAGAACTATTTGCAGACGATTTTCTACATAAAGCTTCTTTTATTTTATGCATTTACATATCTTTGCTTCATAAAAGTACTAGCATTGATTAAAACACCTAATTTAGAGCAATTTTATTCTGCTCACGTTTCCAATTTCATCTGTCTTTTATTTGTCTTTTGAAACATTACTCATTCGACCTATTTAATATCTATCTATTCTTACACACATACATACATACACATACATATACTCACGGCTATAAATCCCTAAAAGGGTTAGCCAGAGCTGAGGAACTAGAAGTTCCTCGGCCACTTTTGGAAAGTAGAGTGGGGAAAAGATGGTAGAAATAAAGGTTGTTGGTGATGGTTCTCCAACCAAATCACCCAAAAATCTCTTAAAAGCCCCAATACCGTTAGTCGCCTCTTAAGTACACCCACCGGAAGAAATGGGGTGTTGCTATTCTAAGCCGTAACTACACAGCTTCGACCTATTTAATATCTATCTATTCTTACACACAAACATACACATACTTATGACTATAATTTCCTGAAAGGGATAGTCAGAGCTAAAGAATAGGTAATTCCTTGGCCACTTGAATGGGGAAAAGATTGTGATAATTAAGGATGTTGGTGATGGGTCCAATTTCGGCCAAAAATCACTTATAAAGCCCCTATACCTTAAGTTGCCTCCTACCATCAGTTACTACTAGATATGGGGTAGTGCTATTCTAAGCCAACACTACACAGCTATTTTTACACTCAGCTTTTATCCTTACACGAGTTGTTAGAGCTACAGTTAAAATTCAAACATGGGTATTTTGAAAGTTGGAAGAGGTAGAGATCGAGAAATCAAGGGCAGATATGTAGGATACGGTACAGACGAGTCTGGTGGGGACTACTGGCTGGTGAAAAATTCGTGGGGCCGCTCATGGGGAGACCTGGGCTACATCAAGATGGCCCGCAACAGGGACAACCACTGCGGCACCGCCTCTTTCGCCTCTTATCCCTTAGTCTAAGCCCTTACTTTTATCATCTGTATATATTAAGTACATATACTCACGGCCATAGATCCTAAAAAAGAGTAGCCAAAACTTTCGAGCTAGAAAATTTTCATCCACTTTTGGAAGTTGCGTGGGGATAAGATTGTAAAAACAAAGGATCGTAAAGTCCCCAATACGCTTAGCCGCCTCCTACGAGCACCCCCAGTAACAATAGGGTAGTGCTATTCTAAGCTGAAACTACACAGCATTTATACTATTCCAAGCCTTCAATTATTATTGCTGTTATTTTTCTTCCACTTATCCGCTCTTAATGGTAAACCGTCTTGTTTATCCCGCCCATTTCAGTTCAAAATTCAATTGAGTTAGGAAAAGATGAAAACAAAATAGATTTCCATACTTGTTTTGTGTTTATCGTTTTCAGGGTGCCTTGGGGATAAAAAAGGATTTTCATAGTTCAAATCAATTCAATAAATTAATTTCTACGGTTCCTCCTTCACTATACAGGCAGACTAGGCAAGTCTCTATCTATTTTCAAGGATATGGTGAAAAAACACTTCCTCTCTGAAACACTGCAGTACTGATGCAAATAAAACAATTCACCATTAATATAATTTTATAATAATTTATACTAATTTAATTCATACTTATAACCGTGAGCACATACAATAAATAAATAAATAAAATAAAATATTTGTCTTTTTACATATACAACAAAAAATCTTTATAATAATATATATTTTATATGAATTTATAAAATAATTTACATACATACATACATATACTCACGGCTATAAATCCCCAGAAGGGGTAGCCAGGGCTAAGAAATTAGAAATCCTTAGCCACTTTTGGAAAATTGCATGGGGAATAGATGGTAAAATAAAGGTTGTTGGTGATGGGCCTCCAACCGCATCGCCCAAAAATCCCTTAAACGTCCCAATACCGTTAGTCGCCTCTTACATACACCAACCGGAAGAAATGGGGTAGTGCTGTTCTAAGCTGACACTATACAGCAACTAATAAAATAATTTATACCTTTTAAATATGCAACCAAATGGGAAGGTTTTTTTTTAAAGCCCTTCTCAAAACCCCATTTAGAAGGATAATTTTGAAGGGATATTCCTTTCAAGCTATCAGGGGTAAAAACCCCATTCTGATGGGGTTTCCCTTTGATTGGGTTTCCCTAAAGGTATTTAAGCAGTTAAAAATAATCAGTTAAGCAGTTAAAAAGGAAAACGTTAACATTTTCTGAATAAAGATAAGATCCGTATTTTAAATACGTTGATGAATGCGGATGTTGTTTGACGTTAAGTAAATATATATTTTTGTTTTTAATACTGAATGAAAGATTTTTGGGAGTTCCGTTTTATGCTCAGGGTTAAAAGATTAGATCTTGACAGATAATTTATGCGACAACCAATGCTTTGGTAGGTGTTTATATAGAGAAAAACCAACAAAACCTATCCCCAAAGAGATTGGCAGAGGTACTAATACTTCTGAACATCACGTGACTTTGTCACCTGGTGTTCAGAGTACCCACGTTTTGCATGGACAGTGTACTCACGTGATAGGGGGCAGGAATATCACCGTTTTGTACGAATACACTGTCACATGACTAAGTACAACTCAGCCATGTGGGTTTCCTCACGATGTTTTCCCTCACCGTTAACAACCATGATAAATTAACCACTCATATGTCTTTAGAAAACACAAATTGGTGTAGGCCCGACCCGGGATTTGAACACTAGTCGCTTGCACGTTAACCGGCGTTCTACCCATTGAGCTATCACGTCGAAATATAGAAATTCATACAATCTGGTGTTTTTTATATTGGTTTACACTTATTAAAGAATCTCTATGGAACCAAACTACCTCTATTTTGACATCACTAAATCAGATTATCCATTGCAATAACCAATAACATTACGATGTTAAACAAGTTTAAGTATACATAAAAGTAATACATACATACATCATATACTCACGGCTATAAATCCCTTAACGGGGTAGCCAGAGCTTTGGAATGAGAAATATCTCAGCCACTTTTGGAAGTTGATTGGGGAAAAGATAGTAATAATAAATGTTTTTGGTGACGGGTCTCCAACCACATCGCCCAAAAATCACTTAAACAGCCCCTATACCCTTAGTCGCCTCTTACGATCACCCACGGGTAGAAATGGGCTAGTGTTATTCTAAGCCGACACTACACGGCGATCTAAGCCGACACTACACGGCGATAAAAATAATACAGTCTTTATATTATTTTATACCAATAATATATATATTTCAGATCTCAAAACGATTTTTCTTTGCCTTTCTCTAGATAAAGGTTTATTTAATACGGTTTCACACATTATTATTCTCTCTGCCAACCCCTTCTTCAAATACATCCGCAAACAGACAATTAAGCATTTCGAGAGCTGATCCTTATTAGCTCAACCAGTGCCATTCATAATTTAGCGGCGTGAGACGGCACTATACGGGTACCCTATGTTAAAAAGAGATGGCGATAATGTTTTATTTCACGGTTTCACAAACAATTGAACGGAAGAGTGAGGTTGTTTAGCATTGTGCTGGGAGTTGGGCGGTAAGTGATGTAAGTATTTTTTTCGTGATTTTAATAAATATTTATTAGACGTAAAAGCTTTTTTTCTAATGCAAAAGGTTTGGATAATAATCATAGTAATAAGAATATTTAAATCCTCACGCATAAGTTAGATTTTAGTAACCATAGCGTTTAAATAGAGGAGTACCTTTAATTGAAATAAAATATGCACCCAAATAGAACAGCAAAATATATATTATTAAAGGTTTTTTTTCTTTTAAAATACATACATACATATACTCACGGCTATAAATCCCTTAACGGGGTAGCCAGAGCTTTGGAATTAGAAATTCCTCAGCCACTTTTGGAAGATAATTAAGGGAAAAGGTGGTAATAATAAAGAAATGTTTTTGGTGAAGGGTCTCCAACCACATCACCCAAAAATCACTTAAGAAGCCCCTATACCCTTAGTCGCCTCTTACAATCACCCACGGGTAGAAATGGGGTAGTGTTATTCTGAGCCGACACTACACGGCAACTATTTGTTTTAAAATATACATTATTTATTATTATTTATCATTATAGTACTCACGGCTATTAATGACAAACAAGGAGTAGCCAGAGCTTCAGTATCAAAATATCCGTAGCAACTTTTGGAAGTTAATTGGAGTAACGATTGCAGAAATAAGCATGCTTGGTAAACCAATAGGATACATACATACATACATACACCCACGGCTATAAATCCCTAGCTAGCCAGAGCTAAGGAACTAGGAATTCCTCAGCCACTTTTGGAACGTTGTGTGAGAAAAAGATGGTAAAATAAAGGTTCTTCGTGATAGGTCTCCAACCGCATCGTCCAAAAATCCATTAAAAGCCCCAATACCGTAAGTCGCCTCTTACGTACACCCACTGGAAGAAATGGGGTAGTGCTATTCAAAGTCGACACTACACAGCAGCAATATTAATAGGATGGCCTGCGAAATTTTGTTATTCTTCAGAGAATTATCATTTAATTTTTTTTAGAATAATTGGTCTAAATAGGAGTGTTTGGGAAAAGGAAGAATTGTCAAAAGCATAAACATAACATAACATAAACGTTCACGCCGTTTATCCCCGAAGGGGTTGGCAGAGGTACCAATACTTCTGAACTCACATGGCAGCGCCATCTAGTGTCCAGAGAAGGTACCCACGTTTTGCTTAGACAGTGTACTCACGTCATAGGGGGCAGGCCTATCGCCGTTTTGTACGAATACACTGTCATTGTGTCACTGTAATTTCGGGCGGGTGTTCTATCCACTGGACTATCATGTCAAAAGCATTTTTTAAGTATTTCACTTTGCTTAGCATATGGTAAACGGGATCTATAGAGCTAGAGTGGATGGTAATGTTAGTAGAGGACGACCACGGAGAACACACTTGGACCAAATTGAGAGTGTGCTCAAAAAGGCTGGCGTCCGAAGTATGAAGAATAAAAGAGCATGTATGAAAAGATTGATGGATGTAAACGAAGCTAGAGAGGTTTTTCAGGATCGTGCGAAGTGGCGATCAATAGTCTCTGCCTACCCCAATGGGAACTAATGGCGTGAGTATGTATGTATGTATGAAAATGAAGATAATTTATTGTTTCCATAAAAACAGATTTTTCGGTATGAATACATACATATATCTTATTGGGTTAGCAGCTTTAAAAGCGGCAACGATGAATTTTTATTTGTTTAAATTGAATTGCCGTGAAGTGTCGGCTTAGAATAACACTACCGCATTTATACCTGTGGGTGATCGTAAGAGGTGACTAAGGTTATAGGGGATTCTTAAGTGATTTTTGGGCGATGTGGTTGGAGTCCCGTCACCAAAAACATTTATTTATTTTTACCATCTTTTCCCCAATCAACTTCCAAAAGTGGCTGAGGTATTTCTCATCCCAAAGCACTGGCTACCTCGTTAAGGGATTTATAGCAGTGATTATATGTATGTATATATGTAAATTGAATTGCTTATAGAAAAATATTGCGAATGATTGAAGTGAGTGAGGGAGTTCCGCTTTACATACGAAAATTATTTAAATTATATAAATGTTTTAATTATGTTATGAAATTGCACGCCTGCAAAGGATAGACTTGTGATACTAAAATTTTTAAATTGTGTCATCAAATGAACCATGTTCTAAACAGCAAAAAAAATGAATTTCAATTATAATAATAATCTTATAAAAGGATTATCCAAAGTTGTTTTTCCTTTAAGTTTACGCTGACGGGATTTGAAGCTAAGACCTTCAAATCACCAACAAGTCTAACCGTTTGATAGCCGAGTCAACTTTCGCATCACTTACTAGCATATAATAGTTTATTTCTAAAGCTAAATTATTACACCTAAAATTACGCCATTATTAGCTATTGTGGAGCTACAAAATTACATGTATACTAACGCCATTATCAGATATTTTTGGTAGGTACAGACTATCGATAATAAAATTGTAATAAATAATAAATAATAATAAAATTGTTTATTGCGCATTTTGAGTTACATAGCGATTTTTCCAATGGCCCCTGCACTAGGTAAAACCTGTATTGCGGGTGGCCTTTCTCGATATTTACACTGATATCCAAATTAAAATTATACACAAACACAATTATTAAAGAAAAACCTAACACTAAAAAAGTATACAAAATAAGCAGAACTAGGAAAATAATATATAGAAAAAAAAAAAAAAAAAACTATTTTACTTGGATGTATAGTGTTTAAGAGAAAGTGTGTGTGAATGTGTGAGTGAGTGTGGGGGGGGGCGTGTGTGTGAGTGTGTGGGGGCGTGTGTGTGTTTATGTGCGTGAATGAATGAGTGAGTGAAAAATGCTACTTCTGTCACTGTTGAACAATTAGGATGTCTTCTGTCTCAGAATATGATAATGAGTGCAACCATGTAGCAACCATCTCCTTAGCCTTATGACTACAAACGCTAGAGATATCCAAAATTTTATTAATTTTATTGTAAATAAATCCTGATAGGAACAATGGAAATCTCCCAGAGAAAGCCGTTTTAAGTTTAGGGATGTTAAAAACTCTACCAGTATTTCTCAAGTGAGATATTTTTTTTGTTTCAACATCACTTTTACTTTTATGCATTTTTTCTACTTGTCGCAGAATAAATAATTTCCTAACTGACAAAACTTCGGCAACTTTATAGAGCTCAGTTGTTGGATATAAGAATGGTAAGCATAAGCCAACTTTTAAAACTGCTCTCTGAGCTCTTTCAAGCTGTAATAGTACGGACCTGCAGCTACCACCCCATGCACCTATGCAGTATGTTAAAATAGACTCACACAATGCGTAATACACTATCTTTAGTGTTTCTTTGTCCATAGCGTGGCGAAGATTTTTAAAAACTGACATTAATTTACGTACTCTTGAAGAAAGCAATTCAATATGGGGCCTAAAAGAAAGTTTATTATCGATAATAACTCCAAGATACTTTATCGTTTCACATTCACTCAATTTAGGACATTGACAATGAACAAGCCTTTCACAACTAGAATTATGAGATACTATAATCAATGGTTCATGTGGCTGTGTGTTTTGTCGAATACTAAAACTAAGAAATTTAGTTTTAATAGTATTTAGACTTAACAAGTTAGCTGTCATCCAGTGTGAAACCTTATCAAAACCTTCCTGTGCGTGTTGCCTAGCCTTTTCCCAATTTTCACCCCAAAACAGGAGAGCAGTATCATCAGCGAATGTAAAAACTTCTCCTTGGAGTAGTTTGGTGTTACACAGATCGTTGATGTACAGGAGGAAGAGAGTTGGTCCAAGGACGCTTCCCTGGGGTACACCATAGTATATAGGTTGCGGGTCACTAATTATTGAATCCACCTTAACAGACTGGGTCCTATCTGACAAGTAATCCTTAAATAACTGCAACTGTAAGTCACGTATTCCATAGCACTCAAGTTTGTTTAATAGATTAGAAACATGAACACTATCAAAAGCTTTTGCTAGATCAATAAAAATCCCTATGCATTTTCTACCCTTATCAAGATTATCAGCAACCGTGTTTGTCAAATTTGTGACAGCATCAGTGGTTGAGAAACCCTTACGGAAACCATATTGTTTGCTTGATATTAGTTGTTTCGATTCTAAATAATTAACTAAGCGTTTGTTTATAACTTTCTCAAGAATTTTGGCCATTGTTGGAAGAAGGGATATTGGTCTATAATTTCCAAATATTTTTTTATCACCACTTTTATGTACTGGTATAACAGTTGCATGTTTTAGTACTTTTGGGAAAATCCCAGCTGTAAAAGATAAGTTGATCAAATGTACTATTGGACCAGTAAGTATTTGTTTGTTTTGTTTAAACACAGCAGTAGGTACCATATCATGACCAGAACTTATTTTGTTACTTAAACTATTTATTACTTCTATAACCTCCGTTGAGTCTGTATGAAGCAAAACAAAAGAATCTTTTTGTCTAAACTTTGGCATTGGAGTAGTGTAGGTACTAGTTTTATTTTTCATAATATCATCAGCCAAGGATTTGCCGACATTTGCAAAATATTTGTTGAGTTCCGTAACCTGGTTTTTGGGATTTTTGTCACCTAATAATAAATCTAGAGATTTTAATTTCTTGGGCTTATAGTTAGTTAGGGAGTTTATCACCTGCCATGTTGCTTTCATATTTATTGCCCTTGCTTTCTGTAATTCACTACGCTCGTAGTTCGCTTTGATCTTACGCAGCAAATCGTTGCAAAAGTTTCTATATCTTATGTACGAAATTCTAAGGACTGTGTTTTGAGAGTTTTTTTTCAATTTTAGATGCATTTTATCTCTATGATTCATACACTTCAATAGACCAGGTGTAATCCATGGTTTTAGAGGTATTTTGCGCTTTGAAAGTACTTTTACTTTCGTATTTGAAGTTACAATTTTAGACAGGGTATTTACAAAAGATTCTGTAGCTATGTTACAGTCAGTACACATTAAAACCGGTAGAAAATCGGTTTCGGCAATATTATTCGATATTTCGGTGTAGTCGATTTTTGTAGTGGTTTTATTAATCATTCTAATGGGCTTCAGAGATTCAACACCTAAAAATGTTGTAAAGTGATCTGTAAGTGAGTTTTTGATAACCATAGTTTTTGACTCAAAATTTGATCTAATCATCACATGGTCTAGACAGCTGTCGCATCTAGTGGGAAAAGTGTGCCCAGCCAAAATTCCATGAGACGATGTAAGATTAAGGTAACACTCGGCATGATTATTGATAGGAGAACTGAGGATATCTATATTTAAGTCACCCACAATAAAAATGTTTTGGAATTTATTTAATGAATTAAGTAAATAGTCTAGTGAATTAATAAAATTGTCAATATTTTTAAAGCTAGGGGATCGGTAAATAGAGATAACTGCTACAATATTGTTAACTACTGTAACAAGACAGTTTGCATCCTTAAACTCGGGCTCAAAAGTATAACAGTTTATTCCCTCCTTGACATAAACAACTAAACCATCATTCTGGTTATGGTTAGATCTAGTGGAAAAATTACTGTAACCGGGTAGCAATGGTATGTGATATGTTTTTGAGAGCCAGCATTCGGTCAGAGATATGATATCAGGGTCCAGGTTCATTCGTGCCAGTAAAAGCTGGAAACCTGATATATTACATCCTATGCTCCTAATATTTTGAGACATTATTCCTAACTTTGGTGTTTTGTCAATGAACTTTGAAATCTCATCGACATTACAAGTAAACGCATTAGAAACAGTCAGATTGTCCAAATCCCGCGTTATTTGTAAGAAGTCTGTTTCAACCATTTAAAAATATTGTTTGATTATAAGAATTGATAGTAATATAATTAAATGCGCTTACTTGAATAATCTCAAAAATAGATCTAAGACAGTAAGAAATTACGAAAATAGTGACGTATATTTGCAACCAAAAAACAATTAATGTAGCGAGTGTACCTTGCGAAGATAAAATGTGAATGTAAGTGATTTGTGAAAGTGTATTGTTTGTCAAGTGTAAATGTAGTAACAAAAGCAATTTTAAACAAAAATAATATCTAAGGTTATACAAAATTATAATAATTGAAAACCGCCTTAGCATATCTGTAAATCTAAATAGTATTTTTTCCAATTTGTTGATTAAGATCCTCGACGGAACGGATAGTGATAACTGGTGCGCCCTCTGATTTCCTAACGAGTATCGACCCATTTTTCGTCCAAGCAAAACGAAAATTATGCTGTTTTGTTCTAGCTCTTGTTTCACGAAAAAGTTCTCGATTTTGTTTTGTTAAACGTTCATTTACATAAATTGGCTGCCCTGGACCTTCAACTATGCCTTCTGTGTTTATATTTCTTCGTGATTTCGCGTTTTTAAGAAAGTCATTTTTCTTTAGAATTCTAGTAAACTTAATTACTATAGGTCTTGGCAGTTTTGTTCTACTTCCATTTGACTGACTTTCTGATGGAATTTTATGTCTTGGTCCAACACGCGTTACTTTATCCAGATCTTGTTCGGATAGGTCTACCCCAACTTGTTTTGAAACTAAAAGGGCAATATGATTGAGGTTTTCATTATTTGTTTCAGGAATACCAATTATTTCTAACTCATTTGAAAGCAAAACTTGATCTTGAACATTAACTTTAAGTTTCATTGCTAACAATTCGTTTTTTAGTTGACAAATTTCTGTTGATTGTTTTTCAATTTGTTTTTCAAAATTTTCTTTGTCCGATAAAATGCATATTCTTAATTCTTTAATTTCATCGCGCATCAGCGATCGTCACTTTATACAATCCTGGCAAATATCTCTCCAGAGCGTCTTTACATCTATCAATATTTTGAAACATTCTCTTTGTAATACTTCAAAAGCCTGCTTTTTAAGCTAATTCTCTTTTTAATCTTAATAAATCCTCCGGGGTTGTCTTCTAAAACACAACACAACAAAAATAAAACTAAAAAAACGGGTTACATCGTTTGCAGCGGTATCCGAGTGCTCATAGCTGTACAGAAAATTACCCCTAATTCAGGCACGCTTACCACGTCGACATGGCGAGCTTTACAAAGACCTGTTTGCACTTGCTAGGATACTTGCATAATTAAATTAATATCCTATTTAATATCCTATTAATATTGCCGTGTAGTGTCGGTTTAGAATAGCACTACCCCATTTCTTCCGGTGGGTGTACGTAAGAGGCGACTAACGGTATGGGGCTATTAAGGGATTTTTGGGCGATGCGGTTGGAGACCCATCACCAACAACCTTTATTTTTACTATCTTTTCCCCATTCAAACTTCCAAAAGTGGCTGAGGAATTTCTAATTCCTTAGCTCTGCCTACCCCTTCCTGGGATTTATAGTCGTGAGTATATGTATGTATCCTATTTGTACTAACTCTAAAGTAAACTGAAAGGGCTGTAGAGGAACTAGTACTTACGTCTCACGTGACACTGCTCATGTTCAGTGTGTTCGAAGTACCTAGCTTTTGTTTACATTTATTCACGGCTATTAATTTCAAGAAGGGGTAGACAGAGCTTTTTAAATAGATTTTTTTTCAGCCATTTGTATTGATGATGATCAAAACACTAAACCTCCTCTTACGACAATTCCAGATGGAAATAGGTTAATTATATTATACGCTGACTCTACACAGCTTAATAGGTAGAAGCCCATTTTTAATAGGTAGTATAATAAGTACTCTAGCTGTGTAGCGCCGGCTTAGAATAACGCTACCCCTTTCTACCCGGGGTGTCGTAAGAGGCGACTAAGGGTATTGGGGCTTTTTATTACTCACGGCTATAAATCCCTAAAAGGGGTAGCCAGAGCTAAGGAATTAAAAATTCCTCAGACATTTTTGTAAAGTTGAGTGGGGAAATGATGGTAAAATAAAGGTCGTTGGTGATAGGTCTCCAACCGCATCGCCCAAAAATCCCTTAAAAGCCCCAATACCGTTAGTCGCCTCTTACGTTCACCCACCGGCAGAAATGGGGTAGTGCTATTCTAAGCCGACACTACACAGCACTAATTAATTAATAAGTTATTTAAAAATTGTGCACAAAAATATTAATTCTTTATTATAATTATAACACACCCCCATAAGTGCATTGAGGGGCTCAAAACAACCCTAAATTAATAGGGTGATTTGGTCATAATCCATTACGCTTTCCGAGTGCGGGTTGACAGACTAACGAATATTACTGTGATAGTAGCCAGCCAGGACCGACGGCTTAGCATGCATGCGAAGCAGTTAAAATCGTAATTTTTAACATATATACATACATTTACTCACGGCCGTAAATCCCTAGAAGGGGTAGCCAGAGCTAAGGAATTAGAAATTCCTCGGCCACTTTTGGAAAGTTGAGTGGGGAAATGATGGTAAAATAAAGGTTGTTGGTGATGGGTCTCCAACCGCATCGCCCAAAAATCCCTTAAAAGCCCCAATACCGTTAGTCGTCTCTTACGTTCACCCACCGGAAGAAATGGGGTAGTGCTATTCTAAGCCGACACTACACAGCATCAGCGCCCAACAACCACATGTAAAGCTCCTACATTTTAAGTTTCCTCTTTCCATACCGACAGAAAGAAATAAGTTAGAGGTATCCTAAGGCACTTTAGAGCAATAATAATACAAATATATATAAAACTCGGGCAAGTCCACTCGCCCACACAAACGCAGCCCCTCGCTCATCCTATTTAGGTCAACATTCTGTTGCAAGACTCGTTAAAAATGTTTCTGAATCCATACGATATGGCGTTCTTGGAGATAATACCATTGCCTCGTTCGCACCTGGACATTTTTCATGAGAGGATTTTAATTAAATCACTTTGTATTAATTAAAGTATAGAATGTAACAAATAAATAAATAAATACTCGCGGCCAAAAATCCCTAGGGGTAGCCAGAGCTTCAAGCCAGCCAATTCCTCAGCCACTTTTGGAAGTTGCGTCGGGAAAAGATGGTGAAATAAAAGTTGTTGGTGATGGGTCTCCAACCGCAACGCCCAAAAATCCCTTAAGAAGCACTGTGGAGGAAAAGGGAAGATCTTCCGCCAGGCGGTGGTATGCCTGGGGACCGCGGTCCAACTGCATTAAGTAGGAACTTGTATATATAGTAAATGTTTTAGAAACTTCGATTGCGCGATGTACGATTTGTATGGCGAGGCTCGATGACGCTTGTGACGTATATTGCCTGGTTACGTGTTGCTGTGGAATGTGATTCTTCTTGCACTGTCAGCGTTTCTATGTAGTGCGCGTCATTGTGTACTGATAGCGCGTTGCTACAGCACCAATACCCTTAGTCGCCTCTTAAGATCACACTAGGAAAGAAATGACGTAGTCCTATTCAATACCGACAATATACACCAAAACTAGAGGAAATCAAAGAAAGAATTGATTAATAACTAATGGACCGCCTCAGGTTGCCACGGGTAATGTTTCTTTCTTTAAAGTTTCTTCTATCACTGCTCACCCTTATGAAATTAAGCGTGATTATATATAACCCATATTACCACTGAATAGTGTAGCTTTCTGATTGTGGTAGAACTTTCATGATCGTTTCAGTATTTTCGTAGATTGGTCCATTGAAACAAACAACAATAAATGTTACAAACTTTTCATATATCAAATGAATAGTGTAGATATGAATCAATTGAGGACCCTATTGGTGTATAAATTTGTTTAAATAACCCTGATATGTCAGTGGGAAGACAACCGTTACATACATACATACATATACTCACGGCTATAAATCCCTAGAAGGGGTAGCCAGAGCTAAGGAATTAGAAATCCCTCAGCCACTTTTGGAAGTTGCGTGGGGAAAAGTTGGTAAAAATAAAGGTTGTTGGTGATGGGTCTCCAACCTCATCGCCCAAAAATCCCTTAAAATGCCCCAATACCGTAAGTCGCCTCTTACGTACACCCACCGGAAGACAACCGTTAGTAGTGAAAATTTTAATTAAATTTTCACTACTAACGGTTGTCTTCCTACTGACCTATAAGGGTTATTTATATAAATTTACACTCCAACAGGGTCCTCAATTGATTCATATCTACACTATTCATATAATATATGAAAGCTGTGTAGTGTCGGCTTAGAATAGCACTACCCCATTTCTACCCGTGGGTGATCGTAAGAGGCGACTAAGGGTATAGGGGCTTCTTAAGTGATTTTTGGGCGATGTGGTTGGATACCCGTCACCAAAAACATTTATTATAACCATCTTTTCCCAATCAACTTCCAAAAGTGGCTGAGGAATTTTTCATTCCAAAGCTCTGGCTACCCCGTTAAGGGATTTATAGCCGTGAGTATATGTATGTATGTACGTATGTTCTTTTATAAACTAAACGAAAAAATAACAATTTCTAACGCATAAAAAGATACCCCTTCACACTTCCACTTCATATATTATAAGTCCCAACAAACTATTAAACATAGTGGCGACCAAAGGGGTTAACAGGCGTGATAAATCGTTGAGCAAAGCTGTAATTACTTTGATCAGTGTACCAGGAGAGTATAAAGACTTGGAAACCACGCTCTGCAGAGTGTTACAATTTTCCCTTTATGTTTGCTTATCCGTTTGAAAGGTTATACGCGTATGAAGCAGTTATTTATCGATAAGGTTAAATAATTTAATATTCCATTGCTTTCGTGATTCAATAGACTTGAAACATTGAGATAGAGCTGTGTAGTGTTGGCTTACATACATACGTACATACATATACTCACGCCATTAGTTCCCATTGGGGTAGGCAGAGACTATCGATGATCGCCACTTCGTACGATCCTGACAAACCTCTCTAGCTTCGTTTACATCCATCAATCTTTTCATACATGCTATTTTATTCTTCATACTTCGGACGCCAGCCTTTTTGAGCACACTTTCAATTTGGTCCAAGTGTGTTCTCCGTGGTCGTTCTCTTTATCGTTCTCGTGTTGGCTAAGTATAGCATTAACCCATTAATAGTGCAGTTTTATTTAATAATTGTACATACATACATACATGCATATACTAACAGCTATAAATCCCTCTTCTTCAGCCACATTTGGAAGTTGAGTGGGAAACAGACACTAAAATAAAGGTTATCGGTGATGGATCTCCAACATATACATACATACATATACTCACGGCTATAAATCCCTTAACAGGGTAGCCAGAGCTTTGGGATGATAAATTCCTCAGCCACTTTTGGAAGTTGATCGGGGAAAAGATGATAATAATAAACGTTTTTGGTGATGGGTCTCCAACGACATCGCCCAAAAATCCCTTAAAAAGCCCTAATACCCTTAGTTACGTCTTACAACACCCGTAGGTAGGAAGGGGTAGTGACATTCTAAGCCGGCACTACAGGGTAACTTAAGGAAAAGATTATAAAGTAAAGGATGTTTGCTATCAGCTCTGGCTAATCCTTTCAGGGATTAATAGCCGTGAGTATATGTATATGTATGTATGTATGATGTTTGCTAATGGGATTGTAGTCACTTTGTTCAACAAGAACTCAAAAATACCAAACGGTAAACAAGAAAGTTCGCAAACACGAAACATGCAGAGAGAAATTTAATTTATTGAATAATAAATATCGAAAATACATACAAAATACATATACTCACGTCTATAAATGCCATGAAGGGGTAGCCAGAGCTAGGGAATTAGAAATTCCTCTGCAATTTTTGGAAGTTGCGTAAGGAAAAGATGGTGTAATAAAGGTTTTTGGTGAAAAGCTCTAATACCGTTAGTCGCCTCTTACGTACACCCACCAGAAGAAATGCGGTAGTGCTATTCTAAGCCGACACTACACAGCTATTATATAGCTAAATATTTTAACTGTCGAAATAACGTGTGCCTACACTCAGCGGGACCCCCTATCCTAAAACGATATGAGTATGTCTAGGATTTAGTTCCAAATTAGTTCTATCAAATGCAGTCAAAATTTGATTTTGTTCCGTCAAAATGGAAGAAGGGCGTTGGTTTCAATTCGACCTCCAGCCAGCGGGACACTTTTTATTTATACCTAGGTCACAGGAACTTCAAATGGGTGTCAAACTTTAGTTCTACTTTCATTTATTCCGATCTAAGTGAAAACGGTGTTCTAGCGTAAATAATTACAAAAATAACAAGGTTCAAAAGAACCTCCAGCCAGCGGCCAACTTTTTTCAATGATGCTGTGGGAACCTAAAAGTTACATCAATCTCTTCCCTTTGTTTAGTTCTACTCGATTATCGGTTTTAAATGCTTCTATTTTATATTTTAATAGTTAACAATGAAAAACAAAAACCTTGGTTATGTTATGATGACATTTTAGCTAAAGTAGCCAAAAGTAAAGGAAAAATCACTCCTTATTGTGTAATGTACTTAAGTCTATGATTGTTTCAGTAAATAATTATAATAAAATCTATAATTACTATAAAGTGAAAACCTATAATTACTTAATTGTGAAAATATGTATTTAACTGTATAAATAAAAAACATACTTGAAGGTTTTTGTTTTTCATTGTTAACTATTAAAAGATAAAATAGAAGCATTTAAAACCGATAATCGAGTAGAACTAAACAAAGGGAAGAGATTGGTGTAACTTTTATGTTCCCACAGCATCATTGAAAAAAGGTGGCCGCTGGCTGGAGGTTCTTTTGAACCTTGTTATTTTTGTAATTATTTACGCTAGAACACCGTTTTCACTAAGATCGGAATAAATGAAAGTAGAACTAAAGTTTGACACCCATTTGATGTTCCTGTGACCTATAAATAAAAAGTGTCCCGCTGGCTGGAGGTTGAATTAAAACCAACGCCCTTCTTCCATTTTGACGGAACAAAATCAAATTTTGACTGCATTTGATAGAACTAATTTGGAACTAAATCCTAGACATACTCATATCGTTATAGGATAGGGGGTCCCGCTGAGTGTAGGCACACCGAAATAACGAGTAAAATTGACGTTACCTTCTATTTCGCGCTTGAAAGTTGTAAATGTTGTAGAGAAGAAGAATTGAGGCTTATTTTTTTACCTTATAGCTGTGTAGTGTCGACTTAAAATAGCACTACCTCATTTATGCCCGTGGGTGATCGTAAGTGGCGACAGAGTGTTTTTTGGGCAATGCAAATCTTTTCCCCACTCAAGATCCAAAAGTGGCTGAGGAATTTCTTATTCCGAAGCTCTGGCTACCCCTTCTAGGGATTTATAGCCGTGAGTATATGTATGTATGTATATAGCATTTAATATATCGTCGAGTTAGTATTCCTACCCACAGGTCATAAGGGCCGGCGCTCACTGCCGGCATGGCATGGCAAAGCATTTCGGTACAGATAAAGCATTTTTAATCTTATTACCATGCGTATAGAATTCATTTTGACACAACGATGCCGAGGGAGGCCGCGGTAGGACAGAACGTCGGCATCGTTGTGTCAAAATAAAGTAAAATGAATTCTATACTCATGGTAATAAGATTAAAAATGCTATATCTGTACCGAAATGCTTTGCCATGCCAAGCCGGCAGTGAGCGCCGGCCCTTATTGTACTTATTTCGGGGCTGAAATAAAGCATGGAATATGTCGATGTATATTTATTTATATTTATTAAATTATTATTTATTATTATTTATATTATTTATTAAATCTCACACAAATCTAAATCTACATGCAATATCAACATCTCCATCATGACTTCATACGATTACTTTGGTACGAGTGTTGTTTTTTCATCGTTCGGTTTCATTCGAATTCTTAATCTGTATATAGTACCGATACACCTTGTATACACAGTAAGATGAGACGGCTGAAAAAAAAATATTTTTACTATTCAACATTCATACATATACTCACGGCTAAAAATCCCTAGAAGGGATAGCCAGAAGCTTAGGAATCAGAAATTCCTCAGCCATTTTTGGAAGTTGCTTGGGGAAAATATGGTGAAATAAAGATTGTTGGTGATGGCTCTCCAACCGCATCGCCCAAAAATCCCTTAAAAGCCCCAATTCCATTAGTCGCCTCTTACGTACACCCACCGGAAGATGAAAGCAGTGCTATTCTGAGCCGATCTCTACAGCACTATAACCAATTCGTGATAAAATGTTTATGCCGGATGAACGAGTAATATTTCATGTCTTTGCCTCCCGCACTACGGGCAACCCTTTTGGGAGGCAGTGCATTGTAATTTTATTTTATATTATGTGTAATATTTGGATCCAATAAATCTTTTTTTTTTTTTTTTTTTTTTTTTTTTTTTTTTTTTTTTCTTTTTACACAGAATTTTAGTGTATAAAATTGGTGTTATAATGTGAAAATATCGGTGGCGTGCAAAGTAATAGTTACGTTTGGGAATCGGAATACTCTCTATTCTTTTTTTCCTATTTGGAATTTAGCAGAAGAGGCATGAGAGTAAGCAGTAGAGATAAAAACCCTCAGTTTTTTATGTGAAATTATGTGATGAAGTGAGAAATAGTTTGACTCGTGAAAGGTACGATATAAAAAATGCCATTGTAAAAATAACTTAATAAAGGAATGTTAAGATACTTTAAATATAGAGTGGAAAGATGAAAATATTTTTTTGAATAACATACATGAGGCCCAATTTGGCTGTAAGGAACTATATATTTACATACACCCGCATATATTCCCACGCCTTTAGTTTCCATTGGGGTAGGCAGAGACTATCAATCACCTCTTTGTACGATCCTGGCTTTATCTAACTTCGTTCACAGTCATCAATCTTTTCATACATGCTCTTTAATTTTTCATACTTCGAATACCTGCCTTTTTGAGCACATGTTCTATTTGATATAAAATAACTATGTATGTAAAAAAAACTTACTAAAAATCATGCTATTAAAATTTGTTGTTATTAAGCTTTTCTCTGTACATCTACCTACCATAACCAGTTCACGATACAATTGGCTTACTTCCGTTTAATAATAATGTTAGCGTAATTGTGCAATAAAGATATTTCTAATATATTTATTTATCCGTTATATTGCGGTATAAAGCACAAGTATAACAAATCTTCTCATTCCCACAATATCCCTCGGGAATATTATTATTCTTCGGGGTAAAAAGTATTCTATTATTTAATCCGGACTTTTAACTATAGGTTGGCATAATTTCGAAGCGATCGGTTCAGTAATTACGGCGTGAAAGCGGAACAAACAAACTCATTTCCCGAGTTATAATATTAGTAAGGATTCCAAATTTTAAGCTTACCTGTTACCACAGCAAGTGGAAATATTTTCTTTACAGAATTTTTATCAAAGCGAGACACCCCACGCAAGAATGCGTATGCGCAGCCAACTGTTTCTATAGCTACCCAACTGAGAATGGCGGATGCGTTATTCTGTTGGAACACAAATATGATATCATTTGCATTTATATTTATTGGGCTATGTTTCGATCATATATACCAAAGATGCCGCACTCCATACAAATTCAACGCATAAAAGTGGACCGCGAGAATGACAAGACGGTTTGACAATTCAATATTTATTTAGCTTCAATTATCGACCTTACCGCATTAACTTAAGACCAATTGTTTATTGCAAGATCTAGCACGCAACAGTCAGTGAAAATATGCTTACCATATAAAAAAACACTGTTTGGCCGGGCCATTTTTGGTTTATCTTTGGTATATATGATGGAAGAGGCTATGTCAAAAAGTTTGTAATGTAAGGCTGTGTGATCGTGTTAGGAATGACATGATTTGTGAAAGGTGTGGTGTAAAAGATAACATGTTAAGAAAGATAAAAAAGGAATGTTGAGATAGTTTGGGCATATAGAGGATGGATGACAGTCAATTGGTGTAAGAGATTTATAGAGCTAATGTGGAACATAATGTTAGTAGAGGAATACCTCGGAGCACGCATTTGGACCAAATTGAAAATGTGCTCAAAAAGGCAGGTGTTTGAAGTGTAAAAAATAAAAGAGCATGTATGAAAAGATTGATGGACGTAAATCATAGATGTACTAAAAAACGTTAGATAGGTTATTTACAAGGAAACCGGGGCGCTTACGAGTGGCACGGATTGCGGCAGATGTACGCACACCACTAGAAATATATCCAAACAACACACCAAGAAAAACATTTGAAATGTAGGCGAGATAGCACATCTCATAGGAAGCGCTAAATAGAGATAAACATATTTTCTCTGTACCGACTTGAAATATGACACTAAGACGTTTGACAAAGAATAATTTAGATCTATACACATGATATACCTAATTTATTATAAACTAGTGGATCGGCCCAGCTTCGCACGGGTAGCGTTGTTTTTTAAATATCTGAGGTTTCTTTCTTCAGTCACTGCTCAAGCATTGTGAAATTTAGCGCAATGTTTTCAATTTATTAAATTTATAGCACTCCCTAAACAGTGTAGTTTGGTGATTTTGAATGCGCTTTTATGAACGATTCAGTATTTCCGTTTATTAGCAAATTTTGGAATAAAACGCTATGAAGTATTTGTAACAATCTAAAAAAGAAATCATTACGTGATGTAGGATGCAATTACTGGCGCCATCTAGTATGTAATATGTAAATGTAAATTAGTAACGATTTGGTTTTGGTCACGCGGGCGATGGCTTATTTCATGTATAATTTCGGTGTTTCTCTACCGATTGATATGATTCTTTTTTTATTGAATAGGTAATAATGTTACCTTTTTTAAATTAGGGATGAATGAGAGTATTATAAACGTAAGAGTAAACAAATATAATCAGAATGCTCCGAACTGCTAAGCTATCAGGAGTTACACGCGTTATTGTGAGTCAACCATAAAAGATGGACATATACTGTTGCGAGAAATTTTTTAGAATTTTTTATGAAGAATATTTCTGTCATACATGATTTCTATGCAAGTTGGATTATTAAGGCTACACACGCGACGGAAGCTTTAAAAATGGAATAGAGTGAATTTCCCGGGACCAAATATTGCATGGCATCGATGAAATCCATACTTAAAGACGTAGTTATGACTTTTAAATATTTTTTTCTAATGAGATGAAATAGTAATCTATGCGGAACCATAAATATTTTAGTTATAGGATTAATAGATATTCCACAAAAAAACATTAGACCTCTAAATTTTTCATTTCCGAGGTTGTCCGCAGGCCACCTTGACGTGAAATATAGCTTATTGCAAAAAATCTATTGGTTGTTTTTACAAAAACATAGCTTTATTTGTTACTTTAATAGTTGTAGTATCGTTGCGAAAAACGTTTATTCAAATATTTAAACAATACAACTAATAGTTACTACAAACTCATTTGTCCCAGGAACACCATTCATTACCATGCCCTATACGCATTTAGGAATATCATTTTATTAAAAGACTTGCTTCACCCCCACTCTGCGCTAAACGTTGCGTCTTAGTGCCACCAAAGTGCTCAACGTATGAAAACGTACATAAGTATCTGCGTTTTCGCGCCTAAAATGTAAGTATCATTTTTTTTCGTTACTCGTCATTTTCTCTTTCATTGCCATGGGTAGGTATAACTAATGTTTTTGAAAGATTGTCTTCTTGTAGAGGTATTCAATAGAACACTATTTCTATTGTGGATGTATGTTTAGTATTTAATTATTCGAATAATAAATAAGTTATAAGTAATTTGACATTTTTGCCTTGTTTTTCATTGCCATGCTTTCATTTTCATGGTTTCCGTGGCCAAAATTTGCTATGGAAATGAAAAAACAGCCACTAAAATGAAAAGAAATTCATTGCCGAGACCTGATTTTTCATTTTCATGGCATAGTCATTCACTTCCATGGCCTGGTGATTCATTTCCGTGGTTTAGTGTTTCATTTCCATGATCAATTTTTTCATTGCCATGGTATGATTAAATCTAAAGTATTACAGTAATAGCGAATAACAGTACAGGTCTCATGGAATTTTTACGTATTTAACAAAATCATGCTTTCAAGCTTACTATGAGCTCTTAGTTAATACAAGGTATTATATGACGTGAAATGCGTCCAGTTAAATTAACTGATAAACTTGTATTGGCGCCTAAACCCTCAACTTCAACAACAAAAACTATCCATACTGCCTCACTTCCCCAGTTTGATACTACAATTTTAGAAAATTATGGTTCTAATATTTTAAATTGTAGTGGCGCTAGTGTACCATCATGTTCACTGATATGTAATGTAGACTCAGAAGTTTTAAAAGAGTTGTAAAATCTGGAACCATCGGAGAAAACCGAACACAGAAAACCAAAATAGGCATAAGTAGTGATTCAGATGAGAGTTTGTCTATATTCGATAATATAAAAGCTAGAAAAAAAACTACTTTCTTTACCCAAAGTGACACCGAAGATGAAGAGATTTTTCAAATAAAACTTAATAAAAAAGACACCGATAAATAAAAATATATATTGACTGATGATTCTAATATACTTGCTATTTTCTGACCAAATTTCATGTTGCTTAATTTCTTAACTATAAAAGCAAAAAAAGTTCCTAACTAAATGTGATTTACATAGGCATACAGATAAGTGTAAGTTAGTTGTAAGTTAAACGTGAAATAAACATTCGCCTAGATTGTGTTCTGAGTTAGATAGGAGATACGATTATACTCGTATTTATTGTACCTTAAGGGATATATATTTTAGTGCTCATTATTCTAAAACAATGTGATATGCAAAAAAGTACCTTTGCATATTTTGTTGAATTTTGTTATAAATGTACGCCAAAAATATTCCTGACTAAATGTGATTTACTTTGGGATACAGATAAGTGTAAGTTAGTTGTAAGTTAAACTTGAAATAAACATTCTCCTAGCTAGGTTTTATTCTCAGTTAGATAGGAGATAAGATTAGACTCGTGTTTACTGTACCTAAAATGACATATATTAGTAGATACTTATTATTCTAAAACATTTTGATAAGTCAATTGTGATATGCAAAAAAATACGTTTGTTATCTAAGTTAATACAGAAGTTTATAAATACTTAATAGTGAGTATTATTAAAACGCTGATTCTTGGTGTAAGAGATACTAACAGTAGTTATTTGGTTTTTAAATTTGAAAGCCTAATTTGTTTTTTTTATATACTATAAGTGTACACACCATGTTTATCACTTAATTGCACTTGTTAAAGATTATCCATACGTTTTAAGCTTATGACTTTTTATATTTACTTAACAAAAGATGAAAAATAAGATAATTATAGTATTACTCTTTTTGATAATAATGGGCTGTGATTATTGCCAGTAAAACGTCCTCTTTGTTCTTAAATTTGTCTTTTTAAAATAATTGACAATTCAATTAAAGTAGACACTCACTGCAAAAAAAATAATGTCTGAATATGGCTTTCTCATTGTGAGATATACAATTTTAAAAGGATTTTCATTCCCGTAGTACAGATCTTTCATTGCCGTAGACGCTTGATTAATTTCCGTGCACGCGTGTTTCATTTACATGTACTCGTGTTTCATTGCCATGGCATTGAATTTTTAATAATTTAAATCTCGCTAGTTTTATAAGTTATCTGCTGGATATTAAGATATAATGTATAAATTATCGAAAACTTCAATAATATCGATCAAAAATAAATAAAAACCTTGATTTAAAGAAATCCACGGAAATCAAGATTTTAACGGTCTTGTTGAAATCCACCCAATAACTTCTCCCGTTTTCCCAAAATTTCCCAAAATCACCCTTCACTACTCTGCTGAAAAGTATACTATAACCTGCCCGGGAGTATGAAGAATAATTGTGCCAAGTTTCGTTAAAATCCGTCGAGTAGTTTTTGTTTCCATAGGGAACAAACTGACAGACAGACAGACAAAAATTTTACTGATTACATTTTTGGCATCAGTATCGATCACTAATCACCCCCTGATAGTAGATTATAATTGAATCGTTGTAAATTTATATTACTTACGAATGATAAGTAATCCCATCATTTTAGTAGTTTTTCCACTATAGTTTGTGCAAAATCTCATCACACACGACGGCATTCTCGATTATTTTTTTATAAACAAACACGCCAAAACAGGTGAACGATTGCAACGGCAGCTAGTGTGCGACTTAAGTCAGATGAGCCATTTAGCCCGTTTTTTAAGTGCCACTTATGAGCACACATAACTTATCTACGGTTTTTTATTAGTACATCTATGACGTTAATGAACAAATTATTCAGAAGTGGCTGAAAAATTTCGAATTATGAATCTCTGGCTAAAACTTTTTTGGGCCTTGTAGCTGCGAGTATATATGAGTGAGCTTAAAAATTTTAAAATAAGACCGAATCTAGTTTTTAAGCCTAGCCGTTTGTGGTCAAGCAGAGCTCCGTGCTTCGGAGGGCACGTTAAGCCGTCGGTCCCGGCTACTATCACGGTAGTAGTCGTTAGTCGGTCAACTCGCAATTTGCCAGCGTGGTGGACTAAGGCCAAATCACCAGACATATACCCTCGAGCCCCTTGGTGGGGACATGTATGGGCTGTGAGAGTGAGCTTGTTTTACTGAGCAACCAAAACTGATTAGAATATTAATTACACACTAGTGGGTAACCCTGGCGCGACTACGTCGCGTCCTATAAAATGAGTTTATTTTGAAATTTTCCGACCAATCACGGCGCAGCTCTTTTGAATTTCTAGTGAATTTTTCTGATTGGCCGGTTTGAAAAAATTCCGACCAATCACAGCGCATCTCTGATCGACTAAAGTTTGCGCGCGCTTATGACACTCAAGCAAAGTCTATGGGCCAAAATCGAAACTTTGAAATTCTGTAACTTAATCCAGTTACATCAGATGTCTGAATATTGTGCACACCACGGCCGCAAACTGTACAAAACGATACCTGAACCAAATTTCTAGCTTAACTCATCGCGTCACAGGCTTCCGGGCAAGAAAGAAGCTTACAGAAATAATATATAAAGATATTTTTTACCTTAAAAACACCGTATAGAAGCAGACAACTGACGGACATCTTTTTTAAAACTCTCACGATTGCTATTGGTACCTTTGGTAGCTCTGCTTCGGGGAAATGTTTTTCCTTCCACTGTGGATTTATTGCTGCGATTATATATAGAATGGCATATATAGCTGGTGTAGATATCTGAAAAATAAATCTTGGATCATTTTTTAACTGATTCAAGACTAAAAACCGTGTAGTATGGGTAATAGCACTACCCCATTTCTTCCCGTGCGTGTACGTAAGAGGTGACTCAGGGTATTGGGGCTTTTGATTGGATTTTTGGCCGATACAGTTGGAGACCTATCACCAACAACCTTTATTTTATCATCTTCTAAAAGTGGCTGTAAATTTTCAAATTTCTCAGCTCTTGCTACCCTATCTAGGGATTTATAGCCGTAAGTATATATATGTTAGAAAAAATCAAATGTCACAACGTATATATTCGAATACAATGTCACATGACAGAGTTTGCAAAGCGATAATCAGTTATCTTTAAACAAACAATTATCGGTTCCCTTTTCGACTGACAATTATCGAAAAATTCCATTAAATTACCGATATCAAAAAACGTTTAAATCATTAACATTCAAGTTTCAGCGGCTCTTTTGGTTTTGGCCAAAAATGATCGAAACTTTAGCCGAACCCGAAACAAATTTTGAAATTGAATTAATTATTTTTTCTCGCGGCATCGTTTAGTGACCCTGGCTACCTTTCTTATTTACTAGCTTTCTTTGGTTATTGTCGTGCGACGTCCAGACACTTCGTCAATGTCGCCCGACGCAAATTCTTAAAGGCTTCCCCGCATTTTGCAGCTATTGCGTTCACTCTTACGTCTAATTTACTGAGAGTGACAGAGACTGAAAATCGCGCGCGCAAAAATAATTTATTTTATTTAGTTTTATTGAATAACAATAATGTTGATATGAAGGCCGCCCTGGCTTGGCATAAGTAGTATTACTAAGCAAAATCGGATAGAGGGGGAAAGGAAACCTTAATATTCGACATTTCACACGTGTGACTCTCTGACTACAGACGGCAGTCCAAGGTAAAATTGATCCGGTAAAAAAAATATATGTATATAAAGAGCCGTTTATTGACGGTCCGTTCTCCGGTGATAAAAACGGACGTCTACAAGCGGAACAAGGTGATCAAGGGAGGTTCTAATTTGGGGTTCTACGACCTCGCTGGTTAAGTCGGTGTCTGCGGTGGTATGTTCCTTGTCCACCAGCGCTGGCTATGACCTAGCGGGTGATCGGGTCAACACAATGTCACTTGATGTCCAAAACTATTAGTACCTCTGCCAACCTGTTAGGGATATACAACGTGAACTTTTGAGTTTGTAACGTTATATCTGACTCCTGGGATGCTGCGTCGACAAGGGCAGCTCAACGGCAAGGGGCTGCGACCCCGGGAAGCCTGCGCCGGCAAGGGCAGCTCGACGGCAAGGGGCGGCGACTCCAGAAGGGTAAAATTTAAAGGTGTATAAATTAAAATTTTCCTTAAATCCTTTTCAGAATAAGTGTCTGATAAAAAGAATAAGTCAAACAGCAAGAACTGTTCTAATTAATACTCCACATCTCACATACATAACACAAAATGTACATCACAAGTTCAGTAAATAAACATAATTGTATTGTCACGAAAATCCAAAGTGTATACCAAATTTCATATAAATCGATTGACAGGAAGGGGGTGAAATTTGAATTACTAAATTTACCCTACCCAAAAATATGAATAAAACAAACGGGGCAAGCTAAATAAAACCGTTTCAAAATATAATCATAATCAAAACTTACCAAGAAAATAGAACCTAGTATAAGGCAATAAGTTCTTAACGAGATACAACAACATTTCTCCTGAGCATTCTCTTCACTCTCTTCCATGATTAATAGCGTGAATATAATCAAGTATTGCACTACTACTATTTAAACTACTTGATGATTTTTTATCAGTATAATGCTTAAATTCTTTAAAAAAATATGTAAAATAATATTTATCAAAACCACAAACAACAAAACAACAAACAATATAGAGTTATTTAAACTTCAGCACCAAAGAGAATAACGCGGAGAACACTCTACACACATACTCACGGATATATTTCCGTGTAGTGCCGGCTTAGAATGTCGCTAACCCTATCTATCCAAGGGTGTTGTAAGAGGCGACTAAGGGTATTGGGGCTTTTCATTGGATTTTTGGGCGATGCGGTTGGAGACACATCACCAAAAACCTTTATTTTACCGCCTTTTCCCGACTCAACTCCCAAAAGTGGCTGAGGAATTTATAATTCCTTGGCTCTGGCCACCCCTTCTAGGGAATTATAGCCGTAAGTATATGTATGTATGTGTGTCACGGACATAGTCGCAAAAAACTAGAAACTCCTTAGCCAAATTTGGGAATTGACGGCAGATAAGATGGTAGAAATAAAGTAACATTGGTGATGGGTCTCCAACCGCATCGCCCAAAAAGCCCTTAGACGCCTCTTACGACATTCTTCAATCTTCATTGTCATTATCTCATTCTTCAAAGTATTGGTATATTTGTGAGCAGAAATATTTAATTGGTAAGCTAAAATTGATAGTTGGACAGCAACTTGTGTTCAGCAAATATTAATAAATCAGTCTGCAAAATATATCATTCTGAACAGCAATAATTTTTTTTTGTACAGCTGTGTATTTATCAAAGCTGCAATGAGTGAACTATAGTTAATTAAATTTTGGTAAGCACTCAGACAATAAGCATAAAAATCAGTTTAGTGCCGCTAAAATTAGTCTAGCAAATCATAAATAATTATCATACTTAAAAAGCACTAAATTGGCGCATCACTTACTGATGAGTCATTTATTTATTCTCTCTCAGTAAGTATGTTACTTTTAGTATTATAGCAGAGATATTTTGATGGAATAATAAAGAAGCCGTTTTAGTTTTATAATTATTATATTCAAGAAACAGTAACATTTTTTTTATTTATTGTGTAATTAATGCTCGTTTTGCCTTTGAAGGCCGGCCACGTTTCCTCTTTTCCCCTATGGGAATATTCTTTGCTTCATGTGGAGGCACCACATGCGTCGGCTTCCGGTCCGCCCACTTTTAACGAACATTGCTAATTTTTCAATAAATACGCAAAACAATTATTTAAATTGCCATCCAAATTTAAAATTTGCTATACAGTCAAATAAGTTGCGTGTAGAAATGTTTTCTCTGCTAACGGAATGTATAACCTTGCTGCCCAAGTAATTATTCTTCGAGTGACTGTTTATTTCGCAGATACATAATAAAACTCGCTACCAGTTTGTGTATAAATTACAGACCATTTTCGTGATTATTTACAGAACACGAATTGCAGCCTGATTTTAATTATTGCTAACAAAATCTTTGTATGCTAACCACATGATTTATTAGCGGTTATTTCTTGCAAACCTAATTTTTAAATGGCATACACAGTAATTACTTCTCGTAAAATATATACTTACTTATACTCACGCCCATTATTCCCATTGGGGTAGGCAGAGACTATCGATCGCCACTTAGTACGATCTTGACAAACCTTTCTGCTTCCCTTACATTCATTATTCTTCTCAAACATGCTCTTTTATTCTTTTCACTTCGGACCCCCGCCTGTTGAACTGTTAAATAACTTATACAAAACAAATTATACAACAAACAGGAAAAAAACACAGAACATAAGCCTTACACTTTATTTTAATCTTACATTACACAATAACTCGACATGCTTATTTAAACTTATAATCATAACAGTTTGCAACATTGAACAACCCTTTGAATAACTCATACTACATTTAACTAAGCATAAACATGAGATAATTACCCACTTAACCATGTAACACGTAGGATAAAAACCAACTGAACGATCAAAGACTTAACTTACGCATGACTGACTTATGTGACGTCATATTTCAAAATGGCCGCCTAGACCATAGACCAATAGATGTACCCGACGAGGCATGGACAATACGGTTTGCAACCTTCTTTGATCAGGCCTCTGTAGGTTTCCGAATGAGTGGCTGAGCTGTCAAAGGGTTGGCGGGCTAAGACTTATTTATAACATTATTATGTGTGTCATGCAAATGCTTTGATGTTATATAATTTTATTGAAATATTATGTGGAACGGAAAATTATTACATATCACTATTTGATCGTTTGATGAATAATATTATATTGATTAATAGATATCAGACGTACTCACAGCTATATTTAAAAACATATTTTGAAAATATGAAAAAAATTGAATAAAATGAATTTGAATTTAAAGAGTTTCTTTGTTGCTTCTTCTCTTTACGAACACCTTCCAAAGCAACGGATTAATGAGTAAATTTAAAATTTTGGCGATTAAAAATTTTAACTTATTTTTAAAAATACTTTTTTTATTTTTTTTTTACTTTTAAATAAATTTTAAGACGGGGTAGGCAAAACTTTTGAATTAGAAGTTAAACAGACACTTTTGTAAGTTAAATGAGAAAACTGAAGGTTGGTGATGAATCTCTTGTCACATCGCTATAATGTTTTAAAAAGCCTCAAAATACTGACTCGCCTTTTATGACGTCATGGGAAAAACATATGGGTAGTGTTATTCTAAGCCGCCACTTAATAGCTTAGCAGACGAACAAGTACAAATAAACAGAGTTTAAAAAATTCTGAGACTTATTGAAAAGTTCAGTGAAAACCGCATACATACATATAGTCACTCATTTAGCTTGCATTGGGGTAGGCAGAGACAACATGGAAACTAAGAGTAAAAATATTCTCTATCACCAACCACTCCATATTTAACTATTTTATCCCATTTAATTACTCTAATCCTCAAGCTCTGGCTAGTAAAGGTGGTTTTTTTAGTTAGTTGGTTGAGTTGGTTTTTAGCCGTGACGTGAGTGAAAAGATTATAATAGCTTAACCATTGCATACATACATACATAAACTCACGGCTATAAATCCCTAAGAGGGGTAGCCAGAGCTAAGAAATAATAAATTCCTCAGCCACTTTTGGAAGTTGAGTGGGGAAAAGATGGTAGTACAAAGGTTGTTGGTGATGGGTCTCCAACCGCATCGCCCAAAAATCCCTTAAAAAGCCCCAAGTCCGTTAGTCGCATCTTACGTACACCCACCGGAAGAAATGGGGTAGTGCTATTCTAAGCCGACACTACATCTTATCCATTTTTTTTATATATATGTCGTAGGATGATTTGATGTTTAGGTTTTTTGCAAAAAACCTAGGGATTTTGCAAAAATCCGGATAATTAGACAACGGTTATAATATTTTCTAATCTTACTAGGTTTTTTGCAAAAAAACTAGTTGGTTTAGTAAGATTGTACTTCTTTAATGCTGATTGGCTGATTTCTGATTGCTCGCCTACACTACACTTCTTCTGATTGGTTCGTCATTGTGGTATTGAGATATTATAGCTAGAGTTATAAAGGGTAAGAAATGACAATACTTATTTGACACTAGGGATTAAATATATTTTTTTACTCTTTTGATGGAGTAAAATTACAATCACGTTCGGACATATTATACACAGATCAAGTTACCCCAACCTAAGTAACACTTGTATTATGGGATACTTACTCAGCGATATATTTAATATATACAAATATATATAACAACTACTATATAATAATACACATATGCTCATCACATAAATGTTGCTCTCAGCGGGGATCAAACCCGCAACCTCCAGACCGAAAAGCTTGTCACCTATCCACTCGGCCACGGACGTCTTCAATATAGGTGGGAACAATAAAGTAAGTACGTTTTAAATTGTAGTATTAACCCTCAAGCACTGACACCTTGTTTTTTGTCATTAGTACTGATGTAGGTCCCTGAGACTCCCATAGAGAAAAACATTAAAATTTTACCAAAAGAAATAATTTTTATAATGAATTATTTATTAAACTTTTAAAGAGAGTACAGATCAGTGTTTTAACATTAAATTATAAAACATTTTAAACAAATTTTAAATTTTAAAGGAACTTTCAATATCAACACTATTTAAATGCACATTTTCAGTTCTTAAACTAAATAAAATAAAAATAAAAAATATATATATTTTCTTAAATCAACAAAAACATAATCTTATCTTACTAGTCTGTAATTCAGCCTTATTTTTTAACAATTGAGAACACAAAAAAAATATGACTTTAGTTAAACTTTACTTCATTTTTGGATAATGCAATTAACACATGCTGGCCTCGAGCAACTTAAACAAATAGGAAGTTTGCAAAATGTGCATACATATAGTGTCTTCCTCTTTTTTTTATAGTCGCATATATTGCAGTACTTCCTTTTTGCAAGTTTTTCATTCTCTGGATTGATTTGTTGAGCCTGTCGAGGCTTGTTTAAAATTTGTGAAATAGTGAATTTGATGTGTTCAGGGACGTGAGGATTAGATAATCTGCTCTCCATATGGTTTTGAACTAGCCCTTTTGCTATATTTTTTATAAATCCTGATCGTTTGTATGACTGTCCGGAAAGAACATAAGAATTAACTGAAGCGATATCCAAAATACGGAAAAACATATTACGGGGCCAACGTCGTGTTCTTCTTTTGCAAGTCATCTTTGAACATTTCTCATCAAGAGCATCGACGCCTCCTTTAGTTGCTAAGACCATGATCCAAGGGCTCAATATCATCTGCAGCAGTTTCCAGTTCCGTGTCGGACAGACTACATTCAGAATCGTCTTGAGACTCCATGACCTCCACAACAAAATTTTCGTCGATGTCCGAATCACCGCTAAAATCATCATCTCCTTCACTAAAAAACCACTCTTCTAATATTGCAGCTGAGGAAGGGCCTGACAAGTTAATTTCACGTGGATGCCGTGAGCAAGAAGTACTTGGTTGCTCAGAATCCATCCTAAAAATAAAATTAATATTGTTACAAAATGTTACGTACTCAATGACATAGGACTGTGGGACCTACAAAAAAATTTCAAACTTCGATTCTTACCTCAAATATGCGCGAAGCGGCCCGTCCTCTTCACTGCTCGCGGCGTACTAACGAACTTGAAGGTAGACAAAAGTACAACACGATCCGGTGCAGTAGAGCGAGACAGCGAGTGTTTTTTTTCGGCGCGGGAGTCTAATAGACCTATATCAGTGCTTAAGGGTTAAGGTATTATAGCTAGAGATGTAAAGGGAAATGACAATACTATTTTTATACTTAGGAACTTTTCTGACTTAAATTAAAATAACAATCAAATTAAATGTAGGGAGGAACAATGAAGTAAGTACGTCTTAATTAACAACCAATCAGAGATGACGTGTTTATGGGGCACTGCAATCGACCAATCAGTGTACAGTATTCATAAAAACTGACATTTCGTTTCGGAGTCATACTATACCAACTAGTTTTTATGCAAAAAACCTAGTAAGATTAGAAAATATCATAACCGTTGTCTAATTATCCGGATTTTTGCAAAACCCCTAGGCTTTTTGCAAAAAACCTAAACATCAAATCATCCTACGACATATATAAAGCTAAGCAGACGAATAAGTACACATAAACAGAGTTTAAACAATTCTTAGACATATTGTTCAGTGAAAACCACATACATATGTGGGAGTCATGTTAGAGCGCACACTACTGCGGACTCAAACGCATATAGCAGCGTCTCACTCATATTCCTACATCGCGGAGTGTAAATGTTTTTCGAGTTAAGCATAGATACAAATTATAAGTTGGTACACAGCAGGGTGTACTGGCCAGTATATCTTTGCTGTTTCCACAGTGGTGACCCCTCGATAAGAACACACGCTTCTTTCTACTACATTTCTCGATCTACCCGCAACTTCTATTCCTCGCTTACCTCACCACACCATTCATTCAGCAGAGCATCTACAGGCATGCAATCACCGGCCTCATTGCTCACACTGAATTTGGTAATTGGTTATAGGTACCTCCTAGCTTTGATATCGTCGTATCGACTAGGAGGGGAGTACTGTGGGAGTCATGTTAGAGCGCACACTACTGCGGACTCAAACGCACATAGCAGCGTCTCACTCATATTCCTACATCGCGGAGTGTAAATGTTTTTCGAGTTAAGCATAGATACAAATTATAAGTTGGTACACAGCAGGGTGTACTGGCCAGTATATCTTTGCTGTTTCCACACATACATATATATATAGTCATTTAGCTTGCATTGGGGTAGGCAGAGACAACATTGAAACTAAGAGTAAAAATATTCTCTATCACCAACCATAACATAACATGACATAAACGTTCACGCCGAATATCCCCGGAGGGGTTGGCAGAGGTACTAATACTTCTGAACATCACGTGACTTTGTCACCTGGTGTTCAGAGTACCCACGTTTTGCATGGACAGTGTACTCACGTGATAGGGGGCAGACCTATCGCCGTTTTGTACGAATACGCTGTCACATGACTAAGTACAACTCAGCCATGTGGGTTTCCTCACGATGTTTTCCCTCACCGTTAACAACCATGATAAATTAACCAACGTTTATGTTTATGTTTATTATGTTATGTTACATATGTCTTTATAAAAGACAAATTGGTGTAGGCTCGACCCGGGATTGAACACTAGTCGCTTGCACGATAACCGAGTGTTCTACCCACTGGGCTATCACCAACCACTCCATATTTAACTATTTTTAACCGACTTCAAAAAAGGAGGTTCTCAGTTCGATTGTTTGTATGTATGTATGTTTGTATGTATGTATGTATGTATGTATGTATAATTGTCCGCGATTATCTCGAGTTTGGCTTAAGCTATTTGGATGCGGTTTTCAGGACAGTATTTGTTACATTTAGGAGAAGGTTTTAGTGCCTTAACCGACCAAAAAAAGAAAGGAGGTTCTGTGTTTGACCTGTATGTATGTCTGTTGGTCCGCGATTATCTCACGTTTGGCTTAAGCTATTTGGATGCGGTTTTCAGAAAAGTATTCGTTACATTTAGGAGAAGGTTTTAGTGCCTTAACCGACCAAAAAAAGAAAGGAGGTTCTGTGTTTGACCTGTATGTATGTCTGTTGGTCCGCGATTATCTCACGTTTGGCTTAAGCTATTTGGATGCGGTTTTCAGAAAAGTATTCGTTACATTTAGGAGAAGGTTTTAGTGCCTTGACCGACCAAAAAAAGAAAGGAGGTTCTGTGTTTGACCTGTATGTATGTGTGTTGGTCCGCGATTATCTCACGTTTGGCTTAAGCTATTTGGATGCGGTTTTCAGAAAAGTATTCGTTACATTTAGAAGATGGGTTAAAAGTTCTTTAACCGACTCGAAAAAAAGGAAGTTTCTTAGTTTGAAATATAAGTATGTATGTAAAGTTATCAATACTAGACAGATATTTATCAATATATGTTATTAAAGTTTTTTTATTAGTAATAAACAGAGTTACTAAATTATTGAACAAAAAAGTATATAAAAACATGAATAAATTACTCTTAATTATATTAAAGAAAAAAATATATATTGCAACATCATGTTTTTCATCCTGGTCTTTTCAATCAAGGCGCTTTCGTCATGGGGAATTTCGCGCTTTCGGAATGGTCTTAACCATTTAAGTAATTTCTTTGTATCTATATCACTTAAAGCCATCTCATCAAGGGATTTTACTCGACTCAACGCTACATATATATAAGAGTGTTTCTTCGCATTTGTGATAGGTGAACTTCTCTTCGCTCATCTGTTTCGGCAGCAAGAGCAGCACGCTGACGATCTCTCTCATTCTGAAGGGCAAGCACGAGTTATCGACACGATAACGGTTAGAATGAGATGGCAGTATACGATACTAAGTAAGTGCGTAAAAGATGGCTGCTTTATCCCACGCGATAACTAGTTTAAATACGGCTCGTGCTTGCCCTGCTGAAGTCTTTGTTTTTTTTCGATGGGTGTTTCGTTCTCCCTTACGCGACTTTTCCTTAAAGCATCCTTTGCTTTTCTAACTAGGCCCGCAGGTAAACAAAATAGTAACAAGTAAGCTAAAGTCATAATAACAAATATTATAACTACCTGTTAAAAAAACTATAAAATAAACGGACAGTAAAACTTATCTCTCAAAAACTATCACTAATTCACTAAAAAAACTCAGAGTGATTTAAGAACTTATCACTAAAAAGTATAAAATAAAAAACAAAAACAAAAACTTCAAATTAAAAACTAAACAGAAAAATTAAATATTATTATTTTTTTTTTTAAAAAAGAACCGCCTTCAAAAATCCAACTGAAAAGTATAAAATAATTTTTATTTATTTTATTATGTACAACTCTATTCAACTTCTTCTTTTTGAAGTCGGTGCCAAACAGACAAATCCAAAATGAAAATTGCTACATAGAGAAAACCATACGAATAATAAATCAATCGATAGTGCCTCAACAACAGTAGGTAACACAATCGCGCTCAAAAATCAAGAAATTTCTTCCGCTCGCAACGACGTCGTTTTATAAAGGATGGAATTGGGGGACAGTGAGCGGTGCTTAGCCTGGTGTGCAAGCGTCGCACTCCGCAGAGAAATTATCATAATATACATGTCACCGTAAAACTGTAAATACTAGTAAATTATAATTTTAGATAGATAGCGAGATAGTAAACTAACGTTAGGTTAGGTTATGTAAGATTATCAGATTTCAAACTAACGGAATTAACAATTCGACAGAGACATGCATGCACCGAGTTGGCACAACCAATACTTCTAACACTTTGTAAAAAGACGATCGAGAATCTAAATCACTACATAGTATAAAACAAAGTCGCTTTCTCTCTCCCTGTCTGGGATATACGGACATCCTTATGTATACTTTAATCTGTAAAACTACGAAATGAATTTTAATGCGATTTTTTTTATTAATTGATTAAAAAGGAAGGTTTATAAGGATGACATACGCTGATGGGGTGGAGAACTCACTCAACTTGGGCGGGCCACTAATATTCATTCTTCTTTGTCATGAAAATTGGTTTGGCACCGACTTCAAAAAGAAGAAGTTGAATAGAGTTGTACATAATAAAATAAATAAAAATTATTTTATACTTTTCAGTTGGATTTTTGAAGGCGGTTCTTTTTTAAAAAAAAAAATAATAATATTTAATTTTTCTGTTTAGTTTTTAATTTGAAGTTTTTGTTTTTGTTTTTTATCCCATTTAATTACTCTAATCCTCAAGCTCTGGCTAGCAAAGGTGTTTTTTTAGTTAATTGGTTCAGTTGGTTTTTAGCCGTGACGTGAGTAAAAAGATTATAATAGCCCATTATTTTCTATATATATTTAAATCAATGCCAATTTTTCGTTGTAATGTAATAAACTAATAACTCAACAATGCTTTTACCGACTTGGAAAATTTTGGCTTGAATTATTCTTGGATGTCCAAAGTAAAAAACTATGAGGATAATATTAAAAACATTGTATTTCTCTTCGCATAACAGAGACCCTGGGCGGGTCGGCTAAATATCACAATTTGGTGACAGCCATCAAATTAATGTCAATGAGAGGTTTTCCTTTTTTCTTTTTTTCATCTTCCCTGTTCTCAGGATAGATGGCGCCAGACTTGCTATGTTACTGGTAGGAACGGAACGTCACACCGTTTTTCACACTTGGATCTTTGACTATGAACACTATAGACAGAGTCATAATGCAACGGGAGAGTACCTCTTTTAGAAAGCAATATTTTTCCCTGTAATGTTGCGATCTCTAGAAAACAATTACCCCAAAATACTATAATCACCATTCTAAAAGCTAAAATAATATAGTAAAGGTTTACTGTTTACTATATTATTTCCTGCAATCATATAATTATACATACTAGCTCCTAGTATTATACAATCTTTTTTGTTTAATTTTACCATTTATACTGATGTTTAATACACCGTGAAATCTAAAGCATTGTACTAACTTTCAGGGATGAATCTTCCCATGATTACGAATAAATTTTTGTACGGGACTAACTTTGTTACTGGACAAAAAAAAACAGCTGTTCCATAAGTGCAAGTTATGTAAATATCATACGGGTCATCATGGGTATAGTGGGGTCTATGTTTGTATTTTGAAAAATAAAAGACAGCACTATTTTGTACATGAGTTTTATTGCATTATTTACTATTGACCTTTAAACAAAATCAGTTTCGTGTGAAAATTTCGAATTCATTCGTCTATTTCAGTCACATTTTTCAAAAGATGATGTATTCGTACATCTAAGTATATTATATTTGGTTGATTTCCAATTGCATCTTCCAGTGGCCGCAATCCATTTTCCTCGTAGATTCGGGTCTTTAGGAAAACTGTAATGAATACGAAGAAATTAAATAAATATAACAAATTTATTACTTACTAATTCCGTAGATAACAATTGGAAATCATTCAGCGTCGCTATAGCGCGACGAAATTCATAATATACTCACTCATTAACATCAGTTTACTAATTTGAAAATTTTACCCTAACGACAGGGTAGGATGAAAAACGTGAATTATGGGAACACTGAGATACTGCATATTTTAGGTTATGCTATTGAAAAATTGCTCAAAATAACTAAAGAAAATGCTAGTAATTTAATTCAACGTAATTAACATTTGAATCACTTTTTTTCTGATCGCGCAATGTATTTATTATGTATTTATCTGTAGAAAAACATTAAAAAACTCACTCACTTCAGAAAGTCAATCCTTCGATGTGTTTTTCGCTGCGGCTTCCGCAGCCAAGCACGCTACACCCAACCATACCTCACTAAATAATAAGTTTGACTAATAGAGTCTCTTTTATCACAATAACAATATACAAATGAATAAAATCTTTCTCAAAATCAAAAGAAAACCAAAATCGCTCACAAATCGACGCTTTGTTTGTCAAGCTTTAAAAGCGTGACATCAACAAAACGGGTTACGCGATAGAGATGACAATAAAGATTTTGTGTCTCTTTTTAACATATAAGAACTTAAATAAGGGCTTCTCTTTTTAAAATGGATGACGTAACATCGCTCTATCTATAGTGTTCATAATCAAAGAATCACCATTAAAAAATTACAATGTTAATCTATGGAAAAATTACGCAAACAATGCCAGCGCGTGAAAATAGAATTTTTTCATATTCGATCGTCCTAAAGTCCGTTTGCGCTCCGACAATTGGTGATTTTTCGAGTCTCGAGTTCTAAAACATTTTTTCCAAAAGAATTTTGAACGAAAAATTTCTTAAACATAGTCTTTTTCAAACAAAATAGCTATTTAGCTATTTAGATATGTTTTTTCACAATAAAAATCATATTCCACATCACGCGTTTAGGTAAACCAACAAGTATAATCAAAGAATCATAACAAATTGCATAACAATGCTTGTTGAGATATTTGTAGAATAATTCGTTCAACGATAAGTAATATCTGAGAATCAGGCAATTGCTCACTTCGCTCCTTTTATTGGCATCCGACGGTCCCATGCCAACCTAGTATAAGTTACTCTATGGTGATGTGACACATTTTTGTAAAGTTCACATTGGCGAAATTATTGTGGCAACACGATTGAGGCCACGAAGAAAAAATTGAAGTAAGTAACGTAGTTACATCAACGCCATCTACAGAGCTCTAGGAAACTATGTTGTTTTTTTTATTTCTCGAAAAGAAAACCTCTCAAGAATGTTTGACAGCACGAAGTCTGTCGGGTCAGCTAGTACTAAATGAAAGTCCAGGCTAAATAGTAAATGATATATTTAATTAACAAATATTGTAGTAATGCTGCGAGACGCACGACCCACAGCTGGAGTACATGTAGGAGTGGGGGACCAGGATCACTGTCTCGTCTCTCCTGTGGTATACCTGTAATAAAAAAAACATACATACATACATATACTCACAGCATTATCCCTAGAGGGGTAGCCAGAGCCAAGGAATTAGAAATTCCTCAACCACTTGGGAACAAAAAGGTTGTTGGTGATGGGTCTCCAACCGCATCGCCCAAAAATCCCTTAAATGCCCCAATACCGTTAGTAGCCACCGGAAGATATAGGGTAGTGCTATTCTAAGCCAACACTAAACAGCAATACAGTATTGAAAAATTCATTATATTTTCTGAATATAAGATGGTGTGAATATTGAGATGGTGTGGACATATGAAAAGGATGGATATAAAAATTGGCAAAGGATCGACCACGGAGGAAATTTCACCTCAACAAAACTCCGAATCTGTAGTAAACTTGGTATACAGTTGAAATTTGAAATTAAAAAAAAATAAGATTTATCTTTTCAATTTTTTATGGTTATTTTTCATTTATGGTTATTATTATTTATATATGGTTATATTATATTATTTATGGTTATTATTTATATTTATGTTATTTATGGTTATTATTATGGTTATTATTTATTATTATTTATGGTTATTATTCACTTATTTACTTTTCACTTTTTTCACCTTTTCACTTTGATATAAATGTTTTTTTTATTTAATTTACACTGTTAAATTAAAAATAAAATGTTTCTAAAAAGGCAGTCGCCCGTAGTCTGAGGAAATCTAAGAGTGTGTATAAAAAGGTAATATTAATGTAAATGACTCTTAAAAGGATTGCACGGGTCGTACAAAGTGGCGATCGATGTTTTCTGCCTACCCCATGGGAACTAATGGCGTGAAATTTTTTATGTTTGTTTGTGTGTAGTGTCGGCTTAGAATAACACTACCCTATTTCTACCCATGGGTGATCGTAAGAGGCAACTAAGGGTATAGGGGCTTTTAAAGTGATTTTTGGGCGATGTGGTTGGAGACCCATCACCAACAACCTTTATTTCACCATATTTTCCCCACGCAACTTCTAAAAGTGGCTAAGGAATTTCTAATTCCCTAGCTCTGGCTACCCCTTCAAGGGATTTATTCACGGCTATAAATCCCTTGAAGGGGTAGGGGTATATCCCAACTAGCAAAATATATCGAAAGAAAGTCACCAGCACGTTTCCGTTGCAGCGATTAGTTGTAAGATGGACCTCGAAAATGTCGTATGAAAGCTCTATGCACGTTCTTTCAATGCGATTTGGGCGCACAATTTTCAGCTTTAAGTGCAGTAAAAATTGTAAGATTATCATAGCAATAGCTAAATAGTCGACAGATTATCGAGTAATTGCAACTCAACAGTTAAAAAGTGCTATGGAAGCCATAAGTTTGCTTTTATACCATACTTTAGCTTTACTCAAGTCGAAAAATACTCTTTCATTCGCCTTATGTGTCGTATCAAAGTAGTACTGCTGCAATCACTCGACTGTTAGATTGTATGAGTGCAACCAAGTAATGCTTGCTGTGTCAGTTAAAATAATAAGTTAACTGATTTAGGGAAGTTTGTATTTTCTACACGCGCCATATATTTTTTTATCCATCTTTAAAGGTTACGCGCTTGAGCTATTTGAAGTTTACCCGTGGATATTTTCATGTGGGAAATTAAATTTGTCGTCTATATTGTCTACATTATTATTATAATTTCCATGGGCCGCAACATTTCTGCATAATTAATGATTCAAAAATAATATTAATTTAATAGTTTAATCTCAAATGCTTTTACAGAGTATTTATTCAACTTTTAGTCGAGAAATAGTGATGCTGTTGCCATTTTACAACTAATCAGGGCGCCATGATTGTCAGTTTAGAGTTCCTCATACTAAAATATTACATTTTTATTATAAGAATAAACGCAGAAATACAATAAAAAAACTCAATAAAAGTTACAGATTCTAACGTCGGTATCCAATTAATTAAGAATATCTGTCGTTAACTTTCATTTTTATTGAATTTGGTATTAGTCATACATAAGTCAGTGTTATTCAAGAAGTATTTATTATATTCTCAAACTCACTCAAACGTTCACGCCGAATATCCTCTAAGGGATTGGGAGATGTACCAATACTTCTTAACATCACGTGACAGCGGCAACTAGTGTCCAGGGTAAGGTACCCACGTTTTGCTTGACAGCGTACTCACGTGATAATGGGCAGGCCTAAGGCCGTTTTGTACGAATACACTGTCACATGAAAAGTACAACTTAGCCATGTGGGTTTCCTCACGATATTTTCCCTCACCGTTAACAACCATCATAAATTAACCACGCACATGTCTTTTAGAAAAGACAAATTGTTGTATACCCGACCCGGGATTAGAACACTAGTCGTATGTACGACAAGCGGTGTTCTGCCAACTGAGCTATCACAAATATATATAATACCATATATATAATATATTTGTGGGTAAAAATATTTTACACTGTGGTTGCTTCTATAAATAATAATAAACGATGTTACGCATTACTTGAGTGGATTCATTATATTACCACACTTAACACAAAATATAATTATGCCTGTTGTCTTCAAAATAGTACATCAATTAAATGTGGTTTTTTTTAATTCTTAATTCTTGACTAAATTTCTAAAGCATCATGGTAACAACAGAAAATATAAAACATTTTATTTGTATTCGGATTCTAAATAACTTATAAATTTAGATCTGTCGCTGTCCTTGTACTTACGAAAGAAGTAACAGTAAATGGTTCACATAATATTAGTAGAAGCATGAATATTTTCTACGGAACCCTCCCTGATATATTTTGATCCCTCTTATCCGTTGCTGACGTAGTCTTATACGTTATAGTCTTAAGTACATTTTATTTACTTTCCGTCAAAAACCTTCACTTCTTTTAGTTTTTTTTTACCGATTATAATAGATTCTTGATATATAAAACCAATTAAGTAAAAGTATTCTCTATACTATTAAAACTCGAAGAAATGGCGTCCACTGTTCTGTAAAAGATTTTGTTCAACTATCATGCAACTTTTACGCTGTATTATGGCTTTCATACAATATTCATAGGATCCCTGGGGCTATAATAGATTATTTAAAAGCGTTTTCCTAACTTATATTTTCAAATCGAGAGATAGCCTTTCAAACAACAATTACACGACAATATGTGCTATTATAGTAACCGAGATGCTATTTTGTTGAAAGAACCGCTTTTATTCTGCATTAATGCTGTATTAATAATATATCGAAAAACGCTGTTATAAAAGCAAGTTTTACGACAAAAAAGCATTTAAGTTGCTTTCATATAGCTGTCATAAGACTTACAGTTGTATGAAGGCTTTAAGAGTTATCTTTATACGGTTATCGAGTAAACGCGATATAAATTAGTCAAGACAACGTTAACTCAACATGTTTAAAGAACTAAAAAGTGTTGGATGCTAATATATCTTGAAAACTTCTTTTATACGGCTTTTTGACAAAATACGAGCTTTCATACGAGTATCTTTCGATCTATAGTCATAAGAGAAAAATCTTATACGACTTTTTGCTAGTTGGGTATGTATGTATGTATGCGTGTATGTATGTATGTATGTGTGTATGTATGTATGTTTATGTGTATGTATGTATGTATGTTTGTGTGTATTTATGTATGTTTGTATACCTGTATACCACTGATACGGGATTGCACCTTCACTGTGTCTCCTAAGATACTGATTCTGAAATAAAAACAAAGGGTTATTGTTACGAAATTCTTCATTTCAATCATTTATTACACACATACACTGACTCACAGCCATAACATAAATACCAAAAAATGGTAGAAATGGCAGAAATGGTAGAAACCTCTCAGCTCCTCCTCAAAAAGGAGTATTGACATTCTAAGCCGGCACCACACGGCGTGTTTTATTGACAACAAATAAAAATTTTTTAAAAAAAACAGCTTATTTTCACCGCCAAATTAGTCTGTTAAAGGAAAACTAAACTACATAGAGCTTTTGAAGAAATAAGCTTTATGTTGTGAGCAGAACATTGCGCAACTCCTGGCGGTTGTAATTATAAAATAAAATATGCCTCAATGGGCACGCACACACACACACACACCATAATGTTTCATAAAAAATAACAGTCGAAATAAAGTATCTGAACTACTAAAACCTTAACAGTTACCCTGGTTAATAAATAACGTACATACATATACTCACGGCTATAAATCCCTAGAAGGGGTAGCCAGAGCTAAGGAATCAGAAATTCTTCAGCCTTTTTTGCGTGGGGAAAAGATGGTAGAATAAAGGTTGTTGGTGATGGGTCTCCAACCGCATCGCCCAAAAATCCCTTAAAAGCCCCAATACCGTTATTCGCCTCTTACGTACACCCACCGGAAGAAATGAGTTAGTGCTATTCTAAGCCGACACTACACAGCTAATATAAAAATAAATAAACGAAAGAAAAATTTACCCTGTTAAATTTACCCTGGTTCTTAACCAGGATTCGAATCTCTTACCTGAAATCAGGCAGCTGCCCCACAGGGTATTCACACCCGTACGCACACGGTACTATCTCGCCATTGAAATCAATGATCGGCACATCTTTAGCTCGATTGACTGTCACGTGGTTTCCGCCGGTGTATACTTTCAAACCACCTGACTTGGTACGGAATATTGCAAATCTGGAAAGACAATGAATATTTTAAAAATAAAGACATGCAGTGTGGTATTAGAAAAGTTCTACCCATATACTAATAAATAAAGAATAAATGAAGGAAAGAAAAATTTCGACACCGGCGGGAATCGAACCCGCGACCTCGGGTATACGCCCCGTCGCTCTGCCAATTGAGCCACCGTGTCAATGGCTGCCAGCGCGAAATTCTTATTATTTATTCTTTATTTATTACACCCCCACATGAGGTTTTCATGAAAAAAAATATTTAAATTCTACCCATATAGTCATAATAATCCTGCTGGTTTTGAAAATTTATCTTTCCTTAATTCCTTTTCCGCTTCCGGTCCTCGAATAGTAAACAGTCTTTTGTGTAACTGCACAACTTTAATAAAGTTTTAAGATAAATAGTGGTAATTAATATTTAAAACCTAACTACAAAGTAAAAGTAACCTACAAATTTACCAAAAAACACCTGTGCATCAACTAAAAACAAGAACTTTTCCTGTATATTGGCAAAAAAGGTACGATAATCAATAACCGTTATTATTTATTGCATGAAAAAACAAGAGAAAATTTGAATTTAAACAAGCAAATCACTGTTCTCATTCTGATTTTACCCGATAATGTTTATGTTATGACATATGAATTGAATTGAATTATGATTGTTTTTGATTAAGTCAAATGTCAAACTAAAAGTGGATTGACAGAAGTGGACATGACATTGACAAACATATCAACCACACTAGTGTGACCAGGTGTCTTAATAATACCAGGCAAAGAAGAGATAATTTATTCTTAAATATCGAACAAATTGTAATAAAATATATTATTATTATTATTTTTTTAAATAAAATACTGATCTCATTAAATATGAAGTGCATATCGTGTAATGGCACAAGCGATGTACCAGATATGCTCAAATGCATAAAATGCAAGAAAGTTTACCATTATAACTGCCTAAATATAACATCAGCTAAATATTTTGGACATATACTTTTGAATAAGACATCTTGGAAGTGTTCAGGCTGTGAAACAGAAGAAAATGCAGATAATGATAATATAACTGTTCGAAAAAAGAAGAGAAATAATTCATGTGGTGATTTATCAAGAACCTCATTTGAAAATGACTGCAACATATCAAACTCAACAGCTTTGAGCTATGAAAGTTTACACAGTTTACCAAACTTGACCTCTTTAGCCAACAATGATGAAATTGCTCAACTACGACAAGAGATATTAGAATTAAAAGAAAGGCTTTGTAGCGCGGACAATCAAATTGATGAATTACTTGGTGAAAATTCAAATTTAAAAGAATCTCTCAATGTAGTAAATAGGAAATATGAGACATTAAAGAAAATCTTGAGCTCAGATAATACTACTCCAATTAAAACGCCCAAATTAAAATATAAGGAAAATAAAACCGTTGGGAATAATCTTAATAAACGTTGCATTGAACATAGTCCACTAAAGTCTCCAAAGATAAAAATAGTGCAACAAAAAAATACTGTAACTGAACTGGATACAACTAAAACGTGCAGACAGACCTCTATATTAAATGAAAATAATAAAAACATCACTAGCAAACGTAAGATATGTTTTATAAGCACACTACGTGAAGGGCAAAACATCACGATGATACAAAACAACTTTGGGGATATTGCTGACTGCACACACTACCGTAAACCGAATGCCAGCATCAAGCAAATGTTGGAAGGCATTGAACACAATACTTTCGGATTTAGCAAAAGTGACTACTGCATTATAATGATAGGAGAAGAAGACTTCAACACTACTGGCGAATATATTAACACAGTTTCTTACATAAAAAGCATTGTCAGACAGATCTCTTACACTAATGTCATAATATGTCTCCCGTTGTATAAATTTGGTAACTTTAATACGTTATTTAATTGTCGCGTTGAACTTTTCAATAATTTGTTGTATATGGACTGCAAGTCATTTGACTATGCCTATATCATGGATTCAAATGAGAACCTGTTATTCAATAAATTTTATTACAACTTTAGTTCAGGTAATTTTAGAGGGAACGCTTTAAATCAAATTTATCATGAGTTAAGAGAAATTATTGATTTTAAAAATGAGGAGTTTTCGGAACAGCTTTGTCTAATAGATAATATCATTCAAAAACCTATCGTAACAGATGTTAATTGTGACCGCAACACAGATCAACAGCTTTTTCGTGAATTGCAATAACAAAAGAACCTGTGATACCAAATCTCTAATGATAATGCACCAAAATGTTTGTGGAATATCCAACAAACAGCATGAAATAGAGCTATTCCTCGATACACTTAGATGCCCCGTCAATTATATTGCTATTAGCGAACATTTTCTTAATAAAACGTCAGCACCATTATTCGCGTTGAATAATTATAATGTTATTTCGTGCAACACACGTACCAATAAAAAACGAGGAGGCTCGCTAGTAATGGCCCTAAAGGGAAACACGAATTGTGAAAACATTTTAGTAGCAGAAAAACTATATAAGGCAAACTATTTTGAAATTAGCGGTGTCAAAGATTTGAATACTAATTTGTCTATTTTCTGCTGTTACCGCACACCAAATGCGAAAGAATTTACAGATTTTATGACTCAACTAGAATGCTTACTGGACATGTATTTTTCAAAAAAATGTATTATATGCGGTGATTTTAATATAAATTTACATAATGACGATACTAAAAAAAGTGATTTTATGACATTATTGGCTAGCTATAATTTTAGACATTTGATAGACTCAACCACGTTTATTCGTAATGGAACAGAATCTTGCATTGATAACATTTTGACTAATTTAGATACAAAAGATGTTCTAAGTTGTGAAGTAAATCATAATAATATAGCCGATGGCCATGCCGCTTTATTGTGCAACATTAGTTTGAGAGCATTCGATAACTGTACTGTAATTACTAAGAATTTTAGAAAAATTGATGACAAATCCAATTTGAAATTTAGAAATGACATTGTTAAAAGTGATCTTGCGAAGGAAGGGATAAATAGCTTTGTAAGTAAGTTAGGTAAAATATTTAATTTATCGTTTGTAAAAAAACTGAAGACATTTAAACCTACAGTTGATAAAGTCAAATATAAATGGATCACAAATGGAATTCGAATTTCTAGCAAAATGAAAAGATTTCTTTGCTCTTGTAACAAATCTCAAATAGATCCGTCAGTACAACAGTATAAATTCCTTTACCTTAGAATATATAGAAAAGTAATACGCGATGCCAAAAAAAATGCTACTCAAAAAGTTATACAAATTTCTAAAAATCCGGCTAAAACTGTGTGGCAAATAGTTAACCAGAAAAAATCTAGAAATAATGACATTGATAGTAAAATAAAACTCAAATATGACAATAAAATAGTGACAAATCCCAATGACATAGTAAATATATTTTCTAATCAATTTGACCATAGTAATAAAAATGACATAAGCTTTAATCAAATTGCTAATGACATAAAAATTTCTAAACTTATTTTTGAAAATCATACCCAGAAAATAAATAACAGTATAGAATTAGAAACAGTAACTTCAGTCGAAATAAAAAAAAATTGTGAAAAATATTGAAAACAAAAAATCCTATGGTTTAGATGAAATACCTATATGCGTTATAAAAAATAATATAGACATACTAGCGGAACCATTAACAAATTTTTATAATAATTGTTTTGATCAGAGATTATTTCCTGATCAATTTAAAATTGCCCGCGTACTTCCTATTTACAAAAAGGGTGATAAAACAGATCCTGCAAACTACAGACCTATTTCTTTATTGTCAGTATTATCTAAAATTTTTGAAAAACTATTAAAAAGGCGGTTACTAAAACATTTACAAGATAATAATATTATAAATAAAAGGCAATTTGGTTACCAACAAAATATTGGTACTAACGACGCAATTGATGTATTTCTAGATGATATAGTTATTAATCTTAATGAGCGATCAAAAGTGGCTGCGCTATTATTAGACCTTCAGGCAGCCTTTGACTCCCTAGATCACGATTTACTTGACATCAAGTTGGAATTTTATGGAATAACTGGCAGTTTTTTAGAAATAATAAATTCGTTCTTAAGAAATAGGAAACAAATTATAGAACTAAAAAGTATGTTGAAAGGCACTGAGACAGTGTGTCAATCAAAAATTGTCAGTATAAATCGGGGAGTTCCTCAAGGCTCTATATTAGGCCCAATACTTTTTTTAATATTTGTCAATGACTTGATTAATTTTATAGAAAACCAAGTACCGGGAGTGGGTATTGTAATGTTTGCTGATGACACAAGTTCTGTTATTTCTGCTAAAACCTTGCCGGACTTAGAGTCCAAGGTCAATTCGACTTTAAATGCTTTTAATTACTGGTTTAAACATAATCACTTGAACTTAAATTTCTTAAAGACTAATGTAATGTTGTTTAAAAACACAATCAGTTCTAGAGATACAATACATATAAACCAATGTGGATTACAAATAAATAATGTAGATTTCGTTAAGTTTTTGGGTATCCACATTGATTCTCAACTAAATTGGAAAAAAGAACTAAGCTACATAGAAAGTTCAATTAGTTCTGCGTGCTACGCACTACGCTCACTACGTGACGAAATAAATATACAAAATTTAAAATTGATATATTTCGCACTCGTAGAATCCAAACTACGATATAGTATAAAGTACTGGGGTAATAGCTACTTGTATAATATAAAAAAAGCTTTTACTCTCCAAAAAAGGGCGTTAAGAATTATTCTCAGGCTGGGTCCTAGGGAATCATGCAGGGAACATTTCAAAACTCTGAAAATCCTCACAGCGCCCTCTCTGTATGTGTTTCTACTGTTGACGGATTTTAGGAAAAAACAAATAAGTGTGGAGAGTGCGGAACAGAAATTAATACGAGAATCCAAACGCAGAAAGACCTTTTTTTTAAAGAGCTCTGACATGAAAACTCCTCATTTTAAAGTGGTTGAGCACGCTCCGCGGTTTCAAACTATTAGTTTATATAACAAAATTCCCAACGAGATGCGGTTGATAAGTTCACCAAAGGAATTTAAAATTAAATTAAAAAGATTTTTGATTGACATGAGCCTGTATGACATTAATGAACTTAATAATGTATGAACATAATTTCTTATAATTTTAATTAACTATATTAATTTATATTTACCGATTATGTTTTTTTTAAGAATTGTTTTTTTATATTATTTGTGAGTTGGAATTTAATTTGATGTTTTTTTTTATGATCTCGTTGAAAATTTGTATAATTTAATTAATTATTGTTTAGATTAAGTGACATTCAGATACAATGATATTGTTAATGAATAAATAAATGAAATGAAATGAAATGAAATGGTCTGTAATACTCCCAACCTGAGGTTTTCATCAGCAGAAAATTCTAACCATATCTATTTTCTTTTTATATATAAGATTGCAATCAAGAGTTGTAAAACAAAAATATCATCCAAGACTAAGAACTACCATTAATGTTCATAATATCATTTAAATGTTACCTTCAACGGGATGCAAACCCGCGACCTCCGGGCCCAAAAGCTGAACTAGCCACTCGGCCACGGACGTCGTAAAATATTAATATATATAAATAAGTACGCATATTAAGTCTAGTTTATTAAGTTTACAAGTATTAAATATTTTCGCTTAAGACATACATTTACTTGCGGCTATAAGTCTTTTGGAAGTTTGCTTTTGAACACGACATGAGGGAAGAAATAGGTAAGGCTATTCTAGCCTAAGACTATTACTATACTAGCCATTTGCCCCTTACAACACGCCGTGCAAAGGAATGGTTGTTGCTATTGTAGCCTAAAAATACCCAGCATGTTCAAGATAAAAGATAAAAAATATTTATTTCAAAATAAGAAGAATTGTTCTCTATTTTTTGAACGTCACAAACTTACGTTTAAGTTAAATCTTACTCTACTTCGGATTCGAAAGGTGTATTGTTGCGAGAAGAACCCGTAAGGAACTCAGCAACACACATCTTTTCTTAGTCATATTACAATATTAGTGCATGTCTGGAAATATCTTGGATAGAGCCCTGGTGACACCAAGCAGTTTCATCTATCATATAATCATTTAAACTGTAATAAGCTTTTAAATGAAGACTGCGTTTTATCATTACTTTGAATTTCTTTTCTGTTAGATTTAGAAAGTCATCAGGTATTTTATAATATTTTACACATAACCCCATAAAAGATGTATTTATTTGTGACAATCTGTACTTTTGAATTATAATTTTATTATTATCTCTAAGACTTTTAGTATGTCTATTACAGTTTTTGGAAAAAGCTTTACAATTTTTTCTTACATACATGATGTTTTCATAAATATATTGACATGGCAGTGTCATTATAGAACTATATAACGTGAATTGTATGCTGAAACACAGACTATCGTCTAGTTCGGCTGCAACTATCTATAAAATTGCACTGTAAAGTTAAGCACAGTTTTTGTTTATAAACCATTATAATTAACTTGTACGCTTTTCTTAAATAAACTATTTGTATTTGTATTATATTTATGGTTTCAAACAATTATCTAAGGGAATCTCTTGAACCTAAATTATAAAACCTTCGAAAACCCCAAGTAACTTTTTACAATACCCAAAGGATTAAAGTATCGTTGGCAATTGAAATAGATGGTAGTGTCAGTAATGCATTTTTTATGGATTTACATACATACATATCATACTCATGGCTATATATCCCTAGAAGGGGTAGCCAGAGCTAAGGAATTATAAATTCCTCAGCCACTTTTGGAAGTTTAGTGGGGAAAAGATAGTAAGTAAAAATAAAGGTTTTTGGTGATGGGTCTCCAACCGCATCGCCCAAAAATCCAATAAAAAGCCCCAATACCCTTAGTCGCCTCTCACGACACCCGTGGGTAGAAAGGGGTAGCGACATTCTAAGCCGGCACTACACGGCCCAAATTATATAAAAATATATGTGTAAAATTTGTGTATTTATTTTTTGAAAAACCTTGTGATATCTTTTTTCCTTTTTTTTACCTATCCCTCTCTTTGCCTACATTCATAAACCTTTTCGTACATTAATATTGATAATTACCTAGGTATATCAGTACAGTCAGCCAACGCCAGACTCTCGGCGCACTGCACGGCTGGCAACCTGTCTAAGGTTCCTGTCAGCGTATGCACTGTGGACTCCAGGAGACGACACTCGCCTGTGGATAGAGGGTAGTTATTAATTTGTGTGTGTAAGTCATTTGTGTGTGTATGTGTGTGTGTGTGAGATGCTGTGTAGTGCCGGCTTAGAATAGCGCTACCCCATTTCTTCTGATGGATGTACGTAAGAGGCGACTAACGGTATTGGGGCTTTTTAAGGGCTTTTTGGGCGATGCAGTTGGAGACCCATCACCAAAAACCTTTATTTTACCATCTTTTCTCCACTCAATTTTCCAATAGTGGCTGAGGAATTTCTAATTCCTTAGCTCTGGCTACCCCTTCTAGGTATCTATTGCCGTGAATATATGTATGTATGTAATTTAATTTAAAATAAGATAAAACGTATTTTTTTTCATTTTTACAGATGCTAGAAATCGTCCGGTGATCGAAATTTGTTCATAATTCCAGTAATATTCTAGAACTTCCCTGCCTTCTATAAATTATATTAAACGCAAACAATATATTTTATACACGATTTCTCAAAAGACGTTTTCATTGAATAAAAGGATAAAAATGCGTGGGTGTCAAGTCGAATACCTGGTAGTGTGAAAAATGTATTTTTCATTCATGTAATGCGTATAATTTATATGCGTATATAAATTGAAAAATGGCCTCTGGTACTCCTTCTGTATTTAAAAGTGAAGTGTGTGTGTGTTTGGGCATATAGAGAGGATAGATGACAGTAAATTGGTAAAGAAAATGTGCTCAAAAAGGCAGGTGTCCGAAGTACGAAGAATAAAAGAGCATGTATGAAAAGATTGATGGATGTGAATGAAGCTAGAGAGGTTTGCCAGGATCGTACAAAGTGGCGATCGATAGTCTCTGCCTACTCCAATGGGAACTAACGGCGTGAGAATATGTATGTATGTATAAGTGTGCCAAATTGTGTTCTTCTGCATCTGTTCAAAATTAGTAAAAAGTTTTATAAAACTATGACTTCACGCATTAGTAAATCCATAGAAATAAACTAATAAATAAAGGAAAGAAAAAATTCGACACAGGCGGATATCGAACCCGCGACCTCGGGTATACGCCTCCGTCGCTCTGCCAATTGAGCTACCGTGTCAATGGCGTCCAGTGCGAAATTCTTCTATCCTTTGTTTCTTTTACACTTTTTAAGTAGTGTTTTTTAGTAATAAAATTCCACGTGAGGATTTCATGAACAAAAATATTCAAATTATGGAATAGAAATAAACGTTATGGAATAATAATGCAGGTCTCCAGTTCGTTGTTAGCTTTTACTAACATTAAATTAAAACACAAAAAGTAATAAAGTGTAATTATGTAAACAGAATTATGTTGCCGTGTAGTGTCGGCTTAGAATAACCTACCCCATTTCTACCCGTGGGTGATCGTAAGAGGCGACTAAGGGTATAGGGGCTTTTTAAGTGATTTTTGGGCTATGTGGTTGGAGACGCGTCACCAAACACATTTATTATTACCATCTTTTCCCCAATCAACTTCCAAAAGTGGCTGAGGAATTTCTCATTGCAAAGCTCTGGCTACCCCGTTAAGGGATTTATAGCCGTGAGTATATGTATGTATGTATGTATGTACGTACGGTAAATCCCGAATTTCTTCATGATCTGCATGTAGCTCCAGCTATCCAGAATCCAGGCGAAATTCTCAGATTTGAATTTGAACTTATTTTCATTGTTCAGCGTCAACGAAGCCAGGCCATTCTTTTCCTAGAAAATAAATTAACTCATTAATATTTGTAAAAAGGTTGGCAAAGTGTGCTAAATATAATATACAATATTAATATGCAATATTTGCCGTGTAGTAACGGCTTAGAATAGCACTACCCCGTTTCTACCGATGGGTGTACGTAAGAGGCGACTAACGGTATTGGGTCTTTTAAGGGATTTTGGGCGATGCGGCTGGAGACCCATCACCAACAACCTTTACTTTACCATTCTTTCCCCACTCAATTTTCCAAATGTGGTTGAGGAATTTCTAATTCCTTAGCTCTGGCTACCCCTTCTAGGGATTTATAGCCGTGAGTATATGTATGTATGTATAATATACAAGTGGACCGCACCCACGGGTAGTTAAATAGTTTAAAAACCGACTACCCACCCCTTATCAAATTCAGCGTGATATTATAAGCTATTGCAATGCACCATAGTGTAGGATTGTGATTGTGAAAGAATAATTAAATCGTTTTTGAATTTGTGAAGATCAGCCCTAACAAACAAACATCAAAGATAGTTAACTTAACCTCCATATAATTTTAGTAAAAAAATAGATAATTCATTCTTTGTTCTTCCTTGTCTTTATTTGACTTTTGCCAACTTCAAACTTAAAGAACCATGTGGTAGTCACATAAATAAGTGCCGCCACGTGATCAAGACGCACGGCAGTGCGTCAAGCCAAGCCAAGGCGGCGAGCGCGCACCGTGTGTATATTACACGAACCATTTGGAGCGACTTTTTACACCATCATAACTCAAAATCTAATCAACATAAACCAACCAAATTTGGCTCATTTGTTGATATCAAGGATACAAACTAGTAGCCCAATTTCCACAAATACGTAACAAAGGGTTATTAAGATATAAACGTCCAAAAATCGCGATTTTTTTAGTGACTCACTGACATATAGATCAAAAACCTAACCCACTTCCAGATATCCCAGGAAGTTGAAATTTGGCATCCAGGTCGGTGATCAAATATTAACAAAGGAAAAAATCTGAAAACAAGGATTTTTTTAAGATTTTTCAATATTTCCCTCACAAGAACATTTTGTATAGAAATCATATAGTGAGCAAGACGCGCGGGGGGAGGGGCAGGGGCGGGGCATGACGGGATCTGGCGCTTCAGTTCAGCTTCACTTCAGTCAGTCGCCTCGCGCCCGCCACAGCGAGAGGACATGCCAAAATTTTACATGCCTATGATTGCAAATTACGTAAACAAAAAAAAGATAATAAAAGTTTTATAGCAGATATACATATGCTCACGCCATTAATTTCAGGGGTAGTAAGGTAGGTAGGGGTTCCATTTCATAGGGGTAGGCAGATATGTATAATTATATTCATACATACATACATATATTCACGCTATTATTTCCGATTGGGGTAGGTAAATACGTTTCATCACATACATGCAAATTATATTATATTATAAATACTCACGCCATTACTTCCCATCGGAGTAGGCAGATACGTTTAATTACATACATACGCACATATACTCACGCTTTTACTTCCGCTTGTGGTAAGCAGATAATTTTAATTACATACATACATACTTAAACTCCCACCATTATTTCCGTTAGGGGTAGGCAGATAAGTATTGTTTCAAATATGCATACTTATACTCACGCCATCACTTCCCGTGGGGGTAGGCACAGGCGTATAATTACATACATGCATACTCACGCCATTATTTCCCATTGGGGTAAGCAAATACGTTTAATCACATATATGCATACATAAATTAACGCCATTATCTCTCATTGGATTAGGCAGATACGATTAATTACATACAAATACTCACGTCATTATTTCACATTGGGGTAGGCTGAAACTATCGATCGCCACTTCGTACGACCCCGGCAAACTTTTTAATAAATATGCTTTTATTTTTAAGTCAAATAGGAGTTCCCGCTTATTTAATATTTTGTGTGAAATATGACGTAAAAATATTTGGGAAATGGTTGTGTACATGAATAGGATATATGTAAGTATAGTAGCGAAAGAGATATATAGACGCAATGTGTCGTCGTTTATTAAATGAGAGTTTGATAGTCCATAAGAGAGTTTTAAAAAAAAGGCGGGAGCAATTTCGTACGACCGCCCGCAAAAATCGCGCGCTCGCGAATGATTCAGAAACTGAAATCGGTGTAGTGGAATAACAAGCGTCTGCGGCCTTCTGCGGCAGTGACTGTGAAGGACCTCCGATTTCAGGAACGATAAAAGTGTAATGGAATAAGCTCTTTAACTGTGAAGGACCTCCGATTTCAGCAACGATAAAGTGTAATGGAATAAGCTCTTTACAGCTGGTAACGGTGTTGTAAATTCTGCTTTTTTTCTTGCTGATTGTTTTTAGATTGGGTTGTTTGTAGGTTTGTTTCTTTTGCCAAATTCATTTATTTGTTTGATTAAAATAGTAGATAGATAGTAAGTATAACATAACATAAACGTTCACGCCGAATATCCCCGAAGGGGTTGGCAGAGGTACTAATACTTTTGAACATCACGTGACTTTGTCATCTGGTGTTCAGAGTACCCACGTTTTGCATGGACAGTGTACTCACGTGATAGGGGGCAGGCCTATCGCAGTTTTGTACGAATACACTGTCACATGACTTAGTACAACTCAGCCATGTGGGTTTCCTAACGATGTTTTCCCTCACCGTTAACAACCATGATAAATTAACCACACATATGTCTTTAGAAAAGACAAATTGGTGTAGGCCCGACCCAGGATTTGAACACTAGTCGTTTGCACGATAACCGAGTGTTCTACCCACTGGGCTATCACGGTTGCTTAAATAGGCTGTCCTCGGTTTGTAAACAAGCGAGCGAAGGAAATTCTAAAAAAGAACGAGGATGATTCATCATTAAAAGCTGGTTTAGAAAATGTTATAACAATAAAAATAGGTGCACGGGTAATGTTACGCAGAAATATTGATGTGAGTAAAGGTCTAGTAAATGGGTCAATAGGAGTGATAGAAAAAATTCATTGGGATGTCGATAGAAATAATACTGCACGTAAAATCACAATAAAATTTAGTCATTTAATATATGAGCTAGAACGTATAAAGACAAAGTTTCAGATATAATGCATTCGTTCACCGGGAACAATTTCCGATTTGCATAGCTTATGCAATCACTATTCACAAATCACAAGGACTTAGTCTGGACAGCGCTCTTCTCGACATAGGCTCTTCGATATTTAGCAGAGGACAGGCTTATGTTGCGCTCTAGAGTTAAAACACTCGACGAAGTACATCTCATTAACCTCGATCCCAGTCAAATTAAGGCACAAGAAAGCTCCATAATAGAATATAATCGCCTTCGAACAATATACCGCCCTGACTTGCCGCATTTAAACATAAACAGAAAACGAGTAAAAAAAGTTACAGATACTGAATGGGCAATGCGTCTAAATATTTCTAATATCCAAGACGGTGAAGATCATTGTTCAAAAAATAAAATCAAACGCAGAAAAAAAAAATACCAACTTATTTCTTTACAAAAAGTAATGATATCCCACCAAAAACATTTTAAATGTAAAAAATGTTAGCCAAGCAAATACAATACAAAAATTTATAATATGTTAACTAAAAGACTTCGCAGACAAAAGGATTGATATCTGAATGGTTGCCAAGCACTGCAGATAATCCTGAAATACAAAGTAGATACAAGTTAAATAAAAGTTTTGATTTAATTTGGCTAGTTTTCACCACAAAATCAAATTAAAATGTACCTAGTAGATAAGTTGATTATCATGATAACTCGTATGTGGAAACGAGCAAAATTAAATCAAAACTTTAATTTAACTTGTATCTACTTTGTATTTCAGGATTATCTGCAGTGCTTGGCAACCATTCAGATATCAATCCTTTTGTCTGCGAAGTCTTTTAGTTAACATATTATAAATTTTTGTATTGTATTTGCTTGGCTAACATTTTTTACATTTAAAATGTTTTTGGTGGGATCATCTTTTCTAAGACACTACAGATCTGAGTCTATTACAGTACTAAGTAACAAACAATAAAGGATAGAGATAAGAAGGACTCTCTAGAATAGAAAAGTAAACATAACATAACATAAACGTTCACGCCGTTGAACCCCGAAGGGGTTGGCAGAGGTACCAATACTTCTGGACTCACATGGCAGCGCCATCTAGTGTCCAGAGAAGGTACCCACATTTTGCTTGGACAGTGTACTCACGTAATAGGGGGCAGGCCTATCGCCGTTTTTTACGAATACACTGTCACATGACTAAGTACAACTTAGTTATGTGGGTTTCCTCACGATGTTTTCCCTCACCGTTAACAACCATGATAAATTAACCACACATATGACTTTAGAAAAGACAAATTGGCCGACCCGGGATTGGAACTCACGCCCTTCTGTTTTCAGGTGGGTGTTCTACCCATTTGACAATAGAAAAGTATCCGCTAAAAACATCAAATAATGCCACTGTAGTATCATCGAAAAAAGGGCTTCCGCTTTGCCATGGGCACTTTTGACAATTGAAAAGTTAATTAATAAAAATGTTACGACACATTTTTTAAATTTAATTTTGAATCCTCATGGCTGGTTTTTTTACCTCTCTACCCTCGATACAACAAAGTATGCATACCTTGATGACAGCTGTCAAGTTTAATGGAGCGTCTTGCAAGCTACTGACGAGCTGGTTGAAAGCTGGGTGGAGAAGTAACTGGTCTTCGAAAGTTCCTTTCAGTTGGGGAAGCTGGAAATACATACATACATACATACATATACTCACGGCTATAAATCCCTTGAAGGGGTAGCCAGAGTTAAGGAATTAGAAATTCCTCAGCCACTTTTGAAAAGTTGAGTGGAGAAAAGATGGTGAAATAAAGATTGTTGGTGATGGGTCTCCAACCGCATCGCCCAAAAATCCCTTAAAAGCCCCAATACCGTTAGTCTCCTCTTACGTCCACCCACCAGTAGAAATGGGGTAGTGCTATTCTAAGCCGACACTACACAGCAAGCTGGAAATGTTAGAAGCTTTTATCGAAGAGAAAAGTTAAGATTTTATTTATGATTTCTTTTGCTTTGACAAACCCTTTATAAAAGGTTGTACTTATACGTGTACACGTCTTTTTATAAATACCTAATATATAAAATTTATGCGTCACAGAGTTTAGCACCAAAATTTCTTCGACTTTATTCTACCATCTTTCCCCACGCAACTTCCAAAAGTGGCTGAGGAATATCTAATTCCCTAGCTCTGGCTACCCGTTCAAGGGATTTATAGCCGTGAGTATATGTATATATGTAGAATAAAAGAAATATAAAGAGTTATATTATCAGATACAAAGAATAACTATGTTATGCGAATAAATGTTTTGGATATATAAAAATATTAATATAATATAATATAATAATGTATATTACCTCACTCCCCGAAACCTTAACTTCGAAGAACCTCTCGCTATCCTCAATTTGATCGTGAGGAACGCCTTTGTATTGGAACAGGAAGTGGCTGCCATTCAACGGGCACACATCAGCTGCCTCGTTTCCATAGCTGAGGGTTAGGAAACCGTCGTAGGCTGCTGGTTGAGGGGTGATGTCCTGATCTAGGGGGCCGTGGCTTATGTCTTGTTGTTGCACGCAGAACTGGAAATGAGGGGAGATAGTAAATACATATGGAAATGGCTCAAATAACATGTATCATTCACACATAAATTCATGTACTCGCGGATTTTAAACCAATAGGGGGCTGTCAGATTCACAATTTAAAATTCCTCATCTATTTTTGGAAGTTGAGAGGATTGTTTTTAAATATAATATACGATATTTGTTACCGCAAGCAACCGTGATAGCCCAGTAGGTAGAACACTCGGTTATCGTGCAAACGACTAGTGTTCAAATCCTGGGTCGGGCCTACACCAATTTGTCTTTTCTAAAGACATATGTGTGGTTAATTTATCATGGTTGTTAACGGTGAGGGAAAACATCGTGAGGAAACCCACATGGCTGAGTTGTACTTAGTCATGTGACAGTGTATTCGTACAAAACAGCGATAGGCCTGCCCCCTATCACGTGAGTACACTGTCCATGCAAAACGTGGGTACTCTGAACACCAGGTGACAAAGTCACGTGATGTTCAGAAGTATTAGTACCTCTGCCAACCCCTTCGGGGATATTCGTTCGGCGTGAACGTTTATGTTTATGTTATGTTTATGATTTACATGGTTTTTTAAAGCCCGACGTTTGGAAAAATTTTTAGTTATCATGGTCACGAGAAGACTGTAACAATGAGATTGATGTATTCACAACAGTAAGTTGGTGCTTCAAACATTCAAATAGTCCGAGAATATTTCATAAATGATTATTTGCTGTGTAGTGTCGGCTTAGAATAGCACTACCCCATTTCTTCCGGTGGGTGTACGTAAGAGGCGACTAACGGTATTGGGGTTCTTAGGAATTTTGGGCGATGCGGTTGGAGACCCATCACCAACAACCTTTATTTCACCATCTTTTCCCTACTAAACTTCCAAAAGTGGCTGAGGAATTTCTATTTCCTTAGCTCTGGCTACCCCTCCAAGGGATTTATATATTATTAGCTACAATATCACAAAAATCACCTTCCACTTCTTACTCCCCGGCGCTCCAAAGTTGGTCTGCTCTCCAGAATACTCCACATTGAAGGTCATGTTTCCCCCAACGCTCTCCAGCTGAATTAGTCCTGATGCATTCATCTGGACGTCACCATCGGGGCGTCTTTCTCTGGAACGGATTGGAAGTAGTGGATAGGTTAGTGGGATGATTATCGCTTTTGATGTTAAGGCATAGCAATTTCCCATTTATTCAGTAATTCATACATACATAAATACATATACTCACGGCTATAAATCCCTTAACGAGGTAGCCAGAGCTTTGGAATGAGAAATTCCTCAGCCACTTTTGGAAGTTGATTGAGGAAAAGATGGTAAAAATAATGAACCACATCGCCCAAAAATCACTTAAAAAGCCCCTATACCCTTAGTCGCCTCTTAAGATCACCCACGGGTAGAAATGGGGTAGTGTTATTCTAAGCCGACACTACACGGCACATTATTCAGTAATTCGTGTGGATAAATTCCCAAGTTTTAAGCGGTGTGCGTTCACACCTACATTGTTGACTATCACGTAAATGCTCTGTTCAGGTTTTCATCCCAAAAACGGTTTTGGAAGGGGATTGAAGTGTAATAAATTTAATATATTCTAGAACTCGTTGACTGCCCCAGCTAAGTACAAGTCTTTTTATGTTTTATCCAATCTCTGCTCACTTCTTATTACATTTAGGGTACTGATATATTTCTTCCGCAGATTTTAAATTTATATTTCTAAAATAATTTGTTTATTGGATCATAAAGCAGTCAAATAAATCTTTTCTCTGTAGTATAAGTATAGTGCTGTTGTGTAGTGTCGGCTTAGAATAGCACTACCCCATTTCTTCGGGTGGGTGTACGTAAAAGGCGACTTACGGTATTGGGGCTTTTAAGGGATTTTTGGGCCATGCAGTTGGAGACCCATCACCAACATCCTTTATCTTATCATCTTCTCCCCACTCAACTTTCCAAAAAATGCTGATGAATTTTTGATTTCTTAGCTGTGGCTACCTCTTCTAGAGATTTACAGCCGTGAGTATATGTTTGTATTAGTATAGGTTTATCTTGCTACTTTAACACCAAAAAACTAAGTGACTTGGTAATGTAATAAGACGACCACGAAGGGCATAACTAGATCAAATATTATGTGCTCAAAAAGGCAGGCATCTGAAATGTAAGGAACAAAAGAGCATGAATGAAAATATTGGTGAATGACTATGAAGTTCGAGAGATTTTTCACGATCTTACAAAGTGGCGATCTATAGTATTTGCCTGTACCAATGGGAACTAATGGAAAAGATGGTAATAATAAATAAATGTTTTTGGTGACGGGTCTCCAACCACATCGCCCAAAAATTACTTAGGAAGCCCCTATACCCTTAGTCGCCTCTTACAATCACCCACGGGTAGAAATGGGGTAGTGTTATTTCAAGCCGACACTACACGGCAAATACTATGATTACACGCATGTATATATCACACGTCCCAACTTACCTATACTCCAAATTATTTCCCAGCTTCACAACCATCTTATCATCGTTCAAGATATCCAGTGTCTCACAGCTTATATCCACTTTCAGTACGCTGTCCAGAGCGTCATGCTTCCTCCCCCCGATGACCAGGCCGCACGATCCTGACGGGGGTGCTGTCACGAATAACAGCCCGTTGAGAATTGGGGCTGTTGGGTGGAATTTTGTGATGAAACTGGAAAAAAGGGAATGATAAGATTTAAGTTATGTCTCAGTTGTGTGCATATCAGGTGAACCATTGATGGAGTGAAAACATGTATGTATGTATGTATTTTAAGAGAATAAACTTACTCGTATCCCGCTGTATTGGAGGTCACAATTTTTCCGATGACCTCGGAGGAGGTCAGAGGTCTGTTGCAATCGAAAAACACTCCGTTATCTTCTACCTGTAGATAAAACAAGGGCGTGAGTTCCAATCCTGTGCCGGGCCTACACCAATTTGTCTTTTCTAAAGTCATATGTGTGGTTAACTCATCATGGTTGTTAACGTTGAGGGAAAACATCGTGAGGAAACCCACATAGCTAAGTTGTTCTTAGTCATGTGACAGTGTATTCGTACAAAACGGCGATAGGCCTGCCCCCTATCACGTGAGTACATTGTCCAAGCAAAACGTTGGTACCTTCTCTGGACACTAGATGGCGCTGCCATGTGAGTTCAGAAGTATTGGTACCTCTGCCAACCCCTTCGGGGATAAACGACGTGAACAATTATGTTATATGTTATGTAATGAAACAAAAATAATTCGCGAAAACCATCGATTTAGTATGCTATACGAAATAAATAATAACAACAACGATGATAGATCACTAATAAATAAAGAATAAATAAAGGAAAGAAAAATTTCGACACAGGCGGGATTCGAACCCGCGACCTCGGGTATACGCCCCGTCGCTCTTGCCAATTGAGCTACCGTGTCAACGGCTGCCAGCGCGAAATTCTTCTATCCTTTATTTCTTTTACACGTTTTAGTAGTGTTTGCGTTTCCTACCTCCGAATTTTTTACTAATTCGGAAGGCCACTTTGTCTACCTTTTCAGATAGAATGCAAATGTTGAAAACGCCTAACTATCACATATTTTAAATCTTTTTGTTCATGAAAACCTCATGTGGGGATTATTACTAATAAATAAAGAATAATCCCCACATGAGGTTTTCATGAACAAAAAGATTTAAAATACATGATAGATCAGTTAGAACACCACTGCAACAAGGGAGACAAGGCTTCAAAAACAGGTCATTTCAAAATAACATACATCATACATACATATACTCATGGCTATAAATCCCTTGACGGGGTAGCCAGAGCTTTGGAATGATAAATTTCTCAGCCACTTTTGGAAGTTGATTGGGGAAACGATGGTAATCACAAATGTTTTTGGTGACGGGTCTCCAACCGCATCGCCCAAAAATCCAATAAAAAGCCCCAATACCCTTAGTCGCCTCTTACGACACCCGTGGGTAGAAAGGGGTAGCGACATTCTAAGCCGGCACAAAATTAACGCAAAATAAACGTTGTTGGTGATGAGTCTTCATCCTCATTGCCTAACAATCACTCAATACGCCATTATAATGACAAAACAGCCATGAAAGACAACAATGGAAGAAATATGCACATGTTATTCTAAGCCGACACTTCTCAACAGCATGTCTCTGATATGGTAGATAAAATAAACTTGGCTTAGAATAGCACTACCCCATTTCTTCCGGTGGGTGTACGTAAGAGGCGACTAACGGTATTGGGGCTTTTAGAGGAATTTTGGGCGATGAGGTTGGTGACCCATCACCAACAACCTTTATTTCACCATCTTTTCCCCGCGCAACTTCCAAAAGTGGCTGAGGAATTTCTAATTCCTTAGCTCTGGCTACCCCTTATAGGGATTTATAGCCGTGAGTATATGTATGTATGTATGTATGTATGTTATTCTAAGCAGACACTACTCAGCAGCATGTCTCTGATATGGTAGATAAAATAAACTTGTAGTGTTAAAAGCTGGCTTGCTAATTATTCTCTAATGTATATACAATAAAGTATAAAAAAGTGGCGGCAAAATTTCTAATTCTTAAACTATGGCTACCCTTTTAGGGACTTACAGCCGTTGTTTATGCATGTATACATACATATACTCACGGCTATACATCTCTTGAAGGGGTAGCCAGAGCTAGGGAATCAGAAATTTTTCAGCCACTTTTGGAAGTTGCGTAGGGAAAAGATGGTGAAATAAAGGTTGTTGGTGATGAAAAATCCCTTATAAGCCCCAAACTATTAGTCGCCTCTTACGTACACCCACCGGAAGAAATAGGGTAGTGCTATTCTAAGCCGACACTACACAGCTTCTAAGTATGTATGTATAATATAACACGAAAATAATCTCACCACTCCAGCATCCCCTATCTCGACGGTATAGGTGTCCTGATGGTTCACCAGGTCCATGGATATTTGTGCTCGGGAGTGCATCGCCAGCCCGGTGCTTTGTGATGAGAGGTTCGGCCATTTAAGACTGAAAATATCATTAATATTATAGTATAGCATAATATTTCTATAGATATCATATAATTATGATTGATTACGTTATAAGAACACAAAAATTTTACATACATATACTTTCACGCCGAATATCCCCGAAGGGGTTGGCAGAGGTACTAATACTTCTGAACATCACGTGACATTGTCACCTGGTGTTCAGAGTACCCACGTTTTGCATGGACAGTGTACTCACGTGATAGGGGGCAGGCCTATCGCCGTTTTGTACGAATACACTGTCACATGACTAAGTACAACTCAGCCATGTGGGTTTCCTCACGGTGTTTTCCCTCACCGTTAACAACAAAAATCTTCTACATCAAAAATCTTGAATCTTTCATAAAACTACACGCTACTATATTAATTTTTGAACTCAACTGATGACCTTTTTATTTCGTAAATAAGGGAATAAAACTGACGATACGTAACGTTACAACGCGTGCCATCTAAATTTTTCAGATATTTTTTTAAATATTTTCTGGACGATAAAACTCATCTCATACTTACATACATACATATACTCACGGCTATAAATCCCTAAAAGGGGTAGCCAGAGCTGAGAAATAATAAATTCCTCAGCCACTTTTGAAAGTTGATAGGGGACAATGTGGTAGAATTAAAGTATCGTTGGTGATGGGTCTCTTACCGCATCCCCCAAAAGCAAAAAAGGGGTAGCGATATTCTAAGCCGGCAGTACACAGCATCAACAAAAACTATAAAAATAACTTTTAACAAAAAGAAAACCGACTTCATAGCGGGAAAAACAAACGAAAATAAACAATCTAGTACTAAAAAGTACGAAATAAGGTTTTTAATTGAATACGAGTACTGTGATTAATACCTTAGCAATTTCTTTATTCCACACGCGTCAGTTCAACCTACCTAAATATTAAAATTCTCTTAAATTAATTTGTGAGCCGGTGCCAGCCTGCGGGATGATTGACAATAATAAGTGTTTATTTCGCACTTCATACACATGTACAATATAGGATACCTTGTAGTTGTAGGGTAAATTTATTTTTGTACGTATTACCATTTAGAATCAGAGATAGATAGTAGGGTGAATTCACTTTTGTTTGACTGGCACCGACTCAAAAATTAATTTAAGAGTATTTTAATATTTAGGTAGGTTGAACTGACGCGTGTGGAATAAAGAAATTGTTTCATATTCCACGCTCAAGAACAAACTACTCTCAAAATGCTCCCATCCGCCGTATTTTGTACGAATTTAACAACAACTTTAGTGATTTGGACCCTTTTTTTTCATACAGATTTGAATTTCGTAAGAATGTTATAGAAACATTTAAAACGAGTCAAAGTTAATCAGTTTAAGCATAATTAAAACATACAAACACACATACACGAACACACACACACACACACACACACACACGCACACACCTACATACTTTTCTTTCATTATCATCATAGTATCATCATTCACGGTCTTTTTTTTGTTTTGTTCATTTTTTTTTCTCTTTTTTCCTTGTATTTTTAAACGTCATTTATAATATTATTATTTTTCTTTTTTCTAATGTACTTGTTGTATTTTCGCGGGCAACCGCCTTAATTTCGTTCCTCTTTTGTTTTGAACCGGTAATTGTGATCACCTGTCATTGGCTTTGTAAAAAAATTGTATGTTCTGTGCCATGTTTGTTGTATTTGCTGTTGGTGGTCAACGAATAAATAAATAAATAAATTGCTAAGGTATTAATCACAGTACTCGTATTCAATTAAAAACCTTATTTCGTACTTTTTAGTACTAGATTGTTTATTTTCGTTTGTTTTTCCCGCTATGAAGTCGGTTTTCTTTTTGTTAAAAGTTATTTTATTTTACGAGTTTTAGAGATGGGTAGACCTGGCAAAGATGCCTCTCGTATTAGGCAGTGCGACAGTTACTGTACCTATTATTCTTCGTATTTCCGGTATTTATATTATTATACGATATTAAATAGGCTCAACTATATGTAACTTTACATTGTTCTTGAAATCCCTCGAAAGGCGATGGTCTACAATTCTACATCTCAAGAAAGACTCAAACGTTCACGCCGAATATCCCCGAAGGGGTTAGCAGAGGTAGTAATACTTCTGAATATCACGTGACATTGTCACCTGTTGTTCAGAGTACCCACGCTTTGCTTGGACCCACGTTCTCACGTTATACAGAGCAGGCCTATCGGCGTTTTGAACAAATACACTGTGACATGATTGTGAGTTTTGACAGTCCCCTCGATTTCCTGGGATGCCATCATCAGATCCTGGTCTTATGGTACTTTCTCGGTAACAATAACATAACAAAAGAAATGTTGAGTGAACCTGTATTATCTTCATAAAAGCTACGAAGAGGAGCATAAATCTTTATAGAATGGTGAAAGAACTGTTTCTTAACTCCTAGTGATTAAGGACCCACACCTTCCATCATCAGCTCAGCAGCATAACAATATGATTTTCAGAAGCAAATGCCAATACTTGTTCATAAAATATGTAAAACGCGGTACATTTGCCTATAAAATTTCAGGGTTCCCCTCGATTTCTCCAAGATCCCATCATCAGACCCTGACATCCTCACCATGGTACCAATCCGGGAGTATCTTCTTTCGAACAAAAAAATAATAATCAAAATCGGTTCACAAATGGCAAAGTAATCGGCGAACATACATAAAAAAAAATAAAAAAATATACGGTCGAATTGAGAACACTCCTTTTTTTGAAGTCGGTTAAAAAATATTGGTTTACCGTAATCTCCTGTCACTAGGTGAGAAGCTGATATCGAACTTCATAGGGAGATGCGCAACCACTGTCTGTTGCACTCTAACTATGTGTTCCGACTGCAGTAGCGGACCGTCAGTGCATAGCGAAGTCACCGCTGTACCGAGGTATCTGGAATTATAAGGATGAGGAAATTAGAATGTGTTTGTTCATGAAAACCTCATGTGGGGATTATTACTAGAAAACATAACATAATATAAACGTTCACGCCGAATATTCCCGAAGGGGTTGGCAGAGGTACTAATACTTCTGAACATCACGTGACTTTGTCACCTGGTATTCAGAGTACCCACGTTTTGCATGGACAGTGTACTTACGTGATAGGGGGCAGGCGTGATAGTGTATTGTGTGTATTACTAGTAAATAAATGATAAATAAAGGACACTTGTCGACACTTGCGGGGATCGAACCCGCGACCTCCGGGTATACGTCCCCGTCACTCTGCCAATTGAGCTATAATTTCAAGTGGTAAAAATAATGGTTGTTGGTGATGGGTCTCCAACCGCATCGCCCAAAAATACCTTTAAAGCCCTAATACCGTTAGTCGCCTCTTACGTACACCCACCGGGAGAAATGGGGTAGTGCTATTCTAAGCCGACACTACACAGCACTTTTTACTAATAAATAAAGGAAATAAAGATTTCGACACTAGCGGGGATCTTCCCTTTATTTATTAGTAATAATCCCCACATGAGGTTTTCATGAACAAAAACATTCTGGTCAATAGTTTTACCTCAAATGCAAGTCGTTCTTCCAAGTCCAGTTCCTGATGGAAGGAGCAGTCAGATTTCCTCTTATAGATGAGAACGATACCACGGCTGTTTGCAGACGAATAGGGGTTCCTGAATGGGAGAAATAAAATATTTTTTATAAAGATAGAAACATAATAAGTATAATCACGTCATACCTACATCTACATACATATACTCACGGTTTTAAATCCCTAGAAGGGGTAACCAGAGCTAAGGAATTAGAGATTCCTCAGCCACTTTTGGAAAATTGATCGGGGAAAAGATGATAAAGTAAAGGTTGTTGGTGATAGGTCTCCAACCGCATCGCCCAAAAATCCCGTGAAAGCCCCAATACCGTTAGTCGCCTCTTACGTACACCCACCGGAAGAAATGTGGTAGTGCTATTCTAAGCCGGCACTACACAGCATTATACAGTTTGTATGCCGAATAAATAAGGAAACCACTTACCAAGTTCTGTCGGAATATTGGCGTCCAGCTGGAACGGGTAGTAGACCACCTGCTGGTTGATGTGGCTGCCGAACTTGAGGAAATCATCCACCGTTTTTATTACTGGAATAAAACAAAGGGGTACATCATATATACATATAGAAGGGGTAGCCAGAGCTAAGGAATTCGAAATTCCTCAGCCACGTTTGGAAAGTTGCGTGGGGAAAAGATGGTAAAATAAAGGTTGTTGGTGGTGGGTCTCCAGCGCATCGTCCAAAAACAAAACCCCCAATACCGTTTGTCGCCTCTTACGTACACCCACCGGAAGAAATGGGGTAGTGCTATTCTAAGCCGACACTACACAGCAACATAGGGGTACATTTTGGATTACATAACACATTATACACATTGCGAAATCTCTCACTGTTCCACAAATTTTAATAACTAACGTAACTCATAATACTATTGCTAAGAAATAGTTTTCTTTCATACATTTTTATATTATTCATGTATGGATCTAACCATAACTATATATTTTTTTTCTTAACACTATATAAATAATATTCTATGTAAATAAAGGATTCACCATGATGCAATCATAAAAATTTCGAACATAAGTGTATCAAAATATATGAAAATAAATAGTGATATTGTTTCTGAAGTTACAATTGTTAGTTATGTATATTTTTCATTATGATCGATAAGATATATAACATACATACATACATGTATATATCACGGCTCACGGCTATAAATCCCTAGAAGGGGTAGCCAGAGCTAAGGAATTAAAAATTCCTCAGCCACTTTTGGAAGTTGCGTGGGGAAAAGATGGTAAAATAAAGGTTGTTGATGGACAGGCTATTCTAAGCCGACACTACACAGCAATATATATATATATATAAATATATAACATGCGAATAATTTTTAAACTTACAACAATAGGACTTAAAAAGGTATGTAAAGTTTGCGTACCCCCCATTAGGGCAACCACAAAACGACATAAGCAATCACTATTAAGATATATTTTACAGCTAAAATAGAGAAATAAATTTAGATTAAATAGAGAATAGGGCGGAAAATGCAAGCTCGAATTATGTCATGTATGAAAAGATTGAATAAAGCTCGAGATATTTGCCACGATACAAAAAAATAGAAAAAAAATTTTATTAGCAATACTCATGTGTCGTGCCAGCTTAGGATACTACTACCCCATTCAACCCGAGGGTGATCGTAAGAGGCGACTAAGATTATTGCGTCTAGTCCGTTCTGTCCTAGCGTTTGTTATACCGGTAGGACAGATAGGACAAAAATGAAAGTTTTTGAAATGAAATGAAATGAAATGATTTATTTCTTCAGGAAATATAGGTACATAAAAGATGTTTACAAGATAATTTCTGTCCATTTCTATATTTTGCCTTTGAAGGCATCTGAAGTTTAGTTATGTTATTTATGGTTGGGAACGAACTTACTTTCAAAAGTATGTATGTATGTATATGTATGCATGGGGGAGTTACGATTGTAACAATTGGCGATCAATAGTCTGCCTACTCTAATAAAAAATATAGGCATTAGTATATGTATAAAATAAAAAAAAATGCTACGTAAGAGGCGACTAACGGATTTGGAGCTTTTAAGGGATTTTTGGGCGATGTGGTTGGAGACCCATCACCGAAAACCTTTATTTTACCATCTTTTCCCCACTTAAATTTCCAAACGTGGCTGAGGCATTTCCAATTCCTTAGCTCTGGCTACCCCTTCTAAGGATTTATAGCAGTGAGCATATGTATGTATGTAAAATAAAAAATTACACTTACAATCCTCCCCATTCCAGCTATCAAATCTGGATTGATTAAAATGCGTAGCGTACACCGTCTTATCATGTATCTTTAGCACCACCTCGATGTGGACTTTCTCTTTCTCTATCGTCTGAACTTTCATCTTCCTTAGCAGCCCCACCAGGATATCGAGGTTCATCTCTTTGGGACTCACTGAATGGATTTTCTTGAACATGTTTGTGGCCACTCCTTCGGCTTTTATGAATACCTGTAAAAAAATAAAATATTTTATACAGTTTTGTAGTTTAACGGTAGAATTAATAAATAAAGGAACCAAAAATTTCGACACAGGCGGAAATCGAACCCGCGACCTCGGGTATACGCCCCTGTCGCTCTGCCAATTGAGCTACCGTGTCAGGCTGCCAGCGCGAAATTCTTCTATCCTTTGTTTCTTTTATACTTTTAAGTAGTAATTCGGGCTGGCACCTATTGACACGGTAGCTCAATTGGCAGAGCGACGGGGGCGTACACCGGAGGTTGCGGATTCGATTCCCGCCTATGGCGACATTTTTCGTTCCTTTATTTATTATTAATTTATTAGTAACCCCACATGAGGTTTTCATGAACAAAAACATTCAAATTGACGGTAGAATGTTAGAAATCTGGAGATCATAAATTAAATTACCGAAAACTTGAATGACATATTCAATTCATAAGATTTAATTTAATTTGGTAGATTAACTAAAGTCGTTAGTCTGTCAACCCGTTCTTGACCAGCGTGGTAAACGTTGGAAAGGGACGCATATGGGTTGAGCCAACCGCAAAGTATTTACAAAAACTAGTGGCATAAGATACTCATCGATAAATTTCACATAATAAACATAAACATAAACGTTCACGCCGAAGGGGTTGGCAGAGGTACTAATACTTCTGATCATCACGTGACTTTGTCACCTGGTGTTCAGAGTACCCACGTTTTGCATGGACAGTGTATTCACGTGATAGGGGGCAGGCCTATCGCCGTTTTGTACGAATACACTGTCACATGACTAAGTACAACTCAGCCATGTGGGTTTCCTCACGATGTTTTCCCTCACCGTTAACAACCATGATAAATGAACCACACTTATGTCTTTAGAAAAGACAAAAGTGCCGTGTAGTGCCGGCTTAGAATGTCGCTACCCCTTTCTACCCACGGGTGTCGTAAGAGGCGACTAAGGGTATTGGGGCTTTTTTATTGGATTTTTGGGCGATGCGGTTGGAGACCCATCACCAAAAACCTTTATTTTACCGCCTTTTCCCCACTGAACTTCCAAAAGTGGCTGAGGAATTTATTATTTCTTAGCTCTGGCTACCCCTTCTAGGGAAATATAGCCGTGAGTATATGTATGTATGTATGTAAAAGACAAATTGGTGTAGGCCCGACCCGGGATTTGAACACTAGTCGCTTGCACGTCAACCGGTGTTCTACCCACTGAGTTATCACGTCGTTTAATTTAACAAATTAAACATATACACATATATAACACATAGACATTGTGCAGTGTAGCGTCGGCTTAGAATAGCACTACCCCATTTCTTCCGGTGGGTATACGTAAGAGGCGACTAACGATATTGGGGGCTTTTAAGGTATTTTTACCTTTATTTAACTATCATTTCCCCACTCAACTTTCCAAAAGTGGCTGAGGAATTTACAAATTTCCTATGTTTTTAAGGCAAAACAACGTTTGCCGGTTCAGCTAGTTTTAATCTTATTTCAACCTTATACACCTTTTCTTAAATGACACACTTGTACAATTCGGTATGCAAAATTTTTTTTTGGTATTTATTAAACATTTTTATTCGTTAGCAAACACGAAAATAAAAAACTAATTTGAATATTTTTCATTTAAAATGAGTAATTGCAAAGTTATGATTTTTTAAAGATTGTTCAACTTTTGTACGTATTGACGTCATCGATTGAAAATATCACGTAACGACAAGCAAATAAAGCGAAATGTTTAGTAAAAATGTTGCTAATTGCTAAATATTTCACGAATTTGTGATCCCAAATGAAATTATTACGATATTATACTAAACAAACCTATGATTTTCGATGTTTTATTAATAAACTGCAAGAACGAATGTCTTTGACATAACGCTGAAGGTCAAATACTGTTACAGTTTTTTGCTAAAATAACGGTCATCTTAGCTCTGTTTGATTTAATTTCAAGAAAATATGTTATAAAAACATAATATTTCGAAATGGTTTCGTAATCAGCACCACTTTTGTAAAACTTTGCATACCGAATTCATCATCTCTTGAAACTGATAAGTCGACAGTTTGGGACAAATGAATTCATTCTCAGCTCAAATTCATTTTTCACACAGATTCCAAAAACAAAATGTTGAGCCACGTACAATGGATGGCTAAACAGTCCTTGTCCTGTTTACTACTTACGTACAACTCAGTCATGTGGGTTTTCTCACGATGTTTTCCCTCATCTAACAACCGTGATAAATTAACCACACAGGAGACCCATCACCAAAAACCTTTATTTTACCGCCTTTTCCCCACTGAACTTCCAAAAGTGGCTGAGGAATTTATTATTTCTTAGCTCTGGCTACCCCTTCTAGGGAAATATAGCCGTGAGTATATGTATGTATGTATGTAAAAGACAAATTGGTGTAGGCCCGACCCGGGATTTGAACACTAGTCGCTTGCACGTCAACCGGCGTTCTACCCATAGAGCTATCACGTCGTTTTACGTCGTCGTATTTACAGCTGTGAGAAAATGTACATATGGAATATGTTAGAATGTAAATATATTTCTTACCACAATATCACTAGTAGACATAAGTTCGCTGACAGTTTTCAGCCGAAACTGCATCATGGTAGGTAGCCCACTCAGTGGGTCCCCCACAGTCATCAGTTGCATCATGGCGCCGGTAGAGGTTCTGTCGTCGTATCTCCCCACGATGTGGTTGCCCGTTGCCCAGAATAATGTATCGGGGTTGGAAACTTGGTTGCTTAGGAAGGTAATATAGTTTGAGCTGGGGAGGAAAGAAAAGAGAAATATACATACAAAGTTACTGTGTAAATATATGAAGGGGTAGCCAGAGCTAAGGAATAAGAAATGCCTCAGCCACTTTTGGAAGTTAACTAGGGAAAAGTAAAATAAAGGTTGTTGGTGATGGGTCTACAACCGCATAAAAACCTATACCCTTCGTCGCCCCTTACGACACCGATGGGAAGAAAGGGGTCATGGCGCCGGTAGAAATTCTGTCGTCGTATCTACCTACGATGTGGTTGCCCGTTGCCCAGAATAATGTATCGGGATTGGATATTTGGGTGCTTAGGAAGGTTATGTAGTTTGAGCTGGGGAGGAAAGAGTTGTGAATTGATTGATATGAAAAATGTGAAATGATAAAAAACATACACACATACACATATAATCACGACTATAATTCCCTAGAAGGGGTAGTCAGAGCCAAGGAATTATAAATTCCTCAGCCAATTTTGGAAGTTGAGTGGGGAAAAGGCGATAAAATAAAGGTTCTTGGTGATGGGTCTCCAACCGCATCGCCCAAAAATCCAATAAAAATCCCCAATACCCATAGTCGCCTCTTACGACACCCGTGGGTAGAAAAGGGGTAGCGACATTCTATGCCGGCATTACACGACAAAAAAACACATTCTACAAAAAAATTTTGAAACCATACACAAAAAAACAGCACTGATTTTGAGTCAGAACTCTGTGCAAGTGAAATAATTCGTAACAAGCGTGTCAATATACTGCTCATTATAAAGCTTAAAAAAATAAATATTTTTTTGTTATATCAGTTAAAAAAAATATATTTTTGGAAGTAATAAAAATACAAACTAAAATAAAAAATATGTGTATCCTTCAGGGGACTCCTTGAGTGTAATTTTATTCATTAATTGTTCAGCTTGTACGACACCCATGGGCTGAAATAGAATATTTAATTGCCTATTATTCTATCTTACTTCTTTCTCCTACCTCCTACATTTCGGGAAACCTTTTTATTTGGCAGTGTTACAAGATGAACTATAACTATTACTACAAGTATTATATATTTTAGTGTATCATTAAATTCCTTTCCTAATAATTGCCAAAGCAGTACCGACGATCATTCATAAAAAGTGCTCGAATATTCCTTTTATTAATTAATTAAAACTGCATACTCACTGCTGAAATGGTTTGGGCACACTATGAGGATGGATGATAGGAAATTGGTAAAAGGTATCTATAGAGCTAATGTGGAAGGTAATGTTAGTAGAAGACGACCTCGGAGGACACACTTAGACCAAATTGAGAGTGTGCTCAAAAAGGCAGGCGTCCGAATTATGAAGAATAAAAGAGCATGTATGAAAAGATCGAAGCAAGAGAGGTTTGTCAGGATCGTACGAAGTGGCGATCAATAGTCTCTGCCTACCCCAATGGGAATTAATGGCGTGAGTATATGTATGTATGTATGTATGCATACTCACGCAACACTGTAACCATTAAAATCCTTGCTCTCCTCCAGACTCCTGATGGTGGTATACCAGAACCTTTTCAACTGCTCGTCCTTGCAGCTGATGATGTAGTTGTGTACTGACAGCAGCTCCGAGGGTTTGATCTTGGAGCTGAGGAAGGAGTGGAGGGCGGCTACGCGGGTTTGGATGTGTTCTGTGTCGTCCATGAGAAGATGCCAGGTTGATGGGAAGCTCTGGGAATTAATATAAAAATGTAAATCTCTAATCCTAGCTGTGTAGTGTCGGCTTAGAATAGCACTACCCCATTTCTTCCGGTGGGTGTACGTAAGAGGCGACTAACGGACTTGGAGCTTTTTAAGGGATTTTTGGGCGATGCGGTTGGAGACCCATCACCAACAACCTTTATTTTGCCATCTTTTCCCCACTCAACTTTCCAAAAGTGGCTGAGGAATTTCTACTTCCTTAGCTCTGGCTACCCCTTCTAGGGATTTTTAGCCGTAAGTGTATGTATATGTATATATGTATGAATCAATACTTGACAATAAATTATTATATCAAATAGACAAAACGATCTCTGCCAACCCCATCATATAAATTTAACCTTTAACATACTCACATTCGAAGCCAAAGCAGGTGCGGTAGCCAAAATAGCCCAAAATCTCTCGTGTCGGTTATTATTAACATTGTTGTATATATTCCACAAGTACGAGTCGATGTAGTACTGTATGTTCGACAGACCTTGGAGCCAGACTAGTCTGTCGATGTATTGGGGACAGTCTGGAACAAAAACGTAAATTAATACAATTACTTGTAGGGGTAAATATTTAAACTAGTGATTGCAGTGTAGTGCCGGTTTAGAATAGCGCTACCCCATTGCCTCCGATGGGTTTACGTAAGAGGCGACCAACGGTATTGTGGCTTTTAAGGAAACATTGGGCGATGCGGTTAGAGACCCATCACCAACAACCTTTATTTGCCACCTTTTGTCCACTCAACTTTCCAAAAGTGGCTGAGGAATTTCTTATTCCTTAGCTCTGGCTACCCCTTCTAGGGATTTATAGCCGTGAGTATATGTATCTATCTAAAAAAACTACTATTTTATGAATGTAACATGGAGTATGTAATTACAAAAAAATAGAGTTGATATTAAGGTTAAATAATAAATTTTGCGACTTTCACTAATAAAAAATGCACTGAACTAAGGCAAAAATCTGTGGAATTGATCTCAGATGATTTTCATTGCACCAAAAACAGTTACAATACAAGAATCATACTAACGGTAGCATGATATATATGATATTTTAGGATGCCTTGAATCAGCGAAAGATACTGAGCTAGGGAAACAATAGAACAAGGTAGAACTACATACCTTACAGCATCATTTTACTGTGCACCAAAAACAGTGAAAACACAAGCAACATTCCAATGGATACTAGAGGAGTGTGTCCCGCTCGCACAATGCCATGTGCCAATGCACACATTGTTAATTGTTTAGAATTTAACTAATCCAGTTATGCAAAAAGGCTCGACGTTATGCACACCGTCTTGATGAGCACTTAAAATTGATACCAAGAACTAATTTTTGTGACCACGCATCGCAACGTGAACTGGCCGACAAAAATCGAACTGTTTCATTTAATATATAAGGATACTAGGACTTCAGTCTGAAAATTTTTATCAAGATCGGTCAAGCAATTCAGGAGGAGTAGCGTTCCGAAGAAGCGGCGGAAGTGAGCGTATGAGTTTCTCTATGGTAAGTCTATGGAAAAGTTTTTGGCAATTTCTTCTAGATGTTAGAAAAAGTTCGTTTTTTTTTCACTAAAACCTGTACGTACTTTGGTTAAGATCTGTCAAACGATTCCGGAGGAGTAGCGTTCCATGGGAACGGCTAACCTGCGTATAAGAGCTAATCATCTACTTTGTCAGCTGATTATTTATCAACTTTATCAACTTACCATTATACATCCTGAAATACTTGATGACGATATTCTCCAAGTAATCCTGTTTCACGATCCTCACTTCCGTGGCCTTGTACACCAGCGTGCCGAAGCTGAGGATACCGGCGTGGCGGAGCTCTTGGCTGTAGTCTAGGCCTAGTCTGAAAAATAAGGACTGGTTAAGAAATTCGACTCAAAAAAACCTTTAAACCACTTCATAATCATTTTGTTTTAATTTCTTATACATCAATGTACAGTAATGTGCGCTATAATCTTTTCAGACAAAAAGATGTTAGTGTACATCTACCTAACAGCCCATAATTTTGTTAAAATTGCCTTTCATGAAATTGTAACAGATAAAGTTTGATTAATATTTGGTTTGTACCATTAGCCGTCGAGACAATGGGGTGTGGAGATCGCAGGGTAGGATCTTTGTCAGGGAAATTGGTCGTCGTTTGAGGGGTCGGGGAATGCTCTAGGGCATTTCTGGTCCAGAGGATTTCACTCGCTGTGCAGCGTGGAAATGTTGCCAGTGTGATGGGAACCTTTGGGCCGAGTATGGCTTGAGGGGGTTTTTTTGCCTAATTTTGTTGTGTTACTTTTTTTTTAATTATTTTTGATTTAGTTTAAGTCAATGGTTAATTTATTTTCTTCAAATATGTGTATAGCTATTTATGTAATAAATAAAATTCATCAAATATAATACATACATACATATACTCACTCATTTATGTATAATATTAGGACATAAGAGTATATAAGGTTATGTCCGTAAAATTTCGGTCAAAAGGCAGACGGCAAGAGATCGTTTTAAATGATAAGACGTAGTTTGTATTCAAAATCGATTCTATTCTATTCTACTGAGCGCAAAGTGGTCTACTATATTTAACATACATACATATACTCACGGCTATAAATCCCTAGAAGGGGCAGCCAGTGCTAAGGAATTAGAAATTCCTCAGCCACTTTTGGAAATGTGAGTGGGGAAAAGATAATAAAAATAAAGGTTGTTGGTGATGGGTCTCCAACCACATTGCCCAACAATCCCTTAAAGGCCCCAATACCGTTAGTCGCCTCTTACGTACACCCACCGGGAGAAATGGGGTAGTTCTATTTTAAGCCGACACTACACAGCATATACTATATTTAATTATAATAAAAAAAAATATAACCTTGTGCCTGCCACCCACGAAAGATGATATAGTTAAAAACTTTAATACCTGGTGAAGACTTCCAACTCTTCTAGCAGTTCCTGACTGTGATTAGCAACGTTGAAGGGCAGTTTCCTTATGAGGGATAGCAGAGTGGCTTCTTCTATTTTAGTCTGAAAGCACAAAATAATTTACTGTTTTAAAGAGTTATAGTTTTATTATAGTTTAACTTCGCACGTACAATATTGGCAAACCTCTGCAGCTTTTTATACATGGCCTTTTATTTTTTACACATTAGCACATGGACACTACCATGGATGTCGTAAGAGCTTATCTTTACTAATGCTGATTTTCTCATAAAAATTTACTTCTTAAACATCAAATATACGCAAAACTGCACTTTTCAGGACAACTATACTACCCTTCTAATCGCAAAGGAATACCGCCTTAAACAAATTAGAAACATTAATATTTATGCCATCGGATAGCTTTAAAATAAACTCAACTTCTGCATTAAGCAATGTAACCGTATCTTGTTCAAAACATAAACGAAAAAACCTCAATGATTTTTCTATCTCAGTTTTACCTCAAGTCACTTTAAGCTAATAGGTGGCATATGACTTACCGCTATTATGCTTATTTTTTATCGCTTCAAATCATAATGCCTATGAGGTACAGATGCATCAATCAAACTTATAGACTACACAGCATCTCGCAAAATTCCTTAAGAGCTGAGCAATGACTGAAGAAACCTATTTAAATAGCTAATACTTAAAATATGACTCTAACCGGGACGGACGGCCCCAGTAAGATATACGCCCGATTTCTGAATTGAGTATTCTAGCTGAGAACAACTCAAGTATCGTTCTATCGCATTGAAATCTTAACAACTGAATGAGACAAAACGATACTTAAGTCGTTCTCAGCTTGAATACTCAATTCAGAAATCGGGCGATAAACCATTAACATACCTTCTGTTCCAAAACCAAGTACTTAATGAACCGAGCGCAAGCATTAGTCCGGACATGCGGCAGAACCTCCAAGTAAATGTTTCTTGAAGTCTCCGTCTCATAGCTCGTTCCTAGCACCATGTCGTCGAAGAGCTTGCTGAGAGCTGAGTAGTCTAGTTGGGACATTGTTCTGAAAGTAAAACATTAATATAACTTACGCTATGTAAGATGCGAGTTGAAATTCTGAGTAGACATAACATAAACATAAACGTTCACGCCGTTTATCCCCGGTTGGCAGAGGTACCAATACTTCTGAACTCACATGGCAGCGCCATCTAGTGTCCAGAGAAGGTACCCACGTTTTGCTTAGACAGTGTGCTCACGTGATAGGGGGCAGGCCTATCGCCGTTTTGTACGAATACACTGTCACATGACTAAGTACAACTCAGCCATGTGGGTTTCCTCACGATGTTTTTCCTCACCGTTTAACAACCATGATAAATTAACCACACATATGTCTTTAGAAAAGACAAGGTTTTAGGTAGGACCGACCCAGGATTTGAACACTAGTCGTTTGCACGATAACCGAGTGTTCTACCCACTGGGCTATCACGGTTGCTTATACATAATAATAACATATTTATTTGACATTATTTTACCTACTTAACTTCAAAAAGTGGCTGAAGAATTTTCTGATTATGAAGCTCATTCTACCCTTTTTAGGGATTTACAGCCGTGAGTATATGTACGTATGTATGTAAACTTCCGTTGCTGAGTTGTACTATACTCTTTAATTTATATCTTGGATTAGTCCAAGACCACAAAACTGGAAAATATCAACCTATATTTATACTGCAGTTTTTTAAACTTACTTCAAAAGGTTGACCAATTCAAGATTATGTATCTTGGAGGCATTTCTCACGATGTTATCAGCGTCTATACCATGTCTTGCCACTTGCAATAGTATCTGAAAAAATGCAAAAGCGGATTTAAATAATTGTAATCATTAATGGAAAAGAGCTCTTAGCTATGTAGTGTCGGCTTAGAATAGCACTAACCAATTTTAGTCCTGGTTGACGTAATGTGATACGACGTGATAGTTCAATGGGTAGAACACCGGTTAACGTGCAAGTGACTAGTGTTCAAATCCCGGGTCGGGCCTACACCAATTTGTCTTTTTTTTTCACATGATGTTCAGAAGTATTAGTACTTCTGCCAACCCCTTCGGGGATATTCGGCGTGAACGTTTATGTTATGTTATGTTATGTTGTCGTAAAATGCAGGCCAGATTGGGTATGGGGGAGGGTATTGAGACTTGTAAGTGATTGTTGGGCGATCCATTACATTCAGAACATTACCTTTGCTCAAGTTATAAACCGTGATAGCCCAGTGGGTAGAACACTCGGTTATCGTGCAAACGACTAGTGTTCGAATCCTGGGTCGGGCCTACACCAATTTGTCTTTTCTAAAGACATATGTGTGGTTAATTTATCATGGTTGTTAACGGTGAGGGAAAACATCGTGAGGAAACCCACATGGCTGAGTTGTACTTAGTCATGTGACAGTGTATTCGTACAAAACGGCGATAGGCCTGCCCCCTATCACGTGAGTACACTGTCCATGCAAAACGTGGGTACTCTGAACACCAGGTGACAAAGTCACGAGATGTTCAGAAGTATTAGTACCTCTGCCAACCCCTTCGGGGATATTCGGCGTGAACGTTTATGTTATGTTATATGTTTATGTTATGTTATGTTAAGTTCTAAAAGCGGCTCAGGAATTTCTAATTTGTCTAATGCTGTGTAGTGTCGGCTTAGAATAACAATACCCCATTTCTTCCGGTGGGTGTACGTAAGAGGCGACTAACGGTATTGGGGCTTTTAAGGGATTTTTGGGCGATGCGGTTGGAGACCCATCACCAACAACCTTTATTTTACCAACTTTTTCTTACTCAACTTTCCAAAAGTGGCTGAGGAATTTCTAATTCTTTAGCTCTGACTACCCCTTCTAGGGATTTATAGCCGTGAGTATATGTATGTATGTACTTTTACGTACATCAAGTGTCTTGCTTCTCAGCTGATCCTGCGTGTAGCTCCTGATCCCGTTAGTGGGATCACTGTAGTCGTGTCCCACGTACCGCTTACTGGTTTTAGTCAGATTCAAATTAGTCAGTTTCTCCAACGGGACATCAGTGTCGTAGGTCAGGGACAGTCTGAAAATATAAGAAAATTTATGAAGCTGAAAATATTCTTACAATCTAATAGTGAATAGTGAAGGCCGTGATTGTTCAATGGGTAAAATGACCGCCCGTCAATATAGACAGGCGTGAGTTCAAATCCCGAGGCGGGCCTACACCAATTTGTCTATTATAAAGTCATATTTGCGGTTAATTTATCAAGGTTGTTAGCGGTGAGAAAAAATATCGTGAGGAAACCCACATTGCTAAGTTGTACTTACTCATGTGATAGTGTATTAGTACCAAACGGCGTACATTGTTTAAGCAAAACGTGGGTACACTGAAAACCAGGTAACGATGTCACGTGATTTTAAGAAGCATTATTACTTATGCCAACTAAGGCGTGAATGCTTGAGTCTAACACTGAAAGAATTATAAAGAAAATTTAAGCACGTTTATCAAAATGCTAAATTCATACATATTTATTACGCACACCAATAGTTCCCACTAGACAAAGCAGAGGTCACCACTTTAAGCTATTCCCGCATACTTTACAAGCTTCATTAAAACTCTTATTTTTCTCATTCTAGCCCTTTATACCCGACTTCGCGAAACAAAAGGGTAATGAATTGATATCTATGTATATACTCGGTCTAGTGTCGGCTTGGAATAGCACTACCCCATTTCTTCCGGTGGGTGTACGTAAGAGGCGACTAACGGTATTGGGGCTTTTAAGGGATTTTTGGGCGATGCGGTTGGAGACCCATCACCAACAACCTTTATTTTACCATCTTTTCCCCACGCAACTTCCAAAAGTGGCTGAGGAATTTCTAATTCGTTAGCTCTGGCTACCCCTTCTAGTGATTTATAGCTGTGAGTATATGTATGTATGTATGTACTCGTATGATTGTTATTCAGTTTTTCATAACTTCTTTACTACTAGGGTATTAGGCACAATAAGACAAATCAGTTATGGTTAGAAGGTTTAAGGCAATCCCAAAGCCATCCTAGCAATTTACATACATATACTCACGGCTATAAATCCCTAGAAGGGGTAGCCAGAGCTTAGGAATTAGTAATTCCTTAGCCACTTTTGGAATGTTGAGTGGGAAAAAGATGGTAAAATAAAGGTTGTTGGTGATGGGTCTCCAATCACATCGCCCAAAATTTAAATCCCTTAATAACCCCAATACCGTTAGTCGCCTCTTACGTACACCAACCGGAAGAAATGGGGTAGCGCTATTCTAAACCGACACTACACAGCAAATCAGCCATACCAGCAATTTTTAAGTCTATATGTCGCATTGAACGAAATGAGACAAGAAGGTTTATTCAAAGAGGGGAAGGGTAATCCATTGAAAGTTGCTGGGTTCAGATAGAAAGTATTGATAAAACTTATAGTTTGCGGTGATCACATACACATACATATACACTTATACTCACGGCTGTAATTCCCATGAAGGGGTAACCAGAGCTAAGGAATTAGAAATTCCTCAGCCACTTTTGTAAGTTGCGTGGGGAAAAGATGATAAAATAAAGGTTGTCGGTGATGGGTCTCCAACCGCATCGCCCGAAAATCCCTTAAAAAGCCCCAATACCGTTAATCGCCTCTTATGTACACCCACCGGAAGAAACGGGGTAGTGCTATTCTAAGCCGACACTACACAGCACATTTGCTATACATTTAAATATACTAACTCCGTAGTAACTGCCAGCACATGACTCCTAGTTCTGTGCTCGAACATGCTCTTGAGGTCCAAAGTCTTCAGCCCAATCTGATCATCCATCTCGTACGTGCGGTCAGCGGTTCCTATGTTGTCTAACTGGAAGGAAAAAAACACCACTTTTTATATGAAGAATAGAATATTGGTACATAAGATCCAATACTGAGTTGAGTGAATATGTCTTTTGTAAAGTAGTTGCCGTGTGATGCCGGCTTAGGGCCGGCGCTGACTGCCGGCATGGCATGGCAAAGGATTTCGGTATAGATATAGCATTTTTAATCTTATTACCAAGCGTATAGAATTCATTTTACTTCATTTTGACACAACGATGCCGACGTTCTGTCCTACCGCGGCCTCCCTCGGCATCGCCGACCCCTAGAATGTCATTACACTGCCCACGGGTGTCGTTAGAGGCGTCTAAAAGTATTAGGGCTTTTAAGGGATTTTTAAGGGCAGAACCGACGGCCGATGGGGCTTGAAGGTTTTGGAGTGGCGGCCACGTACCGGACGACGCAGTGTGGGTAGGCCTCCAACAAGGTGGACTGACGACTTGGTCAAGGTCGTGGGAAGCCGATGGATGAGGGCGGCACAGGACCGGTCGTTGTGGAGATCTTTTGGGGAGGCCTATGTCCAGCAGTGTCGTATAAAAGGAAAACTAAGTCCCTAAGGTATTGGGTTGTTTTATATGATTATTAGGCTAAGCGGCTTGAGACTGATCACCAACATTTATTTTAACATCTTTCCCAAGTAACTTCCGTTGCTGTGTAGTGTCGGCTTAGAATAGCACTACCCCATTTCTTCCGGTGGGTGTACGTAAGAGGCGACTAACGGTATTGGGGCTTTTTAAGGGATTTTTGGGCGATGCGGTTGGAGACCCATCACCAACAACCTTTATTTTACCATCTTTTCCCCACGCAACTTCCAAAAGTGGCTGAGGAATTTATAATTCCTTAGCTCTGGCTACCTCTTCTAGGGAATTATAGCCGTGAGTATATATGTATGTATGTATGTACTAATACTCACAGGTCCGTTATACTCCGCTGGACCATTCTCCACAAAACTTGGGGTTCCAAAATAAGATGCCTTACTGAAGTCCTTAGGGACTGACATCCAGCTAGAATACCCTGAGTTTTCTGACAGGATCTGCAAAGGGTTGTACTTGCGTATTTTGTTGTCCTTGTTTACGTATATTACTTGGCAGTCCACGTAGCTGCGGTAGAGGCAGGTCTGGAAAAATTGGTTAGATATAAGGCTGTGTAGTGTTGGTTTAGAATAACACTAATCTCTTTTCTTGAGGGTGTCGTACGAAGCGACTTAAGGCTGTTTAAGTGATTTTTTGGCGAACAACTTTTATTTTTAATATTTTTTTACTTAGCTTATAAAAGTAGCGATTAATTTCGTATTAGCTCTGGGTACCCCTTCTAAGGATTTATAGCCGTGAGTATATGTATGTATGTTAGTCAATTCTAGACTTAGCAGTATTAAAACTCGTATATATGTTTTCGATTACAATTTTTGTTTAAAATACCTTCATAGATGGGAGGTACTAAGTTCTTCTTTAAAGCACGTCGATTTTTTTTTGTCATTTAGATTATAAAGCTACTAAATAATTTCTGAAATATATAAAAAAAGGGTTTTAGTTAAATTTAAATAAGATTATTATGCCGTGTAGTGTCGGCTTAGAATATAACTACCCCATTTCTGCCGATGGGTGTACGTAAGGGCCAGCGCTGACTGCCGGCATGGCATGGCAAAGGATTTCGGTACAGATATAGCATTTTTAATCTTATTACCATGCGTATAGAATTCATTTTACTTTATTTTGACACAACGATGCCGACGTTCTGTCCTACCGCGGCCTCCCTCGGCATCGTTGTGTCAGAATGAATTCTATACTCATGGTAATAAGATTAAAAATGCTATATCTTTACCGAAATCCTTTGCCATGCCATGCCGGCAGTCAGCGCCGGCCCTGAAAGGCGACTAACGGTATTGGGGCTTTTAAGGGAACATTGGGCGATGCGGGTGGAGACCCATCACCAACAACCTTTCTTATACCATCTTTTCCCCACTCAACTTTCCAAAAGAGGCTGAGAAATTTCTAATTCGCTGTTTCTAATAAAGCCGTGAGTATATGTATATATGTTAGAATATATAGCTACTTAATAATTTCTGAAACATACAAAAAAGGGTTTTGGTTAAATTTAAATAAGATTATGTCTACTATAACGCAGACAAAGTTTTGGGGCCAAATAGTGTGTAATAAAACAGAGAACTATTTAGCTAGCTCAATTGGCAGAGCGACGGGGGCGTATACCCGAGGTCGCGGGTTCGATTCCCGCCTGTGCCGAAATTTTTCTTTCCTTTATTTATTCTTTATTTATTAGTAATAATCCCCATATGAGGTTTTCATGAACAAAAAGATTCAAATTAAGAGAACTATCTCTTTATATATTTATTTATTTGAGAAACAAACGGTACACAATATTTCAAATAAGAGAAAAATACAGAGAAGTTCTTGACCTATAAATTTCTACCAATTGTTATACAGAGATATTAATCAAAATGTTAAAATAATTACCTCATCATTATAGTAGGTTCCGATTTCCCTTCTCAGTTGAAAGTTGATGGACAAAGCTCGTTTTATGTTGGTAGTCCATAAAGGCTCGTGCGGAGTTACGTACAAGTTATTTATGTTGCCATTTTGCTGAAAATTAATATTGTTGAAAATAATATCTTATGACTTATGTCGTAATGTTGCCGTGTAGTGCTGGCTTAGAATGTCGCTACCCCTTTCTACGGGTATCGTAAGGGGCGAGTAAGGGTCAATACCCAATGGCTTTTTATTGGATTTTTGTGCGATGCGGTGGGAGACCAATCACCAAAAAGCTTTATTTTTACCATCTTTTCCCCACTCAACTTCCAAATGTGGCTGAGTAATAATTCCTTAGCCCTGACTACCCCTCCTAGGGAAATATAGCCGTCAGTATATGTACTTATGTCATACATGTTTTTAAAGAGACACTTATACTCACGCCGTAAGCTCCGATTGGGATAAGCAGAGACTAACGATCGCCATTTTGTACGATCATGGCAAACCTCTCTAGCTTCGTTTTCATCCATCAATGTTTTCATATTCTTTTATTCTTCATGTGTTTTTATAGACATTTAAAATGACGGGGTATGTTTAAGGAGTTACAAGTTTTCATAAATTTATTATAAGCTATGTACATTTTAGGTTATTGGGGCTTTTTAAGTAAATTTACGGCGATCCATCACTAACGATATTTTATTTCTACCATCTTGTCCCCTATGAACTTCCAAATGTGGCTGAGGAGTTTCTAGCTCCGAACCTCTGGCAACCCCTTTTTTGAATTTATAGCCGTAAGTATATGTTTTTAATGTATGTATATAGTAAACCTTACATGATACTCCACTTCCCAAGGGTCGGTCAGCGCAATTAATTGGTCGCTACTTGTATGCGCCACATATCCATTGTTCTTACTGTACAGAGCGGTCTGAAAAGTCATACAACATTTTTACTATATAAATGAAGGAAGAAAGAAAGAAAGAAAATATTTATTAGTGGTATAAAGTAATACAAAACAATAAATACAAAATAAATACAACGCAAACATGCAAACGCAAAAATAAATATAAAATTAATAATCTGGAAGTACTAAACTTTGCTGTGTAGTGTCGGCTTAGAATAGCACTACCCCATGTCTTCCGGTGGGTGTAAGTAAGAGGCGACTAACGGTATTGGAGCTATTTAAGGGATTTTTGGGCGATGCGGTTGGAGACCCATCACCAACAACCTTTATTTTACCATCTTTTCCCCACGCAACTTCCAAAAGTGGCTGAGGAATTTCTAATTCCTTAGCTCTGGCTACCGCTTCTAGGGATTTATAGACGTGAGTATATGTATGTTTGTGTATGAAGTACTAAAGAGCTCAGAATAACACTAACTCATTTCTTATGGCAAGTGTTTAGAGGTTTTTTAAAGTGATTATTGGGCGATGTGGCTAAAGACCCATCTGACGGCAAACACTTATTTGATGCCTTTTGATGTTAGTTTTCTAATTACATACATGCATACATACATATACTCACGGCTATATTTCCCTAGAAGGGAAATATAAATTCTAAGCTATTATTCAGAGCTAAGGAATTATAAATTCCTCAGCCACTTTTGGAAGTTGAGTGGGGAAAAGATGGTAAAAATAAAGGTTTTTGGTGATGAGTCTCCAACCGCATCGCTCAAAAATCCAATAAAAAGCCCCAATGCCCTTAGTCGCCTCTTACGACACCTGCGGGTAGAAAGGGGTAGCGACATTCTAAGCCGGCACTACACGGCAATTTCCTGATTCTAGATGTATTTTATATTCATAGTTATTTTGAATATTTTATATGGAATATCCTATTAATATTATAAATGTGAAAGTTCAGATGTTTGGATCTTTGTGTGTTTGAGGCGAAAAGGCTTCTCAAGTACATAATGTATATGAATGAAATTTGGCACAATGCTAGAAAATGGACCAAATTATAACATAGGATAGTTTTTATGCCGAAACAATTTGACCAATAAAATATTCACGCCTGATTGAACTAAGAGTACCGGAGAAAACGCCTTAAGTTTTGTCATAAGCAAATTTGACAGTAGGAAGTCTCTCGGGTCTGCTAGTATCTTATAAATTGTATTTGTAAGTATGGACCAGAGGTTTTCGGGTTCTGAAGCAGCACTTAGACAATAACCAAATATAAAGTTTATTCTTTGTTCAAGAATAGCACTACCCCGTTTTTACCGATGGGTGTTCGTAAGAGGCGACTAACGGTATTTGGGCTTTTAAGGGATTTTTGGGCAATGCGGTTGGAGACCCATCACCAATAACCTTTACTTTACCATCTTTTCCTCACTCAATTTTCCAAAAGTGGCTGAGGAATTTCCAATTCCTTAGCTCTGGCTACTCCTTCTAGGGATTTATAGCCGTGAGTATATGTATGTGTATGATGTATATTCCTTAAATATTTTGGCTACCGTCATAGTAATACTCGTTAGTTTGCCAACCCACATTACGTGAGAGAGGTAGACAAAGGCCAAATCACACTTTTAAGAAAAGTCTCGAGCCCCTTGGTAGGGCCATACTCGTATATTAGAAAGAAAGAAAGAAAAAACATTTATTTGGAACGAAAACAATGATACAATTATAATTTACACATTAAAAATAAGATAAACTATGGATAGATGAAAATAAAGTAGCGAAAGAGATATATAGAGCCAATGCGGATGGGATTGTTAGTACAGGACGGCCTCGTAAAACGTTTCTTGACCAGATAGAAAACGTTCTTATAAAGGCGGGGGTCCGAAGTGAGAAGAATAAAAGAGCATGTATGAGAAGAATTATGAATGTCAGGGAAGCAAGAGAGGTTTGTCAAGATCGTACTAAGTGGCGATCGATAGTCTCAGCCTACCCCAATGGGAATAATGGGCGTGAGTATAAGTAAGTAAGTAAGTAAAAATAAGAATATATTATTTTTGCACCAAAAAGGCACCAACTCAGCATGTTTATGAAAGAAACAAGCACCTAGGCTGATGATTCTCCCATACGCTAATTGTTAGTTGGCGCCACATTATTATTACCTAATAACACTAAAAATCTAACTAGCTAGTTCAAAAAAATACTTAATCTAATCTACCCACAAACAATTGCTAAATTATACAGCTTTATTACAGCAGAAAAGGAAATTAACAATAACAAAATTAGAACAACACAAATTTTAAAACAAAAATAAATAATGAATTCTTTAACCAAAAAATCTATCAACAACCAAACACCAAATGTTACTTACTTACATACATACATATACTCACGGCAATAAATCCCTAGATGGGGTAGCCAGAGCCAAGGAATTATAAATTCCTCAGCCACTTTAGGAAAGTTAAGTGGGGAAAAGATGGTAAAGTAAAGGTTGTTGGTGATGGGTCTCCAGCCTCATCGCCCAAAAATCCCTTAAAAGCCCCAATACCGTTAGTCGCCTCTTACGTACACCCACCGGAAGAAATGGGTTAGTGCTATTCTAAGCCGACACTACACAGCATAAAAGATATATTAAGTTTTTCTATCATGTCGTGTTTAATAATTGCTTCTCCCATTCCATTATGTCTTGTTCATATATCTAATTGTTTAGCGTACTGATCTCACCATTCAAAGGTTGTTTGAAAGAGATAGCTTTAAGCGATAAGACTACCAATTGTATTTCTATTTAGGAACATAAATCTATGTAAAAAATTGGTTGCCTGTATAAGTCGGTATACGGGCGAAAGTTTTACGTGACAACGACTTTGAGTGGTAAAATAATTTTAATGTGAATATTCATTCGTACAGCAGGAAGAAGGATGAAATTATGTCTTTCTCTCTCGCTCTTAGGCGGGCTAACCATGCCCGAGTGGAAGGGACGCGTGCCTCTCACCCGCTCTTATTGTGAGCGCATAACATGAGCGGAGCGTAACGCAGTTTCTTGAAGTGTCACCCGGCAAACCAATTTATAAGATGTTGTCACGTCAAAAACCTGTTATGTACTATACAGAATTTTCTATTCTATTATATTCTACATCCTAATGTTCACAAGCTAAACTTCGTAAATATACTTTGTAAATTGAAACCTTTGATACCGCGATGTAACATTTGTTACTAAGTGAGATGCAAACATATGAGCGAACAAGATCGCCAATCAGTGTCGTTTTCGCCAGATGCGCACACTAGATGTCGCTACATACCTTCAGCCCCTGCAATGTAAGCCTGACTCTCGTATGGTTATCAAAAGGTTGCACCAGTAGATTTCCCTCCAAAATCCAATAAGAATCTGTCTCCACAGGCACCAAGGTCCCGCAGCTGATATTCGTTTTTATCTCATACAAATACTGACGGTTCTGTTTCAGGAATAGAATCTCTAGCCCCGCGTTTGGTAGGCCGAAGCTTACATCTACTAATCCTGAGAAGTAGAAAAAAATCATATTAAGTGTAATGTCTGCATAAAATACAACATACATACATACATATACTCACGCCATTAGTTCCCATTGGGTAGGCAGAGACTATTGATCGCCATATCGTACGATCCTGACAAACCTCTCTAGCTTTGTTTACATCCATCAAACTTTTCATACATGCTCTTTTATTCTTCATACTTCGGACGCCAGCCTTTTTGAGCACACTCTCAATTTGGTCCAAGTGTGTTCTCCGTGGTCGTCCTCTACTAACATTACCATCCACACTAGCTCTATAGATCCCTTTTACCAATTTCCTATCATTCATCCTCTCTAATCTTATTAAAATACAACTAATCTTATGAAGTACCCACGGGTATGGAATGAGGAGTCATGTTGTTGAGACTTGCTAAGCAACCTCGATAGCTCAGTGGGTAGAACACCGATTATCGAGTAGACAGTGAGGGTTCAATCCCGGGTCGGGCCTACACCAATTGGTCTTTTTTAAAGTCATATGTGTGGGTAATTTATCATGGTTGTTAACGGTGAGGAAAAACATCGTGAGGAAACCCACATGTCTGAGTAGTGTTTTGTCACATGAGTCACGTGTAGAATACACATGTCACATGATGTGACAGTGTATTCGTACAAAACGGCGATAGGCCTACCCCCTATCACGTGAGTACAATGCCTAAGCAAAACATGGGTACTCTGAACATCAGGTGACAATGTCATGTGATGTTCAACAGCTAATACTGCTGAACACCTTCTTCCACCATCAGCTCTGCCAACCCCGTCGTACTTTTACGGCGTGAACGTTTATGTTTCTTACTTTCGCAGCTTTGAACCCTTTTTTGGAATTGATAGCCGTGAGTTAATTATATGGCGGAAAGATTTGCTTACGATACATAACATACATAACATAAACGTTCATGCCGAATATCCCCGAAGGGGTTTGCAGAGGTACTCAACTTCTGAACATCACGTGACATTGTCACCTGGTGTTCAGAGTACCCAAGTTTTGCATGGACAGTGTACTCACGTGATAGGGGGCAGGCCTATCGCCGTTTTGTACGAATACACTGTCACATGACTAAGTACAACTCAGCCATGTGGGTTTCCTCACGATGTTTTCCCTCACCGTTAACAACCATGATAAATTAACCACACATATGTCTTTAGAAAAGACAAATTGGTGTAGGCCCGACCCAGGATTTGCTTACGATACTCATCCATTTAAATCTGCTTACATATGTACACACAAATACTCACTGCTATTATTACAAATTATTAATTAACTGCCGTGTAGTGTCATAGAAAGGCTTAGAAAAACACTACCCCATTTCTACCCGTGGGTGATCGTAAGAGGCAATTAAGGGTATAGGGGCTTTTTAAGTGATTTTTGGGCGATGTGGTTGGAGACCCGTCACCAAAAACATTTGTTATTACCATCTTTTCCCCAACCAACTTCCAAAAGTGGCTGAGGAATTTCTCATTCCAAAGCTCTGGCTCCCCGTTAAGGGATTTATAGCCGTGAGTATATGAATGAATGAATGAATGAATACTAATTAGATTTTTTTTAGAAATTCCTCAGCCAGCTTAAGAATTTAAACACCAACAGGATGAAATGGGGTAGTGTTGTTCGAATTCGAAAGTGGAGTGTCACATCTGATGTACAAAAACTTACCTAAGAGTAAAATACTGAGTGGCCTCATCATTGAAAAGTTCTGAAAAAAAACAATAATAAAATTATTACATTTTAGATTGCACCTATCACGTGAGTACACTGTCCAAGCAAAACGTTTGAGGAAACAGCAAAGATATACTGGCCAGTACACCCTGCTGTGTACCAACTTATAATTTGTATCTATGCTTAACTCGAAAAACATTTACACTCCGCGATGTAGGATATGAGTGAGACGCTGCTATGTGCGTTTGAGTCCGCAGTAGTGTGCGCTCTAACATAACTCCCACACGTTGATACTCTGAACACCAGGTGACAAAGCCACGTGATGTTCGGAAGTATTAGTTCCTCTGCCAACCCCTTCGGAGATATACGGCGTGAACGTTTGAATTTGAATTACATTTCACTCTTTGAACTAATGCAATTAGTATAAAAAAACACAACCTGCGCTTCTATTTCCACGGTTTAAATCTAAATAAGTGGTATCCAAAGAGTCATAATCAACGTACATACATACATACATATACTCACGGCTACAAATCCCTAAAAGGGGTAGCCAGAGCTGAGAAATTAGAAATTTATCAGCCACTTTTGGAAGTTGAGTGGGGAAAAGATGGTAGAATAAAGGTTGTTGGTGATGGGTCTCCAACCGCATCGCCCAAAAATCCCTTAAAAAGCCCCAATACCGTTAGTCGCCTCTTACGTACACCCACCGGAAGAAATGGGGTAGTGCTATTCTAAGCCGACACTACACAGCTAAGTTAAAATAAAATTAACTCAAACTTAATGATATATACATGCATATACTCACGCCATTATTCCCATTGAGGTAGGCAGAGACTATCTATCGCCACTTTGTACGATCCTGGCAAACCTCTCTAGCTCCGTTTACATTAAATCTTCTCATACGTGGCTCTTTAATTCTTCATACTATAGATAGCTGTGTAGTATCTGCTTAGAATAGCACTACCCCATTTCTTCCGGTGGGTGTACGTAAGAGGCGAATAACGGTATTGGGACTTTAAAGGGATTATTGGGCGATGCGGTTGGAGACCCATCACCAACAACCTTTATTTTCAATAAATAAATAAATAAATTTTATCATCTTTTCCCCACTCAACTTTTCAAAGGTGTCTGAGGAATTTCTCATTCCTCAGCTCTGGCTACCCCATCTAGGGATTTATAGCCGTGAGTATATGTATGTAAGTATGTACTTCGGACGCCTGCCATTCTGAGCACACTCTTTATTTGGTTAACAAGTGTCCTCCGAGGTCGTTTACTACTAGCATTACCTTCCACTTTAGCTCTATAGATCTCTTTCACCGGTTTCCTGTCATCCATTGTCTCTATGTGCCTAAACCATCTTTACATTCCTTTTTATATGTTTTTTACAATATCATCTTTCACTAATCACTCTGTTTCTCACACGATCACATAACCTAACATTACAAACTTTTTTGAGGGACCTCATCTCTCAATTTAAAAAACTATGAAAATCAAAGTTCGCGCCGTATGTCCCTGAAGAGGTGACCGTGATATTAATACCATCAGGTGACTAAAGTACTGTGTAGTGTCGGCTTAGAATAGCACTACCCCATTTCTTCCGGTGGGTGTACATAAGAGGCGACTAACGGTATTGGGGCTTTTAAGGGATTTTTGGGCGATGCGGCTGGAGACCCATCACCAACAACCTTTATTTTTACCATCTTTTCCCTACTATCATTTCCAAAAGCGGCTGAGGAATTTCTAATTCCTTAGCTCTGGCTACCCCTTCTAAGGATTTACAGCCGTGAGTATAAGTATGTATGTATGTATGTGACTAAAGTCTGGTTTTAGTCAGCTAGTGTTCATAGCATCCATGTTTAGATTGCGGTGTAGAATTACTATGCACAGCTCAGCTATGTGGGTTACCTCACGATTAATTCCTCATTATTAAAAATAAACATACTTAAACTCACAGCTATAAATCTCTAGAAGGGGTATCCAGAGCATTGAAATAAAAAACTCCTCGGCCGCTTTTGGATGATGAGTGGGGAAAAGATTGCAAACTAAAGGTTTCTAGTGATGGGTCTCCAACCACATCGCTGGAAAATTCTTTAAAATGCCCCAATACCCTTAGTCGCCTTTTACAAACAGCCACGAAAAGAAATGGGGTAGTGTTAATCTAAGCCGAAATAACAAAGCAAATTAACAACCTTCAAAAATTATGGTAATTATTTTGGTTAATTAATATGAAAGAACCGTGATAGCCCAGTGGGTAGAACACTTGGTTATCGTGCAAACGACTAGTGTTCAAATCCTGGGTCGGGCCTACACCAATTTGTCTTTTCTAAAGACATATGTGTGGTTAATTTAACATGGTTGTTAACGGTGAGGGAAAACATCGTGAGGAAACCCACATGGCTGAGTTGTACTTAGTCATGTGACAGTGTATTCGTACAAAACGGCGATAGGCCTGCCCCCTATCACGTGAGTACACTGTCCATGCAAAACGTGGGTACTCTGAACACCAGGTGACAAAGTCACGTGATGTTCAGAAGTATTAGTACCTCTGCCAACCCCTTCGGGGATATTCGGCGGGAACGTTTATGTTATGTTGTGTTATGTAATATGAAAGAAAGGGAAGACAAATTGGTGTAAGCCCAATTTAAGATTTGAACTAACGCCTCCTACATTATCTGAAATTCAAACGTGTTTCCAAGATTTTTGTAAAAAAAACAACTTTTTTTAGTGTCAGCTTGGAATAGCACTATCTCAATTCTTTTCATTTCATTAGAGGCAGCTAAGGGTGTTACTCATTTTGAGCAATGCAGTTGGAGACCCATTACATAAAACCTATATTGATGTTATACATACATACATACATATACTCACGGCTATAAATCCCTAGAAGGGGTGGCCAGAGCTAAGGAATTAGAAATTCCTCAGCCACTTTTGGAAAGTTGCGTGGGGAAAATATGGTAAAATAATTGTTGGTGATGGGTCTCCAACCGCATCGCCCAAAAATCACTTTAAAGCCCCAATACCGTTAGTCACCTCTTACGTACACCCACCGGAAGAAATGGGGTAGTGCTATTCTAAGCCGACACTACACAGTATACACACAGCATGATGTCATATAGGTATATACATAACCGTTGTTGATGATATTTACATAAATACATACATACATATACTCACGGCTGTAAATCCCTAGAAGGGGTAGCCAGAGCTAAGGAATTAGAAATTCCTCAGCCACTCTTGGAAATGCGAGTGGGGAAAAGACACACAGAACATACATACAGTATATATATATTAATCTAATGTAAGTAAGTATTGTAAAGTAAACAAATTTTATTATCAATATAAAAAAAAAACAATTATGACTCAAGTTTAAATTTAAGTACGTATTGAACAATCAATAAGTTATAAATAAATAAAAAAGTTTACTCACCATACCGCCATTTTGCTGAATTATCACTTAAAAACAGATTTTTTATTATTTAAAAGTGGAAATAAAGATACGCTAAACTATGAGGAGCAGTCTGCCAGTAATGAACAGTAATTATCTTTTACTTGGCACCCGATTACTACGTTGCGAATGGTGTAAGCCGATATATTTAAAAAACTTTTATTTTGGGCTTTTGTTTTGCATGAAAACCTCATGTGGGGATTATTACTATATTATTTGCTTAATTGATAAGTTATTTTTTGTATGAAAGATTTGAAACCATAATTTGTAGACCACCACTCTGCTGTAAAGAAAGTAATATTTTTACCTTTATGTTACATGCGTGCTCTCAATGACATTAGCATGGTCACTTTGTAAATTGATTATTATTTGAATGACTATTTTTAGGATGATCTTTTGTTAAAAACTATATCCTGATAGTCCTTAACCATTGTGCAAAATTTGACCAAGATTGGTCAAACGGTATAAGCGGAGTTAACTTACAAACAAAACGTAAACTGCTACAGCCTTTTTTGAAATTTTATTGGGAAAAAAGATAGTAAAAACCGTATCATTGGTAATGGGTCTCTTAATAATAATAATACTCTCTTAATAAGTCCCTTACCTTTGTTCACCTCGTACGCCACCCGCAAAAAGAAATGGGTAGTGCTGTAAACCAAATTTACACTCCTTTAAGTAGATCTAGCATCTATATCTATATCTATGATAACACCTATTGCCAACCATTCTCAACTTAACATATTTTTTCCCAAACTTTAAAAGTTAAAACTTTAGCTGTGTAGTGTCGGCTTAGAATAACACTACCCCATTTCTACCCGTGGGTGATCATATTTATTATTAAAGCTCTGGCTACCCCGTTTAGGGAATTATAGCCTTGAGTATATATATATATGTGTTTAAAAGTGGCTGACTAATAATCATTTCTTAAGCTTTTCTTCGCTTTATTCTGGGATATATAGCTTTGAGTATGTATGGAATAAGAAAAAGTCATTCGTGTTTATCAATTAAATGTTCCCCTCACGGAATTTAAACACATGACACTAGGCTACATAAGTCATCAAAAACTTATAAAAGAAGCTACAAAAAAAATAGAGTGTTTTCTACAATTGTAATCAAAAATGTATTATATAACATACATACATATACTCACGCCATTAGTTCCCATTGGGGTAGGCAGAGACTATTGATCGCCACTTCGTACGATCCTAACAAACCTCTCTAGCTTCGTTTACATCCATCAATCATGCTGATCATTTCATACATGCTCTTTTATTCTTCATACTACGGACGCCTGCCTTTTTGAGCACACTCAGTTTGGTCCAAGTGTGTTCTCCGTGGTCATCCTCTACTAACATTACCATCCACACTAGCTCTGTAGATCCCTTTTACCAATTTTCTATCATCCATCCTCTTTATGTGCCCAAACCATCTCAACATTCCTTTTTCTATCTTTCTTACAATATCATCTATGTATTATATAAAAACTCTGAAATCTGGCTTACACCATTCGTACCGTCCTCCTTATCAATTGTCGCTGATAAAATGCCTACTCTCTGACCCCGCCATCATTGAATGAGCATAATTACCGAAGACCAGCCTAATTGGGTCTCAAACATTGTCCATATCGCTTCAAAATACACAACATTAGTTGAATTCTCGGAGGTCTTTGGCACTGGTTATGATGGTTTTTCACTAAAATCTTTAAATGCATGTCTGATTTTGTTTATTTGGAAGGAGACAAAAACAAATTGTAAGAATTTGTTTATTAATAGAATACAATATAATATATCGCTCTTACATATATATATTTGACAGTAAATTGGTGAAACAGATCTATAGAGCCTATGTGGAGGAAATTGTTAAAAGAGGACGACCGTGGAGGACACATTTAAAGACCAAATAGATATATAGCGTAAGTTTACGTATGTTTGCCGTGTAGTGTCGGCTTAGAATAACACTACCCTATTTCTACCCGTGGGTGATCGTAAGAGGCGCCTAAGGGTAAAGGGGCTTTTTAAGTGATTTTTGGGCGATGTGGTTAGAGACCCGTCACCAAAAACGTTTATTATTATCATCATTTCCCTGAGGCCGGCTGAGGAATTTATTATTCCAAAGCTCTGGCTACCCCGTTAAGGGATTTATAGCCGTGAGTATATTAAATTAAATTATTTATTAAATTAAATTATTTATTTGCAAAAAAATATATACATGATTTTTGAGCAATGGCTCCGCACTAGGCCTAGCCTGTACTGCGGACGCCTACAGTGTTTTACAAATGCTTTGTTCTTGGTTTTACAAAAATAAATAAGTTCATTTTTGTTATTTTTTCTTATATACAATCCTGTGACATTATATGAAGAAATAAAAAATTAATTGAAAATTATAATAATGAAATAATATATCTTAAACTTATAACTAACATTAGAATATAATTTATATATAAACGAGTTTGTACCAGAACAATTTATTACTTGACAATTAAATTCAATCACAATTTACAAATTATCATAGATCAATAAATTAACAATATAATAATAATTAATAATTATAAATATTGTTACAAAATGACAAAAAAATAGAAAAATGCGGTGAAAACACAATTATACTAAGAAGCAGGTTCTTAACTTTTTCTAAATAATTACTTACAGGCAATGTGATAATTTGATGAGAACAAAACGAGAACTTCAAATAACAAAGTTGCATTCATTAAAACTTTACTTCTCGGTCCTCATAAACTGTTCGGTGGCCTGATAAGTTTGAGAGAGTAGCCATTCCGATATTATTCGTTTTGAGGCTTTGCATGAGAGTTCTTTGATATTACATGTTATTAGTGCTTTGTTGTACGTATTTGTTAGGGCAAATGGTGGGAGATGGGAAGCAAATGTTGTTTTAATTCGTGATTGAATTGGAACCCTAAAAACCCTTTTGTTCAGCAGAGCACTATAGTTTGGAGAATTTAGAGTTTGTCTGTGAACGCGCAATACCGTGTTAAGGATATAAATTTGTCTGACGTTTAACAGATTCGCCTGAGCATAGAGTTTATCCGTGGGATAGAGGAAAGGCATCCCAAGCATTACTTTCAGGAGCGCTCTCTGAGCTCTCTCGAGCTGTAGCATGAATGTGATGCCCACTCCACCCCAGATGGTAATACAATAACTTATTATAGACTGGCATAGCGCTTGGTAAACGAGACGTAGGACTATAACATCACCTATGTATCTAATGCGTCTCATTAGATAGGTCAGTTTACGGACTCTGTCGCTAACGTAAGCTATGTGTGCTTGGAAAGAGAGACGTTCATCCAGCACCACTCCGAGGTACTTTGTTGTTTTGACTCTCCTCAAAGGCTTGCAGGAGCATCTGTTGTGAGAGCAATTGGCACGATGTGCTTTCACCTCAAGGTTTCCCTTAGGGCTGGATGCTAACGTTTTGAAGAAACATAGAAATTGGGTTTTATCCACGTTGAGGGAGAGGAGGTTTTTGTCCAGCCAACCCTTGAGTTGTGCAAAACCTTCCTCTGCTTTGGTTGCGGTTTCCTCCCATGACCTATCATGAAACAAGGCAACAGTATCGTCCGCGTAGCAAACAATCTCCATATTCGCATTTGCTAAGTTGTGGATATCATTTAAATATATTATAAAGAGAGTAGGGCCAAGGACACTTCCTTGAGGGACGCCATATAATACACTCAGATCATCGCTACACGTTCCAACCCTGAGTCGTTGTTTACGGTTTGTAAGGTAGCTATGGAACCAGTCTAAGGCCTGTCCGCGAATACCAATACTTTCCAATTTCTTCATTAAAAGAGGCATGGAGACCGTATCAAAAGCCTTGCAAAGATCAAGAAGCAACCCAATACATTTTTCTCCTCTATCGAGATGGGATACAATTTCGGTTACGAGTTTGTGTACAGCATCCTCTGTTGATCGTTTTTTCCGAAATCCGTATTGATTATTGGACAACACGTTGATTTTCTCGAGGTACTTGGACAAGCGCTTGTTAACAATTTTCTCCAGAATTTTTGAAAAAACAGGTAAAAGCGAGATAGGGCGGTAGTTTTGGGGGTTTGTTTTATCACCATTTTTGTGAATTGGGATAACCGTAGCGGTTTTCCAAATCTGGGGAAACGTACCTGATGAAAGACTTAGGTTGAGAATATGAGTATATGTATGTATATATGTCTGTTTACGTATGTTTGTATATAAATTTTATTAAGGATGAACATTGATTGAAGAAACCTTAGTTATTTGAACTACATAATGTATAAATGAGAGTATTTAATCTATATTCATTTTTATGTGAATTTCTTTTAATCTGTTTTTCCGTATGATTTTGAGCAGACTCACACTTCTGCATCTTCACGCAAAATATACCGGAGGAGGTGGCAACAGTACTAATAGCGCTTAGCATTCCGTGACATTTGTCATATGGGTACCCGAGTTTTGCTTGGACAGTGTCTCTACGTAATAGGGGGCAAACCCAGCGATGCTTTTTTTCGATTTATGGCCGAGAATATATGTATTTACACTGTAGAAGGACTAATTAAACTTAGCCATATGATTTCGATTACGATGTTTTTCGTCACCCTACCAGATACATTAACTACATATAAAGTCACATTGGTCTAGGCCCGAACAAGGATTGGAAATCATGTCTCTTGTATGAGAAGCGGTGGTGTTCCCATTAATTCCCTTACTACATATACTCACGGCTATAAATCTTTAAAAGGTAGCAAGAGGTAAAGAATTAGAAATACCTCAGCCACTTTTGGAATGGTGATGGGCATTTTGCAGCTATTGCGTTCACTCTTACGTCTAATTTACTGAGAGTGACAGGGACCGGAAATCGCGCGCGCAAAAATAATTGATTTTATTTACATACATACATATACCTCTCGGCTATAAATCCCTAAAAGGGGTAGCCAGAGCTAAGGAATTAGAAATTCCCCAGCCACTTTTGGAAAGTTGAGTGGGGAAAAGATGGTAAAATAAAGGTTGTTGGTGATGGGTCTCCAACCGCATCGCCCAAAAATCCCTTAAAAGCCCCAATACCGTAAGTCGCCTCTTACGTACATCCACTGGAAGAAATGGGGTAGTGCTATTCTAAGCCGACACTCCACAGCTTCTGAGCCTTTGTATAAGGTTTATTTTAAGAGAAACTTGTTAGTTAATGGTAATGTAATTTTAATGATATATTTTACTATCTCATTTGTTCTCCCATCATTACACCCGCATTTGAGTTGAGTGCCTCACTCACCCTCGTTTACCTGTGTTTTAGCTGATAATAAAAGTGTATATAAAAGAATTATAAATTTGCCGTGTAGTTTTGTCGGCTTAGAATAGCACTACCCCAATTTTTCCGGCGGGTGTACGTATGAGGCGACTAACGGTATTGGGGCTTTTAAGGGATTTTTTGGCGATGCGGTTGGAGACCCATCACCAAAAACGTTTATTTCACCACCTTTTCCTTCCAAAAGTGGCTGAGGAATTTCCAATTCCTTAGCTCTGGCTACCCCTTTCTTGGGATTTATAGCCGTGAGTATATGTATGTATATATGTATATAATAAATTATTTAATTGTACGTCGCAAAAAAAATAATGTGTTTATAGCCAGCTTACAATAGCATAAACCCATTTTTTAAGAAGCCACTTGAGGATTTAGGTTTTAATTGATTGTTGGGCGATCCCATCACCAACCGTTCTTTATTTATCATCCTTTTTCCTTTCCCAATTCAACTTTGGCTTCGGAAATTTCGCTTTTGAGGCTCTGGGTGTCCCCTTCTTGGTATTATAGCCATGAGTATATGTATGTAGATATTTAAAAAAACGTTTTTATTAATAACAACTCAGGGTACTGAGGCTGATGAGGTCAACAACAAATCTGGAAAAATCCTTGTTTTTCCAATTCTTGTCGTGAATAAATTATACTACAGTAAATAGAGAGGTTTGCCAGGATCGTACAAAGAGACGATCGATAGTCTCTGCCTACCCCAATGAGAACTAACGGCGTGAGAATATGTATGTATATATGTATGTACGTACAGCTGTGTAGTGTCGGCTTAGAATAGCACTACGCCATTTCTTCCGGTGGGTGTACGTAAGAGGCGACTAACGGACTTGGGGATTTTTAATGGATTTTGGGGCGATGCGGTTGGAGACCCATCACCAACAACCTTTATTCTACTGTCTTTTCCCCACTCAACTTCCAAAAATGGCTGAGGAATTTCTAATTTCTCAGCTCTGGCTACCCCTTTTAGGGATTTATAGCCGTGAGTATATGTATGTATTTATGTATATATACTGAATATACTTCTGCACATATTTTTGCTATCGATATTAATTCACTCAGACAACCAGACAGGGCGTCTTTTCATAACAATGTATGTATAAATAACTATATAATAATAAATTTATTCACTTATGAATAGAACGTGAGTGACAATGTTGAAATCATTTGTGTTGTGTGTCATATTTTTGTGTTTTTTAAATCGTGGATATTGTTACGATTCTTTATTGAGAACAAAACGGTATGAACTCACAAACCTAATACCCAAACTCATGCCGTATATCCCTGAAGGGCAGAGGCATTAATACTTCTGAACATCACGTGACATTGTCACCTGGTGTTCAGAGTACCCACGTTTTGTTTGGACAGTGTGCTCACGTGATAGGGGATACAAACCTATAGACTATAGTGTATATTTATGTATATATATTTTAATCGCGTGTTATTACATTATTTTTAAAGCCCGACGTTTTGAAACATTTTCAGTTATCATGGTCACGGGAAGACTGAGGTGTTATTTGTCATCATACAGTACAACCTTACATATACTCACGGCTATAAATCCCTAGAAGGGGTAGCCAGAGATAAGGAATTAGAAACTTCTCAGCCATTTTTGGAAAATTTATTGGGGAAAAGATGGTAAAATAAAGGTTGTTGGTGATGGGTCTCCAACCGCATCGCCCGAAAATCCCTTAAAAGTCCCAATACTGTTAGTCGCCTCTCACGTACCCCCACCGGAAGAAATGGGGTAGTGCTATTCTAAGCCGACACTACACAGCAGCATACAGTACTATAAAATTATTGGGTGTTATACGTTTCACCGAATGTCGCAAGCTCGACGCACGCGAGAGTCGGGCTTTAAAAAACCATGTAATAAGACGCGATTAAAATATCAGAAAGTCAATAGATATTTTAATTATAATGTGCAATTGTGAAAGTCTTAGAAAGTACTATCTACACCTCCCAAATTTAAATTCAAAAACCATGGATCTATACGTGAATTTTACTCGTTTATTAACTCAACTATACCTTGAGTTTCTTGAGTGTGCTAAAGGAGGTTAATCTATATTACTGAGCCATGCCGGCTTAGAACAGCACTAACCTTTCTTCCCGTGTATGTTGTAAGAGGGGCATCTTAGAGATTTGCAATAGCCTATTCATACCTGTGGTTGTTTGTAATAGGCAACTAAGGATTTTGGGCTTTTGAAGAATTTGTTGTGTGGTGTCGGCTTGGAATAGCACTACCCGTTTTCTTCCGGTGGGTGTACGTAAGAGGCGACTAACGGTATTAGGGCTTTTTAAGGGATTTTTGGGCGATGCGGTTGGAGACCCATCACCAACAACCTTTATTTTACCATCTTTTCCCCACTTAACTTTCCAAAAGTGAATGGAAATCCAATGGAATTTCTAATTTCTCAGCTCTGGCTACGCCTTTTCGGGATTTATAGCCGTGAGTATATGTATGTATATGTATATATGAAGCTTAAAATGTGGCTGAGGAATTCCTTATTCTGTAGCTCTGGCTACCCCTTCTAATGAATTTGAGCAGTAAGTATTTACATACATATGTATGTTACAAAATAATTTTCAAAAGTTGCTGAGGAATTTATAATTATGAAGCTTCAACTCCTTTTTATGATTTAAATACAAAACTGAAGTAATATGACTGTTTTTGTTCATGAAAACCTCATGTGGGGATTATTACTAATAAATAAAGAAAAGAAAAGTTTCGAAACCGGCGTGGATCGAACCCGCGACCTCGGGTATACGCCCCCGTCGCTCTGCCAATTGAGCTACCAGTGCGAAGTTCTTCTATCCTTTGTTTCTTTTACACTTTTAAGTAGTGTTTGCGTTCCCTACCTCCGAATTTTTTACAAATGCATAAGTCGCGGGTTCGATCCCCGGCGCGCCGGTGTAAATTTTTTTTTTCCTTTATTTATTATGTGACTGAAGGCGGGAAGGTTAATTTAAAACCTAACAATTATATTATTTTTATTCATAGTTGTATAGTGGTGCAGAAACAGTCAGGAACCCACGGAGATAGCAATGAGGGGTCTGATGGTGACCAGCCTGAATACAAGAAACCCCATACCTTCAAACATGATTCTGACAAAGATATTGAGGATTTTGAGGTATTTCAACATTATTAGATATAAACATAAACGTTCACGCCGAGTATCCCCGAAGGGGTTGGCAGAAGTACTCATACTTCTGAACATCAAGTGACTGTCACCTGGTGTTTAGAGTACCCACGATTTGCATGGACAGTGTACTCACGTGACAGGGTCAGGCCTATCACCGTTTTGTACGAATACACAGTTACATGACTAAGTACAACTCAGCCATGTGGGTTTCCTCACGATGTTTTTCCTCACCGTGAACCTTGGTATATTAACCTCAAACTTTACTTCAGGAAAGACAATATAGTGAATTGAAGTGAAGCGACCCGGGATTTGAACCCACGCGACAGCGCACGTCACGCTACCTTTTGCACTTACACCGTCAATTGGTGACGTCACAACGGTGGCGCATTCGCATCGTATTTTACTGAAGTATATTTTTTAAGTTCTGTATTTATTTATTTATTTATTTGGAAAACTTACAGCTAAATAATAACGATATAAGTAACAGTACATAGCATCGATGCCAATTAAAAGTTTTCACCAATAGTTTATATGAGAGGTAAAAATAATTACGCTTAATTTACAACCATTATAGTGCCTATTCTAAAACAAAAACGTATTTATATGTATATTAACAAGTACAAAGAAATATATATAATTAATTTATAGTAAAAAGAAACCTTTTTTTTTTTAACTACCACATAATATATAAAACTCTATTGAGAGCTTTCTTTTGAGAAATACAAAATGGTAAGTAAACGCTTAACCGTTGAAGTGCTGGTGTTGAAAATATCAATGTCATTGTGAACCAAATTGTATTCACGACAAGCGCGTATCAAAAATGAATTTTGCCTATATCTCGTCTTTGCCGGGGCTACATGCACCATGGACGCTGACGCAGTGCTAGCTGGTTGGTGCGGAGACATATGTGTTGCAGTAGCTCCGGACAGTCAGTTGACCCGTTTGCCACTTTGACAAGGCAACATATATCCGATATGTTACGCCTTATTTCAAGCGGAACAAAATGATAAATTTCACACCGTTCGGCATAACTTGATATAAACTGCTTACTCTTAAAATCAAGATACCTGAGAAATTTCCTCTGAATCGCTTCTATTCTTAATTTATATATTTGGTACTGGGGATTCCACACGGGCGACGCATATTCTAAGTGACTACGAACATAGGCGCAATAAAGAACTTTAATGGCTTTAATACCTCGAAAATCTGACGCAGTTCTCATAATAAACCCAAGTGCTTTGGTGGCTTTTTTAACTATATGGTCATTATGTTTGTCGAATATTAACTGGTTGTCAAATATTACTCCTAAGTCTCGCATTGAGTCAACTTTCGTAATTACTTTGTTACCAAACGAAAAATCTAAATTGTCGGCTAAGACTAGCACTACCCCGTTTCTTCCCGTGGGTAAACATAAGAGGCGACTAAGGGTATAGGGGCTGTTTAATCGATTTTTGGGCGATGCTGTTGGAGAACCGTCACCAACAACCTTTATTTATATTACCGTTTTTTCCCCACTTTACTTCAAAAGTTTCAATATAATTTCTAATTTCTATATTTTTCACGTATGTCTCTCCATTACATAAAAATGAACGCTCCAACGCCCATTTTTAAATTAACATACATACATACATATATCATGGCTATATTTCCCTAGAAGGGGTAGCCAGAGCTGAAGAATTATAAATTCCTCAGCCACTTTTGGAAGTTGAGTGGGGAAAAAATGGTAAAAATAAAGGTTTTTGGTGATGGGTCTCCAACCGCATCGCTCAAAAATCCAATAAAAAGCCCCAATACCCTTAGTCGCCTCTTACGTACACCCACCGGAAGAAATGGGGTAGTGCTATTCTAAGCCGGCACTACACAGCAAATTAAGTTAAATAAATAATAGTAATAAATTTTAAATTAAGTAATTATTATTTTAAGGTTTTACCAACACGTCCAGCCAAATTTATGAAGACCCCGAAAGACAACGGCCTCGTGAAGAAAAGAAACACTATACCAAAAAGCAAATTGATTAAATTCTTTAATATCTATTAATGTCGTTTTATTAAAATACACTTGATGGCTCAGTAAAATATAGCGCCGGCCGTCCTACTGCAGGGAGGTGTGGGTTCAATCCCTTGACTTCCACCGTGTCTAGAGTCATAAAATGTGTGTGTTTGGCTGTGTAGTGTCGGCTTAGAATAACACTACCCCATTTCTACCCGTGGGTGATCGTAAGAGGCGACTAAGGGTATAGGGGCTTTAAAAGTGATTTTTGGGCGATGTGGTTTGAGACCCGTCACCAAAAACCTTTATTTTTACCATCTTTTCCCCACTCAATTTCCAAAAGTGGCTGTGGAATTTATAATTCCTTAGCTCTGGCTACCCCTTCTAGGGAAATATAGCCGTGAGTATATGTATATGTATAAAAAATACACATACATAAGTAAGTTAGTAAATATACCCACGCCTTATTTTCCCTTTGGAGTAGGCAGAGAATACCAATCACCAATTCACACTATGCAGAGAATTGGCCACTAGCAGCTCTCTCAGCATGTTGCCACAGATGATCATGTTACCAACCGTGAAATCGCTAAATCAGTCATTAAAAATATTTTTCGCAGTCAGAAAGCTCACTACTCAGGAGTACATACATACTTTATACTTTTTAACTCACGGCTATAAATCCCTAGAAGGGGTAGCGAGAGCTAAGGAATCAGAAATTCCTAAGCCACTTTTGGAAGTTGCATGGGGAAAAGATGGTAAAATAAAGTTTGTTGGTGATGGGTCTCCAACCGCATCGCCCAAAATTCCATTAAAAAGCACCATTACCCTTAGTCGCCTCTTACGTACACACATGGGAAGAAACGGGGTAGTGCTATTCCAAGCTGATACTACACAGCAACATTAGCAAGCATTCAAATTATATAGAAAGTGTGCACAAAAAGTCCGGCGGCAGCGGCGTTCATAGTGCGAAAAATAAAAGAGCATGTATAAAGGATTGTGAATTAATGACGATATTCGAGAGTTTTGCCAGTATCGTACATGGTGGCAATCTATAGTCTCTGCCTACCCCAATGGGGGTTTAAGGGATATGGATATGCTGTGTAGTGTCGGCTTAGAATATCACTACCCCATTTTTGGGTGATGCGGTTGGAGACCCATCACCAACAACCTTTATTTTTACCATCTCTTCCCCACTCACATTTCCAAAAGTGGCTGAGGAATTTCTAATTCCTTAGCTCTGGCTACCCCTTCTAGGGATTTACAGCCATGAGTATATGTATGTATGTGTATGGATATATGCATGAAATCTAAAAGCAAGATCATTAGAACGATGAGTTAATTAACATCACGTAATGCATTCACTAACTGCACGCGAGTACTCATAAAAAGCCATAAAAATATACATACAAACATACATATACTCACGGCTATAAATCCCTTAACGGGATAGCCAGAGCTTTGGAATGAAAAATTCCTCAGCCACTTTTGGAAGTTGATTGGGGAAAAGATGGTAATAATAAATGTTTTTGGTGACGGGTCTCCAACCACATCGCCCAAAATCACTTAATAAGCCCCTATACCCTTAGTCGCCTCTTACGATCACCCACGGGTAGAAATGTGGTAGTGTTATTCTAAGCCGACACTACACGGCTATAAAAATATAAGTCACATCAAACGACACGGACGAAAGAAGGGTTCCTGGTATTCTGAGCGTACAATACGCGCCATATATACATACTCACGGCTATAAATCTAGCAGTAGTAGCCAGAGCTTCAGAGCTAGAAACTCCTCAGCCACATTTGGAAGTAAATAGGGGACAAGATGGTAGATGAAAATAAAGTAGCGAAAGAGATATATAGAGCTAATGTGGATGGGATTGTTAGTAGAGGACGGCCTCGTAAAACGTTTCTAGACCAGATAGAAAACTTTCTTATAATAGCGGGGGTCCGAAGTGAGAAGAATAAAAGAGCATCTATGAGAAGAACAATGAATGAAAGGGAAACAAGAGAGGTTTGTCAAGACCGTACTAAGTGGCGATCGATAGTCTCTGCCTACCCCAATGGGAATAATGGGCGTGAGTATAAGTAAGTAAGATGGTAGAATTAAAGTATCGTTGGTGATGGGTCTCCAAACGCGTCGCCCTAAAACCACTTAAACAAGCCTCATACAACACCCGTAGGTAGAAAGGGGTAGTTACATTCTAAGCCGGCACTACACGGTTCATTCTTGAAATTCCGTATGAAAGCAACAAGTAAAAAATTTATATCTTTATGTATTGTTTCTGTAAGCCTCTTTCTTGCCCGGAAGCCTGTGACGCGATGAGTTAAGCTAGAAATTTGGTTCAGGTATCGTTTTGTACAGTTCGCTGCCGTGGTGTGCACAAAATTCAGACATCTGATGTAACTGGATTAAGTTAATTGTTACAGAATTTCAAAGTTCCAATTTTGGCCCATAGACTTTGCTTGAGTGTCATAAGCGCGCGCAAACTTTAGTCGATCAGAGATGCGCTGTGATTGGTCGGAATTTTTTCAAACCGGCCAATCAGAAAAAAACACTAGAAATTCAAAAGAGCTGCGCTGCTATTGGTCGAAAAATTTCAAAATTAACTCATTTTATTGGTTACTTACTAATGTATCTATGATTTTTGTTGGGGTAGGCGAAATATTATAAGTAGGAAATCCTTTTGCTGAAAAATTAAGCGGGTATTTATGTGGACATACCATTTAAATAAAAGCATTAATGAATAAATTATGTAAAAAGTTTATTTACCCAATATTATATCTTACTATTTACATAATACATAAAGTGCATAACATACTTTGTGAGCAAACTTTCGAACAAACACATAACTATTACAATTATTCAAGCGCTCAATTAAAGTATTAAAGTATAAAATTTCAAATCAAAGTCGCGCTTATCCATCCAAATACAAATATTAAGATATGGTCCTAGAGGACTTTACTAAAAAGAGCTGAAACCAAACGTAGATCAGTTCAAAAATTGCTGAATAAATTCAGCTGAAAACTAATTGTAAAATACGTCGCCCATATTTTCTTGTTACTAACATAGGTACAAGTTTTTGTGATTACTGATTACAAACGAATGTATGGATGAATAATCCGAGATGAATGATTAAATAAATCCTGATTGGTTGATTGAATGTGCTGACGTTTGTTGTTCATACATTCGCTTCGCTTAAGTCAGTGGAAATCAAGGATACTCTAAACACAAAAAACACTTTTGATACAAAGCAACTTGACAGATCAAATGGCGATTAAAATGGCCGATCTATGTACGCGTTGTCATAATCGTAACGTCTTGACGAAATTTTGCCATAAACAACAAGAAGTAAATATGTATTGCTCTCTTTTTCAAAAGATTAAGCTCAGAAGGTTAGAAAGAGAAAAAGGCATATGGAATATTTCTGTTGCGATATGATTATTATTTGCATAGCGTTATTTAGATATAGTACCACAGGGCCCATCCATAGTGTAGAGTATCCTTGGTGGAAATACACTGAATCACTTACAGATATTATCATTCTTTGTTTCTCTATTTAGCTAAGTTCTCTATGGACATGGAATACTTTATTACCCTAATACCATTAACTTGACACTTAAAAAATTGGTGAACAAATGTTTATTCGATATAAACTGTACTGCCTTTACCTACGAGCGGTTGACCGCCGAGGCGGTTGCTATTTTTACGAAACATAAACATAAACGCTCACGCTGTATATCCCCGAAGGTGTACTCACGTGATAGGGGGCAGGCCTATCGCCGTTTTGTACGAATACACTGTCACATGACTAAGTGCAACTCAGACATGTGGGTTTCCTCACGATGTTTTCCCTCACCGTTAACAACCATGATAAATTAACCACAAATATGTCTTTAGAAAAGACGAATTGGTGTAGGCCCGACCCGGGATTTGAACACTAGTCGCTTGCACGATAACCGGTGTTCTACCCATTGAGCTATCACGTCGTCTTATTATTGCTATTTTTGACGGGTAAAATATCCGTATGGGAATAGAATTTAAACATAATTGGCTAGATTAACTAGTTTTATTTTTCTATGTTTTTCGTTCGCTTTATGTTGACTGGAGCTCCTAAATCCCAAACAGGTAAATCTCTTGAACATTTGAGGCAGAATGGGAAAAAAGACGTTAAGGATTGTTGATAGTGCTTGTCAACCTGATGTTAATAGTGTTTTTGAAAACGATTTGACACAATAATACTGCTATATATAAGCTATATATCAGAAAGAAAATGTTCTTATAAAAGCGGGGGTCCGAAGTGGGAAGAATAAAAGAGCATGTATGAGAAGAATAAATAATGTAAGGGAAGCAAGAGAGGTTTTTCAAGATCGTACTTAATGGCGATCGAGAGTCTCTGCCTACTCCAATGGGAATAATGGGCGTTAGTATAAGTAAGTAACAATACTTCTTTTTGGCAGCATCATATAGAATTAAATAAAAAGAGAAGAAACGAAGAATGTCAATATTCGTAAACGATTCAATGAATTTCAAATGCTTTGCTGTGTAGTGCCGGCTTAGAATAGCACTACCCCATTTCTTCCGGTGCGTGTATGTAAGAGGCGACTAACGGTATTGGGGCTTTTAAGGGATTTTTGGGCAATGCGGTTGGAGACCCATCACCTAAAACCTTTATTTCACCATCTTTTCCCCACGCAACTTCCAAAAGTGGCTGAGGAATTTTTAATTCCCTAGCTCTGGCTACCCCTTCATGGGATTTATAGCCGTGAGTATATGTTATGTTATGAATTTCAAATGTTTGTGTGACCAACAAAAGTCAGAAAGTTGAATTAACCAATTAGGGTGTGGGGACAACTTATTTTGACAATCAGTTTTTCGCGGTTTTTTTTGTAGCTATTTTTGTCCTGAATTGCGTCTGGTTTTCGCTCTATATAGTTAAGTTCTCTATGATCAGCATAAAATTGCATTAAGTGGTTAAATAATATAAAATTATTAATAATATAATAATATCTGTAATTAATATATACACTAGATTAAGACATTGTATTGACATTGTGAAATTTAATTGTATGCAATGTTGATTTGTCTAAATATATAAATAAATAAATAATGACCTTTTTGTGATAAAATTAGTACATAATATGCTGGAAATAGCTTTCTATTAAATAGTCACGACTGAAACTTTTAACCAATAACGTCCATATGCAGTCACGGTGCCTATAAAAATGAGAAAGCGGCTACACGCGCGGGTTTCTGCCGGCGCGGTTAATCGCTTGTGTGTAAGGAGCCTAAGGTTCAAAATAATTAAATACTTTGGCAGTTAATACTAGCTTCCATAAACCACACATTGTATATATACGTAACCATATTTCACCATTAGTTTTAACAAGAAAAGCTTCAGAATATACATTTTTTTAATACAAGTATTTATACAAAATGTAAATTTGTGTTTATACCATAAAACCTACGGTTTCCCCTGTACAATGTTATCTCTATACACACGGCTCTAAAAAACTTTCCATACTGTAAAATAATATTCTAGCGATTGACATAACAAAAGATTCATTATTCTTACTTCAACATATTTTATTTACAGAAAAATACATCGCTGGGTCTTATATTCCGTAGACAGATTGCCAGTTTCAATCAAAATTTCGTTTTCGATCAAAATGATCGAGTTCCATACATCAGAGTGAAAGCAATACATATCTGTGTCTCTTTTACTCCTGATGCTAAAGCAAACTCGCAATCCGCCTACTGTATGTTAAGGGCATCACCTCGCTCTACATCTATTGCACTCTCTCTTACGTCAAATTCAGTGAGAGTAACAGAGACAGAAAAAATCGTTTGCAGTAAAATGAGTTATTTTTGGTTTTATACATACATGCATACATATACTCACGGCTATTAATCCCTTATCGGGGTAGCCAGAGCTTTGGAATGAAAAATTCCTCAGCCACTTTTGGAAGTTGATTGGGGAAAAGATGGTAATAATAAATGTTTTTGGTGACGGGTCTCCAACCACATCGCCCAAAAATCACTTAAAAAGCCCTTATACCCTTAGTCGCCTCTTACGATCACCCACGGGTAGAAATGGGGTTGTGTTATTCTAAGCCGACACTACACGACATAATAACGATTATATTATAATTAAGTCAATTTCCGAATTATAGGTCGATAAGATAAGCACAAATATGCATACACGTTTTTATGGTTTTCATCAAAATTCTGCATAACGTAAATTGTATTACATAATCATTTATAAATATTATTCAACAATTGCCGTGTAGTGTTGGCTTAGAATAACACTAACCCGTTTCTTCCGGTGGGTGTACGTAAGAGGCGACTAACGGTATTGGGGTTTTAAGGGATTTTTGGGCGAAGCGGTTGGAGACCCATCACCAACAACCTTTATTTAACCATCTTTTCCCCACTCAATTTTCCATAAGTGGCTGAGGAATTTTTAGTTCCTTAGCTCTGGCTACCCCTTCTAGGGATTTATAGCCGTGAGTATATGTATGTATGTATGTTTAGTAAAGACACAACAAGTCTTGATGCTAGATAAAGTAACCACAAAAAATACATCTTTATTCAATACGTCATGTGATTAAGTATAACTTCAGTCGATTAAAATTTACCACCAATACATAGCTTACTTAGTTGTGTAAGAATACCATAGAGATGCGATGAATGCATGATTTAATATAAAAAAATATGTCAACATTTATTAAATGTAAGTGTTAAAGCGATTTGGATACGCAACTTGGATCACTCGCTTTAACGGGCTCAAAACATGAGCAATCCAAAGGCGCGTCACTTCACAGTAGAGACAAACAACTGTCATTTTTATTTTGTTCGAACAGGTTCCTGCTCGTGCTCGTATTTCTCTCGTACGTACTACGCGCGTTATACGTACGCTTACAATACGACGCCATGTGCGAAATGCCTTAGTTGTGTAAGAATACCATAGAGATGCGATGAATGCATGATTTGATATAAAAAAATATGTCAACATTTATTAAATGGAAGGTTTTATAACTTAGAATTAACAAGTGCCGTCGCGTCGTGTAGTGCCGGCTTAGAATGTCACAACCCCTTTCTACCCACGGGTGTCATAAGAGGTGACTAAAGGTTTAGGGCTTATTTAAGTGGTTTTTGGGTTTAGTTGGAGACCCATCACCAATCATACTTTATGTCTTCCATCATGTCCTATCAACTTCCAAATGTGGTTGAGGAGTTTCTAGCTCTGATGCTCGGGTTTTCTTAGGATTTATTGGCGTGAGTATATACATACATACATACATATTCTCACGCCGTTCGTTCCATTGGGATAGGCAGAGACTATCGATCGTCACTTTGTACGATCCTGGCAAACCTCTCATCTTTTCATATATGCTCTTTTATTCTTCGTACTACGGACACCTGCCTTTTATGTATGTATGTAAAGGGATATGGCTTAGACTCAATATGAAAACCATCAGTAATATACTTAAACGGCTATAAATCCTAAAAAGAATTAGCCAGGGCTTACTTTGCCACTTTTGGAAGTTGAGTGGGAAAAATATTGTAAAATAAAGGATACTTGATGACCCATCGGTCTCCAAATACATTCAACACTTAAAAAAACCCAATAAATTTGTTTAAATCTATTTGTTCATGAAAACCTCATGTGGGGATTATTACTAATAACATACATACATACATATTCTCACGCCGTTAGTTCCCATTGGGGTAGGCAGAGACTATCGATCGCCACTTTGTACGATCCTGGCAAACCTCTCTGGCTTCGTTTACATCCATCAATCTTTTCATACATGCTCTTTTATTCTTCATACTGCGGACACCTGCCTTTTTGAGCACATTTTCTATTTGATCCAAATGTGTCCTCCGAGGTCGTCCTCTACTAACATTACCTTCCACATTGGCTCTATATATCTCTTTCACCAATTTACTGTCATCCATCCTCTCTATGTGCCCAAACCATCTCAACATTCCTTTTTCTATCTTTCTTACAATATCATCTTTTACACCACACCTTTCACGAATCACATCATTCCTCACACGATCACATAACCTTACATTACACACTTTTCTGAGGGATCTCATTTCTACTGCATTCACTCTACTTTCATGCTTCTTCTGCCACACCCAACATTCACTGCCATACATAAGCGTAGGAACGAGGACAGCATCATGCACAGCCATTCGGGCCTTTTCAGACACCGACTGACTAGACATTAGACTATCCAGTGCTCCATTTACCGCATTACCCTTTTTCACTCTTCTCTCGATATCTTCATCACACTTTCCATCCCTAGTAAACAAACTTCCCAAATACACAAACTCTTTCACTTGTTCCACTTTCTTACCATTAATCTCAATCACGCATTCGGTCATATTCACCTCTCTTTCAAAAACCATAGTTTTTGTTTTATCCACATTCACCCTCATTCCCTTTTTTTCAAAAGACGCACATGCAATATTCATCATCTCTTGCAGCTCTTCCACCGATGATGCAAGTAGCACTTGATCGTCGGCATATAAGAGGCATTTAATGATGAATCCACCCATTCTCAATCCATAATTACTTTCACGCAACTCTGTTAAACAGTCATCCATGAACAAATTGAAGAGCCACGGGGAAGCTACACAACCCTGTCGGACACCCCGAGAGATCCCGAACCAGTCAGTATTTTCCCCGTTTACTCTCACACATGCACTGGAATCCTCATAGAGTGATACAAGTGCACGTATAAGTCGACTCCCCAAACCGAACTTGGATAACACCTCCCATAAACACTTTCTTACCACCCTATCATACGCCTTCTCTAAATCAATGAAGGAGCAATACACCTTTCGGTTCTTAGCTAAGAACTTTTCGGTGATGCTCCTTAAAGAGAAGATTTGGTCCATACATCCCATTCCCTTTCTAAATCCTGCTTGCACATCCCAAATTTTATCATCCGTTTCATTCATCACTCTTTCAATCAAAACCTTTGCATACAATTTACCGACAATGCTGAGTAGGCTAATTCCACGGTAGTTTCTAGCCTCCTGGTGTGACCCCTTTCCTTTATATAAAGGCACAATTACCGCTTTGCACCAGTCTTGTGGCACTTTGCCACTCGACCAGCATTTTTGGAAAAGGAAGTACAACCAGGAAGCCACCACCCCTTTACCAGCCCTCAGCATTTCAGTGTTTATCCTGTCATACCCTGCCGCTTTCCCTAGTTTCATACTTTTCATTGCTTTCATTATTTCTTCCATACTGATCTCACTGTCACTAAAGTCACCCATAACGTCGTTCCAATCAACATTACTGCCGATTGGCGAAGAAATGGATGTATCCTCTTTTTCAAAGAGTCCCTCAAAATAGTTCTTCCATACTCGTCTTATGCTACTTTCATCCGTCGCCAATTCACCCTGTTCATCTCTCACAACATTCACTCTCGTGTTTTGGGAAACTCCCTTTTCTTTCCGGATATATTTCCAGAACAACTTTTGGTTATTCCGGAAATTATCGGAGAGTTTCCTCTCACACCATTCTATCAGATCACGCTTTTTCTTTTCTATTTTCTTCTTAACCTCATTCTTAACTCTCTTATATTCATCTTCACTATTCTTCACTACATCATCTTTTACTCTCGCATCCATTCGTTTACTAGCTTTAATCGCTAGTAAATCTAACCAAGCTTTCTTCTTATCTCCAACTGCCTCTTTCACATCTTTATCCCACCAACTTGTTGGTGGTCTATTTGTTCTTTTACTCAATCCACATACTTCCGTCGCACATTCAACCATTGACGATTTGAGCACATCCCATACTTCTTCTATTTCCATTTCATCCTTCATCTCCACGCAACTTAGTCTGTCGTCCAATTTCTTCATATATTCATCTCTAATATTTTCATCGTCTTCCAATTTTTCCACTTTTATTCTCGCAAATTCAGTTGTCGACACTTTGGCCCTGTGACGCCAACGCGTGCACAGTCCCCTCAATCGTGATATCACGAGAAAGTGGTCTGTGCCAACGTTAATGCCCCTATGGACTCTGGTGTCATTACTAATAAATAAAGAATAAATAAAGAAAAGAAAAATTTCGACACAGGCGGGAATCGAACCCGCGACCTCGGGTATACGCCCCGACGCTCTGCCAATTGAGCCACCGTGTCAATGGCTGCCAGCGCGAAATTCGTATATATAGTCGCGGGTTCGATTCCCGCCTGTGTCGAAATTTTTCTTTCCTTTATTTATTCTTTACCCAATACCTTTGGTTACCTCTTACGCCACCCAAAGGAAGAAAATGGATTAGTGCTATTCTAAGCCGAAAATGGGACACAAAAAATGCAGAAACAAGTCAATCATGGCATCTCCAAAGAACACATAGTAATTACAATTTTAATATGTTGTCTTAATACTAAATATAAAAAGTCCTTACACTCAGGCACACACAATTTAAACACCACTATTTAGTCTTTGCCATGAGGCCTAGCACGAACGCTATTTTACCGTCACAATATCGTTTAGAATATGACAGCATACGATACTGCGTAAGTGCGAAAGAGATGGCCGTTGGATACCACGCGATATCTTGTTAAAAGACCGCTCGTACTAGCTATGTCGGTTCGGTTACGTCACTATCTGTACGTGTTTCGGAGGCCTGGGTTCTTTCAGCACGTACGATGTCGTTCTTCTAAGGGTCCCTGATGAGGCTAGAAAAAAAATGAAACGGTTATCATAACATAATTGACATAATAGTCCAGTGGGTAGAACACTCGCCCGAAAACAGAAGGGCGTGAGTTCCAATCCTGGGTCGGGCCTACACCAATTTGTCTTTTTTAAAGTCATATGTGTGGTTAATTTATCATGGTTGTTAACGGTGAGGGAAAACATCGTGAGGAAACCCACATGGCTGAGTTGTACTTAGTCATGTGACAGTGTATTCGTACAAAATGGCGATAGGCCTGCCCCCTATCACGTGAGTACACTGTCTAAGCAAAACGTGGGTACCTTTTCTGGACACTAGATGGCGCTGCCATGTGAGTTCAGAAGTATTGGTACCTCTGCCAACCCCTTCGGGGATAAACGGCGTGAACGTTTATGTTATGGTTATCATAACATGTGTATACTTACAGCAATAAATCTCTAGAAGGAGTAGCCACAGCGTTGGAATAAGGAATTGCTCAGCCGCTTTTGAAAGTTGAGTGGGGAAAAATTTGTAATGTTATGGTGACGGTGTCCATCCGAATCGCCCAAAAATACTTAAAAGCACAAGAAAGTACAACTTAGCCATGTGGGTTTCCTCACGACGTTTTCCCTCACCGTTAACAACCATGATAATTAACCTCACATATGAACCCTTAAAAGCCCCAATACCCCCAATACCATTAACGCCTCTGACGTACACCCAACGGAAGAAATGGGGAAGTGCTATTCTAAGCCGACACTACACAGCATAATATCATAGCATAAATTTGTGTTTGATGTGCAATAAAGAGTTATTCTATTCTATTCTATTCTAAGTAATTTATTTATTAATTTATTTGAGAAAGAAACGGTACACTTTTTTTTTTAAATAAGAGAAATATACAGAGAAGTTCTTGACGGCGATAGGCCTGCCCCCTATCACGTGAGTACACTGTCTAAGCAAAACGTGGGTACCTTCTCTGGAAACTAGATGGCGCTTGCCATGTGAGTTCAGGAGTATTGGTACCTCTGCCAACTCCTTCGGGGATAAAACGGCGTGAACGTTTATGTTATGTTATAAGTTCTTGACCTCTAAAGTTTCTACCAATTGTTATACAGACGATACAGAAAAACGCAAATTAAAATATCATCGGTTGTAATATGGTTAATTTATACAGATGAAATTAAGTAATTAAATGAAATATATTGTCATATTGTATACGACATGTTAGTCCAATGGGTAGAACACCGGCCAGAAAACAGAAGGGCGTGAGTTCCAATCCTGGGTCGGGCCTACACCAATTTATCTTTTCTAAAGTCATATGTGTGGTTAATTTATCATAGTTGTTAACGGTGAGGGAAAACATCGTAAGGAAACCCACATAGCTAAGTTGTACTTAGTCATGTGACAGTGTATTCGTCGTCGGCGATAGGCCTGCCCCCTATCACGTGAGTACACTGTCCAAGCAAAACGTGGGTACCTTCTCTGGACACTAGATGGCGCTGCCATGTGAGTTCAGAAGTATTGGTGCCTCTGCCAACCCCTTCGGGGATAAACGGCGTGAACGTTTATGTTATGTCATATTGTAATAGGTATAGTATAGCTACCCTGCTGCAGACAGCTGGGCGGCGCGGCGGGCGAGGGCGGCGCGGTGCTGCTCCCGCCGCCGCCGCGCCGCTACCAGCTCGCCTCCTTCAGCTCTATGCTGGACGACGAGCGCTGGGAACATGTAAGAGATACTAATTGTAATTAATTGTAAGTTAATAAATAATTTGCCGTGTAGTGCCGGCTTAGAATGTCGCTACCCCTTTCTACCCACGGGTGTCGTAAAAGGCGACTAAGGGTATTGGGACTTTTATTGGATTTTTGGGCGATGCGGTTGGAGACCCATCACCAAAAACTTTTATTTTACCGCCTTTTCCCCACTCAACTTCCAAAACTGGCTGAGGAATTTTTAATTCCTAAGCTCTGGCTACCCCTTCTAGGGATTTATAGCCGTGAGTATATGTATGTATGTAAATAAAGAATAAATAAAGGAAAGAAAAATTTCGACATTGTACAAAATTCGGAGGTAGGGAACGCAAACACTACTTAAAAGTGTAAAAGAAACAAAGGATAGAAGAATTTCGCACTGGCAGCCATTGACACGGTAGCTCAATTGGCAGAGCGATGGGGGCGTATACCCGAGGTCGCGGGTTCGATTCCCGCCTGTGTCGAAATTTTTATTTCCTTTGTTTATTCTTTATTTATAAGTAATAATCCCCACATGAGGTTTTCATGAATAAAAACATTCAAATTAATTGTAAGTAATTGTGACATTGAAAAAAAGTCATTTTATTAGCTTTATCCTATTTTTATTATTTATAATAAGCGGAGGTCCGAAGTCAGAGGAATAAAAGAGCATGTAATGGAATGTATTGCTGTGTAGTGTCGGCTTAGAATAGCACTACCCCATTTCTTCCGGTGGGTGTACGTAAGAGGCGACTTACGGTATAGGGGCTTTTAAGGGATTTTTGGGCCATGTGGTTGGAGACCCATCACCAACAACCTTTATTTCACCATCTTTTCCCCACGCAACTTCCAAAGGTGGCTGAGGAATGTCTCATTCCCTAGCTCTGGCTACCCCTTCAAGGGATTTATAGCCGTGAGTATATGTATGTATGTAAGAGAAGAATAATGAATGTAAGGGAAGCAAGAGAGGTTTACCAAGATCGTACTAAGTGGCGATCGATAGTCTCTGCCTACCCCAATGGGAATAATCGGCGTGAGTATTAGTATACTTATTGACAAAGCATATTAATTATTTTTATTTGTTTTTTCAAATAATAATTTCAAATTTCGTTCCAATAATATAATTTGTATGTAATAGTATATAAATGCATTTTATTATTTTTTTACACTTGTGGGAAAAGACAGGATATACTGGCCAGCACACTCTGCTGTGCATCAACTTATAATTTGTAACTATGCTTAGCTCGAGAAACATTTCGATACCGCGATGTAGGATATGAGTGAGACGCTGCTATGTTGGAGGAAGTCCGCAGTAGAGAGCGCTCTAGCAAACCTCCCACAGCCTAAGTTCATGTTTTGCAGAAGTGGCAGAAGTATAAGGTCATCTACTGACGAAAAAGTACGCCGAATGTCAATGAGTAATAGCGGACTAAACTAAAAATCTTATGGGATCACCACTTGTGACAGAACCTTACAGCCCATATACGTCCCTACCAAAGGGCTCGAACCTACCCTACATAGGGTGATTTGGCCTTAGTCCACCACGCTGGCCGATTGCGGGTTTTCAGACTAACGACTACTACCGTAATAGTAGCCGGGACCGACGGCTTAACGTGCCCTTCTGAAGCACGGAATCAATCTAAATTTTCGGATAATCAGGTGATTCAAGACTGCAATATCCTTTCAGACGGTGTTAAATCTTACAAATTCAATTTATAAGTTTACCACCCCCCGGGGATCGAACCCGGGACCTCCGTACTTGAAACCAAGCGCTTAACCACAGAGGCAGTCCACGATATTTGTATATGAAGTGAAGAAAATATGACCTCCTCCAGTTAATCTCGTAGGGAAAAATACAAGGCTGTAGAAGACCGCTCAGAAGCGCTCTCTACTGCGAACCCACTGGCTTCAAACATAGATATATATACAAATACTCACGGCTATAAATCCCTAGAAGGGGTAGCCAGAGCAAAGGAATCAGAAATTCCTCAGCCACTTTTGGAAAGTTGAGTGGGGAAAAGATGGTAAAATAAAGGTTGTTGGTGATGGGGTCCGCATCGCCCAAAAATCCGTGAATAGCACCAATACCGTTAGTCACCTCTTACGTACACACACCGGAAGAAATGGGATAGTGCTATTCTAAGCCGACACTACCGAGTAGAAAATCTTCAAAATCTATCCGAATGAGTCAACTCAAGTTCCATCGAATTGTTCCGCGCCGCAACATCACGGGCCAGAATGGCCATAATAATAGCCGATCTACGACAGGAGATGGCACAAGAAGAAGATATATATATATATTAAACTATATTCGTGAAAGGTATGGTGTAAAAGATGATATTGTAAGAAAGATAGAAAAAGGAATGTTGAGATGGTTTGGGCACATAGAGAGGATGATTGACAGTAAATTGGTGAAAGAGATATATAGAGCCAATGTGGAAGGTAATGTTTGTAGAGGACGACCTCGGAGGACACATTTGGATCAAATAGAAAATAAAAAAGGCAGGTGTCCGCAGTATGAAGAATAAAAGAGCATGTATGAAAAGATTGATGGATGTAAACGAAGCTAGAGAGGTTTGCCAGGATCGTACATAGTGGCGATCGATAGTCTCTGCCTACCCCAATGGGAACTAATGGCGTGAGAATATGTATGTATGTATGTATGTATATTAAACTGATTATACAAAATATCAAATCGATATGAAATATATTATGATATAATGACACGTGCGTTTCTCACGGCAAGTACATCAAACGATTTCATTTGCTGCTGACACAGTGGTTAGAAGTCTCACGGTTTTAACTCTATTTGAGGGCAAATTTCTCATCTGACCAAAAAAAGAAAGATGGATCTTAGTTTGAGATGTCATTTAAACGGGTTTTCTATACCATAGAATATGTCTGAATATTTGGATCGGGTATGTCTCGGAGCGGTTTATTTAATTGTTTTTTTTTTATTCTTATTGTACGTTCGTTTTGATTAATTTAATTAATTATTTAATGTTGCTTGAGGAAAAAACCACCGTATACAGGATATATTTGTACCCGATAAAATTTTAATGAAATCAACATTATATTAATTTTTTTAATGTAAATTTGTAACAAAATACTAATTATATTCAATTTATCGAAAGGGGAGATAGTAATTTACAACTGTTGCTTTCTTCCAAAGATATAAACTAATACATTTTAATTACTTAAAATTAATACACTATATTATATAAAAATGTATTATATATATTAATGTTTAGTTTTAAGTAAGTTGTAAGTTACATTTTGTATCAATTTTATATTTTCATTCCTAATAAATTAGCATACGTCATCGAATAAATATCCCATCATTGTACTTTTCTAATGGTTAACTGAATCTATATTCTATGTCCGTATATATTTATTCCTTACCTCATTAAACCTCGAAGGGGTAGGCACGTGTGTGTCGGCGCAACGGGGACAGTTCTGTTTCAAAGCTGATCTGGTAGTTTCGTTACCCCGGATTGCGGTGCGAAGTTCCTGATAAAAAATATAATAATAAATTGTATTTACATATACATACATACATATACTCACGGCTATAAATCCCTAGAAGAGGTAGCCAGAGCTAAGAAATTATAAATTCCTCAGCCACTTTTGAAAGTTGAGTGGGGATATATGTATGTATGTATGTATAATCAATTCACATCTTATAAAACATGCCTAACATTACACTTTTTACACTCTCGTGGTTTGTAGACATTATTTATAATAATAATCGGGATTAACCAAATCACTTACCAGTCCGAAACGTCGGGCAAACATATCACGTGATTTAAAATATTCGTTGGTTAATCCCGATTATTAGTATATTTAATGCCTTATATTTCTAATTAATTGAAAAAATATGTAAAAATACAAATACTTACATGTCCCATCTCACTACACAAACTCTGCCGTCCATGTCCGGAATTTCTTTTTGTGTTCCAACAAAATTCCAAGATGGCGACCACGATGGCCAACACTAGCCCACAGAGCAGGGTCACGAACACACCTCCTGGATATATAAGATAATACAAGGTTTTGTTCATGAAAACTAATAAGGAAAAGAATATAACTTAAGTGCAATAAAGTAAACATATAATTAAGAATATACGTTTCGTATAAAATTTAAATCAACTTAACTACAAATTAACTAGAAAAAATTAATTAAAAAAAGTAAAAAACCAAATTTTTTAACACTAGATGTAAGAAAGGCTGTGTAACATAACATAACAACATAAACGTTCACGCCGGAAATCCCCGAAGGGGTTGGCAGAGGTACTAATACTTCTGAACATCACGTGATATTGTCACCTGGTGTTCAGAGTACCCACGTTTTGCATGGACAGTGTGCTCACGTGATAGGGGGCAGGCCTATCGCCGTTTCGTACGAATACACTGTCACATGACTAAGTACAACTCAGCCATGTGGGTTTCCTCACGATGTTTTCCCTCACCGTTAACAACCGTGATAAATTAACCACACATATGTCTTTAGAAAAGACAAATTGGTGTAGGCCCGTCCCAGGATTGGAACTCACGCCTTTCTGTTTTCGGGCGGGTGTTCTACCCACTGGAGTATCATGTCGCTAAAAAAAAGTAAAAAACTAAATTTTTTAATACTAGATATAAGAAAGGCTGTGTGTCGTTATTTTTACTATATTTTTATCGTGCTGTGTAGTGTCTGCTTAGAATAGCACTACCCCATTACTTCCGGTGGGTGTACGTAAGAGGCGACTAACGGACTTGGGGCTTTTTAAGGGATTTTTGGGCGATGCGGTTGGAGACCCATCACCAACAACCTTTATTCTACCTTCTTTTCGTCACTCAACTTCCAAAAGTGGCTGGGGAATTTCTAATTTCGCAGCTCTGGCTACCCCTTTTAGGGATTTATGGCCGTGAGTATATGTATGTATGTTTTATCATTCAATGTTTCCTTTCTGTTTTTTTGGAAATACGAAACAATATCATTTTGACAGAAGAAAAACAAATGTATACAACAAACAAAGGACTCATTTAAATCAACTCAATGACTTAAAATCTATTTTATTTTTTTGCTGTGTAGTGTCGGCTTAGAATAACACTACCCCATTTCTACCCGTGGGTGATCGTAAGATGCGACTAAAGTTATAGGGGCTTTTTAAGTGATTTTTGGGCGATGTGGTTGGAGACCCGTCGAACTTCCAAAAGTGGCTGAGGAATTTCTCATTCCAAAGCTCTGGCTACCCCGTTAAGGGATTTATAGCCGTGAGTATTAAAATGAATGACTTAAAATTTAAATGACAATCCATACATATACTCACGGCCTTAAATCTAAAACAGGAGCGTCAGAGCTGGAAACTAAGCCATATCTGGAAGAGGATAGGGGCAAGATGGTTGAAACAAGTAACGTTGGTGACGGACCTCCAACCTCATCGCCTAAAAACCACCTAAAAAGGCCCATACCCTTAGTCGCCTCTTACGATCACCCACGAGTAGAAATGGGGTAGTGTTATTGTAAGCCGGCACTAGACGGCACTTATATGACAATCTATACAAAAAAGACATGACTTAGAGAGACAAGGGTAGCCAGAGCTAAGGAATTAGAAATTCCTCAACCACTTTTGGAAGTTGAGTGGGGAAAAGATGGTGAAATGAAGGTTTTTGGTGATGGGTCTCCAACCGTATCGCCCAAAAAACCCTAATACCGTTAGTCCCCTCTTGCGTACACCCATCGGAAGAAATGAGGTAGTGCTATTCTAAGCCGACACTACACAGCATACATGACTTTCACCTAGTGTTTAAAATTCCCTCGTTTTGATTGGACATTCACTCGGTTGGCAGTACAACTTAGCCATGTGGGTACCTCGGAATGTTTTCCTTCCCCGTTAACAACCACGATAAATTATTATTTGTGCCGTGTAGTGCCGGCTTAGAATGTCGCTACCCTTTTCTACCCACGGGTGTCGTAAGAGGCGACTAAGGGTATTGGGGATTTTTATTGGATTTTTGGGCGATGCGATTGGATACCCATCACCAAAAACCTTTATTTAACATCTTTTCCCTACTCAACTTCCAAAAGTAGCTGAGGAATTTATAGTTCCTTAGGTCTGGCTACCCCTTCTAGGGAATTATAGCCGTGAGATTATGTATGTATGTATGTATATCACACATATGATATAGGGTTTTGGGCTTTTAAAGTATTTGTTCAGCGATGTAGCAAAAATCCATAACCGACAACATTTATTTTGCATTTCCCTTATCAAATTTCAAAACTGGCTGAAGATTAACTGACGACGTCCATGGTCAAGTGGATAGAAGATTAGCTCCTCAGTCCGGAGGTTGCGGGTTCGATCCCCGCTGAGAGCAACATTTATGTGATGAGCATAAATGATTGTTTCCTAGCTTGGATGTTATTTATATGTGTATTATGAAATAGGCCTCACGGCGATAGGCCTGCCTCCTATCACGTGAGTAAACTGTCCATGCAAAACGTGGGTACTCTGAACACCAGGTGACAAAGTCACGTGATGTTCAGAAGTATTAGTACCTCTGCCAACCCCTTCGGGGATATTCGGCGTGAACGTTTATGTTTATGTTATGTTTATATGTATTATGAAATATTAAATATATCGTTTAGTTAGTATCACATTATACAAGTTCTACTAAGTTTGGGGCTAACTTAATCTGTGTATAATAATATGCTTAATGCAATGCTGTGTTGTGTCGGTTTAAAATAGCACTACCCCATTTCTACCCTTGGGTGATCGTAAGAGGCGACTAGGGGTACAGGGGCTTTTTAAGTAATTTTTGGGCGATGTGGTTGGAGACCCGTCACCAACAATTATTTATTATTTTTTATTTCTCCACTTAACTTCCAAAAGTGGTTGAGAAATATTTTATTTCCAAAGTTCTGGCTACCCCGTTAAGGGATTTATAGCCGTGAGAATATGAATGTATGTATGTGTTTCCCCTTTTAGGCATTTATAGTCGTGAGCTTATGTATTCTACCTACCATTAAATCCAGATCCTTACCAATATTCTGCACTCCCAGCGGATTGGCCTTACTATCCTTCCCGTCCCTATTACATACATCTCCCGTGTTCTTCCACCACTTGTCATACAATATTTGTATGACTCCCTTTTCTTGGAGTTCGAGGATGGCCAATGAGATCTTGTCTCGCCACGGACTGCCTTTCCATGTTGCTATGCCGTAGCCCTGGGAAAAAAGTTTTATTAAGTTTTATTAAGAGTTTTGTTTGTAAATTGTACGTCTTTAAATAAAATATACCCACATAATAAATCAGGGGGGTAAATAATCGCGTATAACGCATACAAGGATCTGGATTTAATTGTCTATATAAAATAAATACGTAAATGTGCTCACGGCGGTAGATGCCAATAATATAATCTTCAACAAAAAAGGAAACGACTTCTTTAATTATAAAAAAACTACTATTTGACGAAAACCCATTTTAAAATTAGATGAACAACCAACCGACTAGGTACCCTGGAATAATAAAAAAAACAGTAAGACAACTTTACAAAACTATTGAATTATCGCGTAAATACAATGTGGAAAACTATAAAGCACAAATATTTATTATTATTATTAGTAAATAGTATATGCCGTGTAGTGCCGGCTTAGAATGTCGCTACCCCTTTCTACCCACGGGTGTCGTAAGAGGCGAAGGGTATTGGGGCTTTTAATTGAATTTTTGGGCGATGCGGTTGGAGACCCATCACCAAAAACCTTTATTTTCACCATATTTTCCCCACTCAACTTCCAAAAGTGGCTGAGGAATTTATAATTCCTTAGCTCTGGCTACCCCTTCTAGGGAAACATAGCCGTGAGTATATGTATGTATGTGAATAGTATATCTAATATATAAAATTCACGTGTCACAGTGTTTGTCACCAAACTCCACCGAAACGGCTGAACCGATTTCAATGAAGTTTTGCATACACATTCAGTAGCTCTGAGAATAGGTTTATAACTATTTTTTATACTCTTAAGTGATAACTGATAAGGGTTGTCCACCAAACATTTTGATAGACTAGAAATAATTCATACGAAAAAAATTGGTTGCCTGTATAAGTCGGTATACGGGCGAAAGTTTTACGTGACAACGACTTTGAGTGGTATAATATTCATTCGTACAGTAGGAAAAAGGATGAAATGATGTCTGTCTCTCTCACTCTTAGGCGGGCTAACCATGCCCGAGTGGAAGGGAAGCGAGCCTCTCACTCGCTCTCATTGTGAGCGCATAACGTGAGCGGAGCGTAACGCAGTTTCTTGAAGTGTCACCCGGCAAACTAATTTATAAGACGTTGTCACGTCAAAACAACGTATGGCAGTTATAGCGTCATGCTAAGCCAAAACTACACAGTAAAAACAATTTACATTACAGGCTACATATTAGAAAAAAACACACCATACCTTAGAATCCAGCAGCCCCCCAATCTGCGTAAGATTACAGTCCCTCTGTACCCTGTGATCTAGCATAGTAGACTCCATTAAAAAGGCATAATTATCAGTTAACACCCTTTTCACCCCTTCTTCGTACGAGCTCACGAGGGCAGGGGGAGAGGCTGTGGTCATGTGCACCCACATTTTCTGATATATATCTATGTTGGAGTCCTGGAAGAAGGGAAATATGCGTTGATTTATTTGTAAAATGAGGTTAATTGCTGTGTAGTGTCGGCTTAGAATAGCACTACCCCATTTCTTACGGTGGGTGTACGTAAAAGGCGACTAACGGTATTGGGGCTTTTAAGGGATTTTTGGGCGATGCGGTTGGAGACTCATCACCAACAATTTTTATTTTTACTATCTTTTCCCCACTCAAATTTGCATAAGTGGCTAAGGAATTTCTAATTCCTTAGCTCTTGGGATTAATAGCCGTGAGTATATGTATGTATGTATTTATACCTTAGGATTCAATCCAGACCCTTGTCTCAAGAACGTGCCAGTGATGAACCAGATGGAGTTGCAGATGCTGAACTGGCTTCTACCATTTTTTCCCACTCAACTTCCAAAAGTGGCTGAGGAATTTGTAATTCCTTAGCTCTGGCTACCCCTTCTAGGGATTTATAGCCGTGAGTATATGTATGTATGTAAAAAAATAAAAATTTAAAACTGAAATTTAAAGCTCACCCTAAAGAAAGTCATAGTAGATCCGCCATTAAGGGTTCCATAATTAATAGTATTCTGATTAGCTAAATCAGCTGCACTCTGTATGGGAAGAACAGTCCTCTCTACCGTGAGGAAAGCGGCCAGGTTCGCCGTGTAAGAGGATAGGATGATGAGGGTAAAGAACCACCAGATACCGCCGACTATTCTTGTTGAGGATGCCTGAAAAATATATACTTTTATTAGTATAAACACGTAGTGTCGGCTATAAATGATATAAACTCATCTCATTTATGGATGTCATAATAGTTGCCGTGTAGTGTCGGTTTAAAATAGCACTACCCCATTTCTTCCGGTGGGTGTACGTAAGAGCCCCATACCGTTGGCTATTAAGGGATTTTTGGGCGATGCGGTTGGAGACCCATCACCAACAATCTTTATTTTTACTATCTTTTCCCCACTCAAATTTGCATAAGTGGCTAAGGAATTTCTAATTCCTTAGCTCTTGGGATTAATAGCCGTGAGTATATGTATGTATGTATTTATACCTTAGGATTCAATCCAGACCCTTGTCTCAAGAACGTGCCAGTGATGAACCAGATGGAGTTGCAGATGCTGAACTGGTTCTTCATCAGCCCCGACTCGTGACCGCATACGTGGGTTTCTGTGGACCTGGGAATAATCATCATCATCATGAGCCAAAAGATGTTCAATGCCTGACAAAGGCTTCCCTAAGAGATCTCCACAAGAAACTATTGAAATCACAATTTTTATGGAAGAACTGTAGTGACATCTCACTCGCACACTACGGCCGACTCACTCTCTCGGTAGTGACGTCTCACTCATATTCTAAATCGCGGTAATAAAGATTTCTCAACATACATACATAATACAAACCGACCGTGATAGCCCAGTGGGTAGAACACTCGGTTATCGTGCAAACGACTAGTGTTCAAATCCTGGGTCGGGCCTACACCAATTTGTCTTTTCTAAAGACATATGTGTGGTTAATTTATCATGGTTGTTAACGGTGAGGGAAAACATCGTGAGGAAACCCACATGGCTGAGTTGTACTTAGTCATGTGACAGTGTATTCGTACAAAACGACGATAGGCCTGCCCTCTATCACGTGAGTACACTGTCCATGCAAAACGTGGGTACTCTGAACACCAGGTGACAAAGTCACGTGATGTTCAGAAGTATTAGTACCTCTGCCAAACCCCTTCGGGGATATTCGGCGTGAACGTTTATGTTATGTTATGTTACATACATATTTATTCTCACGCCGTTAGTACCCATTGGGGTAGGCAGAGAGTATTGACCGCCAGTTTGTACGATACTTCTCTAGCCTCATTCGCATACATTCATTTTTATTCTTCATACTGCGGACACCTGCCTTTTTGAGCCAATTTTCTATTTGATCCAAATGTGTCCTCCGAGGTTGTCCTGTACTAACATTACCTTCCACATTGGCTCTATAGATCACTTTCACCAATTTACTGTCATCCATCTTCTCTATATTTACAGTATCTATACATTGTGATTAGTAAGGTTTGAGCGCTTTTAGTGATAAGACCCCCGATTTTAATTTGTTTTTACGAAATCTGTATTACTTATAAATAAAGGAAAAATAAAGCAAAAAAAAATTCGACACAGGCGGGAATCAAACCCGCGACCTCGGGTATACGCCCCCGTCGCTCTGCCAATTGAGCTACCGTGTCAATGACTGCCAGTGTAGGGAACGCAAACACTACTTAAAAAGTGTAAAAGAAATAAAGGATAGAAGAATTTCGCGCTGGCAGCCATTGACACGGTAGCTCAATTGGCAGAGCATCGGGGCGTATACCCGAGGTCGCGGGTTCGATTCCCGCCTGTGTCGAAGTATTTCTTTCCTTTATTTAGCCTTAACCTATTAGTAGTAATCTCCATATGAGGTTTTCATGAACAAAACATTCAAATTAAATGAACAAAATTAAAATACAACCAGGAAAACTAGTAACTAACAAATTAGTAACAAGTTTTCCTTGTGTATAAATATTATAAATTCACTGATAAATAAAGAATAAATAAAAGAAAGAAAAATTTCGACACAGGCGGGAATCGAACCCGCGACCTCGGGTATACGCCCCCATCGCTCTGCCAATTGAGCTACCGTGTCAATGGCTGCCTGTGCGAAATTCCTGTATCCTTTATTTCTTTTACACGTTTTATTAGTGTTTGCGTTTCCTACCTCCGCATTTTTACTAATTCGGAAGGCCACTTGTCTATCTTTTCAGATAGAATGCAAATGTTTTTCTTTCCTTTATTTATTCTTTATTTATCAGTAAAAATCCCCACATAGGTTTTCATGAACAAAATGATGATTTAAATTATTATAAATTTAGTTGTAAAGAAGTAGTCGTTTGGGAGAGACATTGTCTACAATACCAATAAAACTTACCACTCATAAGGCGAAAACCTGGCCATGACGAACAGGGTGAAGGAGACGAGGACATAGGCCGCTAGGACGTAAAGCCATATTTCTATCGCGAGGGGGTTTAGGAAGCTGAACAGTCGCGTTGGCTGGGATGTTGGGACCTGAAAGTTTACAATAAAACTCAGAATATATGACATACATACATACATATACCCACGGCTATGAATCCCTTAACGGTGTAGCCAGAGCTTTGGAATAAGTAATTCCTCAGCCACTTTTGGAAGTTGATTGGGAAAAGATGGTAATAATAAATGTTTTTGGTGACGCGTCTCCAACCACATCGCCCAAAAATCAATTAAAAAGCCCCAATACCCTTAGTCACCTCTTACGATCACCTACGGGTAGCAATGGGGTAGTGTTATTCTAAGCTAACACTACACGGCATATATTATAACATTTTATTTGTAATCAAGGCCTATCGAATTTGACTAAGATAGGCGATTTCGATAATAGCAATAATTGGCGAGCAACCGTGATAGCTCAATGGGTAGAACACTGGTTAACGTGCAAGCGACTAGTGTTCAAATCCCGGGTCGGGCCTACACCATTTGTCTTTTCTAAAGACATGTGTGGTTAATTTATCATGGTTGTTAAAGGTGAGGGAAAACATCGTGAGGAAACCCACACGACTGAGTTGTACTTAGTCATGTGACAGTGTATTCGTACAAAACGGCGATAGGCCTGCACCCTATCACGTGAGTACACTGTCCATGCAAAACGTGGGTACTCTGAACACCAGGTGACAAAGTCACGTGATGTTCAGAAGTATTAGCACCTCTGCCAACCCCTTCGGGGATATTCGGCGTGAACGTTTATGCTTTATGCTTATGCTTTATGCAATTATTGGCAGTGTTCTTTAATATTACACCATATATTCCTAAAGGGATGGCAGATTTACAGCAATTTTTGGCTCAGCAACAAGTGATTTTTGAACTAGTGTTCAGAGTACCCACGATTTGCTTGGAGAATGCATTTATCAGCTTGGGGAAATCCTATTGCCGCTTTTAACACTGTCACATGACTAAGTACAGAAAAAATATGTGGGTTTCTTCACGATGTTTTTCTTCGCCGTTACCAACCTTGGTTAAAGAGGAAAAGTCACAGTGGTTCAGACTTGACTCACGTTTCCTGTCTTAGACATGGTTTTTCTCCCACTAAATAAGTACTTATACATACATACATACATATACTCACGGCTATAAATTCCAAGAAGGGGTAGCCAGAGTTAAGGAATTAGAAATTCCTCGGCCACTTTTGGAAATCTGAGTGGGGAAAAGATAGTAAAAATAAAGGTTGTTGGTGATGGGACTCCAACCGCATTGCCCAAAACTCCCTAAAAAGCCCCAATACCGTTAGCCGCCTCCTAGGTACACCCACCGGAAGACGTGGGGTAGTGCTATTCTAAGCCGACACTACACAGCTAGTGTACTTATACTACAAAAAATATTGATATAACTTAGTCGTTGCTGTGTAGTGTCGGCATAGAATAACACTACCCCATTTCTTGCGTTGGATGTACGTAATAGGCGACTAACGGTATTGGGGCTGTTAAGGGATTTTTGGGCGATGCGGTTGGAGACCCACCACCAAAAACATTTATTTCACCATCTTTTCCGCACGCAACTTCCAAAAGTGGCTGAGGAATTTCTGATTCCCTAGCTCTGGTTACCCCTTCAAGGGATTCAAAGCCGTGAGTATGTGTATGTATGTATGATATAACTTACTTTAAATAGAATCCCAATGCCAAGGTTCATGAAAGGCTTAGTGAAGTCAATGACGGCTTCTCTAGCGTAGTTAATGGTCATAGATGCCACCGCTATGTCAGCTTTCTGAAACGATATTAAAGTTCTATTTAATTAATTAAATTAAAGACGTGATAGCCCAATGGGTAGAACACCGGTTATCGTACAAGCGACTAGTGTTCAAATCCCGGGTCGTGCCTACACCAATTTGTCTTTTCTAAAGACATATGTGTGGTTAATTTATCATGGTTATTAACGGTGAGGGAAAACATCGTGAGGAAACCCACATGACTTTGTTGTACTTAGTCATGTGACAGTGTATTCGTACAAAACGGCGATAGGCCTGCCCCCTATCACGTGAGTACACTATCCAAGCAAAACGTGGATACTCTGAACACCGGGTGACAAAGTCACGTGATGTTTAGAAGTATTAGTACCTCTGCCAACCCCTTCGGGGATATTCGGCGTGAACGTTTATGTTATGATATGTATGTTTAATTAAAAGTCCCATCTTAGTGCTGGCCAATAATGTCACTACCCTTTTCTACCCACGGGTGTCGTAAGAGGCGACTAAGGGTGTAAGGCTTTTTAAGTGGTTTTTGTGCGATGCGGTTGGAGACTCATCACCAACGGTACTTTATTTCTACCATCTTATAAACTTCCAAACGTGGCCGAGGAGTTTCTAGCACTGAAGCTCTGTCTACCCATTTTTGGGATTTAAGGCAATGAGTATGTGTTTGTATGTGTGTATGTAAAAGTCCCAAAGACTTAAATGCAGGAGGGGTGGCAGAGACACTAATATTTCTGAACATCACGTAAGATTATAACAGTAACGAAAGAGATATATAGAGCCAATGTGGATGGGATTGTTAGTAGAGGACGGCCTCGTAAAACGTTTCTTGACCAGATGGAAATCGTTCTTATAAAGGCGGGGGTCCGAAGAGAGTAGAATAAAAGAGCATGTATGTGAAGAATAATGAATGTAAGGGAAGCAAGAGAGGTTTGTCAAGATCGTACTAAATGGCGATCGATAGTCTCTGCCTACCCCAATGGGAATAATGGGCGTGAGTATAAGTAAGTTAGTAAGTATCATGTAACATTATTATGTTGTGTTCAGTACACGTTTTCCTAGGACAGTCACTCATGTGACAGGCATATCGAAATTTTGTACACTGTCACACGACTTAGTACAACTTAGCCATATGGGGAGCTAAGCTCACTATGTTTTTCCTATCTGTTAACAACCATGGAAAATTAACTACACAAATTGACTGTAGAAAAAATACATTGGTGCAGGCTTGACTCGGCATTTGAACCTACACCTAGGCGATTAATTTAACTATCACTGCTATTAATTAAATAAAAAAATCGTCTCATATAACGTCTAAATTAATAACAGTTTATCAATATTCTTACCCGATCCATAAGTTCCCGTCCCGTCCCCATACATATTATCTGGGACCAATCTTTGCTAGTAACTCTTAAATAACATCTCAATTGTAACAAAATAAATCATAAACGTTCACGCCAAATATCCCCGAAGGGGTTGGCAGAGGTACCTAATACTTCTAAACATCACGTGACTTTGTCACCTGGTGTTCAGACTACCCACGTTTTGCATGGACAGTGTACTCACGTGACAGGGGGCAGGCCTATCGCCGTTTTGTACGAATACACTGTCACATGACTAAGTACAACTCAGCTATGTGGGTTTCCTCAGGATGTTTTCGCTCACCGTTAACAACCATGATAAATTAACCACACATATGTCTTTAGAAAAGACAAATTGGTGTAGGCCCGACCCAGGATTTGAACACTAGTCGTTTGCACGATAACCGAGTGTTCTACCCACTGGGCTATCACGGTTGCTATAACAAAATAACTAGTTATAAAAAAAAGTAGTTACTTCAAGACGGCGGACTCACTCGCACACTAGCACCGTCTCATAATCTTACATCGCGGTATCTAAATGTTTTTCACACTTGCAACAAATACTTCAGTGATGTTGATATTTTTTATTGCACTTTAAGACAGTTTAAGCTCCGGACAGCGGAGACCCTGATTCGACAGTGATATGACGTAATTTGCTGTACCATTTCACCATTCATGTGTATATATCAGTGCCTCCAGTAAAAAAGGGATTAACTCGACTTAATCCCTTTTGTTTTTATTAAACCATCGTGTTCAGCGCACCGAGTTACATAACATATCAAAAAGACATAACTCTATCTGACCTCCTTCATGGATTTTTAAAACCATCTAAAGGCATAATTGGAGCTATTATTGGGTTAAGAGTATTTATTCTAGCAATTTTTCTGATTAAAATGGGATAAGTGGAGCTACATCGTTGCATTCCCATGTCATTAAGGATATTATTGTACTTAAACATGAATAAAATGGTACAACTAGTATAGTTCCTAAATACTTCATATCATTTTGGGATCAACATTTGTTACATCTTTGTTAATAATTAATAATAAAGCATAAACGTTCACGCCGCATATCCCAGAAGGGGTTGGCAGAGGTACTAATACTTCTGAACATCACGTGACTTTGTCATCTGGTGTTCAGAGTACCCACGTTTTGCATGGACAGTGTACTCACGTGATAGGGGGCAGGCCTATCGCCGTTTTGTACGAATACACTGTCACATGACTAAGTATAACTCAGCCATGTGGGTTTCCTCACGATGTTTTCCCTCACCGTTAACAACCATGATAAATTAACCACACATATGTCTTTAGAAAAGACAAATTGGTGTAGGCCCCGACCCGGGATTTGAACACTAGTCGCTTGCACGTTAACCGAGTGTTCTACCCACTGGGCTATCACGGCTGTTAACTTAACAAAATAACTGATGATGATGAAAATAAATGATGTTATGTCTATATTTTGTTAACTTAACAAAATATAGACATAACATCATTTAGTTCCTTGCATTCAGTTACAATTGAACGTTAACAAGGGATTAAGTCGTCTCACGCCTTTGCATTGATGACTTTACCCAGGGATACCCGTGCTTATACCGAAAAGATATTGGCTGATTAGGTGAATCATAGATATAAGTCGTTTAGTTCCACAGCTTTTTTGATAACACCAGAGGAACCAAAAGAAAGAAAAACTCGTGCGACCACGAAGCGTCAAGGAAGTTGCTCTTTCACGTATCATATTCATTGAGGTAAATATTTACATGAAATTGTATGTAAAAACTGCTTTATTGTAATATAAGGTGACACTTTTGAGTTTGTTTCTCTACAAGCTACAAAAAAAGGATTATATAACTGGAACTATGCCAAGCCAAGCAGTACAAGGGGAATCACTGTTAAAAACAAATGGCCGGACGAAGATTTAGAAAAAGATCGTGAGCATATTTTGACATTTCCACAGTATGAAAGTCACTATGCTCGTAATAAAACATCAAAGAAATTTTTGTTAACATATTCATATTCATACATACATATTCTCACGCCGTTAGTTCCCATTGGAGTAGGCAGAGACTATCGATCGCCACTTTGTACGATCCTGGCACACCTCTCTGGCTTCGTTTACATCCATCAATCTTTTCATACATACTCTTTTATTCTTCATGCTGCGGACACCTGCCTTATTGAGCACATTTTGTATTTGATCCAAATGTGTCCTCCGAGGTCGTCCTCTACTAACATTACCTTCCACATTGGCTCTATATATCTCTTTCACCAATTTACTGTCATCCATCCTCTCTATGTGCCCAAACCATCTCAACATTCCTTTTTCTATCTTTCTTACAATATCATCTTTTACACCACACCCTTCACGAATAACATCATTCCTCAACCGATCACATAACCTTACATTACACACTTTTCTGAGGGATCTCATTTCTACTGCATTCACTCTACTTTCATGCTTCAACACCCAACATTCACTGCCATACATAAGCGTAGGAACAAGGACAGCATCATGCACAGCCATTCGAGCCTTTTCAGACACCGACTGACTAGACATTAGACTATCCAGTGCGCCATTTACCGCATTACCCTTTTTCACTCTTCTCTCGATATCTTCATCAAACTTTCCATCCCTAGTAAACAAACTTCCCAAATATACAGACTTTTTCACTTGTTCCACTTTCTTACCATTAATGCAACCAGCAGGAAAGCAATGATAAAAATATTGACATTGGAGGATGACTAGTGGTGTTCACTTTTGATATTAAACAATGTCTTCCCACTCCAATGCTGTCGTCGCTATTTTACAAAAGAAGTACCTATAATTTAACCATTCACAACTTTAAAACTAATCAAGCTACTGGCTACTAATAGTACGAAGCATCAGGTAAACGCGGTGGAAATCAAATTGCTTCCTGCCTCTATGATTACATCAAAAAGTTACCAGTTCATATCACAAAAATCATATTATACTCTGGCACATGTGGGGGTCGAAATAAGAACTCATCTGTCACTGCCATGTTCTTGGCGCTTATGAAAGAATGCCCTCACTTGAAATACATCATCATCATCATCAGCCAATAGACGACCACTGCTGGACATAGGCCTTTCCCAAAGACCTCCTCCTCTCTATAACGAACGGTCCTGTGTTGCCCTCATCCATCAGCTTCCCGCGACTTTGACCAAGCCATCGGTCCACCTTGTGGGAGGCTTACCTACACTGCTTCGTCCGGTACGTGGCCGCTACTCCAGAACCTTCGAGCACCAAAGACTGTTGGTTCTGCGTGCAATGTGCCCTGCCTATTGTTACTTAAGTTTTGCAACTCTTCGCGCTATGTGATAGCGCATTGAAGATATGGCGCAGCTTCCCGAACGCAGCCCAATCGAGCTGGATTCGACAGTTGACCTCTTTTTCGAAGTTGACTCTACCTAACCGAATGGTTTGTCCCAGGTCCAAGCTCGACAGTAATAGGTATAACATGGACTTTCGTTTGATCCATGTTAATTTTAAGACCAACTCTCTCAGATAATCTATTGGGGTCCTTCAGCATTTTACATAAATCTTCAGTGGATTGAGTCAAAACTGCAATATCGTCCTCTACTAACATTACATTTGACATCAGCTCTATAGAGCCTAGATATATACCTTTCACCAATTACTTATCATCCATCCTCTCGATGTGCCTAACCATCTCAACATTCCTTTTTCTTTTTTCCTTACAATATCATCTTTTACACCATACCTTTCACGAATCACGTCATTCCTCACACGATCATATAACCTCACATTACAAACTTTTCTGAGGTACCTCATTTCTACTGCATTTACTTGCTCTGTAAGTATAAGACAGCCACGGAGGACACACTTGGACCAAATTGAGAGTGTGCTCAAAAAGGCAGGCGACCGAAGTATGAAAAATAACGGAGCATGTATGAAAAAAAATATGGCTGTAGACGAAGCAAGAGTGGTGTGCCAGGATCGTACGAAGTGGCGATCGATAGTCTCTGCCTACCCCAAAGAGAATTCACGGCGTGAGTATATGTATCTATGTACAATATCGTCAGCAAATCGAAGATGCATGATGTACTCGCCGATTATGTTGATACCGAGCCCTTTCCAGTCCAGAAGCTTAAACACATCTTCAATGCCGCAATGAACAGTTTTGGGAGAAATTACTTCCCCCTGTCTCGCTTCTCGCTGCAACTGGATAGGATTCGTGTTCTGGTCCTGGAGTGGGACCGACATAGTGGCGTTTTAATACAAACACTTTCACACCTCGATATATCTGCAAAGTATAGTTCATCGTTCCATCGAATCAAAGGCTATTTCATAGTCCACGAGCTCTAGGCACAGTGGCAGATTAAACTCCTCGGTCTCCTGTGGATGGTGTCTGAATGTGGGCTATGGTACCAAAGCCTTTTCGGAAACCGGCTTATTAGGGAGGCTGGCAGTCCTTAAATCTACGAGACACACGATTCGTGATGACTCTGGAAAACATGTACTGGCCGGACGTGCGGTGGTTTAGGTACACGCGAAATAATGATTTGTGATGAAACATAAAACCAACCTGAACTATGGTTATGACTTTAAAAAATCACATTTTAACGGACTACTGGCTGAACGAAACTTCCCAACAGCAATGTAATTACTCTATAAGTAAATCCTTCCATGTGTGAAGATTTCTTGCAAAACTTTTCTTTTTTTATGAATACTTTAGTTCCAAAAGCTCTGGCTACCCCTTTTAGGTATTTATAGCCCTGAGTATATGTATGTCTGTATGTTATTTAGTTATATATTTAATTACAACATATGCGATTGGGTTTTAGTTTTAAGTTTCAATTTACCAGGCAGATAAGTAATATGCGCACCATGACTGTAACAAAATAAATTTCATACATATTTAGGCATGAGTAAGCTCTTTGGTGCCACTGAAACTCATAAGTTGTGAAAAAAATTTAAAGAAATAAACAATATTATTCCCTTTTGGACCATACATAAATGAAGTATAATAGCATTTATGTCTTTAGGAAGAAAAAAATATATATTTTAACTGCAGCTATGCCATAATTATGTGGTTAACAATGGAATAGTTCAACAAAACTATGAAAAAATATATTTTTCATGGATGATACATAAACATGGTGTATATCATTTTATAGGTATTAAATGCATCTATAATACTGCATTAACATTTAACTGAAATAAATTTAAGTTTTTTTCAAAAAAACAAAAGTTTAGTTTTTTGGCTCTCCTGAAAAGTGCCGATTTTCAACTAATCCCTTTTTTACTGGCGGCACTGATATATAATACTAAAAGATATATATATATATATATATATATATATATATATATATATATATATATATATATATATATATATATATATATATCAATACATAGTATAAAACAAAGTCGCTTTCGCTGTATGTCCGTATGTATGCTTAGATCTTTAAAACTACGCAACGGATTTTGATGCGGTTTTTTTTAATAGATAGAGTGATTCTTAAGGAAGGTTTGTATGTATAATAAATGCATAATATAGTAGAGAAACACTGATAAATTTAAAGGTTTCTAATGTGATGTCGTAAATAAGCACGTTTTTTTGCGCTTATATTGCAAGCGCTGGCTGAACCAGATAGACCAAAATAATGTACTACAGTATTGTTGACCTTAAAAAGTTCAACAAAAAAGTCCGCGATGGTATATATCTATCTCTTAGGGATAACCCAGCATAACCATTTTTATTCTTTACTAAAAAATGGTTATTTTACGAAGTGATACGATTGATCTATAATAAATTGTTCATTTATTATAGATCAATATGCTTTTTACAGCATGTAATTTAAGTGAATATTACCGAAGATATTACAAATTTAAAATGCAGGGTCGTAGTTGTTTGCGCCGGGCGGCGCGTGCCTATAAATAGCGCGTCGATGGCCTATCCGACTTAGCTTAGGTACACTCCTTTTCGCCGCCAGGGCGGCCTTCAGCCGCCCGGCACACAAAGTCATGGTGACGCCGCACAGGCCGCAGGGCCAGCAGCACCGAACCGGTGGGGTTTTAGTCGGTAAGAGTCCGACATACCAAGGGATGATACCCATGATCCGGATCCATGAGGATTTCCCCACCGGTAGACAAAAAAAAAAAAATCTCTTCGCCTTACAGCACTTTATGATTTGCAGCGATCGCACGCGTTTATCAGAGCTCTCTAGCGAGGAAAATATCAAGAATTAAACATGTTTGTATTGGCTAATGACAAAAAAGCTGTGAACGTTGTGTATAAGGACATTCTGTAGTAGGTATATTTTGCATTGCACCCGTGCGAAGCCGGGGCGGGTCGCTAGTATATATATATATATATATATATAAATATATATATATATATAGTATCTCTTGTATTTATTTCTATTCAATATATCAACTTTCTGTTTTTTAAATAAATCTAACTTAATATTACACAGAATATAATAAAAAAAATATATGAAAAGTAACACGACAAAATTAGGCAAACAAACCGCCCCAAGTCATACCCGGCCCAAAGGTTCCCATCACACTGGCAGCATTTCCACGCTGCACAGCGAGCGAAATCCTCTGGACCAGAAATGCCCCTGAGCGGTAGTCCATTCCCTGATCCCTCAAACGACGACCAATTTCCCTAACAAAGTTTCTACCCTGCGATCCCCACACCCCCATTGTCTCGACGGCTAATGGTACAAACCAGTAACTCCCCATCAGCTGCGCGTACTTTATTGATTTTTGCCGCGCTGCCATCTCCGCCGCGGCCCCAGGAGTTAAACTTGTGGAGCTAATGTGGGATGCCGCCAATGTACATACACACGTAGCATCCCATAAAAGGCAACGACCTCTTTCCCACGGTATTAAAGTGAGACCGTCCGGACGTTTCCCGTCGCTGCGGCACAAACCTGGTGGTTCCAAAACGGATGGAATGTCAGCAGAAACGAGAGCCCTCCGGACGATGTCATTGATTGAGTGATGGCGGGAGAGTCTCTATATATATATATATTATAATGTTATGCAATGTATTTTGTGCAAGTTTATGGCCAGTTTAAAGTCTTTCGAATAACTTCGTTTGCAATATTGGATCGAATCTCATCTTTTAGTATTAATAGGATATATAAATTAGGAAAAGATATGTCATACATAACAATAAAGACTATTTTTAAGAAGGCTCCAAAATAAAAAAGGGGTAAAATACCGTAACACAAATAGATTTGTCTGCAATAATAGCCCAGCTCGAACCCAAACCCCAAAAACATCGTTCTAAAGATCCATTATTCTGTTCACCGGAGCTCCGATGAACAGAATAATATATATAATAAAATAATATACATTAACAGTGGTACAGTGGTACTATATGAATTAACATTCATATAGTACCACTCGATACTTTTCTCTTATTTTCGTATTTTAATACTCACTTTAACAATCACTTAATGTCCTCGTGATGAACGTCAAAGTAACGTTTAATGTCGTCTATCTCCAGTGTATATTACATATAATTTGTTACCGTTTTTTGTCCTTAATAAATAAATAGTTAAGTATAAATTCAAATTACTCAAACTTCCAAAAGTGGCCGAGGAATTTCTCATTCCTAAGCTCTGGATACCCCGTTTTGGGAATAATAGCCGTGAGTAGATGTATGTAAATTAAATGTTAGTTTAGTCCAGAGTGTACTGGTCACTATAAATTTGCTGTACTGTTCCTATACTACGTTCAATAACAACTATCTTACCCGGTCCATTAACTCCCTAACAATCCCATTCCACTGTCCCGTGACAGGGTCCCGAGCTCCGTACATATTATCTGGGACCAGTCTCAGTCGGTAATGGAACCCGGCCCTCGCAGCCACCTTGGCCAGCAGGTCTATGCAGAAACCCTCAAATCTGGCATTGCCTTGGAGGTTCCAGCCTTCTTTTACCATTACGTAGGGTTTTTCCTGGAAACAAATAAAAAACTCTTTTAAATCCTGAAACATTTACGCCGTGGTATGCTTATTCGAACGGCACATGGCCGTTTCTGTCACATCATATTCAGAAGACCCACGTTTTGCAAAGATAGTTAAAAAGGTGTAAAATAGATAAAGCACAATTATTTAAGGTGAGGGGAGGATGCGATTGTAGCGATTTTATTGTTAATCCAAAAAAGTCCTAAGGTTACATGACAATTACAAAACGACAAAAATATATCCATTATATTTCCTTATCATTGTTTGCTGTATTCTGCCCCTGATCTTGCTTAAATGTTTGAAACACTTACATAGGTGAGTCAGTTCTATAATCGACTTACAAAATGTTCAAAGAATGTGTCAATTTTTCGTGCGTGTAACTCAAATCACCTACGAAAAAAGGCATCTACCCACCTCAACAGTAACAATCGTGAGCGTCACATTGGGTGGTGGATCTCCCATACAAGCGGTGGGGTCAGTATCCTCCAGTCAACCGCGCCACGTGAGTTTTCTATTTACTTACATAGAGAAGTAGGTTATATTATTATATTTGCATTATTAACTTACAAAATGGCTGAGGAACCATATTATTAGCTCTTACACACGATACGCGACAATTTTTGTGCGCAAGTCGAATAATAAGACGTCAAAATGTGGCGATTGCATACTATCGTGTATTCATGACACATTATAAATAATATACTACGTATTATAAATAAAAAAGGTTTAAATAAAGTTTTTTCATATCGACCCACCTCAACAGTAACAATAGTGAGTGTAACATTAGCCCGCACCGCGCCCACCACCTCTTTTACTTTACTTTTACTTGTTCTATATGTAAGTTTCTTTATCAACTTCTCTTACTTTTTATCTCCTCTTACTCGCGGGACGTGACAAATTTTTGAGCGTACACGTACAATAATAACACGGCAAAAATTCACTCAATATTTTTAGCTATAATTTGTAAGTTGCATACTGTCATATATTCATGACACTTAACACGTAACAAAACAAATTAAAATTATTTGTTTTCTCATATCTACCCACCTCAAGAGTAACTATAACTAACTATAGTAAGCGCAACATTAGGCGGTGGATCTCTCATATAGGCGGCGGGGTCAGTGACCTCCAGTCTGCCGCGCCACGAGCCCACCCGCACCGCGCCCCCCGCCTCCCCGCCGCGTCGACGAATTAGTTTGAGTTTCTTATTACATATGTAGTGTAGTGAGTATTCTATATACTTACATAGAGAAGTAGGTTTTATTATTATATTTGCCCTGTTAACTTACACAATATTCGCTCTTACTATCGATATGTGGCATTTTTTTTGTATGCAAGTCGAATAATAAGACGTCAAAAATGTGTCGATTGCATACTACCGTGTATATATTACATATTCTATCTAAAAAACCAAGTTTAAAAAAATACACTTTTTTTCAATCTACCCACCTCAACAGTAACTATAGTAAGCGTAACATTAGGCGGTGGATCTCTCATATAGGCGGCGGGGTCAGTGACCTCCAGTCCGCCGCGCCACGAGCCCGCCCGCACCGCGCCCCCCGCCTCCCCGCCGCGCAGGCGAATTAGTTCTAACTTGAAGTTTTGTCTGATGCCGTTCTTGAATTCTATTGGGCCTGTTAGGCCGTGGGCTGAGATCTGGAAGAAAAAAGATTCTTATATTGATACACGATAATATTGATGATAATTTTGCCTTAGTAAAACATTCTGTGAGTTCAAATTAATAGATACAATTAATTTTAAAATTTAATGAAATGATAGCCAAATCAATGCAAAGGCTGTCAGCGCAATTTGGAACGTACTTTTCCAAACATTAGAAATTAAATCAATGAACAATATGTTTTTATTATCACTGCAATATAATAAAATATTATTATAATAATAATAGTATTATAATAAATAAAATATTTCGTTTTAAGGATAGCTTTAGGTTTTCACACTAACCAATCACTTAAAAAACCCAAAACCTCAAAGACATTCTCTCAGGATATCCCTGGAAATAAATGGGTCTAAGTTTCGAAAAAAACACATCGCGCCATCTATTGACATAACATAACATAACATAACATAGGGGGTTGGCAGAGGTACTAATACTTCTGAACATCACGTGACTTTGTCACCTGGTGTTCAGAGTACCCACGTTTTGCATGGACAGTGTACTCACGTCATAGGGGGCAGGCCTATCGCCGTTTTGTACGAATACACTGTCACATGACTAAGTATAACTCAGCCATGTGGGTTTCCTCACGATGTTTTCCCTCACCGTTAACAACCATGATAAATTTACCACACATATGTCTTTAGAAAAGACAAATTGGTGTAGGCCCGACCCAGGATTTGAACACTAGTCGTTTGCACGATAACCGAGTGTTCTACCCACTGGGCTATTACGGTTGCCATAAATTATTATTTTCTGTCTTTGACACACCTTATTAACATTTTCCAGCAGCTCCCTCCCGTATGGCCAAGGTGTATCCTCCGCACACGAGGAGTTAGTGGGCTCCAGATCTTTCATAGAGGCTAATGCTAGTGCCAGGACTTGCACGGAATCGTACAGCAGAGCTGGTTCAGTCTGGAAACAGTTTTACATACATGAGTCATGGATTTTGCCGTGTAGTGCCGGCTTAGAATTTGACTACCCCTTTCTACCCACTTTTTTATCTTCTTTTTTTATGTGGTTTTTGAGAGATACGGTAGGAGAACCATCATCAACGATTTTCTACTTTATTTCAACAACAGCGATATGCTATAATAATCTGAAATATAATATACTAATACTAGGTAAGCATTGAACCTTAATATTGTCCCTTATCAACCTACAAACTAGTTTCTAGTTCTAAAGTTCCGGCTACCTCTCTTTGGGTATTATGGCCGTGAGTATATGTATGTATGTAATCATTTTTTGTGTATTTTTTACATACATAGTACATACGTATCTTTAGTGACTGCGATTGTGTCGCAAGTTGCACGATTGTCGCTGTCAATGTCATCAATTTGTATGCGATCTGACACTTTTGACAGCGACAATATTGCAACTTGCGACACAATCGCGGTCGCTAAAGATACATAATCAGCCCCTGCTTTTGTTATTTATAGCCGTGAGCATCTAAGAGTGTGTTTTAAATACCTTAATATTCCCCCCAGTAAGTATAGCAGCTCCTATGGGATGAAATTTCTCCATGACTTGTAGGGTGTCTTTCACTTCATTGAAGTACCGGTCGACAACCAGACATTTTTACTCGATTGTAATAATTGAGGCTTTTGCGCAATTTTTAGATGAATTTGCTGAAGACCCATCAGCAAAAATCTTTTGGTTTATTATCTTATTCTGAACTTCCAAAAGTAGCAGAGGAAATTCTTATTCTGAAGCTCTGACTGAAGATTTATTCTCAAGTTGTACAATTGTCGCTATCAATGTCATAAATTTGTATGCGATTTGGCACTTTTGACAGCGACAATATTGCAACTTGCGACACAATCGCAGTCGCTAAAGATACATAATCAGCCCCCTGCTTTTGTTATTGATAGCCGTGAGCATGTAAGACTGTGTTTTAAATACCTTAATATTCCCTCCAGTGAGTATAGAAGCTCCTATGGGATGAAATTTCTCCATGACTTGTAGGGTATCTTTCACTTTATCGGAGTCCCGGTCCACGAGTCGCCAGCCAGACATGTTTACTCGATTGTAATAAAAGTCTTCGAGATCGAATAACTCTATATCCTGAAATTAATAAAATATTTTACATAAAAAAATATACTCACGCCATTAGTTCCCTTTGGGATAGACAGAGACTATCGATCGCCACTTCGTACGATCTCCTCTTCTTTTCACAGCCCATATATATGTCCCCACCAAGGGGCTCGAGATTACCCTATACAGGGCGATTTGGCCATAGTCCACAACGCTGGCCAATTGCGGGTTGGCAGACTAACGACTACTACCGTAATAGTAGCCGGGACCGACGGTTTAACGTGCACTCCAAAGCACGGAATCATCTTAATTTTCAAATTGGGGCTTTTCTTCAGGTGATTCAAGCTGCAATATCCTTCCAAAATGGGTGAAATCTTACAAATTAAATTAGTAAGTTTACCACCCCCAGGGAATTGAACCCAAGACCTCCATACTTGTAGCCAAGCCCTTAACCGCGAGACCACGGAGGCAGACTCCGTACGATACTAAATAAATAATGAATTCGTACAGTATTTAATGAGGTTATTCGCGCAAAAAACTTCTCTAAGGATTGAAATGGGACGTATAAATTAATTAATATTGATAGAGTTCAGAAAATTATAGGTCGGAGGTCTTCCCTTCAAGACTAAATCGATCATCATCATCCGTGATGTAATATCATCGAGCTACAGAGACTTATCAATATGTCAACACTTCTACATATTTATTTATTCAGGTTTTTTTTATTAGCTGTGTAGTGTCGGCATAGAATAGCACTACCCCATTTCTTCCGGTGGGTGTACGTAAGAGGCGACTTACGGTATTGGGGCTTTTACGGGATTTTTGGGCGATGCGGTTGGAGACTCATCATCATCACCAACAACCTTTATTTTACCATCATTTCCCTACTAAACTTTCCAAAAGTAGCTGAGGAATTTCTGATTCCTTAGCTCTGGCTACCCCTTTTAGGGATTTATAGCCGTGAGTATATGTATGTATGTATGTTTTTTTATTATTATTATATTGACTTTTCAAATTTTCAGGGTCAGGATTTAAATGTGAATTGGAAAAAGGTATACTTACAAATGACGTAAATATATAATGATAATCTTCGTTATTCATTTGCAGTTGTAAAATCTGAAATTGAGATAAGGTTTATTAATATTATTACAGAGTTTCTTTTAAATCAAAATCGTCAATGACCGTTTTATCAATTTGTCACCTTGCCTCTCACTCTGTCAAACGACTTAGATCAACTCAGTGAAGTGATTTTCTTTGCTATATTTTCCTTTACCGGTAACAACTTTCGCATACATGCCTGGCCACCCTTCTTTTTAATTCATAGCCGTGAGTATATAAATATATACTTACAGCTCTAAAAACTTATGCAGTTGCTTAGTATCCGTATCCACTATAATATAGAAACATATCGAGTTTTATTTGCAAATTTATACTTACAGATACGGTTGAAAACCCGTCACCAACAATATTTATTTTACAATATTTCCCATAATGCTGTGTAGTGTCGGCTTAGAATAGCACTACCCCATTTTTTCCGGTGGGTGTACGTAAGAGGCGACCAACGGTATTGGGGCTTTTAAGGGATTCTTGGGCGATGCGGTTGGAGACCCATCACCAACAAACAACCTTTATTTTTACCATCTTTTCCCCACTCATATTTCCGAAAGTGGCTGAGGAATTTCTAATTCCTTAGCTCTGGCTACCCCTTCTAGGGATTTACGGCCGTGAGTATATGTATGTATGTAATATTTCCCCTACAAAACTTCCAATAGCGGTAGAAGCTCTGGCTACCCCTTTTAAAGATTTAAAGTAGTAAGTATATATATGCATAGTTATCAGTTTCACCATGTTGTTTTACATCTATCTCACATAACTATAATTTATTGACCTCTCCATTCAAAGGTTGTCTGGAAGAGATCGTTTTTAGCGATAAGACCGCCAATTGTACTTTTGTTATTTATTTCTGTGTATTTGTAAATGTTTCTCCATATTTGATGTGCAATTAAGAGTTTTCTATTCTATTCTATTCTATACTAGTGGTCCGCCCCGGCTTCGCACGGATGGTGTTAAGTTTTTATACTGCTTACCCCCTACGATATTTAGCATGATGATATATATCCTATGTCCTTTTCCTGGATCTAAGCTACCTCTCTAACAATTTGCAGCCAAATCGGTTTATCAGTTCTTGAGTTATAAAAAGTGTAACTAACACCACTTTCTTTTATATATATAGATGTATGTATGTGTGACCATATGTATATATGTCGCACTCAGAACGAAAGAGGCTCAAGTCAAAAATAGAGATATTGAGTTACAATCATGGAGAGACATAAAAAAGTATGTTCTATCCTATGAATATTAAAATAAAGGCACTTATTGTTAAAAAAACAAGATAGCGAACTTTCTGTCCCTATAACAATAAGTGCCTTTGTTTTAGAACATACTTTTTTACGCCTCTCTATGGTTGCTACTCAATATCACTATTTTTGACTTGAGCCTCTTTCCTTCTGAGAGTGCGAATTTTGTATATACTTACAGCTCTAAAAAGCTTATGCAATTGCTTAGTATCCGTATCCACAATAATATGTGTGATCCGCTGCGCTTTCATCTGAGCGAGTGCGTGTCTATAGTCCGAGCTGTGGTCGCATCGCCGCGCGTACATATCTCTGCCATCCCTTGCGAGGTTTAGCATGTTTAGGTCACCTGGAAGGAGTTTTAGAAAGTTATATATGTATTGAAAAATATTTTTTAATTTACAGACATGGTTTTAAAATTTAATTTTATAAAAGAGACAATAAATATATACGAAAATGGTATAAAAACTTGCTGTGTAGTGTCGGCTTAGAATAGAACTACCCCATTTCTACCGGTGGATGAACGTAAAAGGCGACTAACGGTATTGGGGCTTTTAAGGGATTTTTGGGCTATGCGGTCGGAGACTCATCAACAACAACCTTTATTTAACCATCTTTTCCCCACTAAACTTTCCAAAAGTGGCTGAGAAATTTCTAATTCCTTAGCTCTGGCTACCCCATCTAGGGATTTATAGCCGTGAGTATCTATATGTATGTATGTATAAAAACATTAATACATATGTGTACTCACCGCTATGAATACTGAAAACGGGTTGGCGTGTAAAATGGTTAATTTATCATGGCAATTAACCGTTGGGTAACCATCGTAACGAAATCCACAATGCTGAGCTATGGTCATTTAAATGGCGGTAAAAATGGCGATAGACGTACATGTGCTATCCAAGCAAAACCAAACAATAGCCTGACTATTAAGAGCGCTATTATATCGACACGATAACGGTTAGAATGAGATGGCAGTACACGATACTAAGTAAGTGCGTAAGAGATGGCTGCTTTATCCCACGCGATAACTAGTTTAAACACCGCTCGTGCTAGCCGGGTAGGTACTTTAACAACTGTTATCTACAGTTTATAGTTATCTATATCTATACTTATAATAAATCTGTAGAGAGGTCAATTCTGTACATGAAATATATTCTCAAAATAACCATCAGGTGGTGATTAGGGATCGATACTGATGCCAAAAATGCAATCAGTAAAATTTTTGTCTGTCTGTCTGTCTGTCTGTCTGTCTGTCCGTCTGTCTGTCTGTCTGTCTGTCTGTCGGTTTGTATGTTCCTTATGGAAACAAAAACTACTCGACGGATTTTAACGAAACTTGGTACAATTATTCTTCATACACCTGTGCAGGTTTTTGTATACTTTCCAGCAGAGTAGTCAAGGGGAATTTTGGGTAATTTTGGGAAAAAGGGAGAAGTTACTCCATTTTTTAAGCTTCCGTCGCGTGTGCAGCCTCAATGGTTAAATTTACATAGAAATCATGTGTGACAGAAATATTCTTCATAAAAATATCTAAAAAAAAATCCTCAGCAGTTTATGTCTATCTTTTACGGTTGGCTCACAATAACACGTGTAATTCCTGATAGCTTAGCAGTTCGGATCATTCTGATTATATTTGTTAACTCTTACGTTTGTAAACGTCTCACTCATCCCAAATTTAAAAAAGGTAACATTATTACCTATTCACTAAAAAAAAGAATCATAGAAATCGGTAGACAAACAACGAAATTATACATAAAATAAGCCATCGCGCCCGTGATCAAAACTAAATCTTTACTAATTTACATATAACATACTAGATGGCGCGAGTAGTTGCATCCTAAATCACGTAATGATTTATTTTTTAGATTGTTATAAATACTTAATAGCGTTTTATTTAAAAATTTGCTATTAAACGGAAATACTGAACCGTTCATCAAAGCGCATTTAAAATCACCAAACTACACTGTTTAGGGAGTGCTATAAATTTAATAAATTGAAAACATTGCGCTGAATTTCACAATGCTTGAGCAGTGACTGAAGAAAGAAACCCCAGATATTTAAAAAAACAACGCTACCCGTGCGAAGCTGGGACGATCCACTAGTTACAACATAAAATAACATAAACTACTTTGACTGACTTTGTCACCTGGTGTTCAGAGCACCCACGTTTTGCATGGACAGTGTACTCACGTGATTGGGGGCAGGCCTATCGTTTTTTATTTATTTTTTTTATTTATTTATTTATTCGTTGACCACCAACAGCAAACACAACAAACATGGCACAGAACATACAATTGTTTTACAAAGCCAATGACAGGTGATCACAATTACCAGTTCAAAACAAAAGAGGAACGAAATTAAGGCGGTTGCCCACGAAAATACAGCAAGTTCATTAGAAAAAAGAAAAATAATAATATTATAAATAACGTTAAAAAAATACAAGGAAAGAAAGAGAATAAAAATATGAACAAAATCAAAAAAAGACCGTGAATGATGATACTATGATGGTAATGTATATAGGTATGTGTGTGTGTGTGTGTGTGTGTGTGTGTGTTCGTGTATGTGTATATGTATGTTTTAATTATGCTTATACTGGTTAACTTTGACTTGTTTTAAATGTTTCTATAACATTCTTACGAAATTCAAATCTGTTTGAAAAAAAAGGGTCCAAATCACTAAAGTTGTTGTTGAATTCGTACAAAATACGGCGGATGGGAGCATTTTGAGAGTAGTTTGTTGTTGAGCGTGGAATATGAAACAAAGATTTTTGCGTATGTCGGGTTCTGTAAGAAGGGGTGTTAATTCCGATTTGACATAAAATGTTGGGGCTATCTATGCGGTCATTCAACAAATCGTGTAAAACAGACATATCTGTAAGTAAGTGACGTTCATCATGTTTGAGGACTTCGTGATATTTACACGATGATACGTAATCCTTGTTCCATACTCGAGCTCTGCTATTTAAATGTTTAATGAAAGTGCGCTGCACGGATTCAAATTTATGAGCATACTTTATATATTGGGGAAACCAGACGGAGGAAACAAACTCGAGGATACTACGAACGTAGGCATTATAAACTGTCTTTATGCAGTTGATGTCAGTAAATGGTTCACAGACTCTCATGACAAATCCTAGATTTTTGTAAGCCCTATCTACTATTTTCTCAATATGGTGTTCAAATGTAAGTTTTGAGTCTAGAGTAACTCCCAAATCTCTCACCGTATTATCTCTACCAATGGGAGTATTATCAATACAGTATGTCGCACTGATTGGTAAAGAACTACGTGTGTATGATATAATCATACATTTAGATGCATTTACATTGATCCTATTAGTTTTATAATACCGTGTCAAGCGATCTAGGTCACTTTGAATATTTTGACAGTCGTTTTCATTGCGAATACTGTGATAAATTTTTGTGTCATCTGCATACATTAAAAAGTTGCAATTTTGGAAAACAGTGTATATATCATATAAATAAACGTTAAACAACAGAGGACCTAGATGTGAACCTTGCGGAACATTAATGTAATCTAATTTAAAACCTCCTAACACTGCAGCTTGATAGTTATTATCTCTGCTATGCCATGTAGGTTCCCTCACGATGTTTTCCCCACAAATGTAAACTTCTATAAACCTTACCTTGTCCATAATCCTCATAGAGTACTCCCATTCTTGTCCAGTTGAGGTAGGAAGTGAGGTCGGTGAAGGCCACATCCAAATGGTCTCTGGATGGATGGAGGTTCACGGTGAAGCCGTCTGATTGGTTGTAGCCTACAAAATTATAATAATTATGATAAAGATTTGTAATGTTAGATTATGTGACCGAGTGAGAAATAGTGTTATTCGTGAAAAGTGTGGTGTGAAAGATGATATTGTAAGAAAGATAGAAAAAGGAATGTTGAGATGGCTTGGGCATATAGAGAGGATTGATGATATAAAATTGGTAAAAGGGATCTATAGAGCTAATGTGGATGGTAATGTTAGTAGAGGACGACCACGGAGAACACACTTGGACCAAATTGAGAGTGTGCTTAAAAAGGCTGGCTTCCGAAGTATGAAGAATAAAAGAGCATGTATGAAAAGATTGATGGATGTAAACGAAGCTAGAGAGGTTTGTCAGGATCGTACGAAGTGGCGATCAATAGTCTCTGCCTACCACAATGGGAACTAATGGCGTGAGTATATGTATGTATGTAAAAAAGATAACTCTTTATTGCACAGCGGATCATAAAATATAATTAGTCCCGCTGGCGTCGAAAATTTTTATAAGCTTTTTTGATTAGTAATAAACCCCACATGAGGTTTTCATGCAAAACAAATAATACATACGTAATTGTAAACGTAAAACGACGTGATAGCTCAATGGGTAGAACACCGATTAACGTGTAAGCGACTAGTGTTCAAATCCCGGGTCGGGCCTACACCAATTTGTCTTTTCTAAAGACATATGTGTGGTTAATTTATCATGGTTGTTAACGGTGAGGGAAAACATCGTGAGGAAACCCACATGGCTGAGTTGTACTTAGTCATGTGACAGTGTATTCGTACAAAACGGCGATAGGCCTGCCCCTATCTCGTGAGTACACTGTCCATGCAAAGGATTATTATTTACGTAATTGTATGATAAGATAGTTTGATAAAATTCTCAACTTAACTGAAAACCAGTATTGTGCCTTTGACCCCTACAAATTCTTTAGTTTTGACTTTTAGGGATTTAAAGCCGTGAGTATATGTATTGTATTTGTATTTGCAGTGTAGTGCCGGCTTAGAATATCACTACCTCGTTCTACCCACGGGTGTCGTAAGAGGCGACTATAATATTGGGCCTTTTTAACGGTTCACTGGGCGATGTGGTTGGAGACCCATCACCAATAACCTTTATTTTACCATCTTTTCCCCCCTTAACTTCCAAGATAGTCTCTGCCTTCCCCAATGGATATAATGCGCGTGAGTATATGTAAGTAAATAAGTATACATAAAAAAACTTCAACTCACCAATATAATTGCTCCTTGGTATAATATCGATGTGCGGTACGTGCAAGCTCCGCGAGAGGGCGCTGATGACCGGGCCTATATCGCCTCCGTTCGTGAATAACGCTACCGCACCGGATTTCACCTGCAGACATGCTGGAAACAAGATTTTCAGATTTATATAACACGATACAGCTTGAAAGATGATATTGTAAGAAAGATGTTGAGATGAATTGGGCACGTAGAGAGGATGGATGATAGAAAATTGGTAAAAGGTATCTATAGAGCTAGTGTGGATGGTAATGTTAGTAGAGGACGACCACGGAGAACACACTTAGACCAAATTGAGTGTGTTTAAAAAAGGCAGACGTCCGAAGTATGAAGAATTTTTATTCTTCTTCTATATTATTATAGTATTCTTGAGAGGTTTGTCAGGATCGTACGAAGTGCTAATCGCTAGTCTCTGCCTACCCTAATGGGAACTAATGGCGTTAGTATATGTATGTTTTTATGTAATATCGTTTAATTAGAATTTTCCGTTCATGGAAACCTCATGTGGGGATTTTAACTAATAAATAAATAAAAGGAAAATTTCTCTCAGCTATCCCGCTCGTGTCGAAATTTTTCTTTCCTTTATTAGAAATACCGTTTAAGTTTATAACTTAATTTTTAAAGTGGCTGAATAATTTCTGATACTATGTCACTGAATAGGCCTTTTAGTGATTATAGCCGTATAGGCATTGATATAATTTTGGTGCTGTGTAGTATCGGCTTAGAATAGCACTACCCCAATTCTTCCGGCGGGTGTACGTAAGAGGCGACTAACGGTATTGGGGCTTTAAAGGGATTTTTGGGCGATGCGGTTGGAGACCCATCACCAACAACCTTTATTTTACCATCTTTTTCACACTTAACTTTCCAAAAGCGGCTGAGGAATTTCTGATTCCTTAGCTCTGGCTACCCCATCTAGGGATTTATAGCCGTGAGTATATGTGTATGTGTGTATAATTTTAGTATAGGTAAGTAATTGTAGACTAAAGCTAGCAACCTCCCCAGCCTTTTTATAAATGCCTTCTTTGATATTCTACTGTAGCTAAAGATAAAAACCGCACCAAAATCCATTGAGAGATTTTCAAGATCTAGGCTTAGAAAAGCAGAGACAGAGGTGGTGCGTGACTTTGTTTTATACAAGGTAGTAAAAAATATTTAACTATTTATGTCATCAAATTTATCAAAATAAAAATACATACATATACTCACGAGAAATTAGAAATTCCTCAGCCACTTTTGGAAAGTTGAGTGGGGAAAAGATGGTGAGATAAAGGTTGTTGGTGATGGGTCTCCAACCACATCGCCCAAAAATCCCTTAAAAGCCCCAACACCGTTAGTCGCCTCTTACGTACACCCACCGGCAGAAATGGGGTAGTGTTATTCTAAGCCGACACTACACAGCAGAGCCGACACTAGACAACTATTTATATAAATATACTCACGGCTATAAATCCCTACAAGGGGTATCCAGAGCTGAGAAATTAGGAATTCCTCAACAACTTTTGGAAAGTTGAGTGGGGAAAAGATGGTGAGATAAAGGTTATTGATAATGGGTCTCCAACCGCATCGCCCAAAAATTCCTTAATAGCCCCAATACTGTTAGTCGCTTCTTACGTACACCCACCGGAAGGAATGGGGTAGTGCTAATCTAAGCCGACACTACACAGCAAAATTAAATTATGAAAATATAGAGGATGGATGACAGTAGATTGGTGAAAGAGATTTATAGAGTTACAGTGGAAGGTCATGTTAATAGAGGTTGACTGTGGAGGACACTCGTGTAAGTATAATTGTATGTATATGTGTGTGCAAAGGTGCGCGTCCGTATAAAGAGTAAAATAAAATAATCATTTATTTCAAAGTGAAAAGATAAATCTTTGTTTTTTTAACGTCTAATTTAAAACTATTGGCTTGCCTACACCAATTACAAATAATGGCGTGAGCATATGTATGTGAGTACGAAAAATAATAATCCTAACACATGATATCAGAGAGAACATTAATTAAAAAGTAAATCCTTTTTCTCTCATCAGAATGATTAATGGCGGCGTAAACAAACTGCGCGCCATATCACGCGTCCGGTCTCGAGACCCACTTCCGGTGTTGCCAGCGTCAGTTTCAAGGGTGCTCGTAAAAAGTATTCATATAACGAATGCTACCTTTTTGCACTATTACTGTTTTGGAACAACAGGGATTTTTATTGTTTTATTTTTGAAGTGCAAAGCGGGTGTAAAACTCTTGTTTCTTTTTTGAATGTAATGAAATATAATAAGTTAAAACTCAAATGTTCACATTCACACCTTATATTCCCGACGTGACTGAGGTATTAATACTTTTAAAAGCACGTGACATTATTGTTCACAGTACCCACCTTTTACTTGGACAGTGTACACGTGATATGGGGCAGGCCTAACGTCATTTTGTTGGAATGCACTGTAACGTGCCTTAAGAGCTTATTCCATTTGTCTGAATGAAGACGTCTGAAAGCCACAGAGTCTGAATTCAGACTAGTGGAATAACGTTCAGAACGCTAGGCTTCTGAAAAGTAGACAAATTTGTGTAGTGAGATAACAAGCGTCTGCGGCAGTAACTTCGAAGGACGTCTGAATTCAGAAACGACAAAGTGTAATGGAATAAGCTCTTAAGTACAACTTAGCCATTAATATTTTTTACACCTTAATTAATGTTGGCCCGTCTCTGGATTTAAGTAAGTTACAAATAACAATAACATACTTACATATACTCACTGCTATAAATCTCTAGAAGGGGTAGCCAGCGCTTCATAATAAGAATTTCTTTAGCCACTTTTAGAAGTTAAGTGTGGAAAATATTGTGACACAAAGGTTTTTGGTAATGATGTAATTAAAGAGTAATAGAAATTTAGAACACAAGCGAAACTAAATGAGACCATGCCTCTTTTGTTCAGAAGCTTTCAGTTGAAAATCTTTTCAATTCATCTTTTATGATCAGTCTTTCAGCACTAATTATAATTACATCATTAAATAATAAACTAGTGGTAACCCTGGCGCGACTACGTCGCGTCCAATAAAATGAGTTTATTTTGAAATTTTCCGACCAATCACAGCACAGCTCTTTTGAATTGCTAGTGAATTTTTCTGATTGGCTGGTTTGAAAAAGCCGACCAACCACAGCGCATCTCTGATCGACTAAAGTTTGCGCGCGCTTATGACACTCTAGCAAAGTCTATGGGCCAAAATCGAAACTTTGAAATTCTGTAACAATTAACTTAATCCAGTTACATCAGATGTCTGAATTTTGTGCACACCACGGCCGCGAACTGTACAAAACGATACCTGAACCAAATTTCTAGCATAACTCATCGCGTCACAGGTTTCCGGGCAAGAAAGAGGCTTACAGAAATAATATATAAAGATGTTTTTTTTTTGTCGTTGTCTTTCTATTCATTATTGTATATTAAACACAACCTTGATAACTCAATGGATAAGAACTCCCGTTCGTTATGCAGACAGGCGTGGGTTTAAATCCCCGGGCCTACACCAATTTGTCTTTTCTAAAGACATATGTTTAGTTAATTTATTATGATTGTTAACGGTGAGGGAAAACATTGTGAGGAAACCAGCAAGCTAAATTAAACAACTTAGCATTGTGGATTTTGTCATGTGACAGTTTATCCGTAAAACACGGCGATAGGCGTACCCCCTATCACGTGAGTACCTGTCCAAAAAGTGGGTACTCTGACCAACGATTGACAATTTCACGTACCTCTGCCAACCCCTTCGGGGATATACGGCCTAAATGTTTGAGTTTGAGTATGAATATTATGTGTAGAGCCAGATTCCATGGTAATATATAAAGCCAGAGAGAAATGGAGTTATCTGGCGCAATTTCAAATCTTGTATTATTAAAACACATACTAAAATTATAATATTATAAGATTAGAGTATTAATACGTTGCTGTGTAGTGTCGGCTTAGAATAGCACTATCCCATTTCTACCCGTGGATGATCGTAAGAGCCGACTAAGGGTATAGGGGCTTTTTAAGTGATTTTTGGGCGATGTGGTTGGAGACCCGTCACCAAAAACATTTATTATTACCATCTTTTCCCTAATATTCGTAGTGAGTATATGTATGTATGTATTTTAATTTTTTTATATGCTATCTTAAACCGTTTTGCGAAAATCTACCAAGTTTTCTCAAATCCAACCCAAAGTTAAGTTTTCATATAAATTTATGGACGCTATTTAGATTCGCTCAGCCGGTGCCAGCGAATTTGCATTAAATTACGTTATAAAACAAATTTATTGTGCTGACATATTTATTAGTCAGCTTTTGCGGGTGGCGGGTTTAATGTAATTTTCAAATAAACTCGGATTTCTAAGACAGTTTATTTTACTAAAGCCTCTGTAAGGAGTTAAAATGCAAAGGAAAGATTATAATAGGTTACGCTTTTAGCGAAAAGGATTTATAACTTTTGATTCTGGATGAATAGCACTACCCCATTTCTTCCGGTGGTGTAAGTAAGAGGCAACTAACGGTTTAAGGGTTTTTAAGGGATTTTTGGGCGATGCGGTTGGAGACCCATCACCAACAACCTTTATTTTTACCATCTTTTCCCCAGTCACATTTTCAAAATTGGCTGAGGAATTTCTAATTCCTTAGCTCTAGCTACCCCTTTTAGGGATTTACAGCCGTGAGTATAAGTAAGTAAGTATTCTGGAGGAAAATAGTAAATTGTCTCTGCTTACCTAAATTTACAACTGTGAGTCCCAGAAAAGATTCTAAATTCAGAAATATAAATTCCTCAACCACTTTTGCAAGTTGAGTTAGGAAAATTTTACGTTGATAGATTTGTAGCCACATCTTCAAAAATCACACAAAAGGGTCGAAAATCCTAAATGGCCTCAAACGACACCCGGGGCAAGTAATAGGTTAGGTTAGGCTATTCTTAACGATCTTTTGCTATTAGAGTTAGAAATATATTACTATATTTATTAAGTTTGAATTGTGTCAATGTAACATAACATAACATAAACGTTCAGGCCGAATATCCCCGAAGGGGTTGGCAGAGGTACTAATACTTCTGAACATCACGTGACTTTGTCACCTGGTGTTCAGAGTACCCACGTTTTGCATGGGCAGTGTACTCACGTGATAGGGGGCAGGCCTATCTACGTTTTGTACGAATACACTGTCACATGACTAAGTACAACTCAGCCATGTGGGTTTCCTCACGATGTTTTCCCTCACCGTTAACAACTATGATAAATTTATCACACATGTCTTTAGAAAGGACAAATTGGTGTAGGCCCGACCCAGGATTTGAACACTAGTCGTTTGCACGATAACCGAGTGTTCTACCCACTGGGCTATCACGGTTATTGTGTCAATGTCCATGTCATTTAACTATTTTTTAGTTTAGAAACAATACATTGAAATTTTAGACATTAGTGTTCAGAATAATACACTGGTTTTTAATCGACTTCAAAAAAGGATCGTTCTTAATTCGACCGTATATTTTTTTCATGTTTGTTCGCCGATTACTTTGCCATTTATGAACTGATTTTGATTATTATTTTTTTATTAAAAAGAACATACTCCCGGAATGGTACCATGATGAGGATATCAGGGTCTGATTATGGGATCCTGGAGAAATCGAGGGGAACCCTCAAATTTTATTGTCCCATATACCAAGTTTTACATATTTTCTGAAGTTATATTGGCATTTGCTTCTGGAAATCATTATGTTATGCTGCTGAGCTGATGTTGGAAGGTGTAGATCCTCAATCACTAGGAGTTAGGAAATAGTTCTTTCAACATTCCATATAGATTTATACTCTTCTTCGCAGCTTTTATGAAGAGAAGTACAGGTTCATAAAACATATGTTTTGTTATGTTATTGTTACCGAGAAAGCACCATGAGACCAGGATCTGATGATGACATCCCAGGAAATAGAGGGGACTGACGAAACTCACAATCATGTGACAATGTATTTGTTCAAAATGCCGATAGACCTGCCCTGTATCACGTAAGAACACTGTCCAAGCAAATCGTGGGTACTCTGAACAACAGGTGACAATGTCACGTGATGTTCAGAAGTATTAGTACCACTGCTAACCCCTTCGGGGATATTTGGCGTGAACGTTTGAGTCTTTTTTGAGTCAAGATGTATAATTTTAGACCATCGACTTTCGAGGGATTTCAAGAACAATGTAAAGTTACATATGGTCGAGCCTTTTTAATACTGTACAATATGCCAAAATCTTCAATTCGTACAATAATAGAAATACCGGAAATACGAAGAAAAATACAGTAATCTTCGCTTCCTCATCTGAGAGGCATCTATGCCAAGTCTACCCATCTCTAAAACTCGTAAAACAAAATAATTTTCAACAAAAAGAAAACCGACTTTACAGTTGAAAAAACAACCGAAAATAAACAACCAAGTAGGTACTAAAAAGTAAAAAATAAGTTTTTTTATTAAATATGAGTACTGTGATTAATACCTTAGGAATTAAGGAAAAAAAATGAAAATAAGAAGAAAACCGTTAAAGCTGTCACAGAACCTACATATTGACCGACACTTACGTATTGACTAATCATATTGACCGACAAACTTTTGGTGAAATAAAGGGTTGTCACTTTTTAGAAAACCAACCAACTTACGCATTACTCGTGATTCTATGATGAAATGTTTTATACGTGTTTTTTGTGAGCGCTTGTATAAATACAAAAAAAATATTTATGTATATAGAAACAAAGATTGAAGAGAATATTTATGCATGGTTAGTTTGAGCGCTACAGAGGTTTTAACTATGTCTTTTGTGTACATTGTAGTTTCCCACCAGATTAATAAAACACGAAAAATAATTTGAATATTTTTGACATGAAAACCTCATGTGGGGATTATTACTAATAATTCCCTCAAAAAAATACGAAAAATAAGTTAACTCTAGGACAAAACCTGTGTGAGAAATTTCGTCAAAGACTAAGAAGAGAATAGAGAGAATAAGTTGTAGGTTTATAACTTATGACGATTTGTGTATTTTTAACCAAGTAATTCAAGTTCTTATTAAATATAAAAAAATACACACCTTTTCTATAAGCTCTAAAAGTATCTTTGGCCGGCACATATTGTATATCATACACTAGTACACTGTCTGGGAGTATAGATCGTTCCTTGTTGATCCGGTAGATGGCGTACTTGAACGCTAACTCTGAGCTGTCACCTCGAGCGTCCTCTGTGAATATCGCACCTGGAAACACCGTTTATATTTAAAACTATCGTAAAGCTACGTTTACATTTTTAATTTAAGCGCCATTTGTTGGTCTTACCAAATAAAGTGATGTCTTAGAGACAACTTTAATTTATATCACCTTTATTCTGAAGACTAAATACTCAGCCATGTCATGTGATAATGATAGTGTACAAGGGTGCTGTTAGTCCATCCTTTAAACCAAGATTATGCAGGTGAAAGTGGGGCTCTAGTCTAAGGGTCTAATTGCTTACACTATGACGGCAATTTCTTCCGTATAAGGCTCTCTTCAGTCGGGAAACTCTTCACATCGAGAACGATACTAGGCATACGTACATACATACATAAATACATATACTCACGGCTATAATCCCTTAACGGGGTAGCCAGAGCTTTAGAATGATAAATTCCTCAGCCACTTTTTGAAGTTGATTGGGGAAAAGATAATAATAAACGTCTTTGGTGATGGGTCTCCAACAACATCGCCCAAAAATCCCTTAAAAGCCTCAATACCGTTAGTCGCCTCTTACGTACACCCATCGGTAGAGATAGGGTAGTGATATTCTAAGCCGACACTACACGGCTAATTTTGAAATGTATAGAATAATATTAATATTGGCGCTCAGCGACTCTGAAACTGAAGTAGTAGAGTAATTTCTAATTCCTTAGCAAAACACTGAAGTAGTAGAGTAATTTCTAAATCCTTAGCTCTGGCTACCCCTCCTAGGGAAATATAGCCGTGAGTATATGTATGTATGTATGTATGTACATTTCAAAATGTCAAAAAGTGTTCTTGGCGTGTACGGCAGACCTTCAGGGGGCTGGCATAATTATCGTTATCGACTCAGCAGGTAGACCCCCTGACTGGAAATTGTTAACGATGGAAATATCAATGTCTTACCAATTTTAATAGTCGGTGTAAGAGCCGCCACCATGTTAATGATGAGCAGAAACCATGGACTCTTCATCATCTTGCCCCGACCACAGCCATCCACGTGCCACGTTCTGGAAACACAATATGATTTAGTAGACAACCACTACGTACATACATACGCTCACGGTTATAAATCCCTAGGAGGGGGAACCAGAGCTAGGTAATAAAAAATTCCTCAGCCACTTTTGGAAAGTTAAGTGGGGAAAAGATGGTAAAATAACGGTTGTTGGTGATGGGTCTCCAACCGCAACGCCCAAAAATCCCTTAAAATCCCCAATATCGTTAGTCACCTCTTACGTACACCCACCGGAAGAATTGGGGTAGTGTTATTCTAAGCCGACACTACACAGCAAATTATAATTCAAATTATTCAAATTATAATCTTTATACTAAAAATTAACTTTGTACGTCAAGGATCAGTGCAAAACTGTGGGGTGATTGGTTAGTGAGTGAGTCAGGACAGGACTGTATAATTCATAAGTAGGTATATACATAATATATTCACATAATTTAAATATTTTTGTTCATGAAAACTTCATGTGGGGATTATTACTAATAAATAAAGAAAATATTTTTTTTTTCTTTTTTTTTCTATTCTATCTATCTATATTTTTTTGCCGCCTGTGTCGAAAAAAATTTTCTTTCCTTTATTTATTCTTTATTTATTAGTAATAATATATTCACGGCCATAAATCCCAAAATGAAGTAGCCAGAGCTTAAAAGCTAAAAACACCGCCGTCACACTTGGAAGTTGATAGGGGAAAAGATCGTTGAAAAAAAGTATCGTTGGTGATGGGTCTCCAACCGCATCGTCCAAAAACCACTTAGAAAGCCTCATACCCTTATTCGCCTCTTATGGCACCTGTGGATAGAAGGGGTAGACATTCTAAGCCGGCGCCGCGTTCTTTGTTTTTGAAATGCATAGGCTCCGAAACCGTAAAACTGGTTTCGAAAACTCCTTCCTGAAAAGCCTTCAAAAGAAACCAAGGCAATGTAGTGAGATCTTCCACTTCGCTTGACTTAAACAAAGTGTCTCATTAGTGCTTGATTGGTTTACAGTTGGTAATTTGGTTCTGAATACCAAAATAAAATGTGTTTATAATTACCAAGTTATTGTATAGTTGCTGTGTAGTGTCGGCTTAGAATAGCACTACCCCAATCCTTCCGATGGGTGTACGTAAGAGGCGACTAACGGTACTGGGGCTTTTAAGGGATTTTCAGGCGATGCGGATGGAGACCCATCACCAAAAACCTTTATTTTACCATCTTTTCCCCACTTACTTTCCAAAAGTGGCTGAGGAATTTCTAATTCCTTAGCTCTGGCTTGGCTACCCCATCTAGGGATTTATAGCCGTGAGTATATGTATGATGTATAGTTGATACAAACAAGAGTTATTGATATTAAAAACATACATCCTTCTCGTATTAATATTATAAACGTGAAAGTTTAGATGTATGGATGTTCGTGTGTTTGAGGCGAAAAGGCTTCTCAAGTACATAATGTACATGAATGATATTTGGTAGAATGCTAGATAATGACCCAAATTATAGCATAGGATACTTTTTATCCCGGAAAAAATTGACCAAAAAAATATTCACGCCTGATTGAACTAAGATAATAACATAAACATAAACGTTCACGCCGAATATCCCCGAAGGGGTTGGCAGAGGTATTAATACTTCTGAACATCACGTGACTTTGTCACCTGGTGTTCAGAGTACCCACGTTTTGCATGGACAGTGTACTCACGTGATAGGGGGCAAGCCTATCGCCGTTTTGTATGAATACACTGTCACATCACTTAGTACAACTCAGCCATGTGGGATTCCTCACGATGTTTTCCCTCACCGTTAACAACCATGATAAATTAACCACACATATGTCTTTAGAAAAGACAAATTGGTGTAGGCCCGACCCAGGATTTGAACACTAGTCGTTTGCACGTTAACCGAGTGTTCTACCCACTAGGCTATCACGGTTGTTAATGCTAGATAATGACTCAAATTATAACATAGGATACTTTTTATCCCGGAAATGTCCCATGTGGGTTTCCTCACGATGTTTTCCCTCACCGATTGAACTAAGAGTACCGGAAAAACGCCTTAAGCTTTGTCATAAGCTAATTTGACAGTACGAAGTCTGTCGGGTCAGCTAGTACAGTATAAGCACATTATTTCGCGGGTTAACAAATTGATTCAAAGCTGCAACGAGGACCCCAAATACAAGAACTTTTTAAAAGGCTAAAGTCACCGGAGGCCTAGTAAGAGAGTTATTTTATCGTCACGATATCGGTTAGAATGAGATGGCAGTATACGATGTGTATATATATTAAGTATATAAATAAAAATATGTATTATAATATTTATATGTATTTTATAACTAGATTTAACTATGACTGGATTGTTGTATTGTTTGTGCAGATTAACGCATAGTTATCAGTTTCACCATGTTGTTGTACATCTATCTCACATGACTCTAATTTATTGACCTCTCCAGTCAAAGGATGTCTGGAAGAGATCGCTTTTAGTGATAAGACCACCAATAGTACTTTTGTCAATTCATTCTGTGTATTTGTAATTGTTTTTCCATATTTGATGTGCAATAATGTCTTTTCTATTCTAGTCTATTCTAAACGATACTAAATAAGTGCGAAAGATATGGTTGTTTTATAGCACGTGATGTCTAGTTAAAATGTCGTTCGTGCTAGTCATGCAGACCGCAGAAATGTGTGTAAGTTTTTTATGATGGATAATTTCATTTCAGCTAGCGTTGTTAAGTTCGTAAAGAAAATCATCAGGAGATAATGTTGCAGACTGTATGAATTCATATAAGGAAAATTTAAAGAGAGTTTCTTTTGCTTCTCCTATTACCAAGAAACGGTAAAAAAAGTATAATTTCATTTTTCTTGGTAAATAGTACCGGGATTAAAAGTTTCGCAAAAATTCTTTGTGTTTCAATAATTTTAATTATAATTAATTTTGATTAGATACTGTGTAGTGTCGGCTTAGAATAGCACTATCCCATTTCTTCCGGTGGGTGTACTTAAGAGGCGACTAACGGTATTAGGGCTTTTAAGGGATTTTTTGGCGATGAGGTTGGAGACCCATCACTAACAACCTTTATTTTACCATCTTTTCCCCACTTAACTTTCCAAAAGTTACTGAGGAATTTCTTATTTCTTAGCTCTGGGGACCCCCTCTAGGGATTTATAGCTGTGGGTATAAGTATGTATGTATGTTTGTTAATAAAAAAATAATCATAGAACTCGATATGGAAACAAAAAAACCTATACATGAAATAAGCCATCGTGCTGTCGTCGCACGTGACTACTGAATACGGTAAAGATATGTGTGTGTATGTATGTAATTATAATTTTACTAAAATTAATAGTACCGGCGTCCGAAGTATAAAGAATAAAAGAGCATGTATGAGAAGAATGATGCATGTAACAGAAGCAAAAGTGATTTGCCTGGATCGTACAAATGGCGATCGATAGTCTTTGCCTACCCCAATGGGAACAATGGGCGTGAGTATAAGTTAAGTTAAGTAAAAATTAATACACTAATATCGGTCATGACTTCTGTTTTTTTTATATATAATGATGAATAGAAAGATGACAAGATATCTTTTCATTTAATATTTAACGATGTAATTATACAGGCCTGCCCCCTATCACGTGAGTAATCTGTCCATGCAAAACGTGGGTACTCTGTACACCAGGTGACAATGTCACGTGATGTTCAGAGGTATTAGTACCTCTGCCAACCCCTTCGGGGATATTCGGCGTGAACGTTTATGTTATGTTATGTTATGTAATTATAATAAGTACTCAAAGACTGATTATAAAGGGTGAATTGAAAAAAATTTCAACTGAAAGCTCCTTAACAAAAGCTCTCAATTATTTTCAGCTATGTAGTAATTACAAAACTAAGTCAAAATTTCACGGGTTTAGTTAAGATTTCTTGCAATTTTCATTCGGTAAACGAATCATAATACGTCCGCTATAGGCTTGTCGCCTATCACGTGACCGAAGTATGGAACCGAAGTATTCTGAACACTACACTAAGTATTTTTTAATAATACATACATACACACATATACTCACGGCTATAAATCCCTAGAAAGAGTAGCCAGAGCTAAGGAATTAGAAATTCATCAGCCACTTTTGGAAAGTTGAGTGGGGAAAAGATGGTAAAATAAAGGTTTTAGGTGATGCCTCCAACCACATCGCCCAAAAATCACTTAAAAAGCACCTAGACCCTTAGTCGCCTCTTACGATCACCCACGGGTAGAAATGGGATAGTGTTATTCTAAGCCGACACTACACGGCAATATAAAATAGGGTTGCTTCAATTATATTATCACTTACAGGATATAGAAAATATCTTTTAATAAACGCTGAAAAATATAATACACTAAATACTTTTCTTCTAAGGATACGTTTCTATAATATATACGGGTACGTAAAAGCTGTGTAGTGTCGGCTTAGAATAGCACTACCCCATTTCTTCCGGTGGGTGTACGTGTAAGAGGCGACTAACGGTATTGGGGTTTTTAAGGGATTTTTGGGCGATGCGGTTGGAGACCCACCACCAAGAAGCTTTATTTCACCATCTTTTCCCCCCTTAACTTCCAAAAGTGGCTGAGGAATTTCTAATTCAGTTGAGTGGGGAAAAGATGGTAAAAATAAAGGTTTTTGGTAGCTCTGGCTACCCCTTCTAGGGATTTACAGCCGTGAGTATATGTATGTATGTACGTAAAAGGTGAGTAAGGGTATTTTAATGGATTTTGGGCGATGCGGTTGGAAACCCATCACCAAGAACCTTAAGAATAGAATAGAATAGAATAACTTTTTATTGCACATCAAACACAAATTTCAAAAGAAATTATCATACAGTTTACAGTTGAGGTACAATTGGCGGTCTTATCGCTAAAAGCGATCTCTTCTAGACAACCTTTGGATGGTGAGATTGGTAAATTGGTTATCTGGGTAGATGCACACACAACAAGTTTTATTTTACTATATTTTCTCTGGTCAACTTCTAAATGTAAATCTTGCTGTGTAGTGCCGGCTTAAAATAGCACTACCCCATTTCTTCCGGTGGGTGTACGTAAGAGGCAACTGACGGTATTGGGGCTTTTAAGGTATTTTTGGGCGATGCGGTTGGAGACCCATCACCAAAAACCTTTATTTCACCATCTTTTCCCCACGCAACTTCCAAGTGGCTGCGGAATTTCTGATTCCCTAGCTCTAGCTACCCCTTCTAGGGATTTATAGCTGTGAGAATATGTATGTATGTCAACTTCTAAATGTGGCTGAGGAGTTTCTAGCTCTAAAACTCTGGCTACCCCTTTTTGGGATTTAATATAAAGCAAAACGTCAGCACTCTGAACACCATGTGACAAAGTCACGTGATGTTCAGAAGTATTCGTACCCCTGCCAACCCCTTCGGGGATATACAGCTTGAACGTTTGAGTTTTATTTTTGTGACTGAATGGGTCCGTAGCGAGACTTGAACCCTCAAATTCTGGTCCGAGTCTAGTTAACTTCTAGACCATCGCATCAATAAATAAATAGAGAATAAATAAAGGAAAGAAAAATTTCGATACAGGCGGGATTCGAACCCACGACCTCGGGTATACGCCCCCGTCGCTCATGCCAATTGAGCTACCGTGTCAATAGCTGCCAGCGCGAAATTCTTCTATCCTTTATTTCTTTTACAAGTTTTAGTAGTGTTTGCGTTTCCTACCTCCTTTATTTATTTATTCTTTATTTATTAGTAATAATGCCCACATGAGGTTTTCATGAACAAAAAGAAGATTTAAATCATCGCATCAATGTTTATTCAAAACTAGTGGATCGTCCCAGCTTCGCACGGGTAGTTTTTTTTTTTTAAATATCTGAGGTTTCTTTCTTCAGTCACTGCTCAAGCATTGTGAAATTCAGCGCAATGTTTTCAATTTATTAAATTTATAGCACTCCCTAAACAGTGTAGTTTGGTGATTTTGAATGAGCTTTAATGAACGGTTCAGTATTTCCGTTTAAGGATTTCCGTAGGATGCAACTACTGGCGCCATCTTGTATGTTATATGTAAATTAGTAAAGATTTGGTTTTGGTCACGGGCGCGATGGCTTATTTTATGTATAATTTCGGTGTTTGTCTACCGATTTCTATGATTCTTTTTTATTGAATAGGTAATAATGTTACCTTTTTTAAATTAGGGATGAGTGAGAGGTTTACAAACGTAAGAGTAAACAAATATAATCAGAATGGTCCGAACTGCTAAGCTATCAGGAATTACACGTGTTATTGTGAGTCAACCGTAAAAGATAGACATAAACTGTTGAGGATTTTTTTTTAGATAATTTTGTGAAGAATATTTCCGTCATACACGATTTCTATGTAAGTTTAACCATTAAGGCTGCACACGCGACGGAAGCTTAAAAAATGGAGTAACTTCTCCCGTTTTCCCAAAATTTCCCAAAATTCCCCTTTACTAATCTGCTGGAAAGTATACAAAAACCTGCGCAGGAGTATGAAGAATAATTGTACCAAGTTTCGTTAAAATCCGTCGAGTAGTTTTTGTTTCCATAAGGAACATACAAACCGACAGACAGACAGACAGACAGACAGACAAAAATTTTACTGATTGCATTTTTGGCATCAGTATCGATCCCTAATCACCACCTGATAGTTATTTTGAAAATATATTTCATGTACAGAATTGACCTCTCTACAGATTTATTATAAGTATAGATGTTGACAACCCTATTGAAAAGATACCTTATAAATGTCAATCTAGAATTACAATCAAGTAACTTTATTGCAAAATGGACCTTATTGCACATGTAATGAGGACTTATTTCTGTTACAATGTAGCAGTTCTTACGAATTGGTGTTAAAATTTTAGGTTAAATGACATCGGTTATATTATTTCTAAGTTTAGGCTGAGAGCCATAAAATTCAGTTATATGGCGATTATGAGCTCAAAATTCGGATGTCCTAGTCCAATTCTTTGGTGAAAGCGAAGTTCTCACATCATCAGAATCACTTTTTAAAAATTATCCTAGCTCGTTGTTTGGATACACATTCATACTTATATATACTCACGGCTATAAATCCCTAGAAGGGGAGCCAGAGCTAAGGAATTAAAAATACCTCAGCCACTTTTGGAAAATTGAGTCGGGAAGAGATAGTAAAATTAAGGTAAAGGTTGTTGGTGATGGGTTTCCAACTGCATCGCCCGAGAATCCCTTAAAAGCCCCAATACCGTTAGTCGCCTCTTACATACACCCATCGGTAGAAACGGGGTAGTGCTATTCTAAGCCGACACTACACGGCGTTTTGATATTCCAGCTAATCAGCTTAGTAACTATAGTCGGATCAGCATAGCACTAACCCCGCGGGTGTCATAAAAGGCGTTGTAATGTTTTAGGGTATTTTAATGAACGATCACCGATTTTGTTTTACAATCTTTTCTCATGTCAAATTCGAAAGTGGCCGAGGAATTACAAATTTAGAACCTTCTGGCTACTTCATGTGATTGATAGCCGCAAATATATAAAAGTATCAGCTGATTATACGAAAATATTTTTTTTTCACAGGGTTCTTTGAACCGCAACAATGCATACTAGACCAAAAACAGAAAAATAGGGAAGAGGATTGGCCAACCTTAATCTCACCATCTTTTCCCCACTCAACTTTCCAAAAGTGGCTGAGGAATTTTGTGAAAAAAATAAAAAAATGTGAATGCAAAGAGTTTCTTTGTTGCTTCTTCTCTTTACGAACACCTTCCCAAGCAACGGACTAATAATAAATTTAAAAAATTTGACGTTCAAAAAATTTTAGTTTTTAACTTAATTTTGAAGAATAAACTTTTTGACTTTTTTTTTATTTGTAATTGCTTAGTTCTGGCTACCCCTTCTAGGGATTTATAGCCGTGAGTATGTGTGTGTTTGTGTGGGTTGTCCTAATCACAATCAAAAAAATAAATGTACGGACATATTATACACAGATCAAGTTAGCCCCAAACTAAGTATAACTTGTGTTATGGGATACTAACTCAACGATATGTTTATTATTATATAATAACATAACATATACTCACGGCTATAAATCCCTAGAAGGGGTAGCCAGAGCTAACGAATTAGAAATTCCTCAGCCACTTTTGGAAGTTGCGTGGGGAAAAGATGGTAAAATAAAGGTTGTTGGTGATGGGTCTCCAACCGCATCGCCCAACAATCCCCTAAAAAGCTCCAATACCGTTAGTCGCCTCTTACGTACACCCATCGGAAGAAAAGGGGTAGTGCTATTCTAAGCCGACACTACACAGCAACGTATTATATAATACACATATAAATACCATCCAAGACTAAGAAACAATCATTTATGCTCATCATATAAATGTTGCTCAGCGGGGACCGAACCCGCGACCTCCGGACCATATGGTAGACCCTACGCCACGATATTGAAGAGAATCAAACTCGATCCAAATCAAACGTTCACGCCGTGTGTAGCGGAAGGGGTGACAGGTGGGCTAAATACTTCTGAACATCATGTGGCATTGTCACCTGGTGTTCCGAGTACCCATTTTTCGCTTGGACAGTGTACCACGTGGCCTATCGCTGATGTCGTACGAATACACTGTCACATGACAGTACAACTTAGCCAGGTCGGTTTCCTCGCAATGTTTTCCCTCACCGTTAACAACCATGATAAATTAATCGCTCAATGTAAGCAAGGCTAAATAAGCGAGACCTGACCCGGGATTTGAATTCACGTCTGTCTGCATAAAAGGCGGTGCTCTACCCACTGAGCTATTACGGTTGAAGAGAATCTCTACTAATAATAGAGAGGAACGGTTTCTTAGTTTTTTTTGTCCGTAGTTCAGTACTTACAAACTTTTCTTATTTAGTTAGTTTTAAGATTATTGTTGTAATTCGGTATGCAAAGTTTTTTTTTTGGTATTTATTAAATATTTTTATTCGATAGCCAACACGAAAATAAAAGACTAATTTGAACATTTTTCATTTTTGTAACAAAATAAATAAATAAATACGTTATAGTGTACTATAAGTTACGAAAATTAATTTCTGTGATGTGACATATGAACAAACAGACAGTCAGACGTAAGAATATTAATTATTAGGGTTTGCCTTTGTGTCTATCTGCTACGACACTATAAAAAACCTAGAGAGGTCTTAATGAAGAGAGAATTGAGAATATTTTTTGTTCGTGAAAACCTCATGTGGGGATTATTTCTAATAAATAAAGGATAAATAAAGAAAAGAACTAGTGTTAACAGAGAAATAGTGTTAACGTAACACTACTTAAAAACTTTGCCGTGTAGTGTCGGTTTAGAATAGCACTACCCCATTTCTTCCGGTGGGTGTACGTAAGAGGCGACTAACGGTATGGGGCTTTTAAGGGATTTTTGGGCGATGCGGTTGGAGACCCATCACCAACAACCTTTATTTTACCAACTTTTCCCCACTTAACTTTCCAAAAGTGGCTCAGGAATTTCTAATTCCTCAGCTCTGGCTACCCCATCTAGGGATTTATAGCCGTGAGTATATAAATGTATGTACTCGTAAAGGATAAATAAAGAAAAGAACTAGTGTTAACTAAGAAATAGTGTTAACTTAACACTACTTAAAAAGTGAACAATTTCGCACTAGTAGCTCAATTGGCAGAGCGACGGGCGTATACCCGGAGGTCATGGGTTCGATCTCCGCTGGTGTCGAAATTTTTCTTTCCTTTTTAATTAGGTCTTAATAGTTAACTTAACAATTTTGACGTCATTAAACATTTAGTTTTTTTAATTTATTTTGTTTATCGATTAAATTTGATATTATCTTCGTATGGGTTTATTTATATTGTTCATATTTATCAAATGACTATTTTAATAGGTATTCCAAATTACATACATACATACATATACTCACGGCTATAAATCCCAGGAAGGGGTAGCCAGAGCTAAAGAATTAGAAATTCCTCAGCCACTTCTGGAAATTTATAGATAGATAGTAAAAATAAAGGTTGTTGGTGATGGGTCTCCAGCCGCATCGCCCAAAAATCCCTTAAAAGCCCCAATACCGTTAGTCGCCTCTTACGTACACCCATCGGTAGAAACGGGGTAGTGCTATTCTAAGCCGACACTACACGGCAAAAAAGAAAATATAAATGGAACTTAATTATATTGTCACGCCATTGTATTTACATTGACGATAAAAAGTGAATTTTAATGGTTTTTTAATGGTAGTACATTTACATATCAATAATTTCAAGGGCTGGTAATGTCAGTAGAGGTCGCATTTACATTAAAAAGAGAATCTGCAAAATTCACAGTCGTCCGAAGTGTGAAGAAAAATAGATTATTATATATGTTTGATAAGGGTACAGTAAGAGGCGACATCACCAACAACATTTATTTTACCATCTTTTCCCCACGCAACTTCCAAAAGTGGCTGAGGAATTTCTGATTCCTTTGCTCTGGCTACCCCATTTAGGGATTTATATCCGTGAGTATATATGTATGTATGTATGGAATATATGTTTGATAGATATTCTTTCATATACTCTAGAAAAAATCTCAAGAAAGGGTAGCCAGAACTTCAGTATAAGAAATTCCTAGGTACTTTTGGAAGTTGAGTGGCGGCTTATAATAGCTTTACCCCATTTTTTACTGGGGGTGTTTGTAAGAGGCCAAGGCTATTGGAGTTTTTTAAGTGATATTTGGGCGATGCAATTAGAGACCCATCACCAACAAAATTTTTTTTTACAATATCTATAAAAACTTCTAAATATATATGAAAATGTCTAACTCTTAAGCTCTGGCTACCCTTTGTTAGGATCTATAGCCGTGATGATATATACGTATAATGATTGTATTTATTTATTCATCAAACAATATTCATTGTGTCAGAATTGATACAACTAACTTAGGACTAACTTAAATCTATTTTAAATATACAATTAATAATAGTGAATTAATCAAAATAATCAAAGAATAATAATCACAAAATGCTAAATAAATGTCAAATAGTTAAATTGAAATTCGATAGTATTAAAAAATATATTAAATGCAATGCTCTAATTCTCTTATGTCGTATATACAATTATCTAAAAGAAAAACTTTCAGCTTTTTCTTAAAAACTAGAGGTGATTCTATTAGTCTTAATTCATTTGGAATACAATTATAAATTTTCGTTATCTGGTATCTTGGGGCATGTTCAACTACTTTGTACAAGGGAACATTCTCTTGTTTGAGGTAGAAATCTTTTCTTCTCTTGGACTCTCTTATCAACTTATTCTGTTCTGTCTCAATGCAACCACATTTATCTCTAAAGTTTGTCAAGAGCACGTATACATAAAGAGCAGGAACTGTTAAAATCTTTAATCTCTTAAAAAAATCTTTGCATGATTCTCTATACGATAGTCGTAAGATAATTCTTATGGCTCTTTTTTGTAAAACAAATGCTTTCCTTATATTATACTGATAACTATTTCCCCAGTATTTTATACTATTACGTAGTTTAGACTCAACAAGTGCGTAATATACCATTTTCAAATGATTTAAATCAATTTCGTCCCTTAAACTTCTCAAAGCATAACATGCTGAGCTGAGAGAATTTTCAATCACTGTCAGTTCCTTCTTCCAGTTCAATTGCGAATCAATATGGACGCCTAAAAACTTAATTACATCCACTGCGCAAACTTGGACCCAGGGACATTATTTAAATAGACATTTATTGTTTCTTTATTTCTTATTGTAGGTTTAAACAAAATTAAATTAGTTTTTACCACATTCAAAATTAAATTATTGTGTTCAAACCAATAATTAAAAGCAGCTAGGGCAACATTTGTCTTTTCTTCCAACTCTGGTAGTGTTTTCGCTGATATAACAGAATTGGTATCGTCTGCATACATGACTACACTTATATCCGGCAGAATATTTTTAATAAAATTTATGAGGTCATTTATGAATATTATGAACAATATAGGTCCCAAAATAGATCCCTGGGGAACTCCCCTAGTAATATCGATAATTTTAGATTTGTTAGTAATTTCATTATTGGCCTCCGTACCTTTTACTTCTACAATTTGTTTTCTGTTTGTCAAGTAGGAATGTAACAAAACCAAAAATATTCCATTAACTCCATAATGCTTAAGCTTATATTCTAATATTTCGTGCTCCATCGTATCAAAAGCAGATTTTAAATCTAAAACAAGCGCTCCTACTTTAAGTTTACTATTTAAATTTAATGTTACATCATCAAGAAACGTATCAATGGCGTCCTTAGTTCCTATATTATGTTGGTATCCAAATTGTCTTTTGCTAATAATGTTATGAGTGGTCAAATGGTTTAAAAGTCTATTTTTAAGAAGTTTTTCATATACTTTTGAAATGACTGGAAGCAATGATATGGGCCTATAGTTTTTAGGAACTGTTTTTGAGCCTTTTTTGTAAATCGGAAGCACTCGAGCTATCTTTAGCTGATCGGGAAATAAGTTTTGTTTAATACACTTATTAAAAAATTTAGTCAGAGGTTCAGCTAAAAGATCTAAGTTTTCTTTTATTACACTAATTGGAATTTCATCGTACCCGCAGGAATGTTTGTTTTTCATCCTTTTTATTATTCGCGTTACTTCGTCAATGTTTGTTTCAGTTAAATCTATATTTTTGTCAATTCTATCAGTATATGCGTCGATAATTTGTTTATGTACAAGTGGATTAATATTATTTTGTTCTATTCTTAGTTTTGATCCGTGGTCGAATTCAGTTGCAAATATGTTCGCTACATCTAGGCTATTTTGTATAATTTTATCTTCAACTTTTAAGATTATTTCTTTCTCGCATTTTTTCCCAGTATTTTTGTGCTTGTTCACTATAGACCAAATAGTTTTAGACGCATTTTTTGACTCATGAAGCTTGTATTGTAAAGTTAATTGTTTTGTCAATCTAATTACTTTTCTAAATAGCCTAATGTATTTGACTTTGTATTCTTGAACTGATGGATGTAATTCCGTTTTATTACATGAACACAAAAACCTTTTCATTTTGCTAGAAGTCTTAATTCCATTCGTTATCCACTTATATTTTTTATTATTTTCTTCATGATTGATAATATTCTTTTTATGTCTAAAACTACTCTTAAAAGAATTACTTAGCTTAACTAAAAAACCGTTAACACCTTGTTCACTAAGGTTACTTTTGAAAACATTTCGTCTAAAGTTTAAATTATTCCGTTTGTTAAATATTCTACATTCCTTTGTATATGTGGTTTTATTAAAATATTTATTGTGATCTAAGGTAATGTTACATAATAAAGCTGCATGTCCATCAGCTATATTATTATGTATTACCTCGCAGTTGAGTACATTCTGTTCTGGAATGTTTGTCACAAAATTATCTATACAGGAGATTGTTTCATTTCTTATAAAAGTCGCGGAGTTAATTAGCGTCCTGAAGTTATAACAATTGAGTAATGATAAAAAATCTTTCTTTTTATCGTCATCCTTAAACATATTGACATTAAAATCACCGCAAATCATGCACTTTTTGCTGAAAAACTTGTCTAAAAAAAGTTCTAACTGTTCTAAGAATTTGATAAAATTATTTTCTTGAGGTGTTCTATAAAAACAAAATATATATAAATTTGTATTCTTATCCTTAATACCACTTATTTCAAAATAGTCTTGTTTATAAAAAATTTCAATTCCCACGATTTTGGTACAATCTGTATAATTATTTAACGCCATAACAAGCGTACCCCCTCTTTTTTTATTACACATTGTATTATAAGATATTACTGTGTAATTATTCATGTTAAACATTGGAGCCGCAATCGTATCAAGAAAATGTTCACTTATACAAACATAATTGACAGGATTCTTCACTACATCTATAAATAGCTCAATTTCCTCTTTTTTATTACTAATACCACAAACGTTTTGATGCATGATTTTTATAGTAGTAGTTTTGTTACAAAAGGATAATTCACTAGTCGAGAAATAACTGCCTGTTTTCCAAACAATCTACAAAAAGCTCATTATTTTCTATCAAATCATTATTTGGAAAAGTATTTTCGTTTGAAATTACATTGGTTTTTTTTGTTTTACAATATTCCATGAATAACGGTAACTCTTGAAAGATTTGTATTAGCGCTTTCCGAGTTATATAACCAGAATTTAAATTATAATAATATTTTGTGAATGTCAAATTACTATTTGTATCGAAAACGTTTGCATAATGAGAGGTTTTCTTTTTGAGAAATAAAAAAACAACATAGTTCCCTAGAGCTCTGTAGATGGCGTTGATGTAACTACGTTACTTACTTCAAACTTTTTTCGTGGCGTTAGTCGTGTTGCTACAATAATTTCGCCAATGTCAACTTTAAAAACATGTGTCACATCACCATGTACCCATTGCGCTTTACGATTTTCATCTTTAGGAAAAAGATGTATTCGTTCATTTTTACATAAATCTACAAGGCACAGACTCCTCTTCTTTTTTTCTAGGGACATTTTCTTTTTGGCGAGTGAAAACAACAAAAAGAATGTTAAATATAAATACCGTCTTTGTTTATTTACTTTTAAGCTATCTTGGGTTAAACCTTAACTGATATTTATTTAGACTTTCAAATCAGAACGTTTTTATGTACGTTCCGTTTTACGATATCATTACATCCAAGTGTGAAGAACGTTCCGTTCCTACCAGTAACATAGCAAGTCTGGCGCCATCTATCCTGAGAACAGGGAAGAAGAAAAAAAGAAAAAATGGAAAACCTCTCATTATATGAACCTGCATCTAAGTATAGCAAATTATTAAATAACTCTACCCTACAGTTGAATAAAGTATTAAATTCACCGAACTTGTATACCGGTAAACAAATGATAACATTTGTGTCTTTGATTCTCCTCAATTTATTCCTTATGTTGGCTACAGTTTCAATATATCCATTGGTTTGGTAAAAATCTGTTTCGCCTATCATAATTATGCAAAAATCATCTTTGCCAAAACCTTTCGTTTTTTCTTCTATTCCTTCCAGCAACTGTTGAATGTTAGCATTTGGTTTTCTATAATGTATGTATTCGTATTGCTCTTCAAATGTTTCTTGTGCAACATTTGTGATTTTATTATAATGAGTGATAGTACTTACAAGACATACCCTAGGTTTTTTCTTAGTCATAGTGTTACTTCGTTGATATTCTGCTTGTCCACTTTTTTCCTTTTCATCATATTCCATCTGATTGATCTTGGTTATCTCTCTCATACATTGTGTTCCTTTTAAAATTGTTCTTCTTCTTTTTTCTTTATGTTCGTTTGTTTTAGGGGTTCTGATAGGTGTCAAATTTTGAGTTGAGGATGTAAGCAATTTCTTGTAGGTTTCAGATTTTTTCTCTATAGCGTTCAAGGATATTTTAAGTTTTGTGTTTTCACTTAATAATTCATCTATTTGTTGATCAGCACTAAGTAAATTTTGTTTCAGTTCGTGGATTTCTTTTTTTAATTCATCAATTTCTTCTTGGTGGTTTTGGGAACATAAGGTGGGCAAACTATGTAAGCTATCGTTTGCGTTATTACTACAAGAAGTGGAATTCAATAGTTCTCCATGTACATTTATAAAATTGGATAAATCTCCACAGGAATTTGTTTTATACATTTTTCTCCTTTGTGTGACATTGTCGCAGTCAGGTAATTCTTCAGTCACACATGAAAAACATCTCCATATTCCTTTATTTAATTGTATGTGACCCATATAGAAGGCTGTGGTGATGTTTAGGCATTGGTAGTGATAGTTATTTTTACATTTTACACACTGTAAAATGTCTTCCTTATTATGTAGTTGACCACAAATTTTACATTTCATGATTATTGGTTTTTGTATATATTTTTCTCAAAATGGGGAATTATTTTTATTATTTCTTGCTGAGCACCCTGTTTTTCAACTGGTATTACCAAAATCAGTCACTGTCACTGTCACTTGATGTCTTAATTCTGTCTGTCAGTTGCCAAATGCTAAATGTCACTTGTCATTATCATTGAAGTTAAAGCGGCCAGTACACAATGGCGGACGATGGCCCACTGCTCGCCATCGCCACTGTGTACAGGGGGCAATGGTGCATGATGGCGGACAATTGCCGATCGTGGCGCGCAATGGCGCGCAATGGCGAAGTTGTCGGTTTTTCGGGCACACTTCAAAGGAATCGTGGCGTAGCATGGCCGGTGGTGTTTCCACAATGGGCCATTGTTTAGTTCGTCACCGACCGCTCATAGATACTTATACTTTCTTTGGAATATTTTATTGCAAAATGTATTGATAATCACTATATGACGTAAAAATAACATAAATAGCGCCATAAATTAAATAAATTACATACATAATAATAAATAAATAGCTGCAACCATAATTACTTCGACGTCCGTCGCAAGTGGATTGCCAGGCAGTAATGAGCAATGGGCCATTGTGTGAACACCAATTGATCGTGGCCAACAATTGCCAATTGCGAAGCGTGGCCCATCACTGGCCATTGTGTACTGGCCGCTTAACATGACATACAGATACCGTTACTAGTTCAATGAAATTTATTGGTCACAGCATAGGGTAAACAAAAATATTTGAAAAAGTTTGAAATAATGTGTAAGTTGATTTCCTTTGTTAATTTTAAATTTTTTGTCGTTGTTTTGTGTTGGATTATAACGGTTATGTTCGTATGTACCTTTTTTCTGATGTTTTCCAGCTTAAATCCAATTTTCTGGCTGTAACTTTGTATGACTTATATGAGTCAAGGTTAGTTTGATGTTTCGGCACTATTTTGATATGTTTTTATTCACTAAAACTCACAAAGTTAAATTTAATTGCTTGTTTGGCTCTAAGACAATGTTTACATTTCGACTACCCGATGACGTATATGAAATTTTGATGAAGATTTTGTATTTCTTACAGAGAACCCAAAACCCAAACTCTTCTAGATGTCAAAGATACGATAAATAACCAAAAAGCTCATAATATTTTCTTGGAAAAGAATTTCCAAGAAAGATTTTCTTTGTATCACTAACATCTTTGATCTTTTAGTATTGAAATCTTATACTAAAAATCGAGACTGATTTCGACATTTACCTGTAGTGATGTAAATGATACCATTGCCATCTCAAATTCAATGTTCACGGAGTGAATCACCGAAGGGGTGGAAACTATTGGTGGTACTAATCATTCTTAAAATTATGTCATATTATATCCAGATTACCCACGTGATAGGGGGCAGGCCTTACGCCGTTTTGTACGAATACACTGTCGCATGACTTAGTAGAACTAAGCCATGTGGGTTTCCTCACAATGTTTTCCTTCACCGTTAACAACCATGATAAATTAACCACACATATGACTTAAAAGACAAATTGGTGTAGGCCCGACCCGAGATTTGATCCCTCATGGTCTGCACGATAAGTGCCGTTCTACCCACTGAGCTATCACGGCTGCCTATATTGAATATACATACATACATATACTCACGGCTATAAATCCCTAAAAGGGGTAGCCAGAGCTAAGGAATTAGAAATTCCCCAGCCAATTTTGGAAAGTTGAGTGGGGAAAAGATGGTGAAATAAAGGTTGTTGGTGATGGGTCTCCAACCGCATCGCCCAAAAATCCCTTTAAAGCCCCAATACCGTTAGTCGCCTCTTACGTACACCCACCAGAAGAAATGGGGTAGTGCTATTCTAAGCCGACACTACACAGCAAAAATTATGTCATATTATATCCAGATTACCTACGTGATAGAGGGCAGGCCTTTCACCGTTTTATACGAATATACTGTCACATGACTTAGTAGAACTAAGCCATGCGGGTTTCCTCACGATGTTTTCCTCATCGTTAACAACCATGATAAATTAACCATACATAAGACTTTAGAAAAGACAAATTGGTGTAGGCCCGACCCAGGATTTGAACACTCATCGTCTGCACGGAAAGTGCCGTTCTTCCCACTGAACTATCACGGTTGCCTATATTAAATATACACATAAAAAAATCATAAGAATCTAAATCTTTTTGTTCATGAAAAACTCATGTGGGGATTATTACTAATAAAAAAAAAATAAAGGAAAGAAAAATTTCGACACAGGTGGGATTCGAACCCACGAGAGCAATTCAATTGGCAAGAGCGACGGGGGCGTATACCCGAGGTCGCGGGTTCAAATCCCGCCTGTGTCGATTTTTTTCTTCTCCTTTATTTATTCTTTATTTATTAGTCATAAGAATCTGTCAAGTCTTTACGAAGAGATTTTAGTACCAGAGAATTTTCCACTCTGCCGTGTAGTGCCGGCTTAGAATATTAGTACCCCAGTCAACCCACGGGTGTCATAAGAGGTGACTGAGGGTATGGGGCTTTTAAAGAGGTTTTTGTGGACCATGTGGTTGGAAACCTATCATCAATGATACTTTATTTCTACCATCTTGTCCCCTATCAACTTCCAAATGTGGCTGAGGAGTTACTAACTCTGAAGTAAGTATGTACATAAAATACATATTACGAATCTGTCAAGCCTTTACTTAAGGGCGTCCGCGGAAAAATAGGTTGATATTGATTGTTTGGAAACTCTATAAAGTCCGATTTAATGATATTGATATGACACGAATAAAATATATGTTGGTGATTAGTTCATGGTGTTAAAATTTGATGTTTAACATTTTAACAGTTTGTTGCAAAATATGGAGAAAAAAAATTGAATTGCAACATGCTTTGTTTTCATAAAAACCGTATAGGCTCCACTGGCATAAAATACATGTGAACTCATTATGTGTCTATATACGCGTAGCTTTGAGATCTGTAACTTTGATGTTTAACTTTTCATTTAAACATTATAGTTATTCAATAAAACTAAATAAACTACATTTATCCTGCGCGCCCGTTTTTTCCGTCCCTGTCACTCTCAATAAATTTGACGTAAGAATGAGCGCAATAACTGCAACATGCGGGGAGGCCCTTAAAGATTTTAGAACCAAGGAATTTTCCATTTATGTATTCCCAGAAGTCCTGAAATTCTCAGTAATGAAAATGAAATGTCCCGGTTATTTGGTACTCTTCGATTTATGGAATTTCAATTATTTTGGGAATTAAATATCCAGGGAGCAATCCATAGTAGCCAGAAAGCCTTTGGGATCTCAAATTTGAAAGCTATTTTACGCTCTAGTGGTCAAATAAGTCAATTTAATATTAATAATAATAATGCTGTGTAGTGTCGGCTTAGAATAGCACTACCCCATTTCTTCCGGTGGGTGTACGTATGAGGCGACTAACGGTTTTGGGGCTTTTTAAGGGAATTTTGGGCGATGCGGTTGGAGACCCATCACCAACAACCTTTATTATTACCATCTTTTCCCCACGCAACTTCCAAAAGTGGCTGAGGACTTTCTAATTCCTTAGCTCTGGCTACCACGTTAAGGGATTCATAGCCGTGAGTATATGTATGTATGTAATTTGAATTTTTATTTCGGATTACCCGTGCTATGGTGGGCACGTTAAACCTTTGGATACCTATTGTTACGACATCTGTTCGCAAGTAGGAGATAGGATTTGCCACTACTAGATAACAGATGGCGTTACTAGTATTCTAATAAGTAAAGGAATTACTAGATGTTTCTCGAATATCGACTTTTCGAGAATGTGGTACTAGAACTTTCTGTAATATTCGCGTATTTGAGATTTGGCATATATAAAGAGCGACGCGTGCTACGGAGTCATTCGAGTGCGAAGAACTAAAGCGAGAACAAGCGAAATACTAGAGCGAAGAAATTAAATACGACAGTGCAGTGATATACGGATTACGGAAATAAGCTTAACGGTGTGGACAGTGTTACTATAACGGAGTAAATTAGTGTTGTTAATTAGTGCGAGTATCGATAGTTAATTATCGATAGTGTTTGTTGTGTTGTGTAAAGTGCGTTATTGGTCAATAAATATAATTACACCTTATTGCACGAAAGTGTGACTGGTATTTATCAAATTAAGAACCCGGTACGTAACAATTGGTGTCAGAAGTGGGATTTGAAGATGCCAGTTATGCCGAAGGAAGACGGAAGAGAGGGTGTGAAGACACGCGCTCAGAAAGCCGCAGAGGGTGAACAGCTGTCGGAAATGAGTTCATCGGTCACGAACCCTCGGAGTGACATTCCAGAGGAGACGTCCGCGGTGACTAACGCGCCGTCTACATCAACGGCGCCGGCGGCCGCAACTAATACTGACTTGACGATGATAGTTGAAATGTTTCAAAGCATGCGTGAAGCACAACAAAGCATACAGGATGTTGTGAAAAACATACATTCGGAGGTACAGGATGTTAAAAAAAACATACATTCGGAGGTACAGGGTGTTGTGAAACAAGAAGTTCGTGAGTTGCGCGAGGAACAGCAAACTAAGTTCTCACAAGTTCTCACTGCGGTCAATGAAGTCAGTGGTCGGGTGGTTACTGTGGAAAAAGACGTAGAGCAGATGAAGGAGCAGGTAACCACTATTGAGAAAGATATCGATGACATGAAGACCGACTTCCGCGGAATGGAGAAAAGGGTTCTGCAGCTTGAATCACGACCGGTCAAGGTTGTCTCCGGTGAGAATGTAGTAGCTGTCCATGGTCCTCGTGTGAAGGTTCCTCCCTACGACGGAACAACATCCTGGTCGGCGTATAGACATCAGTTCCAGACTGTTGCGGCTGCCAATGGTTGGACTGATGAACAGTGTTTGACTGCACTGACGGTGGCGCTCCGAGGTCAAGCACTGTCAGTAATAGAGGCGCTGCCGACTCCGAGTGGTGGTTTCAAGGACCTGCTGGATGCGTTGGAGTCTCGCTATGGAGAGCGACACCTGGAGCACGTGTTCCGCGCTCAGCTGCGTGATAGGGTCCAGCGTTCCGGAGAGGGACTTCAGCAGTGGGCCCTTGAAATCGAGAAGCTCGTCCGCAAGGCCTATCCCAGTGTAGATCCGAAGACGGTGGAAATGAACCTGGTGCAAGCATTCGTCGACGGCATCAGAGATATCGAAGTGAGAACAGCGGTGAGACTTCAACACCACACGTCTCTCAAGGATGCCTTGGCGAACGCTCTAGAAGTTGAAGCTTGCCGCCAGGATACGCGCCAAACTCATCGACTTCGTGAGATTGCGGAAGCAAATGAGGACGTCAAGGTCATTAAAGCACCCGTCGGAAGGAGTACTGGACCGATTTGTTATGGCTGCGGGAAAAGGGGCCATTTGAGATTAAGTTGCCCGCTGAGGAAGGAAGAAAAGAGGCAGGCAGAGGCTCCTGCCGCAAACGTCCAGGGAAACGAGCATTAGCCAGGACCGGGGGGCAGGTGCTGGCTAGAGAGGAGAAAGCCCCGACAATGACCATCTCACAAGACTGTAAACATTGCCGGAAGCAAGAGTCGAAGGAGGAGGTCGTGAAAGTGACTCGAATTTGTCCATTGGATGGATGGGAAACAGAAGCTATGCAGAAGGCCCAAGAAGAAGATGAGAACCTCAGGCCCATCATGAAATGGAAGAAGGAAAAACACGATCAACCGGCTTGGAGTGAAGTAGCGTCCACAGGAGTGAGTACGAAAGCTTACTGGGCGCAATGGAACAGCCTGGTTCTGATCAATGGTCTACTGTACCGGAGGTGGGAGAAACCCAACGGTAAGGAAGAGCACCTACAATTGGTCGTGCCCAGAGCCAAGGTTAAAGATGTACTGCGGGAAACACATGACGGTGTTTCGGGCGGGCATCTTGGGGTAAATCGTACGTTGCAGAAGGTTCGTGCGAAGTTTTACTGGCTTCATTGTAGGGACGACGTACAGGACTGGTGCCGGAAATGTACAACGTGTGCCGCGGTGAAAGGTCCGCAGACCCGGAGTAGAGGGGGATTACGGTTGTACAATGTGGGAGCTCCCTGGGAGAGGATTGCCGTTGATGTGGCTGGACCGTTTCCACAATCAGAGTCCGGAAATAAATATTTCATGGTGGTGATGGATTACTTCACTAAGTGGCCTGAAGTGTTTGCCATACCCAATCAAGAAGCAATAACTGTGGCTACAAAACTGGTTGAGGAAGTGATCTGTCGATTTGGCGTGCCCCTGGAGATACACTCTGACCAGGGAAGAAATTTTGAGTCACAAGTATTTCAAGAGGTGTGCAAACTACTTGGAATGCATAAAACCAGGACGACGCCATATCATCCTCAGTCAGATGGAATGGTGGAGAGGTTCAACCAAACACTGGAGAGACAGTTGGCGAAGATGGTTGAAAAACATCAGAAGGACTGGGACAAACACATTCCATTATTTTTACTGTCTTACCGGTCAGCTGTTCACGAAAGCACGAAGGAAACACCTGCTTTCGTCAATTTCGGAAGAGAGCTACGATTGCCTGTAGATTTGTTGACAGGAGGGTCACCAGATGAGCCGCAGAGTGTAACTGAATATGTAAGCGATTTGAGGGAAAGAATGCAAGATGTACATTCCCTAGTGCGTGAAAATGGTTTACATGCTAGTGAAAAGATGAAAACCAGATATGACCGTAAAGCTAACACGCCGCGTTTCGAAGAGGGTATGCTCGTCTGGTTACACAATCCAACTCGCCAGAAAGGGAAGTCCCCTAAGTTACAAAATAGGTGGGAAGGACCGTACAAGGTGGTCACTAGAATAAACGATGTAACGTACAGAATTCAACGCCAACCTAGAGGGGCTTCGAAAATAGTTCACATCGATCGACTTGCGAAGTACCATGGAAGCAATAATACTCGGGACGAGTATTAATGTAAGGAGGGGGTAATGTTACGACATCTGTTCGCAAGTAGGAGATAGGATTTGCCACTACTAGATAACAGATGGCGTTACTAGTATTCTAATAAGTAAAGGAATTACTAGATGTTTCTCGAATATCGACTTTTCGAGAATGTGGTACTAGAACTTTCTGTAATATTCGCGTATTTGAGATTTGGCATATATAAAGAGCGACGCGTGCTACGGAGTCATTCGAGTGCGAAGAACTAAAGCGAGAACAAGCGAAATACTAGAGCGAAGAAATTAAATACGACAGTGCAGTGATATACGGATTACGGAAATAAGCTTAACGGTGTGGACAGTGTTACTATAACGGAGTAAATTAGTGTTGTTAATTAGTGCGAGTATCGATAGTTAATTATCGATAGTGTTTGTTGTGTTGTGTAAAGTGCGTTATTGGTCAATAAATATAATTACACCTTATTGCACGAAAGTGTGACTGGTATTTATCAAATTAAGAACCCGGTACGTAACACTATTAACGCTCATCATCACGGCAAGGCTTGGGTTGAATATGGCCTAATCATCCTATCCAGGATAAAATTGAGTCATCTATCCATATGGGCAAGATACGCATGACCACAATCCTAATCGTCCCAAGATCTCACACCTTTATGGTCTTTTTAAGTGATTTTTGGGCGATGCGGTTGGTGACCCATCGCCAAGAATCTTTATTTTACAATCTTTTCCTCACTCAACTTTCAAAAGTGCCTAAAAAATTTCTTATGCTGAAGGTTTGGCTACCTCTTTTAGGGATTTTAGACATGAGAATATGTACATAGACATAGAGAATATGTAGAAGGGGTAGCCAGAGCCATGGAATTATAAATTCCGCAGCCACTTTTGGAAGTTGAGTGGGGAAAGGCGGTAAAATAAAGGTTTATTAACGGGTAGTGACATTCTAAGCCGATACCACACAGCATTATATAGATATCGCATATTGCTATTTGCTTTGACAGAATTATGTCTAGCGACAGTAGAAATACTGTAAATAGTTTAGTGTTCTGTGATATAGTTAGGAATTTCATATCTCGTACAGAGAACTTTGAACATTAATTTGTTTCTAAACTTATATTTATAATACATGTTCATGAGCAGGTTTAATTTTGTCATTTTATAGTATCTGGCGACTAATATTTTTATATTGCTGTGTAGTGTCGGCTTAGATTAGCACTACCCCATTTCTTCCGGTGGGTGTACGTAAGAGGCGACTAACGGAATTGGGGCTTTTAAGAGATTTTCGGGCGATGCGGTTGGACCCATCACCAACAACCTTTATTTTACCATCATTTCCCCACTCAACTTTCCAAAAGTGGCTGAGGAATTTTTAATTCCTTAGCTCCGGCTACCCCTTTTAGGGATGTATAGCCGTAAGTATATGTATGTTTGTAATATTTTCAAACTATGTAACCCACATAAGTTATTATCAAGCAATTAACAGTAAAATTATTATCAAGTCCGCATCTCAACTCTTACTTAAATGTTCACGCCATATACCTTAGAAGGGGTTGGCACAGGTACTAATACTTCTGCACATCACGTGACATTGTCACATGGTGTTCAGAGTACCCACGTTTTGCTTGGGCAGTGTACTCACGTGATAGGGGCAGGCATATCACCGTTTTGTACGAATGGATTGTCACATGACTAAGTACAACTTGGCCAAGTGGGTTTCCTCGTGGTCAGCATCTTTTATATATAAAATCTAGAAACACTTTTCGTTAAGTCCGGATACCACTTAGAGGGTGCAACGTACTCAGTTATATTTCAAAATCACAAGCGATATTTCATTCACTTCTGACAGTGCATTTACGCGAGATATAGAGGCAAGTCTTGTGTGAATACACTGTCATACAAGTGCAACTTAGGCATGTGGATTTCCTCATGATTTTTTCCCTCAGTTCTAAAAACTAAAACTCTAACATTGAATAGACAATTTGTGCTTAATTTCGTAAGGCAAAAAACTTCCAAAAACCGTGAGTCTCAAATGAATTTACTTATCACAATGATGTGGTATAGATGTTTAATTCTTAATTTGTGTTGCAAACTGATGGTTAAACATACATATATACATACATACATATACTCACGCCATTAATTCCCATTGGGGTAGGCAGAGACTATCGATCGCCACTTCGTACGATCCTTACAAACCTCTCTAGCTTCGTTTACATCCATCAATCTTTTCAAACATGCTCTTTTATTCTTCATACTTCGGACGCCAGCCTTTTTCAGCACACTCTCAATTTGGTCCAAGTGTGTTTAATCAGTTACTATATTAAACCTTGTAATGTAATTCACATTCGGAATCATGGTATCCTCTAACGAAGGCTTTGTTCAGCTTAACAGGGGCCTTAAAATGTATAATACCTACTTGGCTTAGTAAAGAATATTTTGATTTTGATAGAAAACTTCAGTCACTTTACATACCACTGGCCAAGTTGGTGCAGAGGTGTGACTCCCCAATACTACAGACTCGGATGGGATACCATTGCCCCTATAAAAGAAATTGATTGTGGACTTATCTATGCTTGTTCTTGTAAAAAAAACATATTTCTTTCATAGCTATAACATTGCTGACATAGATAATATCGCCGTGTAGTGCTGGCTTAGAATGTCACTACGCCTTCTACCCACGGGTGTCTTAAGAGGCAACTTTTTTAAGTGGTTTTTCGGCGATGGGGTTGGAAACCCACATCACCTACGACAATTTATTTTTACCATCTTCTCCCCAGTCAACTTTCTGTGATTGTGTGTGCCTAAGGATTTTAAAGCTCTGAAGTTCTGGCTACCCCTTCTTGGTATTTATGTACAGATAATGAGTTTTGAATTGTATTCGTTGTCATTTGCTGTGTAGTGTCGGCTTAGAATAGCACTACCCCATTTCTTCCGGTGGGTGTACGTAAGAGGCGACTAACGGTATTGGGGCTGTTAAGGTATTTTTGGGCGATGCGGTTGGAGACCCATCACCAACAACCTTTATTTTACCATCTTTTCCCCACCCAACTTTCCAAAAGTGGCTGAGGAATTTCTAATTCCTTAGCGCTGGCTGCCCCTTCTTGGTATTTATAGCCGTGAGTATATGTATGTATTTATGTATGTACAGATAATGAGTTTTGAATTATATTCGTGGTCATTTATAATGCTGAAAATTAAGACAGGCCAGTGTGAGTCGTTCCAAACAAATTTATTTAGTTTACGCGGACCTAATCGTGGGTGGAAAACTAGTATTAATATTCCTGAATCCTGCTCGCGTCATCAATCTAAGTCCAACATCATTTAGGTCATCCTTTTAGAAGTTTGCCAATTTTGTCAATGTTTTTGAAGGGGCAGTAATAGTTATTTTAACTTTAGATGTTGCATACATATATACATATACTCATATATGTAATTCCCTAAACGGGGTAGCCAGAGCTTTGGAATGAGAAGTTCCTCAGCCATGGAAGTTGAGTGGGGAAAAGATGGTAATAATAAATGTTTTTGGTGAGGTCTCCAACCACATCGCCCAAAAATCACATGAAAAGCCCTTATACCTTAGTCGCCTCTTACGATCACCCACGGGTAGAAATGGGGTAGTGTTATTCTAAGCCGACACTACACAGCACTTTAGATGTTTTAATGTTCACGTAACGCTTTGATTCCGAAAAGGATAGTCAGAGAGCTATGAGTTTGGAATCAACAGTTGCTCAGACACATTTTGCAATTGGAATGGGAGATGAAATAAAGGAATGTTGAATATGGTTTTCCAACTGCATCAATGATTATATAGCTAATAAAAATGTTCTTTTTTCATTACTCACAACTACTAATTTCTACACTAACCTCAACATTATAATTATTTAATTGTTACCTAAATCTTTTTAGTTTTTAGTTCTTTAAGTATTATGTTATTTTGCTATAGGTGAAGATTTGTAAATGGCATTGTGTATTCATAATTAGTATTTTATTGTTTGTATTGGTCTGTTAATCTTCCAAAGAAAGAAAAAAAAAACTCAGTTTTGAAAAATCGTCAGCCACTTTTGAATGTTCAAGGGCAAAAGGATAGTATAATAACAAAGGATGATTGGTGATCTCATACCACATCGCCTAACAATCACTTTTTATATATGTATATTACATATTTGCCGCGTAGTGTTGCCCCTTCTAGGGATTTATAGCCGTGAGTGTATGTATGTATGTATGTATGTTTATTTAAGTCTTAACCATTTATCTTTTTTCTGGATAAATAATCTTTAACTTAAGGCCCCAAAACCGTAAGTCACCTTTAAGCCACCCGCGTTAACAAACAGGTTAATACTATTCCAAGCCGATACTACAGCTTAGGTTTAGGTAAGTACATCTGACCCCCTACTCAATGAGTCTATACAAACGTTAGTCTCCCTTCGCAGACTTCGCTGTACTTCATTAATATTAATGAGAGTGTTTGTGTGGAAATATGCCTGTCTACGTTTTAATGGGGGATATGACATATCTATAGGACTTGAGAAAGGGTCTAATCGGTATATATGAATTTAGTATTGCTGTGTAGTGTCGGCTTAGAATAGCACTACCCCATTTCTACCCGTGGGTGATCGTAAGAGGCGACTAACGGTATTGGGGATTTTAAGGGATTTTGGGCGATGAGGTTGGAGACCCATCACCAACAAACTTTATTTTGCCATCTTTTCCCCACTTAACTTTCCAAAAGTGGCTGAGGAACTTCTAGTTCCTTAGCTCTGGCTACCCCTTCTAGGGATTTTTAGCCGTGAGTATATGTATGTATGTATGTATGAATTTAGTAGGATAGTGTGAAATAATTATGACTTTTGGGCTACCCGGCTAGTACGAGCGGTGTTTAAACTAGTTATCGCGCGGGATAAAGCAGCCATCTCTTACGCACTTACTTAGTATCGTATACTGCCATCTCATTCTTACCGTTATCGTGTCGATAAAATAGCGCTCGTGCTTGCCCTTAGGACGCACTTTAAATGATTTACGAAATAGATTATCGCAGACTATCATTTCGTTTATTTTATAAATAGAATAAATGAAATGAAAGGGTTAACTACCGTTTTAGGATATAAACATGCATAGTGTCGACTTAGAATAGCACTACCCCCTTTGTTTCCGTGGGTGTTCGTAAAAGACGATTAAGGGTATCGGGACTTTCAAGTGGTTTTTGGGCGATGTGGTTGGAGACCCATCACCAACAACCTATACTTCACCATCCACCACCAGTGGGGAAAACCCACTCAACTTTCAAAAGTGGCTAAGGAATTTCTTATTCCGACGCTCTGGGGGATTCCCCATCTAGGGATTTATAGCCGTGAGTATATGTATGTATGTATGATATATCTATAGGAGTTGAACACGGTTATAATCTGTATATATGAATTTAGTAGGAGAGTCTGTTTGTAATATGTAACGTAATGTTTGTCTCTCACACACACATTCATACATACTTACTCTTACTCACTCACAAATATACACCCTCGCACATACACACAGTCACACATACATTCATTCTCACATACCTATCCAATACACACACACACACTCGTAACTTAACAATTCGCAATATGCACAAACTATTACTTAGTTGCTTTTGTAATTTAGTTAGTTTCATTTTTATTTAAACCAGTTTTTTGTTTTCTTTTCTCTTTTAATTAAGACTTGTATTATTTGTAGTGTATTTTAAATGTGTTCCCTAGATTCATGCGATACAGGCAATGTCTAGTGCGTGAATCATTGTAAATTCCAATAATGTGTTTTTCTTGTAATAAATGTCTTTTGTCTTAAAAAAAATAATATCACAAACGGTTTGTGCAAGGTAGTGTCGACTTCGAATAGTACGAGTATAGTTACCCATTTGTTTCGCGTTTGTAAAAGGAATATAACTACATATAAAAGGTAGAAAAAAACCTGTATCTATGTAGTGTCGGCTTAGAATAGCACTACCCTATTTCTTCCGGTGGGTGTAAGTTGTGGGAATTTTGGGCGATGTGGTTGGAGACCCATCACCAGCAACTTTTATTTCACCATCTTTTCCCCACGGAACTTACAAATGTGGCTAAGGTATACTCTATACCGACGCTCTGGCTACCCATCTAGGGTTTTACAGCCGTGTATGTATGTATGAATTTAGTAGAAGTGTGTTGTGTGTAAGTAATATTTAAAAAAGATTCTCAATTGAGTCTATTTCTTTTGGCGGGCGTAAGAGGCGAGAGGTTTGGGCCCAAATTCCCCAAAAAGGGGTAGCCAGAGTTTCAGAGCTAGAAACTCCTAAACCAGGACAAGATGGTAGAAATAAAGTTTCGTTGGTGATGGGTCTCCAACCGCATCGCCCAAACACCACTTTTAAATTTCCCATACCAAACTGTTAGTAGTATCTTACGAGACCCGTAGGTACCTACTATACAAACATACATACATGCATATACTTACGGCTGTAAATCCCTTGATGGGGTAGCCAGAGCTAAGGAATTAAAAATTCCTCAGCCACGTTTGGAAAGTTTAATGGGGAAAAGATGTAAAAATAAAGGTTGTTAGTGATAGGTCTCCATCCTCATCGCCCAAAATCCCTTAAAACCCAAATACCTATGTCGCCTCTTACGTACACCCACCGGATGAAATGGGGTAGTGCTATTCTAAGCCGACACTAAACAGCCGTAGGTACAAAGGGGTAGTGATATTCTAAGCCGGCACTATTCGGCGAAAATCATAATTATAACGGCTCAGATAATAAATTAAAATATGTTTCACAAGAGTTGTCTAGCGTCAACTAGCTTTCTCTACTTTTAAAAGAGGCATAGCACGTATAAGTATCTACCTAGTATCATATTATTTATACACATACACGTATTAGCTGTGTAGTGCCGGCATAGAATAGCACTACCCCATTTCTTCCGGTGGGTGTACGTAAGAGGCGACAAACGGTATTGGGGCTTTTAAGGGATTTTTGGGCGATGCGGTTGGAGATCCATCACCAACAACCTTTATTTTACCATCTTTTCCTTACGCAACTTCCAAAAGTGGCTGAGGAATTCCTAATTTCTAAGCTCTGGCTACCCCTTCTAGGGATTTATAGCCGTGAGTATATATGTATGTATGTATACACATACATGTACTTACGGCTATAAATCTCCAGGAGGGGTAGCCGGATCTTCAGTATAAGAAAATCTTCAGACGCATTTGAGCTGAGTTTGGTAAAAATTGTAAAAATTAGGATTTTGGTGATGGGTCTCCAACCACCCAAAAATCACTGAGAAACCCCTAATACCCTTATACGAACAGCCGCGGGAAGAAATGGGGTAGTGCTATTCTAAGCCAACACTACACGTCTTATCCATACATATTATATATATATATTTAATTTTATTATGATCTTTAGGAACGAATATCTGTGAAACAATAATCAATGTAAAACCTTATTTAACACAGGCTTCATTTCGAAGCTTACTTAGATTTTATGAATTAAAATTTAAGAATAAAATGGCAACAAATTGTTTCCAATACTTCGTGGTACTATTAATTACATAATGTTCCAATTAATTAATTAATTAGTGCCTGCCAAAGTAGTGTAATCCGTGAAAACTTCATTAACAGAAAACAATTATTCTCGAACTTTGACAACATTAATAAGTAAAATCTTAATATCATTGAAAGAAACATACCATTAACGGTGTTATGCTAGCATCTTTCATAATTCATTTTCATAATAATATTCCAAGCACTTCTAACGCCCTTGTCAACTTGCTTTACAAGTCTGGGTCGAACAAATCATGGTTCATTCACTTCACTATCTTCTTACATTAAACCGCGATCTAAATATCTTGAAAACTATGTAAAAAATGTAAAGACCGCTTCACAAAAAAAACCATTCGCTATTTATAGGTCACAATCACGAGCCCCACCAAAAAGTCGGGCTTCCGCTACGAAAGGGGATGCGTACTGGATTATTTATTATAAGTATTTATAGTTATGTAAAAACCAGAGGACCTATGAACTACACATGGTAAATTGAATCCTATAAACAGTACGCTTGCGTCGATGTCTTTGGAATTGATAAAATGAGGGTGGTTTTCTTCCCCCTTCCACCCACATTCGTAGGTAGGATGAGCTGAGGATTGGTTCATATTACATTTTCATAATTCTTAAACTGTAACATTCAGAACTCGTTAAACTTTAGCATGAAAGTTTTGAATCATGATAAAATTCAGAATCGAAAATTATTAATTTAATAGTTAATTATAAAAAGAATTAAGCCTTAAGTTTAATATTAAGCAATTATTTGGAAGTAAAAATGATAGAAAATGAAATCAGACGGAAACTAGACAGTGTCAGTTACTGTCAGCTTTCATGTCAGTGTCAGTTGGTGTTAATGACATTGACAGTATGTGGATTCTAACCTAAAATTACAATTACAATAAAAACCCGAGAATAATAAAATAAGGATTTTTATATTTTATTACAGTAAAGAAACACATAAAGAAAAAGAAATATAGCAAATAATTATTGTTTAAGTTCTGGATCTGTTTATTACGATGAATTTCGCTAGAAAAGTGTCCCCTATCGCTCGGCCGAATATACTTAGAAACTTTTATAGAGACTTTCGCTATTCCTCTGTAAATTATGAATCTTCTGAAGCTACACAGCCCGTACCACAAGAGGAAAAGTATGACTTTGAAGATATAAAGAACATAGAAAGATCTGAAAGACGTAAACCAGCAATTGAACCTTTTATGAAGAATGTTTTTGTATCTCGATTCGACACCACTATGTTTGCTTATCCGGAAATTCTGAAGAAAGATGAATACGATGAATTAGAGCAGAGAGCAGACAGACTCCAACACACATTTTCTGATACATCAAAATCAACTGAGGATCGTATTAACGCGTTAAAGCAAAACAGAATGTACGCAGCGCCTGTAAGTCTCACTAAAAACGGTTTAGCAATGAATGTAACTGAAAGATTACGGTATTTAGAAGAAGTCTCATCAGATTTCCAAATAGCACAGAATTTGAGCGACCATTGGATTGGTTTAGAAGCCTTGAAACTTGGATTGAAGCCAGAAGACTATGAGCGACTGCTATCTGAATTTAGTTCTGGTGAAAAGACAATAGGTTTGGGCATCAAAGAGCCACTGGCTGTAAGATTAGGTCAAACAGATTTCAGCACAACTGCTGTTTTGGATGGAGGGGGTAAGTTAAATAATTATGGAGAAGTGCTAATAATATTCTGTTTTATATATACCTAATCAAACTCCATAAACTCTTTCTTATGATATTGCTTTTTTATTATTATTTATTCATTATAAAGAAAAAATACATTATACAATGATTATATTGTGGTCACTTAATCCTCTTCTAAGGTTTAATTGTGACCACCGTCCCCCACTCTTACATTGTAAATCATAGTTGATTGTATTGCGTCTTAGTGACATTCTCTATTTATATACAATGCTGAGTGACCATCATAACATGGCCCAATTCTCACGCCGCAGATGATACCTGCGTGACAGATGAGGCAAAAATTCTATAAGAGTTCATGGCTCATCTGCCCTACCGCCACCCTTCGCCACCTGTGAAATCGGCCCTGTTTTACATTGTTGTTGGAAATATCTTTTTAAAATGGTTTTACATTTGTGGTTGTCCACTTAATGATGTATGTTAAGCATGAGCATCAATTGTATCCCTGTAGCACTAAATTGTTGGTCAATGTTGTGCTTTCCTACCCATATTGTATGTTCCAATTTATGGCTAAAATGAATAACTTTTAAAGATATCAAATTGTTCTTTGTAACCATTAGTACTTAACTCATTTATTTAGTTAAAAAATAACCTACACAGTTAAAATTACACAGTTAGAAATGGGGTAGTGTTATTCTAAGCTGACACTACACGGCAGTGTTAGCTTAGAATAACACTACCGAGGGTGATCGTAAGAGGCGATTAAGGGTATAAGGGCTTCTTAAGTGATTTTTGGGCGATGTGGTTGGAGACATGCACCAAAAAGATTTATTTATTATTACCATCTTTTCCCCAATCAACTTCCAAAAGTGCCTGAGCTCACTCCAAAGCTCTGGCTACCCCGTTAAGGGATTTATAGCCGTGAGTATAGTATGTATGTACAGTGAAAAATCACCCCCATTTAATTATTTTCTCATTACAGGAGCCTGGCGAATCAATGGTATAAAGGAATGTTTTAACACCGACTCTGATTATTTCTTGGTGCTCTGCATGATCAGTGGCCAACGTATGAGAGCTTATTTAGTGGAGAAGTCTTCTAATGGAGTGGAGACAAGGGAGAACCGACTCAGGCTAAGGGATGCGACAGGTGAAGATTTAAATTAACTACCTATATTTAACTTTAGAGCCTTTCTGTTCTTAAAATCTGTTCTCCACATATTTTTTTAAGTTGTGTGGGTAATTTATGTGTTTTGTATTTTTTAAATTTACTTGACATAACATAATAAATAAAGGAAAGAAAAATTTCGACACGCGCGGGAATCGAACCCGCGACCTCGGGTATACGCCCCGAGCCAATTGAGCTACCGTGTCAATGGCTGCCAGTGCGAAATTCTTATATCGTTTGTTTCCTAAAAAACCCTCGACGACCTCGAGTATACGTCCCCGTCGCTCTGCCAATTGAGCTACCGTGTCAATGGCTGCCAGCGCGAAATTCTTCTATCGTTTTTTTTTTAGGAAACAAACGATGTAAGAATTTCGCACTGGCAGCCATTGACACGGTAGCTCAATTGGCTCGGGGCGTATACCCGAGGTCGCGGGTTCGATTCCCGCCTGTGTCGAAATTTTTCTTTCCTTTATTTATTCTTTATTTTTTAGTAATAATCCCCACATGAGGTTTTCATGACCAAAAATATTTTAATTATAACATAACATAAACGTTCACGCCTTCAAACAACCCGACTAGTGCCCTGGTGTCATAATAAATTTCAGTGTAAATAATCTGTACATTGATAACAACAATGAAAGTTAATCGTATTAGACCATGTCTGTAAAGATTATTTACATATACATACATACATTCATACATACATGAGCAATGCTACTAAAAAATTTCTTGCTTTTGCAAATAGTGTAGTGTCAGCTTAGAATAGCACTACCCCATTTCATCCGGTGGGTGTACGTAAGAGGCAACTAACGGTATTGGGGCTTTTAAGGGATTTTTGGGCGATGCGGTTGGAGACCCATCACCAACAACCTTTTCTTTTACCATCTTTTCCCCACTCTTATTTCTAAAAGTGGCTGAGTAATTTCTAATTCCTTAGCTCTGGCTACCCCTTCTAGGGATTTAAAGCCGTGAGTATATGTATGTATGTATACACGAGCAATGCTACTAAAAAATTGCTTGCTTTTGCAAATAAAATTAATCTATTTTTTTTCTTCAGGTATACCCCTAGACTGCATAAAAGAAGAACAGCTATCGACTATCCTGGGACTATCTCGACTGGACAATGCAGTTATCAGCTGCCAAACTCTGAACAAAGCAATACTTGCCTGCGTCAAACATGTGCGAGCCAAGTTTGTTGCTGGTAAGTATGGGAAAATAGAGGATTTTTTTTTATTTATTTATTTGCATCAAACTCCAGATATGAAACATTACATGATAGGTAACATGCTGAAGTTTCAACATTCTAGTAATAATATTCTTTATTGTGTGTTGAAAGCATTTAAAAAAATATTGAGTGTAAACGTCTTCTCTTAAATATTTATAGAATATAGAATAGAATGTTTATAAAATACTCTAATTATACATACATACTACTCATACATACTCACGGCTATGAATTCCTCAAAGGGGTAGCCAGAACTTCAGAATCGGAAAATTCTTCAACCATTTTTATAAGTCAAGTGGAGAAAATAATGTAAAGTAAATGTTTCTGGTAAAGGGTCTCCAACCGCATCGCCCAAATATCACTTTAGAAGCCCTGATAGTCGCCTCATACACTCACCAATAGGAAGAAACGGGGTGGTGCTATTCTAAGCCAACACCACACAGCAAATCATAGTTAATGGTAAAAGAGATTTACAGAGCCCCTCTTACGATCACCCACGGGTAGAAATGGGGTAGTGTTATTCTAAGCCGACACTACACAGCAAATTTCAATATTTTCATGTAAACGCGAAATACCACTCATTGTTATAAATCCCTAGAAGGGGTAGCCAGAGCTAACGAATTAGAAATTCCTCAGCCACTTTTTAGAGTTGCTTGGGGAAAAGATGGTAAAATAAAGGTTTTTGGTGATGGGTCTCCAACCGCATCGCCCAAAAATCCCTTTAAAAGCCCCAATACCGTTAGTCGCCTCTTACGTACACCCACCGGAAGAAATGGGGTAGTGCTATTCTAAGCCGACACTACACAGCAAGAAAAGAGTATGTTTGGGAATAATGATAAATGTGAGGGAACCAACAGATATTTTTCAGGATTGTACAAAGTGGCGATTGATAGTCCCTTTCTATCCTTAGGCTGTACACGTTAAGTAACGAACGATCGAGTAGGTTTGAAAGATGACGTAGTATGTAAGATAGAAAAAGGAATGTTGAGGTGGTTTGGGCACATAGAGAGGATGGATGAAAATAACGTAGCGAAAGAGATATATAGAGCCAATGTGGATGGGATTGTTAGTAGAGGACGGCCTCGTAAAACGTTTCTTGACCAGATAGAAAACGTTCTTATAAAGGCGGGGGTCCGAAGTGAGAAGAATAAAAGAGGATGTATGAGAAGAATAATGAATGTAAGGGAAGCAAGAGAGGTTTGTCAAGATCGTACTAAGTGGCGATCGATAGTCTCTGCCTACCCCAATGGGAATAATGGGCGTAAGTTTAAGTAAGTAAGTAACGATTATAAATTTCTCCACAGGTAAATCTCTATCAGAGTTATCGACAGTCTGCCAACGCCTTGGCGAAACGTTGTCCGTGAAGTACGCGTGTGAGAGCGCGGCGTATCTCACTGCGGGAATACTGGACGGGTATGAGACTCCGGACGCCGAGCTGGAAATGGCTATGTGCAGGTAAAAATACTATATTTGTATATTACATATATACATTAGTTTCGTAGAAAATTGAAAATTAAAAAAAACATTACTAATACTAGCTGTGTAGCGTCGGCTTAGAATAACACTACGCCATTTCTTAGTAAGAGGTCACTAACGGTGCTAAAAAGATTTTTGGACGATGCGGTTGAAAACCCATCGAGAAAAACCTCTATTTAACAATATTTTCCCCTACCCAATTATTTCGAAGCTCTTCCTACCCCTTTCAGGTATTTATAGCCGTGAGTATATGTATACTGTATAGAGTCGGTTTAGTATAACATTACACGTGAAGTACGCGTGTGAGAGCGCGGCGTATCTCACTGCAAGGATACAGGACGGGTATGAGACTCCCGACGCCGAGCTGGAAATGGCTACGAGTATGTGCAGGTAAAATATTATATTTATAGAAATATTTATTAGTTTGGTATATAAATTACACAAAAACATAAAAAAATAAACGTTCATGCCGTTTATCCCCTAAGGGGTTGACAGAGGAACCAATACTTCTGAACTCACATGGCAGCGCCATCTAGTGTCCAGAGAAGGTACCCACGTTTTGCTTAGACAGTGTACTCACGTGATAGGGGGCAGGCCTATCGCCGTTTTGTACGAATACACTGTCACATGTACTGTACAACTCAGCCATGTGGGTTTCCTCACGATGTTTTCCCTCACCGTTAACAACCATGATAAATTAACCACACATTGGACTTTAGAAAAGACAAATTGGTGTAAGCCCGACCCAGGATTGGAACTCACGCCCTTCTGTTTTCGGGCGGGTGTTCTACCCACTGGACTATTATGTCACTTAAAAAAATAATAAGATTTAGATATAAAAAAATGTGTACTGTCGGCTTAGAATGACACTACCCCATTTCTTTTTTACGAAAGGTACGAAAGAGATTGTTGGATGATGCGGTGCGAGACCAATCACCAAAAACCTTTAATATACGAGTATAATCTTATCCCCTCCCCGTTTTTTTTATTTACCTACCCCTTTCAGGTATTTATAAGCCGTGAGTATATGTATGTATGTATTACTGTATAGAGTCGGTTTAGTATAACATTATACGTGAAGTACGCGTGTGAGAGCGCGGCGTATCTCTGCGGGGATAATTCGACGGCCCCTACGTAAACTATTGTAACTGCAAAAATCAAAATTTTTGTTGTTTTACTATTTAAAACGTAACTGTGAGTATCTATGATGTACATTAATTATTTTTTGTTTTTATTCATTTTTAAGACCATTTTTCAATTGAATACTGTCGAAACTGTACCGATTACGCGCCAAAAACTATATTAAGTGGTAGATTCGAATTGCTCTCCTGTAAAGTTAAGGTTTTGCAGTTACGATACTTTACGTAGGGGCCGTCGAATTATTAAATAAATCATAATAAATTAGTAAATCTACGAACATATTATACACAGATCAAGTTATTAATCAATTAACGAAATATATTTTTTGACACTAGCTGAATTCGAACACATGACATCCGCGTATACGCCCCCGTCGCTCTGCCAACAGAGCTTTGGTATCAAGTGCGCGCGAAAATTTGTATTTATTTGATTCTTTACACATACATACATAGACTCACGGCTGTAAATCCCTAAAAGGGGTAGCCAGAACTAAGGAATTAAACATTCCTCAGCCACTTTTGGAAAGTTGAGTGGGGAAATGATGGTAAAGTAAAGGTTGTTGGTGATGGATCTCCAACCGCATCGCCCAAAAATACCTTAAAAGCCCCAATACCGTTAGTCGCCTCTTACATACACCCACCGGAAGAAATGGGGTAGTGCTATTCTAAGCCGACACTACACAGCACCAGTTTCTTTACACCTTTTCTGGTATTGGCTCCATCTACCGTCGAATCATAGTATTAATCCAAGAGGTTTTCATGCAAAACAAAGCCTAATTAAGATCAAGTTTGCCCCAAACAGAAGGGCGTGAGTTCCAATCCTGGGACGGGCCTACACCAATTTATCTATTCTAAAGTCATATGTGTGGTTAATTTATCATGGTTGCTAACGGTGAGGGAAAACATCGTGAGGAAACCCACATGGCTGAGTTGTACTTAGTCATGTGACAGTGTATTCGTACAAAACGGCGATAGGCCTGCCCCCTATCACGTGAGTACACTGTCTAAGCAAAACGTGGGTACCTTCTCTGGAAACTAGATGGCGCTTGCCATGTGAGTTCAGGAGTATTGGTACCTCTGCCAACCCCTTCGGGGAAAAACGGCGTGAACGTTTATGTTTGCCCCAAACTCAGTAAAACTTGTAGTATGACATGTTACATTTAATATTATATAAAACACATATAAATGCTGACGACGTGATAGCTCAATGGGTAGAACACCGGTTAACGTGCAAGCGACTAGTGTTCAAATCCCGGGTCGGGCCTACACCAATTTGTCTTTTCTAAAGACAATTAATTAATTTCTAAAGACAATAAATAAAAAAAATAATTACTAATTCGGAAGGAACTCTTCAGCCACATTTGGAAGTTGATAGAGGACAAGATAGAAGGAATAAAGTATCGCTCGGGTTGGGTCTCCAACAAAACAAGGTTTGCCGGTTCAGCTAGTTAGTATTGATGTAAAACTTTATCTACACTTTTCTTTTCCAGAAATTTCATCTCCTACCACGGCTCTCGAATCCTCCTGTCTCTAGAAGGTATACCTGAGCTATCATATGATGAGGAGTTCCAAGATTTAGCGCAGAACGTAAGAGAACTGGCGAGAAGGGAATGCGATGATAATATCAACTTTTATATTGGTAAGACCTTAAGATGGTTAATGAAACGTAAATTGGTTAAAGATGTATAGAATTTAGGGAAATCTTTGTTGCGGTATTATGTATATACTCACGGCTATTAATCCCTAGAAGGGGTAGCCAGAGCTTCGGTTTAAAAATTTCTCAGGCATTTCGGAAGTTGTGTGGGTACCGTAAAGTCGGGTTACTTGAGCTACTTTTTTCTAACAATTTTATAAAAATCACTACTGTAGAGTTGGGGTAAGAGTTTATAACAGTTTATTGGTTTTAAATGGTTTATGAGGATCAAAACTAACCAGAAATATATATATTTTTTATTAAAACTGTGACCATAATTTTTTATATTATTTTGTACTATGAGCCAAAGTTGTTCTAAAAAGAGGGTAACTTTGGCTTGCATTTTTTTTACACTCCATAACGATACTTAATCAAATACTTAGCCAATTTAAACACTTTTAAGTGATAGAATATAAACAAAAGAAACATCTGACATATAAAAAAGTTTAATTTTCAAAGGAAACTGTAACAAAACATTTGTTTTTCCAAAATCAACAAGCAGCAAGCTAACAAAATGTTAAAAACTTTATAATATTTATTATAAAAACGTAATTTTTACTTTATACTAATAAAATACCAAAATAGTAGGAACTTAAGTCATACAGTATCTAATCAGCCAGTCTTATGAATGAGAATCATCGTTATTTTACTTGTTGTCAACAGGCGAGGAATTTGATCTTTTGGTGTAGTGGGCCTTGCTCTTCCAGTCCAATAGAATTTGACGTCACTTGCATTTAAGTGGCCTAAAGTAAGCAACATCCAGTGGGTGAAGAATGTGTATTGCATTAGGAGGCAAATAAACGAACGCAATGTTTGGCTTTTCACAGTCCGACAGGACGTTAGGACTCTTTAGGATCTTCTAGGTTCTTTTATCCATCTTTTTTCCTAAGAATGGGAATGAGATGTTTGATAAACCAATCCTCAAAGGTCACTGTATCTATCCATCCGCTTTTGGTCCTGCTGTATCTACCCTTGTCTGGGTCATTCATAGTCTAGGTAGTTCAAAGACAACATTGTAAAAGATAAAGATAAAGTAACATTGGCTGAACAGCCAAAGTAACCCGAATATATGAGTTAAAGTAACCCCACACTTAATTTTGAATATTTTAGTACTCAAACTTATGTAACACTATAGTTTCTGCCGTTATTTTACTTATGAATAAATTTCTGACCACAACAAATAAAATAATAAAGTAAAACTTACCTATAACCCACTGTTTCACAAGAAAGTTTGCAGACGTAAATCGTCCAAGTGTTCATGGCAGGTAAGTTTGAATTCAAACTGACAGTGAAAGCTCATGTCAGAACTGTGCAACCAATAAAAAACGAGTGCTAATACCGCCATCTAATATTAACAAATTCAACTAGATAGTTTGCCACCATAATAACGATGAGGTGGGAAGTTTATTTTTTTTTCCGGTTTGAGCCATAGTTACCCGCTAGAGCTAAAGTAACCCGCTCTTACGGTATAAGAATATATCGCAATATTATTGCATTTTAAAGAGCTGTCAATTAAATCGTTTAAAGTATAAAAGTAAAGTAGCCGTGTAGTGTCGGCTTAGAATAACACTACCCCATTTCTACCCGTGGGTGATCGTAAGAGGCGACTAAGGGTTTATTAAGTGATTTTTGGGCGATGTGGTAGGAGACCCGTCACCAAAAACATTTATTATAACCATCTTGTCCCCAATCAACTTCCAAAAGTGGCTGAGGAACTTCTAGTTCCTTAGCTCTGGCTACCCCTTCTAGGGATTTAAAGCCGTAAGTATATGTATGTAATTATATTATGAATTTGCATGCCTGCAAAGCTTAGACATGTGAAACTAAATACTATTAAATTGTGTCATCAAATGTACCATGTTCTAAATAGCAAATAAAATTAATTTGAATTTGAATATAAAATTCAACCACCTCCTTTTAATAAAATATATATCTTCTGTTTTTAAGATTACTATTCCTCCAGTTGGCATAAAAAAAAACCAACCGATATTAAAAAAAGGTAAATGAATAAATGAGTCGAATAAACGACATGATAGTCCAGTGGGTAGAACCCCCGCCCGAAAACAGAAGAGCGTGAGTTCCAATCCTGGGTCGGGCCTACACCAATTTGTCTTTTCTAAAGTCATATGTGTGGTTAATTTATCATGGTTGCTAACGGTGAGGGAAAACATCGTGAGGAAACCCACATGGCTGAGTTGTACTTAGTCATGTGACAGTGTATTCGTACAAAACGGCGATAGGCCTGCCCCCTATCACGTGAGTACACTGTCTAAGCAAAACGTGGGTACCATCTCTGGACAATAAATGGCGCTGCCATGTGAGTTCAGAATTATTGGTACCTCTGCCAACCCCTTCGGGGATAAACGGCGTGAACGTTCATGTTATGTTTATGTTATGAATAAATGAGTCATTTTCCTTTTTCCCTCACAGCGCTAACAGGTCTCCATCATGCTGGTAAAATGCTAGCTGAGGAAGTAAAGCAAATGAGGAATCCTCTGATGAACCCTGGTTTCATATTCAAGAAGGTTATGGCAGACAGACATCAGGTATTTATTTAAATGTTTCTGGTATTTTAGTATTGAATAAGCAATACTGATTTTTACTGTAATATTAATATAGCAGACATACATATACTCACGGCTATAAATCCCTAGAAGGGGTAGCCAGAGCTAAGGAACTAGAAATTCCTCAGCCACTTATGGATAGTGAGTTGGGACCAGATGGCAAAATAAAGGTTGTTAGTGATGGGTCTCCAACCGCATCGCCCAAAAATCCCTTAATAGCCCCAATACCGTTAGTCGCCTCTTACGTACACCCACCGGAAGTAATGGGGTAGTGCTATTCTAAGCCGACACTACACAGCTTAGGTAATTACGTTCTATTTAAATATTTTTTATCAGGAACGCGACGAACCAAAGCTTAACCTCCATCTAAGCGAGTACCTCCACCCCACACTGGCTTCCAGTGCGAGTGAGTTGGAGTACTGTGTGGTGAGGATGAGGTTTGCCGTGGAGACTGTCATGGGCAGATATGGGGCGAAAGTGGACTCGGCTTACACGTGAGTCGTAATATCTGCATACATACATTATATTCACGCCATTATTTCCCATTGGGGTGGCTGGACTAGCGATCGCCATTTTGTACGATCCCGATATACCTCTATAGCGAAAGATGTAAATGAATCTTTTCATACATGCAATTTTATTGTTCTGCAAAATAGTAACAATGCATTTAAAAAAACAAAAATGTTAAAGGGTGGTACATATACTCACGGCTATAAATCCCTAGAAGGGGTAGCCAGAGCTAAGGAATGACAAATTCCTCAGCCACTTTTAGAAAGCTAAGTGGGGAAAAGATGGTGGATGGTGGGGAGTATATGTATGTATGTAACTTTTAAGATCCCATCACATTTTATCCCATAATATAAACCCACTTTTGTTACTCTTCTTTTGTAAATACCTGTATGTTAATAAGTTTTTTATTTATTTGTATTTAATTGTGTTTAGAGCGAAGCACAGTTTGTCCTTTACTTTACTTGTTGTTTGTCATTCAACTACCGTTAAACGATCTAGATTAATACTAATAAATAAAGATTAAATAAAGGAAAGAAAAATTTCGACACAGGCGGGATTCGAACCCGCGACCTCGGGTATTCGCCCCCGTCGCTCTGCCAATTGAGCTACCGTGTCAATTGGCTGCCAGTGCGAAATTCTTCTATCCTTTATTTTTTTTACACGTTTAAGTAGTGTTTGCGTTTCCTACCTCCGAATTTTACTAATTCGTTTAAACGTGTTAAAGAAATAAAGTATAGAAGAATTTCGCACTGTCAGCCATTAACTCAATGACAGTTAAATTACATTTTAATTGAATTTATTATTCGCTTCGCTTCTTTAAAAGAGAAAAAGATTACACCAGAAACATAATACATATTTTCAATATGTATTTAAAATGTATTATAAATGCAATGAATAAAACAAAATTTGTGCAATTTTTATATGAAAAAAAGTAAAAAAAATAACCTTTTTATTAATATAAATAGAGAATGAAAGGTATTATTATTCAAGACAAATATAAAAAAATACATTAAAAAAATTGAAAGATGTAGTAAAAAAACTTAATAAAAAAATCACAAATAATTAATTAAAAAATAATATACTATTAAATACATAGAAAAAACACAATCAAAGAAAATTAAGAACACAGAAATAAAATCAAAAAATATTAAGGTAATTTTTAAAGAGTACCTTTTTATCGTTTTATTTCTGGACGCGGAAATTTCATAAATTATGAAAAAAAAAGAAAGCCATTTATTCACCATTTCAAGATTATCATGACTCGCAAAAGACATTATGAAACATCTCATAAAACAATGCATGATAAAATTCAACGATAAATTACAACAAAAATAAAAATAAATCATAAATTAAATGAAAATACAAATTTCGCTAGTGGGTAGGGGGTTGAATATAATATTAATATGTAAATTCAATGTGTTAATATTTATTAATTGCTTAAATATTGATGGTTTACGTTTTTTTTTATTTACTGTATACAAAAGATATTTTTTTTCCCATTTTAAAATTAAAGGGGGTTCGAAAATACAACCCAACAAAAAAATCTCTGGTAAAAGGTAATTAAAAGATATATACGTTTATAAACCAATCACTTCCCAATAGACAGACAGACAGAGATTTTTATTCACATTATACTTACTTTCAGCAGTAGAATAAATAAATAAATAGCAAATTTTCACTAAATTTTCCTGAATATATCACAAAAAAACTTTTACATGAAAAATAATACACATTTTACAACTAACTTTGGTTTTTTTTTATTTAAAGCAATTTTTTTAAATTCCGTTTAGTTCGCAAGTTTGCCACTAGATGGCGCGGACGTCAATTCCTACATCGCGGTATGAATTCTTTTTTACTTTAGTATATATAGTTGAGAAACGGTTCGTAATGCTAACTCTGGTTTCCCTTCATAACGTATAAATCTTTCGCCTTTTACTAAAGATTTCCGTGGAGGGGAACACTCAAATGAGTCTTACTCAATTTTTTACAGCTTTGCTTCGGCGAGGCTTATAATATTCTAATTTGTTGAACCGTCACGTCCCGCCCCGGCTCCCAGAGTAGCTAGAAGTAAAAGTACTCTGAAACCCCGCCGATGGCCAGCTTACCGTGTTTAATACTTTTATTTTAAGAGTTCACTTGAAGTCGTCGTTGGAAATCCAAGAATTTTTATCACTTTCGTGTGATGATTTGTTTACAGTATTTTGTGGCGAGAACGATAAATATTTATTTTATTTCAAGTATTTATTCTATGTACTTAAAAATTCGCACAAAAATCGTTAATATTTTAGAGCGATTTAGAGAAAAAAATGAAAAAATAAACTTTGTTATTTGAATCTTTTTTGTCATTGTGTTTGCAAATAATAATTACAGCAAATGTCACCTTATTTTATTGGAAATTTCATTTAGAATCTAATTGTGCAATTTGTTTTGCAAAATATGATCAATTGCAAGAAATATTACAATTTACGCAATTTTTACTCTAATATTTGACATATAGAATGTATGTTCACTTTTTTTATCTGGGATGTCGGCTGTGGTGTGTTATAATTTTACGTTACTAATCTAAGAAGTATTGATAAACAACATTATTTTATTACGGAATTCATAAAATATTATCCTCAAATTAATGCTGCAAAATTTCTACTTTCTAGTCCTTGTAGGCTGTGCGTTGATATGTCAGTCAGTCAGTTTTTCTTCATATATATATATATATATATATAATATAACACAATACAATTAGAATAATAAAAGCAATTTAGAATACGAAAATATAAAACAATTCCCGTCGGCTCCCCGTGGAGCCAAACGCAAATAATTCTATTGTGTCCGGGTTTTGACGGTACTTGTCCTTCGCTAGTACTCGGGAAGTCACAGCTTAATGGACAAGTATTCATCTTCATCTTACGAAATCATTTCGTTTACAACTTACACACTACTACTATCTATATGTGTTATTTATCATCAACAAAACGCAGTAATAGATAAAGACGCTTCCGAGATGTATTTGTATAAGTGTTGATAGAACATTGATTCAAATGAAAAAGCAGTATGTGACGACGTGAGTTCCAACTGCATGATAATTTGTTATTATTAAGGTACTTTTTATAAATTTTAATGCATATTTGCAGTGTTTTACTGCATTTTAACTTGAAATCAGACTATTTGACCGACTTACGGCCGATTTCACAATTCGGTATGCAAAGTTTTACAAAATTGGTGCTGATTACGAAACCATTTCGAGATATTATGTTTTTAGAACATATTTTCTTGAAATTAAATCAAACAGAGCTAAGATGACCGTTATTTTAGCAAAAAACTGTAACAGTATTTGACCTTCAGCGTTATGTCAAAGACATTCGTTCTTGCAGTTTATTAATAAAACATCGAAAATCATAGGTTTGTTTAGTATAATATCGTAATATTTTCATTTGAGATCACAAATTCATGGAATATTTTGCAATTAGCAACATTGTTACTAAACATTTCCCTTTATTTGCATGTCGCTACGTGATTTTTTCAATCGATGACGTCATTAAGTACAAAAGTAGAACAATCTTTAAAAAATCATAACTTTGCAATTAATCATTTTAAATGAAAAATATTCAAATCAGTTTTTATTTTCGTGTTTGCTATCGAATAAAAATATTTAATAAATACCAAAAAAAAACTTTGCATACTTTTTGAGTGTTTAGATTTCTATAATGTATGTACATGAATGAGAAAAGATATTCACGAATATACGCGGAATCTTTTGTAGTGCAAAACACCGTGGAGGTGGAATAAAAATGGAAAAAGTATCCAAAAACTTCGGCGTATTTTGCCTCCGAGGTATCTGCTGCGGCTCCTCTAGTGATGATAATGATACATACATACATATACTCACGGCTGTAAATCCCTAGAAGGGGTAGCCAGAGCTAAGGAATTAGAAATTCCTCAGCCACTTTTTGAAGATGCGTGGGGAAAAGATGGTAAAATAAAGGTTGTTGGTGATGGGTCTCCAACCGCATCGCCCAAAAATCCCTTAAAAGCCCCAATACCGTTAGTCGCCTCTTACGTACACCCACCGGAAGAAGTGGGGTAGTGCTATTCTAAGCCGACACTACACAGCAAACCGTGCTTATGTATGTCATGAAATCTAATAGAGATAAGTACAAATCTGTATTTTGCTATGTCTGAATGCTTTCTAATATAAATTTATTTTTCAGTGACTTGGAGAGACTGTCGCAAGCGGCGACCGAGATATATGTACTGACTGCGGTCCTGGCTAGAGCGTCCAGGTAAATATCTTTATAAATACTATTATAAAGAAAGATATTATTATTTCTTAATAATTAATAAGTACAATGAGACGACGTGATAGCTCAATGGGTAGAACACCGGTTATCGTGCAAGCGACTAGTGTTCAAATCCTGGGTCGGGCCTACACCAATTTGTCTTTTCAAAAGACATATGTGTGGTTAATTTATCATGGTTGTTAACTGGACACTAGATGGCGCTGCCATGTGAGTTCAGAAGTATTGGTACCTCTGCCAACCCCTTCGGGGATAAACGGCGTGAACGTTTATGTTATATTATTTATCATGTTTTTTTTTTCAGATCCTACTGCATAGGCCTTCACAACTGTGAAATTGACATGAAAATGGCGGCGTGCTTTACCGCCAAAACAAGACCAAGAGTGAGACAGCTCATCAAAGACTTGGTGAATGGAGAATATCTGAATTTGGATAAAGCTAAGATAGAATTTGGTACTAAAATGTCTGATACATCCACCACTTTGGTTAAGAGACCTATTGATAGGACTTTTTGGTAGATTTGTAGCTTGAGGCGTGTGAGAGAGAGTAGGTCATGTGAGAAGTGACATAATGATACATTTTTATGAGACATCTGTCAGTTTCTCACTTCTCATGTGACTTACGCGCTCTCACAAGGTTCATGCTCTAGTGTTGCACTATGAATTGAAAGATATTACATTATTTCAAAAGATCTACTCTTTACAGCAAGAACGATAATAGCATACGTATCTCTTCTAACTCATATTAAATTGTATATCTATCTCGCTCGCACGAAACGAATATTCGTATTTTGACATTTCTGATATATGAGAATACATAGTGATATTCATGAACTAACGGCGTGAGAATATGTATGTATGTATGTATAGTGATATTCGACGAATCCAACGATACGTCCGTAATGAGAGGTTTTCTTTTTGAGAAATAAAAAAACAACATTGTTTCCTAGAGCTCTGTAGATGGCGTTGATGTAACTACGTTATTTAATTCATTTTTTTCTTCGTGGCCCCAATCGTGTTGCCACAATAATTTCGCCAATGTCAAGTTTAAAAACATATAAAAACAACAAAAAGAATGTTAAATATAAATACCGTCTTTGTTTATTTACTTTTAAGCTATCTTGGCTTAAACTGATATTTATTTAGACTTTCAAATCAGAAAGTGTTTATGTACGTTCCGTTTTACGATATCATTACATCCAAGTGTGAAAAACGGTGTGACGTTCCGTTCCTACCAGTAACATAGCAAATCTGGCGCCATCTATCCTGAGAACAGGGAAGAAGAAAAAAAGGAAAACCTCTCATTGTCGTTGGTTTCATCGACTAGAAAGCTCTAATATTTATATTGTACTAAAACATTTCAAAATGTCAAAATCCGAATATTACTTGCGTGCGAGCGAGACAGAAATAAATTTTAGTATAGATAGAAGAAGTATGCATGATAATTAGCGTTCTCGTCGTGAAGAGTAGAGTATCTTCTGTGTCCAAGTGGTATGTCCTGAAATGGCAATTTGAAAGATTTAAACATTATGAAAAAGACTTATAATACAACAAAAGTTTCTTTGTAGTAATGAAAATAACGAGGGAGAAACAAACAGATGTTATTTTTATTGCACCAAAACTGTGTTTGGGATAAAAAAATGTGTAATTTTAGTATAGTTTATTATAAGATTGTATGTTATGTAAATAAATGTTTTGTTTCTAAGAAGTTTGTTTGTATTTTTAACCGACTTCAAAAAAGGAGGTTCTCAGTTCAATTGTTTGTATGTATGTATGTATGTATGTATGTATGTATGTATGTATGTATAATTGTCCGCGATTATCTCGAGTTCGGCTTAAGCTATTTGGATGCGGTTTTCAGGACAGTATTCGTTACATTTAGGAGAAGGTTTTAGTGCCTTAACCGACCAAAAAAGAAAGGAGGTTCTGTGTTTGACCTGTATGTATGTCTGTTGGTCCGCGATTATCTCACGTTTGGCTTAAGCTATTTGGATGCGGTTTTCAGAAAAGTATTCGTTACATTTAGGAGAAGGTTTTAGTGCCTTAACCGACCAAAAAAAAGGAGGTTCTGTGTTTGACCTGTATGTATGTCTGTTGGTCCGCGATTATCTCACGTTTGGCTTAAGCTATTTGGATGCGGTTTTCAGAAAAGTATTCGTTATATTTAGGAGAAGGTTTTAGTGCCTTAACCGACCAAAAAAACAAAGGAGGTTCTGTGTTTGACCTGTATGTATGTGTGTTGGTCCGCGATTATCTCACGTTTGGCTTAAGCTATTTGGATGCGGTTTTCAGAAAAGTATTCGTTACATTTGGAAGATGGGTTAAAAGTTCTTTAACCGACTCGAAAAAAAGGAGGTTTCTTAGTTTGAAATATAAGTATGTATGTAAAGTTATCAATACTAGACAGAAATTTATCAATATATGTTAATAAAGTTTTTTTATTAGTAATAAACAGAGTTACTAAATTATTGAACAAAAAAGTATATAAAAACATGAATAAATTACTCTTAATTATATTAAACAAAAAAATATTTATTGCAACATCATGTTTTTCATCCTGGTCATTTCAATCAAGGCGCTTTCGTCATGGGGAATTTCGCGCTTTCGGAATGGTCTTAACCATTTAAGTAATTTCTTTGAATCCATATCACTTAAAGCCATCTCATCAAGGGATTTTACTCGACTCAACGCTACATATATATAAGAGTGTTTCTTCGCATTTGTGATAGGTGAACTTCTCTTTGCTCATCTGTTTCGGCAGCAAGAGCAGAACGCTGACGATCTCTCTCATTCTGAAGGACAAGCACGAGTTATCGACACGATAACGGTTAGAATGAGATGGCAGTATACGATACTAAGTAAGTGCGTAAAAGATGGATGCTTTATCCCACGCGATAACTAGTTTAAATACGGCTCGTGCTTGCCCTGCTGAAGTCTTTGTTTTTTTTCGATGGGTGTTTCGTTCTCCCTTACGCGACTTTTCCTTAAAGCATCCTTTGCTTTTCTATCTAGGCCCGCAGGTAAACAAAATAGTAACAAGTAAGCTAAAGTCATAATAACAAATATTATAACTACCTGTTAAAAAAACTATAAAATAAACGGACAGTAAAACTTATCTCTCAATAACTATCACTAATTCACTAAAAAAACTCAGAGTGATTTAAGAACTTATCACTAAAAAGTATAAAATAAAAAAGAAAAACAAAAACTTCAAATTAAAAACTAAACAGAAAAATTAAATATTATTATTTTTTATTTAAAAAAGAACCGCCTTCAAAAATCCAACTGAAAAGTTTAAAATAATTTTTATTTATTTTATTATGTACAACTCTATTCAACTTCTTCTTTTTGAAGTCGGTGCCAAACAGACAAATCCAAAATGAAAATTGCTACATAGAGAAAACCATACGAATAATAAATCAATCGATAGTGCCTCAACAACAGTAGGTAACACAATCGCGCTCAAAAATCAAGAAATTTCTTCCGCTCGCAACGACGTCGCTTTATAAAGGATGGAATTGGGGGACAGTGAGCGGTGCTTAGCCTGGTGTGCATGCGTCGCACTTCGCAGAGAAATTATCATAATATACATGTCACCGTAAAACTGTAAATACTAGTAAATTATAATTTTAGATAGATAGCGAGATAGTAAACTAACGTTAGGTTAGGTTATGTAAGATTATCAGATTTCAAACTAACGGAATTAACAATTCGACAGAGACATGCATGCACCGAGTTGGCACAACCAATACTTCTAACACTTTTTAAAAAGACGATCGAGAATCTAAATCACTACATAGTATAAAACAAAGTCACTTTCTCTCTCCCTGTCTGGGATATACGGACATCCTTATGTATACTTTAATCTGTAAAACTACGAAATGAATTTGAATGGGATTTTTTTTATTAATTGATTAAAATGGAACGTTTATAAGGATGACATACGCTGATGGGGTGGAGAACTCACTCAACTTGGGCGGGCTACTAATATTCGTTCTTCTTTGTCATGAAAATTGGTTTGGCACCGACTTCAAAAAGAAGAAGTTGAATAGAGTTGTACATAATAAAATAAATAAAAATTATTTTAAACTTTTCAGTTGGATTTTTGAAGGCGGTTCTTTTTTAAATAAAAAATAATAATATTTAATTTTTCTGTTTAGTTTTTAATTTGAAGTTTTCATTTATTTGTTGTTCTAATTTATTTTTAACCGACTTCAAAAAAGGAGGTTCTCAGTTCGATTGTTTGTATGTATGTATGTATAATTGTCCGCGATTATCTCGAGTTTGGCTTAAGCTATTTGGATGCGGTTTTCAGAACAGTATTTGTTACATTTAGGAGAAGGTTTTAGTGCCTTAACCGACCAAAAAAAGAAAGGAGGTTCTGTGTTTGACCTGTATGTATGTCTGTTGGTCCGCGATTATCTCACGTTTGGCTTAAGCTATTTGGATGCGGTTTTCAGAAAAGGATTTGTTACATTTAGGAGAAGGTTTTAGTGCCTTAACCGACCAAAAAAAGAAAGGAGGTTCTGTGTTTGACCTGTATGTATGTCTGTTGGTCCGCGATTATCTCACGTTTGGCTTGAGCTATTTGGATGCGGTTTTCAGAAAAGTATTCGTTACATTTAGAAGATGGGTTAAGTGATTTAACCGACTCTAAAAGAAAGGAGGTTCTCTGTTTGACCTGCATGTATGTATGTTGGTCGGCGATTATCTCGCGTTTCGCTTAAGCTATTTAGATGCGATTTTCAGAAAAGTACTTGTTACTTTCAGGACAAGGTTTAAGTGATCTAACCGTCTCAAAAAAGGAGTTTCTGAGTTTCACCTGTAAGTATGTATGTAAGTTTGAAGGTTCTTAGTTATTATTAGACAAAGAGTTATCAGTCTATGTTATTACATTCAGGAGAAGGTTTAAGTTCTTTAACCGACTCGAAAAAAAGGAGGTTTCTTAGTTTGAAATATAAGTATGTATGTAAAGTTATCAATACTAGACAGAAATTTATCAATATATGTTAATAAAGTTTTTTTATTAGTAATAAACAGAGTTAATAAATTATTGAACAAAAAGTATATAAAAACATGAATAAATTACTCTTAATTATATTAAAGAAAAAATATATATTGCAACATCATGTTTCTCATCCTGATCATTTCAATCAAGGCTCTTTCGTCATGGGGATGGTTAAGTATCACTTGAAGCCATCTCATCAAGGGATTTTACACGACTCAACGCTACATATATATAAGAGTGTTTCTCTGCATTTGTGATAGGTGAACTTCTCTTTGCTCATCTGTTTCGGCAGCAAGAGCAGCACGCTGACGATCTCTCTCATTCTGAAGGGCAAGCATGAGTTATCGACACGATAACGGTTAGAATGAGATGGCAGTATATCATACTAAGTAAGTGCGTAAAAGATGGCTGCTTTATCCCACGCGATAACTAGTTTAGATACGGCTCGTGCTTGCCCTGCTGAAGTCTTTGTTTTTTTCGATGGGTGTTTCGTTCTCCCTTACGCGACTTTTCCTTAAAGCATCATTTGATTTTCTATCTAGGCCCGCAGGTAAACAAAATAGTAACAAGTAAGCTAAAGTCATAATAAAAAATATTACAACTACCTGTTAAAAAAACAATAAAATAAACGGACAGTAAAACTTATCTCTAAAAAACTATCACTAATTCACTAAAAAAACTCAGAGTGATTTAAGAACTTATCACTAAAAAGTATAAAATAAAAAACAAGAACAAAAACTTCAAATTAAAAACTAAACAGAAAAAAAACAAATATTGTTACTTAAAACTATATTATTATTTTTTATTTAAAAAAGAACCGCCTTCAAAAATCCAACTGAAAAGTATAAAATAATTTTTATTTATTTTATTATGTACAACTCTATTCAACTTCTTCTTTTTGAAGTCGGTGCCAAACAGACAAATCCAAAATGAAAATTGATACATAGAGAAAACCATACGAATAAGAAATCAATCGATAGTGCCTCAACAATAGTAACACAATCGCGCTCAAAAATCAAGAAATTACATCCGCTCGCAACGACGTCGCTTTATAAAGAATGGAATTGGGGGACAGTGAGCGGTGCTTAGCCTGGTGCGCATGCGTCGCACTCCGCAGAGAAATTATCATAATACGAGTATACATGTCACCGTAAAACTGTAAATACTAGTAAATTATAATTTTAGATAGCGAGATAGTAAACTAACGTTAGGTAAGGTTATGTAAGATTATCAGATTTCAAACTAACGGAATTAACTATTCGATAGAGACATGCTTGCACCGAGTTGGCACAACCAATACTTCTAACACTTTGTAAAAAGACGATCGAGAATCTAAATCACTACATAGTATAAAACAAAGTCGCTTTCTCTATCCATGTCTGGGATATAGGGACATCCTTATGTATACTTTAATCTGTAAAACTACGAAATGAATTTTGATGCGATTTTTTTTATTAATTGATTAAAAAGGAAGGTTTATAAGTGATTACTCGTAGAGGTGAAAATGCGCCGACGTCCTCTGTCTGGGGGGCTCCGTGTCCGGGAATAATGAAACTAGCTTGTTATCTCTTCAAATTCTGTATTAGTTGTGTTCATCCGAATAATTGGGCATTACAGGTGCCCTCTGTACAACAATAGCGAAAGCTTCTAGAATACATAGCAATCGACCGTTAAAACGGTACTTTATTAATTCGAATGTTTCTGGAAGAAACAGAAAGTTCTAATGTTCCTAACGGTTGTTTTACATTGATCGAGAATATTCTTTATTACGTAATTTACTAGCGACATCTGTTGAGCAATAGTAGGATCTAACTTAACATATCAATATCAACATGCCTCTGATGGTTTTAATGTACATCTTTTACACCAGATGTCGCCACCTATAAAATACAGTCCTTTTAATTATATTCTTTACCAACCCTTTGGGAAAGGCGCAGCACTATGTTATGATAGTGCGGCTTAACATGTTCCCCACAAAAGGCACTGTATTTTTGGTATGGTGAAGTAACAGATATGACCCTGGCCTACCTAACTGACAAGCCTATACTTACTAATCTAATTTTGAATTAAAACACAGGAATAATAAAGATTTATTGGTAAACATAAATTGATTAAAAGAAGGAACATAACTTATATCTAACTAATACTAAATGTTTTCTTTCTTCGGCGTCGTGTCGAATAATATTCTGGCATCATATTCTGGTAATTTTTGGCTTCTTAAACTTCGTTATCAATTAGTAATCCTCGGTATAAGGAGCTCAAATTTTATTCTTCATGACCCCTTGAGTCTGCATCTAACTTCCCAAATTTACATTTGTGATGGTAGTGGTAACGGACATGTATTATTGAATGCCCGCTTTATAAGCCCGTTGGCTGGTTTAATGGTAGCCACTCGACCAACGTCATCCGCCCCGAGGTGAGCTTGCTCGATCTTCCCCAGGCGGCACTGGCACGGGGGTGTCCTGTTGTCCTTGATCAGCACGATGCTCCCCGGATATAAAGCTGGACCACCGCCGTCAGAAGCTCTGGTATATCTGGTGGAGTTGACAAAACAGTGTAAGCTTCGATTCTGGTATATCAGTCTGGTCGTGGTCTGGGAGGGCTGTCAGTGATCGGCCCAATAAGACGTGAGCTGGTGTTACGGTTGGGAAACTGTTAGAATTGGAATTGGGTATGGGTTTGGTTAAATAAAGGAATGGATTGGTTATTAATATGGGTGTTATTTGGTTAATAGGTATAAAGGTTTGTTTAGTTATTGGTACGGTTTAATTAGTTTTTAGATTAATAGATATCGAGTATTTCTATCTGACCGAAAGGCGTTTAAGACGCCTCCCTCTTTTTAAGCTACTAAGACACGTTATTCGTGGGTAGACTATCGATATAGGTATATATCGAGTAATTATATCTGACCGAAAAGCGTTTACGACGCCTTCCTCTTTTTAAGCTACTAAGACACGTTATTCGTGGGTAGACTATCGATATAGGTATATATCGAGTAATTATATCTGACCGAAAAACATTTAAGACGCCTTCCTCTTTTTAAGCTACTAAGACACGTTATTCGTGGGTAGACTATCGATATAGGTATATATCGAGTAATTATATCTGACCGAAAAGCGTTTACGACGCCTTCCTCTTTTTAAGCTACTAAGACACGTTATTCGTGGGTAGACTATCGATATAGGTATATATCGAGTAATTATATCTGACCGAAAAGCGTTTACGACGCCTTCCTCTTTTTAAGCTACTAAGACACGTTATTCGCGGATAGATATTTAGTATATCTAATCGAAAGGCGTTTGCGTTTACGACGCCTTCCTCTTTTAGCTAAGACACGTTACACGTTAGTGGGTAGATTATCGATATATATGGAACGGTATGACAATAAAATGACAACTAACACGGTTTAAATAAACACAGCGATAAACATAAGCGGTCTAAACGAGATTTTAACGAAATAAAGAGGAATTCAATTACAAATACAACATAACCTCCCAGACAGAGTTAACCCTAAAGGAATGAGGAAAGATAGGAAAAAACAACCAACTCACGATTTCAGGCCGATACTTAGCCCTCTCACAATCCTGGTAGCTTCTCAATCCTCTCCTCCGGTGGTTTTTCTGACCCAAAACGACGCAGCCTCAGCAGGATTCCAGCTATTTTCTCTCAGGTATTTACTTTTCTTCCTTTTTACGTTGGGCGCCAAATGATTACTCGTAGGGCGCCGACGTCCTCTGTCTGGGAGGTTCCGTGTCCAGGAATATTGAAACTAGCTTGTGTTCTCTTCAAGTTCTGTATTAATTGTGTTCATCCGAATAATTGGGCATTACAGGTGCCCTCTGTACAACAATAGCGAAAGCTTCTAGAATACATAGCAATCGACCGTTAAAACGGTACTTTATTAATTCGAATGTTTCTGGAAGAAACAGAAAGTTCTAATGTTCCTAACGGTTGTTTTACATTGATCGAGAATATTCTTTATTACGTAATTTACTAGCGACATCTGTTGAGCAATAGTAGGATCTAACTTAACATATCAATATCAACATGCCTCTGATGGTTTTAATGTACATCTTTTACACCAGATGTCGCCACCTATAAAATACAGTCCTTTTAATTATATTCTTTACCAACCCTTTGGGAAAGGCGCAGCACTATGTTATGATAGTGCGGCTTAACAATAAGGATGACATACGCTGATGGGGTGGAGAACTCACTCAACTTGGGCGGGCCACTAATATTCGTTCTTCTTTGTCATGAAAATTGGTTTGGCACCGACTTCAAAAAGAAGAAGTTGAATAGAGTTGTACATAATAAAATAAATAAAAATTATTTTATACTTTTCAGTTGGATTTTTGAAGGCGGTTCTTTTTTAAATAAAAAATAATTAAAAACCATATTAAGTCATTACAAAAATTCACTTGTAAATTGCTATCTTAAGGAGTTTGAGGTAATTTAAATCTTTTTGTTCATGAAAACCTCATATGGGGATTATTACTAATAAAGAAAGAATAAATAATGGAAAGAAAAATTTCGACACAGGCGGGAACACACTACTTAAACGTGTAAAAGAAATAAAGGATAGAAGAATTTCGCACTGGCAGCCGTTGACAAGCTGGTGGCTCAATTGGCAGAGCGTGGGGGCGTATACCCGAGGTCGCTGGTTCGATTCCCGCCTGTGTCAAAAATTTTCTTTCCTTTAGTTATTCTTTATTTATAAGTTTGAGGTAAGCTTAGATGAATTAAAATCCAGGCCAAGTGTGTGAAAACCGTTTGGCGCATTTGCAACGTAAACTTTAGCATATCTATACACTGTAGTATCACTGTGAAGTGTCGGGTTACAATATCACTGCCCATTTCTTCCCGTGGGTCTGCGTAAGGGGCAACTAAGGGTATTTGGGCTTTTTAAGGGACACAATAAAAACCGTGATAGCCCAGTGGGTAAAACACTCGGTTATCGTGCAAACGACTAGTGTTCAAATCCTGGGTCGGGCCTACACCAATTTGTCTTTTCTAAAGACATATGTGTGGTTAATTTATCATGGTTGTTAACGGTGAGGGAAAACATCGTGAGGAAACCCACATGGCTGAGTTGTACTTAGTCATGTGACAGTGTATTCGTACAAAACGGCGATAGGCCTGCCCCCTATCACGTGAGTACACTGTCCATGCAAAACGTGGGTACTCTGAACACCAGGTGACAAAGTCACGTGATGTTCAGAAGTATTAGTACCTCTGCCAACCCCTTCGGGGATATTCGGCGTGAACGTTTATGTTATGTTACAATAAAAACCCGCCCCCTCGGGATCGAGATGCTATTTATATCCACTCGGTCACGGATGTCGTCAAATTCATTTGATAGAGAACAGGCCTCTCAGGGTTCAAATCCTTAACCGGATCCAAACGTTTGTGCGTGTAGTTAATTTTATTACCGGTGTGAAGTTAGCGGCCGATTATAACCCGACCAAATTAAGAAGTTTTTTTCTAATTAACTAAGAAATTGAAATAAACGTCCAAAAATCAATGATTTTGATATTATTATCTAAATCTGATCCTTTCAGTCACCAGGAAAAGGCTTTTCCACTAGAAGAAAGACGTAACTGCGGATTCCAATGTAATTATTTTAAAAAAACTAGCTCCATTTACCAATTCAAGATTCTCAACTAGCCGCAATAATACTTTAAAACTAGGTTAATTTCATGGCCTACAACATAGGCTTTTCAGGAAAGCTATGCTAAGCAATTGTTTTGCCGATCTTCATATAGCCAAAGAGCTATGAATGCAGTAGAGCGGAAATTTGACCAAATTTCTTTTATCAACAATATTCGATCGCCTCTCACAACTACACAATTTCTGGTAACACTTTGACGCTAGGTTTATTCAATAGCCTAGATTATACGCTTAACAAAAAGACTATGCTCATCAATAGTATTGCCTGTCTTCATATAGCCAAAGAGCTATAAATGAAGTAGAGTGGAAATTTAACAAATTTCTTATATCAACAATATTCGATCGCCTCTCACAACTAAACGATTTCCGGTAACACTATGACGCTAGGTTTATTAAAAAGCCTAGATTATAGGCTTTACAAAAAGACTATGCTCATCAATAGTATTGCCTGTCTTCATATAGCCAAAGAGCTATGAAAGTGGAAATTTAACAAATTTCTTTTATCAACAATATTCGATTGCCTCTCACAACTAAACGATTTCCGGTAACACTTTAACGCTAAGTTTATTAAATAGCCTAGATTTAAGACTTAACAAAAAGACTATGCGGATTAATAGAATTGCCTGTCTTCATATAGCCAAAGAGCTATGAATGAAGTAGAGTGGAAAATTACCAATTTCTTTTATCAACAATATTCGATCGCCTCTCGCAACTAAACGGTTTCCGGTAACACTTTAACGCTATGTAAATTTTAAAGCCTGGATTATAGGTTTTACAAAAAGACTATGCTCATTAATAGTATTGCCTGTCTTCATATAGCCAAAGAGCTATAAATGAAGTAGACTGGAAATTTAACAAATTTCTTTTATCAATACATAGTATAAAACAAAGTCGCTTTCGCTGTATGTCCGTATGTATGCTTAGATCTTTAAAACTACGCAACGGATTTTGATGCGAACGGATTTGAACGGATTTTTAATAGATAGAGTGATTCTTAAGGAAGGTTTGTATGTATAATAAATGCATAATATAGTAGAGAAACACTGATAAATTTAAAGATTTCTAATGTGATGTCGTAAATAAGCACGTTTTTTTGCGCTTATATTGCAAACGCTGGCTGAACCCTACGAGATAGACCAAAATAATGTACTACAGTATTGTTCACCTTAAAAAGTTCAACAAAAAAGTCCGCGATGGTATATGTCTATCTCTTAGGGATAACCCAGCATAACCATTTTTATTCTTTACTAAAAAATGGTTATTTACGAAGTTTTTTTTTAAACAATACAGCATTAATCCTTATCCAATTAAGTACCTTAAATAAATTGTGCATTTATTATAGATCAATATGCTTTTTACAGCATGTAATTTATGTGAATATTACCGAAGATATTACAAATTTAAAATGCAGGGTCGTAGTTGTTTGCGCCGGGCGGCGCGTGCCTATAAATAGCGCGTCGATGGCCGCGCTTCGCCTTACAGCACTTTATGATTTGCAGCGATCGTACGCGTTTATCGGAGCTCTCTAGCGAGGAAAATATCAAGAATTAATTAAACTGAATAGAATAACTATCTTTTGTTGTTGATTATCTTTTAATTTTTATTATAATTATTATATTAGTAGTATTGTAAGTACATTAGGTTAGATAGGATTAGCTTAAAACCATATTTCTTGGTATTTCTTCCATTAAGACTTTGATTTGAATTTAGAGTTAAGACAATTTAGTATTAGGGTGAGCATTTTCAATTATTGAAAATTATAGTTAAGTTCATAGAAGAACTGAATAGAATAGGTATATTTTGTTGTTGATAATCTTTTGTTTTTAGTCGAACGAATAGTAAGTAAATATTTTTTACTCCAGCACTAACCAAAAGGACATTCTGTAGTAGGTATATTTTGCATTGCACCCGTGCGAAGCCGGGGCGGGTCGCTAGTCAACAATATTCGATCGCCTCTCGCAACTAAACGGTTTCCGGTAAACAGACATATACTCACGGCTATAAATCCCTAGAAGGGGTAGCCAGAGCTAAGGATTTAGGAATTCCTCAGCCACTTTTAAAAAGTTAAGCGGTATGAGATGGTAAAATAAAGGTTATTGGTGATGGGTCTCCAACCGCATCGCCCAATGTTCCCTTAAAAAGCCCAACACCGTTAGTCGTCTCTTACGTACACCCACCGAAAGAAATGGGGTAGCGCTATTCTAAGCCGGCTCTACACACAAATCTAAAAACTTGTCATGTGACAGTGAAATTGTACAAATGGATGATAAACCACCCCTAACACATTAATGCATTGTTAAAGCAAACTAGGTTGTTGCTGTGTAGCGCTGGCTTAGAATAGCGCTACCCCATTTCTTCCGGTGGGTGTACGTGAGAGGCAGCTAACGGTATTGGGGCTTTAAGGGATTTTTGGGCGATGCGGTTGTAGACCCATCACCAACAACCTTTATTATATCATCTTTTCCCCACTCAACTTACCAAAAGTGGCTGAGGGATTTCTAATTCCTTGGCTCTGGCTACCCCTTCTAGGGAATTATAGCCGTGAGTATATGTATGTATGTATGTAAGCAAACCATGGGTACTGTGAACACCATATATAGAACACCTAACTAAATGGGATGAAACCAAGAATGTCAATATCCGTAAGTGGTTCAGTTTATTTTCACTGACTTAAGCGAAGCAAATGCATTACCAGCAAAAATCAGAACATTGAATAAACCAATCAGGATGTAGGGAAATTTGGTTTTTGCGGAATTATTTTAGCAATTTTCGTCCTATTCAACTTAGTTATAATTTGAATTTATCATGGTTGCTAACGGTGAGGGAAAACATCGTGAGGAAACCCACATGGCTGAGTTATACTTAGTCATGTGACAGTGTACTCGTACAAAACGGCGATAGGCCTGCCCCCTATCACGTGAGTACACTGTCTAAGCAAAACGTGGGTACCTTCTCTGGAAACTAGATGGCGCTTGCCATGTGAGTTCAGGAGTATTGGTACCTCTGCCAACCCCTTCGGGGATAAATGGCGTGAACGTTTATTTTATGTTATTATAATTTGAATGTTTTTGTTCATGAAAACCTCATGTGGTGATTATTACTAATAAATAAAGAATACATAAAGGAAAGAAAAATTTCGACACAGGCGGGAATCGAACCGGCGACCTCGGGTATACGCCCCCGTCGCTCTGCCAATTGAGCTACCGTGTCAATGGCTGCCAGCGCGAAATTCTTCTATCCTTTGTTTCTTTTACACTTTTAAGTATTGTTTAGGTTTTCATGAACAAAAACATTCAAATTATGTCATAGTTAAGCGTTCTCAACATTTGCATTCTATCTGAAAAGGTAGGCAAGTGGCCTTCCGAATTTGCAAAAAATTCGAAGGTAGGGAACGCTGTGTAGTGTCGGCTTAGAATAACACTACCCCTTTCTACCCGTGGGTGATCGTAAGAGGCGACTAAGGGTATAGGGGCTTTTTAAGTGATTCTCGGGCGATGTGGTTGGAGATCCATCACCAAAAACATTTATTTCACCATCATTTCCCCACTCAACTTTCCAAGAGTGGCTGAGGAATTTCTCATTCCAAAGCTCTGGCTACCCCGTTAAGGGAGTTTATAGCCGTGAGTATATGTATGTATGTATGTATGGAACGCAAACGTCTATCTGTTTCCGCTCTATTTAGTTAACCTCTATGACACCATAAGGCAAAACTGACCGTAATGTGTTGAAGTATTAGTACCTCTGCCTCATCTTTGAGAATTTAAGTCGTGAAAGTTAAGTTTGAGTTTAAGAATATTATGTATTGCCAATTAGTCAAATCAAATGTAACTATAAATTGATTGTTAGCCAAATAAAGCAATTAAAATCTTTGCCCAGTTATTAGTTTATTTAGAATCTCGATAGGTTTAGTTATTCGCTTCCAGTCGGGCGAGGAGTGAGGCGGACTGGTCGTTAACATTATGAATATTATTTTGGTAAGTCTATCACGCTTTATATTACCGAAGGTGTGGTAATGACACTGTTTAATGTGAACACCAGGGGATGTGTTTGTTAAGTTATTGATGTTAAGAGCATCCCATTTTGTCATCTTAGTTGCAAGCGGCAGTTTTAAACAGTTAATATCATAACATAAACGTTCACGCCGAATATCCCCGAAGGGGTTGGCAGAGGTACTAATACTTCTGAACATCACGTGACTTTGTCACCTGTTGTTCAGAGTACTCACGTTTTGCATGGACAGTGTACTCACGTGATAGGGGGCAGGCCTATCGTCGTTTTGTACGAATACACTGTCACATGACTAAGTACAACTCAGCTATGTGGGTTTCCTCACGATGTTTTCCCTCACCGTTAACAACCATGATAAATTAACCACACATATGTCTTTAGAAAAGACAAATTGGTGTAGGCCCGACCCAGGATTTGAACACTAGTCGTTTGCACGATAACCGAGTGTTCTACCCACTGGGCTATCACTGTTGTTTTTGTTTTTTAAACGGTTTTTTGTAATTTAAACCACTACATCTTAATAAGAACCTCCCTTGCCTGCGACTGACACAGAGGCCTCCCGCTTGGTCACCTTATTAGGACTCCATTCTCGTTTCTATCCGATATAGCTTAGGTACACACACCTTTGCCGGGCCAGGGTGGCCACCAGCTGCCCGGTACACATAATGTCATGGTGAAGCCGCACAGGCCACAGGGCCAGCAGTAACCAAACCTTTCGAAAAAACAGACCTAATTAAAATCACTGGATAACAACTCCAAAAGTCTACATGCTGCCAACACTAAATAATTTTAGATTTTTAGGAAAGGGTGGCTCCAATAAAGATATTGCTTTTAATATTTAACCGTTGACGACGTGATAGCTCAATGGGTAGAACACCGGTTATCGTGCAACGACTAGTGTTCAAATCCCACTGTTCCAGTTCATATTGCATTGGTTTACTGTAAATAACCTGGTTCTGAATGCCAAAAAAACTAAATGTATTAAATTTACTTTACCGAATGTTAGGCAAGTTGACGCCAATATTGTTATTGACAGTGAAAAAGTAGAATTAGTGAAAGAGACAAAATTCCTAGGGATAATAATCGATTCTAAGTTGCAATGGGGACCCCATATACTAACACTTTCTAAAAGGCTGAGCTCAGCAGCGTATGCCGTGCGTAAGATTAGAGAAATAGCAGACATAGAAACAGCTCGCATTGTTTATTTCAGTTATTTTCATAGTATTATGTCGTACGGTATTTTATTATGGGGTAAAGCGGCTGATGTTCATAAAGTTTTTGTCTTACAAAAGCGAGCTATCCGATCTATTTACATGTTAAGGTCGAGGTATTCGTTGCGCGAAAAATTTAAAGATATTGGCATTTTAACTGTCCCTTGCCAATACATATTTGAGAATTTAATGTATGCCAAAAAGAATATTGGCCAATTTAGTAAAGTTAGTGATAGGCATACTGTTAACACTCGGAATAAGGAGAAACTTAACGTACCGAAGTGGAGACTTAATAAAGTAAGTAACTCCTTTATGGGACTATCCCTGAAAATGTTCAATAAACTCCCTTCTGACATGTTGGAATTGCCTGTGGCATCTTTTAAAAAGGCAATTAAAGCCATGCTTTTAAAGAAATCTTACTACAGTGTTCAAGATTTTTTAAACGACAAGGATCCAACGCGCACATGACCATGTCCGTAAAGCTATAAATCTTCCCTCGTTATTCCTAGGAATAATTGTCTGGTGAGGATTTTTCTTCTCACGTTATGTGATTGGTTTTTGTGATGGACAATTTATTTTAATTATGTCAAACTAGCGTTTGGTTTGGTCGCTTAGAAAATCTTTTGTAAAGTAAAAACATGTTTATAAACTGAAATTGTACAAACCATATTTTGAAAAAATGAAAAAATGTGAATGTAAAGAGTTTCTTTGTTGCTTCTTCTCTTTACGAACACCTTCCGAAGCAACGGATTAACGATTAATTTAAAACTTTGACGTTCAAAAAATGTTAGTATTTAACTTTATTTTGAAAAATAAACTTTTTGACTTTTTTTTTTTGATCCCGGGTCGGGCCTACACCAATTTGTCTTTTCGTAAGACATATGTGTGGTTAATTTATCACGGTTGTTAACGGTGAGGGAAAACATCGTGAGGAAACCCACATGACTGAGTTGTACTTAGTCATGTGACAGTGTATTCGTACAAAACGGCGATAGGCCTACCCCCTATCACGTGAGTAAACTGTCCATGCAAAACGTGGGTACTATGAACACTAGGTGACGATGTCACGTGATGTTCAGAAGTATTAGTATCTCTGCCAACCCCTTCGGGGATATTCGGCGTGAACGTTTATGTTATGTTTATGTTATTTAACCGTTGAATAGTTTTTTTTTATTGTTGCAGATTTTAGCCCTGGCTATAATGGCCAGGGTAGCAAAGGCTTATAATATGCCAAATTATGTAAGTTTTTACGCAATGACTCATTTTTTCAGCCTTCCTACATAGAAAAACTAGATTTTAGAAGCAGCAACTATCAATCGTCATGTGTACGGTGTCGACAAACGAGCTCCATTTACATTTACAAATATGCTCTTTTATCCGTCACCTAGCATAATGTCACATGACTTAGACGAACACTTCAGCCATTTGCATTACCTCACAATACTTTCCCTCACCGTCAGCCACCGACAATATGACGACACATATGACGTCCGACTTATGATTTAAGCTCTGTAGTGTCGGCTTAGAATAGCACTACTCCATTTCTTTCGGTGGGTGAACGTAAGAGGCGACTAACAGTATTGGGGCTTTCAAGGGATTTTTGGGTGAAGCGCTTAGTTGAGGAATTTCTAATTCCCTAGCTCTGGCTACCCTTTCAAGGGATTTATAGCCGTGAGTATATGTATGTACTGTAGGACTTCAACTAAAGCCTCTCTGCTTCAGAAGCGGTACTCTTTTTCGCTGATCGACCAAGTATGAAAATACTACGTACATACATACATACATAAAACTCACGGCTACAAATCCCAAAAGGGGTTGTCAGAACTTCAGAATTAGAAATTCTTCAGTCAAGTCTGAAAGATTAGTGGGGAAACAATAAAAAAATGGTTGTTGGTGATGGGTCTCCAACCGCATCGCCCAACAATAACTTTTTCTTAAGTGACACTCGCGGGAAAAAATGGATCAGTGCTATTCTAAACCGACACTACACAGCTATAATATATTCATACATGTTATTTCAGTTCCCTAATGATGATGACAATATGTATCAGAAAGAGGTTCCGTTGATGGCGCCTCAGAGTCAGGCCTATGTGGTAAGTAGAGTAGAGTAAAAATGTATTTGAAATTGGACTTAGGAAGGGACTGACCCACCATTTCTCCTTAGTGTTCTTCTAAGGGATTGACATACATACATACATATTCTCACGCCGTTAGTTCCCATTGGGGTAGGCAGAGACTATCGATCGCCACTTTGTACGATCCTGGCAAACCTCTCTAGCTTCATTCACATCCATCAATCTTTTCATACATGCTCTTTTATTCTTCATACTTCGGACACCTGCCTTTTTGAGCACATTTTCTATTTGATCTAAATGTGTCCTCCGAGGTCGTCCTCTACTAACATTACCTTCCACATTGGCTCTATAGATCTCTTTCACCAATTTACTGTCATCCATCCTCTCTATGTGCCCAAACCATCTCAACATTCCTTTTTCTATCTTTCTTACAATATCATCTTTTACACCACACCTTTCACGAATCACATCATTCCTCACACGATCACATAACCTTACATTACACACTTTTCTGAAGGATCTCATTTCTACTGCATTCACTCTACTTTCATGCTTCTTCTGCCACACCCAACATTCACTGCCATACATAAGCGTAGGAACGAGGACAGCATCATGCACAGCCATTCGGGCCTTTTCAGACACCGACTGACTAGACATTAGACTATCCAGTGCTCCATTTACCGCATTACCCTTTTTCACTCTTCTCTCGATATCTTCATCACACGTTCCATCCCTAGTAAACAAACTTCCCAAATATACAAACTCTTTCACTTGTTCCACTTTCTTACCATTAATCTCAATCACGCATTCGGTCATATTCACCTCTCTCTCAAAAACCATAGTTTTTGTATTATCCACATTCACCCTCATTCCCTTTTTTTCAAAAGACGCACATGCAATATTCATCATCTCTTGCAGCTCTTCCACCGATGATGCAAGTAGCACTTGATCGTCAGCATACAAGAGGCATTTAATGATGAATCCACCCATTCTTAGTCCATAATCACTTTCACGCAACTCTGTTAAACAGTCATCCATGAACAAATTGAAGAGCCACGGGGAAGCTACACAACCCTGTCGGACACCCCGAGAGATCCCGAACCAGTCAGTATTTTCCCCGTTTACTCTCACACATGCACTGGAATCCTCATAGAGTGATACCAGTGCACGTATAAGTCGACTCCCCAAACCGAACTTGGATAACACCTCCCATAAACACTTTCTTACCACCCTATCATACGCCTTCTCTAAATCAATGAAGGAGCAATACACCTTTCGGTTCTTAGCTAAGAACTTTTCGGTGATGGTCCTTAAAGAGAAGATTTGGTCCATACATCCCATTCCCTTTCTAAATCCTGCTTGCACATCCCAAATTTTATCATCCGTTTCATTCATCACTCTTTCAATCAAAACCTTTGCATACAATTTACCGACAATGCTGAGTAGGCTAATTCCAAGGTAGTTTCTAGCCTCCTGGTGTGACCCCTTTCCTTTATATAAAGGCACAATTACCGCTTTGCACCAGTCTTGTGGCACTTTGCCACTCGACCAGCATTTTTGGAAAAGGAAGTACAACCAGGAAGCCACCACCCCTTTACCAGCCCTCAGCATTTCAGTATTTATCCTGTCATACCCTGCCGCTTTCCCTAGTTTCATACTTTTCATTGCTTCCATTATTTCTTCCATACTGATCTCACTGTCACTAAAGTCACCCATAACGTCGTTCCAATCAACATTACTGCTGATTGGCGAAAAAATGGATGAATCCTCTTTTTCAAAGAGTCCCTCAAAATAGTTCTTCCATACTCGTCTTATGCTACTTTCATCCGTCGCCAATTCACCCTGTTCATCTCTCACAACATTCACTCTCGTAATTTAAATCTTTTTGTTCATGAAAACCTCATGTGAGGATTATTACTAATAAATAAAGAATAAATAAAGGAAAGAAAAATTTCCCCGCCTGTGTCGAAATTTTTCTTTCCTTTATTTATTCTTTATTTATTAATTCACTCTCGTGTTTTGGGAAACTCCCTTTTCTTTCCGGATATATTTCCAGAACAACTTTTGGTTATTCCGGAAATTATCAGAGAGTTTCCTCTCACACCATTCTATCAGATCACGCTTTTTCTTTTCTATTTTCTTCTTAACCTCATTCTTAACTCTCTTATATTCATCTTCACTATTCTTCACTACATCATCTGTTACTCTCGCATCCATTCGTTTACTAGCTTTAATCGCTATTAAATCTAACCAAGCTTTCTTCTTATCTCCAACTGCCTCTTTCACATCTTTATCCCACCAACTTGTTGGTGGTCTATTTGTTCTTTTACTCTTCCGTCGCACATTCAACCATTGACGAATTGAGCACATCCCATTGGATTGACAGAAAACAAAAACAATTATTAGTTGCTAAGATCGTTGCGAAGAGGACGACCTCGGAGGTCATATTTAGATCAAATAGAGATTTACTTCAAAATTGCAGCGTATGAAGTATGAAGGTTGTCTGGAAGAGATCGCTTTTAGTGATAAGACCGCCAATTGTACTTTTGTTATTTAATTCTGTGTATTTGTAAATGTTTCTCCATATTTAATGTGCAATAAAGATTTTCTATTCTATTCTATTCTAATAAAAGAGCATGTATGAGAATATTGATGAATGTGGACTAAGATCGAGAAGGTATTCAGGGTCGTACAAAATTGCTAGTGGCTATCAGGCAAGGCTTCCTTAATGGTAATTAATGGCGTGAGTAAATGTATGTTTGTGTGTACTACAAATTTGATTATAGCAATACACTATTTATTTCATACGGCATAGAATAACACTACCCCATTTCTTCCGGTGGGTGTACGTAAGAGGCGACTAACGGATTTGGAGCTTTTAAGGGATTTTCAGGCGATGTGGTTGGAGACCTATCACTGAAAACCTTTATTTTACCATCTTTTCCCCACTAAAATTTCCAATGTATGTATGTACTATTTATTTCAGTGTACTCAGGTGATAGGGAGCTGACCTATCGCTGTTTCCTACTTAGCTATGTGGGTTTCCTCACGATATTTTCCCTCATCGTTAACAACCATGATAAATTAACCACACATATGACTTTAGAAAAGACACATTAGTGTAAGACAAACACATCCCGACCCGGGATTCGAACGCATGCTTCTCTGCTTGAGTAATTCATACTGACCTACCATAGTTCTACCCAGAATATATCTCTTTAAGGGCGTCCCCGGAAAAATAGGCTGATATTGATTGTTTGGAAATTCTATAAAGTATAATTAACCGTGATAGCCCAGTGGGTAGAACACTCGGTTATCGTGCAAACGACTAGTGTTCAAATCCTGGGTCAGGCCTACACCAATTTGTCTTTTCTAAAGACATATGTGTGGTTAATTTATCATGGTTGTTAACGGTGAGGGAAAACATCGTGAGGAAACCCACATGGCTGAGTTGTACTAAGTCATGTGATAGTGTATTCGTACAAAACGGCGATAGGCCTGCCCCCTATCACGTGAGTACACTGTCCATGCAAAACGTGGGTACTCTGAACACCAGGTGACAAAGTCACGTGATGTTCAGAAGTATTAGTACCTCTGCCAACCCCTTCGGGGATATTCGGCGTGAACGTTTATGTTTATTATATGTTATGTTATAAAGTCTGATTTGATGATATTGATATGACCTGAATAAAATATAAGTTGGTGATTAGTTCATGGTGTTAAAATTTGTTGTTTAATATTTTAATAATTTGTTGAAAAATATGATGAAAAAAATTGAATTGGAACATGCTTTGTTTTCATAAAAACCGTATAGGCTCCACTGGCATAACATAGATGTGAACTCATTATGTGTCTATATACGCGTAGCTTTAAGATCTGTAACTTTGATGTTTAACTTTTCATTTAAACATTATAGTTATTCAATAAATCTAAATAAACTACATTTCTCCTGCGCGCGCGTTTTTTCCGTCCCTGTCACTCTCAGTAAATTTGACGTAAGAGTGAGCGCAATAGCTGCAAAATGCGGGGAGGCCCTTAATACAAGTTGTACACATAATAACTTAATGTATTTCTTCCAGCCAAACACCATAAACTCCAACCCCCGCAGCTACATGGGCCAAGAAGACAACAGTCCATGGAGCGCCTTCAACTTCAACAAGTTCGAGAACTATCTGTCAGCCATGCAGAATCCGAACGCTGATAATACTATTAACTCGCAAGATTTCAACCGGGTTAAGCGACGAGCTAAGGTTGGTGATTTTAACATAAATATAGAATAAATTACATATATACTTATGGCTATAGATCTTTAAAGGAGTAGCAAGAGAAGAAGAAATATAAATTACGTATAAATTACGCCTACCTCGTGACTTTCCTGTTAAAACAATTAAAAGTATAAATATGAAATATATTACATACATACATATACTGACGGCTATAAATCCCTTGAAGGGGTAGCCAGAGCTATGGAATTAAAAATACCTCAGCCGCTTTTGGAAGTTGCGTGGGGGAAAAATGGTGAAATGAAAGTTGTTGGTGATGGGTTTCCAACCGCATCGCCCAAAAATCCCTTAAAAGCCCCATACGTACACCCACCGGAAGAAATGGGGTAGTGCTATTCTAAGCCGGCACTACACAGCTTTATATTAATATTTACACACACATTAACATATTAAAAATTCATTAAAAACATTTCAGTGTAGTTATTGTCGATATAAAATAAAACATTACATGGTAACACAAATATCGTAGACATATAAATCAACGGTTAACCAAAAACCAGTCATGAAAAAAAACCACAGAAGCTTAAATGCACCATTTCTGTGTTTTTTGAGCGATTTTTTGTGTCTGTTTAAGCATTTAAAGTGTTGAAACTAAGTGGAACCTAAGTTAAGTGAGTGCTTTTCTGCCGCAGAACATGGGGCACTTCGACCGCCTTAACGGACCGAAAATCAGAGAGAGACCCAGCCACTACTTATACCCGAAACCCATTAAAGACAAAATACTGGAATTCACATCAACCACAAGAAAACCATCCATTTTACCAGAATACATGAACCCTGGCGTGGTTTTTCGAGTTCGAATGTCAGACGCCATTTTGAGAATAAAACAGCGTATGTATGACGATCCAGAAACACATATAGAAGGTGATATTATCTATGCCAACGCTATCAAGAAGGTTGTTATAGATGAGATAACGAAATTCCATAACCTCCTTTTGATGTACAAGACAGATAGGAGTATAAAGGAGCATTTAGGTGAATGTGGTGGCAGGATTTATAAATTTATAAGTTATATGACGATTAAAGTTCATATTTATTGTTTATTTGATGCTCTATGGATTGATGGGAACCCGTATGTGATTGGTGATGAGTATTCTGTGACGCCAGTGGAAGTTCCACCTATGTTACAGTGTGACGCCGCGGAATGTAATTCTGTGGTTTTCGTTGATTCTATATCTGAGCCTAGAGATGTTGAAGAGAAGAAAAAATAAGTTTAACTTTGTAATTTAATAAAATACAAAAAAAATGTATTATTCTTCGTTGCATTTTTGGACAGTTCTTAAATCAACATTTAAAGTATGAATATTTGTGTTATATAGTATACAATATGGACAATACTATATATTAATATTGTAGTTTCCAATTTAAAAATACTTAAATAAATATATTTTTCATTATAAGGTGTTTTATTTTAATCAATAATTAAATTCTCTGTAATACATATAGATGAACTCAATTTGTTCCTTCCTGACTTACTGTAAAAAAAAACTTATTCATCACAACCGTTTATTTGGCCTGCCATTTATTAAATATTTATTAAATATTTGCCAATATCTTTGGCCCTTTGACCTTTGATAGCTCAATGGGAATACGACCGCTTCTCATACACTAAGCGTTCTGAAGCTCCATCTATCTCTATTTCGGATTTAAAGTCGAGAATATATTTATAAAGATATCAAGCGTGGTCTACTAATTGAAGGGTATAAAAAAGACAAAAACAAAACACAGTAAAAGAAATGCCGTGTAGTGCCGGCTTAGAATGTCGCTACCCCTTTCTACCCACGGGTGTCGTAAGAGGCGACTAAGGGTATTGGGCTTTTTATTGGATTTTTGGGCGATGCGGTTGGAGACCCATCACCAAAAACCCTTATTTTTACCATCTTTTCCCCACACAACTTCCAAAAGTGGCTGAGGAATTTATAATTCCTTACTTCTGGCTACCCCTTCTAGGGAAATATAGCCGTGAGTATAAGTAAGTAAGTAAGTAAAAGAAAGAAATGGTTAGCTTTTGATAGCCTAATGAAAGAAAACTGTCTTCTGAAAAAAGACAAAAATCTAATCCAGGACCAAAGGTGAACATATGAAGGGATTTGACGTGTACCTAGTGTCGGCTTAGAATAACACTACCCCATTTCTACCCGTGGGTGATCATAAGAGGCGACTAAGGGTACAGGGGCTTATTAAGTGATATTTGGGCGATGTGGTCGGAGACCCGTCATCAAAAACATTTATTATTACCATCTTCTCCCCAATCAACTTCCAAAAGTGGCTGAGGAATTTTTCATTCCAAAGCTCTGGCTACCCCATTAAGGGATTTATAGCCGTGAGTATATGTATGTATGTATGTATGTAAAGCGTATTGTTTACGTATGCTGTGTCGGCTTCGAATAACACTAACTCATTTTTTTCGCGGGTGTCTTAAGAGGCGTTGGGGCTTTTAAGATATTGTTGGGGTATGTGGTAGGAGTCCCATCACTATCATCTCCTCCCCACTCAAATATAAGAAATGGACGAGGAATGTGATCACGAGCCAAGCGAAGCGCTAGGGAACTAGATACCTATAGATTATGAATTTCTTATTCCGAAGCTCCGGCTACCCCTTTTTGGGATTTATAGCCGTGAGTATATGTATGTATGTATATATTTTGTCAAGATAGGCGTCGTGAAATAAGGCGTGTAAAGTTTGAAGCCTTTCATGCGATTTGATAACTTGTTGAAAGTGCGACTCATATGGTTTTGTACATACATACATATACTCACGCCATTAATTCCCATTGAGGTAGGCAGAGTCTATCGATCGCCACTTCGTACGAAAATGAAATGAGCATGTATGAAAAGATTGATGGATGTAAACGAAGCTAGAGAGGTTTGTCAGGATCGTACGAAGTGGCGATCGATGGTTTTGTCTTGGCAACATTTTATATGAAAATGATATTGGTAAGCTTTTTAATTAACGGGGTAGTAGACATACAACATACATACATATACTCACGGCTATAAATCCCTAGAAAGGGTAGCCAGAGCTGAGGAATTAGAAATTCCTCAGCCACTTTTGGATAGTTCAGTGGGGAAAAGATGGTAAAATAAAAGTTGTTAGTGATGGGTCTTCAACCGCATCGCCCAAAAATCCGTTAAAAGCCTCAATACCGTAAGTCGCCTTTTACGTACACCCACCGGAAGAAATGGAGTAGTGCTATTCTAAGCCGACACTAGCAGACATACAAGCACATAGGTAGTGCTCAGAGCACCCAATTTTCGGACGTATATTGTATTTGTTCACTTGATAGAAGGCATGATGATGATGCTGTGTAGTGTCGGCTTAGAATAGCACTACCCCATTTCTTCCGGTTCCGACTAACAGTATTGGGGCTTTAAAGGGATTTTTGGGCGATGCGGTTGGAGACCCATCACCAACAACCTTTATTTAACAATCCATTCCCCACTCACATTTCCGAAAGTGGCTGAGGATTTTTTGATTCCTTGGCTCTGGCTACCCCTTTTAGGGATTTATAACCGTGAATATATGTATGATAGAAGGCAAGCCTATGACATGCGCAAGACTAAGCTTAATTCAGCCATGTGTTATTTTATCATGTCTTTTAAATGTTTCCAGAGACGCCGTACTCGAGGCAAGAGGAAGTTCAGGTCGACAACATCAGCAAGCACTGACAATATGGTTTGTATCTACTACCATTTACCAATCAAATAAGAAGATTTCGTAATTTTGAAGGTGTTTCCCTATCAAACAGTAAAGGGATGAAATTCCTTCCAATTAGGTTTTTTGATTGGTTTTCTCTTAATTAGGTTTCCTTATCTTATATAAGCGGCTTAGATTTTCTAACAAAAAAAGGAAAGCGCTGATATTTTTCCCTTACCTCTTATACTGCTTGATCGAAATATTAATAGATGGAATAAAATAGTATGAAAAGTTATATTTATTTTGATTGCAGAGAAGAAACTCGGCAAATATGTCTGATCCAATCTACGTAAGTATTGCTGATATATTTATTTATTATTATAAGTAAAATAGAATTTAGAAATGAGTACTTTTCTGATACAGATTTTCTGGTATTTATTCATGTGTCTTTATCGTAGCATTGACAGCAAAACATCATCGTAAGAAAACCCTAATGGCTGAGATGAACATAGACATAAACGTTCACGCCGAATATCCCCAAAGGGGTTGGCAGGGGTACTAATACTTCTGAACATCACGTGACTTAGTCACTCGGTGTTCAGAGTACCCACGTTTTGCATGGGCAGTGTACTCACGTGATAGGGGGCAGGCCTATCGCCGTTTTGTACGAATACACTGTCACATGACTAAGTACAACTCGGTCATGTGGGTTTCCTCACGATGTTTTCCCTCACCGTTAACAACCATGATAAATTAACCACACATATGTCTTTAGAAAAGAAAAATTGGTGTAGGCCCGACCCGGGATTTGAACACTAGTCGCTTGCACGTTAACCGGTGTTCTACCCATTGAGCTATCACGTCGTCGTGAATAAAGTACCTTTCCGTTTTATAAAGGAAGAAGTATTAGACTCCCCCGGAAGCCAGAGCACGGAGCCTCCCTACAGAGTATACATCGCGGAGGTGCCCAAGGACCTGTACCAAGCACATCTAAGACCTGGAGTCATATTCAGAGTTCATATGTCTGAGGCTATTCTGAAGATGCAGTACCGAAAGTAAGTGCATTTTTTGGAATTGAAAAAATATATGCTCATGTAACATACATACATATACTCACGGCTATAAATCCCTTAACGGGGTAGCCAGAGCTTTGGAATGATAAATTCCTCAGCCACTTTTGGAAGTTGATTGGGGAAAAAATGGTAATAATAAATGGTTTTGGTGACGGGTCTCCAACCGCATCGCCCAAAAATCATTTAATAAGCCTCAATACCGTTAGTCGCCTCTAACGATCACCCACGGGTAGAAATGGGGTAGTGTTATTCTAAGCCGACACTACACGTTGCTCATGTAACTTATTCAATAACACTTTTTATAACATGCACAGTTCTCGTTGCGCTTAATTACATACATACATATACGCACGGCTGTAAATCCCTAGGAGGGGTAGCCAGACCTAAGGAATTAAAAAAAATGCGCTTAAAAAAAAAAAAAAACATTTATTTTTCAGATAACATGATCCATAATTGTTAGTAACCCTTAACCTAAGTGTTAGTACTTATTCTAATAACAACACAACATAAAACTATTTATAAGATTTGCCTGGTAGAATGGACAATGACACCCATTGTTTCAGGAAGACATTGTCCACTCTATCAACCACAGTCTTCAGGATGGTGTCCGAGCCACTCCTCACTCTCAGCAACAATGATGCAGCACGCTTTCGCCTTATGGCATAATAGTCATCAGTGAGTGCTTCAGCAAACATTGCAGAAGCACTGCACCGGAAGGGTAGTCCAAACATCATCCTGAAACAGTTATTATACTGTACTCGCAGAGCGCTGGCAGTCCGCTGCAGACAGTCGACCCATAGACCACAAGTGTAGAAGGTTTGACAGTACGCTTTGAATAGTGTTATTTTGACCTCTTCAGAACACTTTGCAAATCTACGTGACAACATACTGCCCCGGGCTGCCAACGCTCTGCGCTCCCTATCCATATCATCATCATCCCTCAAGTCCTCCCTCACAAAATGGCCAAGGTACTTAAAGGATGACACTCTTTTTAGAGGAGATCCATTCAACTTTATTGGAACATTATATGACACATTCTTACGAGCTCCAAAAATAATATACTCACTCTTTTTGACATTATATGCTAGACCATGCTCAGCTGCATATCTTTCACAAGTTCCAATTAATTTTCTTAATGCACTGACTGAGGGGCTCAACAGCACCATATCGTCTGCATAGCTAAGATTATTAACCGATATTCCATCAACCGAGCAACCAACAGGCTGACTGCTGAGCTCCTCAATCAGCGCATTCACATAGAAGTTGAATAGGATCGGAGAACTCAATCCCCCCTGCCGGACACCACACTCTAAGCGGTACTCATCAGAAAGAAAATTACTCCATCGCACTATGTTAATCTGATTGCTATACCAATATTTTAAGATACCTATATACACATCTGGAAAACCTGCAGCAGCAAGTTTCTTCCATAGTAAATTGTAATTTACCAAGACAAAGGCCTTTGACAAATCTAGGAAGCACCCATAGACAGGAGTTCTACGTTCTGTATAGTATCGTATAGTACTCTTTAAAGCCAGGATGGCACTTTCTGTGGAAGATCCTGATCTAAAACCAAATTGATGTTCATTTATTTTTATTTATTTATTTATTTATATGCATCACACTACAGACATGAAACATTACATGATAAATAACATGCTTAATGCCTTATAATCTAGTTACAATGTCCTTAATTTTAAGACTATAACTCAGCTGCTCCTCCAGAAGTCTGTCAAAAACCTTTGCTACTATTGTTGCCAGAGAAATTGGCCTATAATTAGACTTGTCCCCTAAGTCACCAGTTTTATTTTTTACCACGGGAATTACAATAGTCCTCATCATATCCTCTGGTAAGAAGGAGTGCGTAAGACAAAGAGAATAAAACATTGCTAGGACTCGAGATATATGTTTACCTGCATATGATAGGTGTTCTATACTTAGACTATCGTGACCCGGGGATTTACCCCTAGTCATTTTGTCAACGGCATGCTTGACTTGTTTAGCCGTTATCAAAATGTCTAGAGGAAACGAACAATTATTTTCATCTCCAGCCTCACTTGTAGACTCTGATTGTTAGTTAAGGCTGGGCTACTCTCATTGATAAAGGTGAATTGAACTTGATCGCTGATGTGTAAGTTGACGTCGTTAGGAATGATAGGTATTTCCGGGTTCAGTTCGGTTCTGCTTCCATAGTGGTTGAATGCTAACAATGAGACGTCTTTTTTCTGTAGCACGCAGCCTTCTTGTAAGTCAAGCAAACCCGTTCGCGATAAGTTAGTTGATACGATGCTGTTATCACATAAAAGTCTGGCGTTACAATTTTCACAACACATGTATAGCCAGCGGTTCGTTTTATGTAACTTGATCCAGTCGTCGCGGCAGCGTCGTTTTGTTTGTAAACATTGAATGTTCGATTGGTAACCTAATAATTTTGCTTCGCATGGCGCTTCTGCATTATGTAATTTATGAATAGGAAAGTTGGAAGTGCAAATGTAGTTATCTTTTTTTAATTGGGTGCATTGATTTATATCGTCCACCGTTAGTGATATAAATGTTTCTTTTCTGAAGTTGACTGCGATATGTGTCGTGGTAGGTATGACGGTAGTAGAGGCGTGTAGGTCCGGATGGAGTGGTATCCCCGGAGAGGTATCACTACATTTAACGGATGCATGTACATCCAATGGCAATCGGTTACCATTCCATCGGAATGGTATGGATTGGCGGGATTGGCATGGCGGACAACGGTGCGGCATCGCGATTTATGCTGGGATTGGTTGATTACATGCTTGCAAGCATGTGTGCGAAGAAACAAATGAAAGAGATAGAAATAGCGCTTAGATCGGCGGGCGGCACAAGCGATTATGTTATTTATTACATTGCAGTAAAGTTGATTTTGGTTCTCTTATTGTTGACGTTAGGAATAGTTGATATATTTCTCTTTTGAAATATTCTAATTTTAAATAAAATAAATGAAATATTCTTACAATTTCTTTATTCAAATCAAAAGAATCAAATTTCGTTCTTTCGATAATTGTTTGTTAAAGGCAAAAATAAACTAATTGTTTTGTAGTCAGCATGACTTTTTAATAAAAATATTGTCATCATACTAATATTGATCATTGAATGAACTCTCCATTGGAGACTGATACATATATGGTTCTGCTTCCTGCGTGTCATATACTGAGGACTGTACTCTCACTCAACCCAGTACCAGATCCCTTCCAGTTCCACCATTCCTGCATAGGTAAACATTTTTTACCGTTAACAGGACCCCGGACCCATTCCAGTGCAAAAGACTGGGGTCCTGGATGTACATCATTCGAGTCGGACATGCATCCGGATCTGCGTCTTGAAATAAACCGGACCTACACATCTCTAGACGGTAGTGACGTCACCGGTAGTTAACTGCATTGAAACCGGGATCGTATGAAAAGCTTCGTACTCTTCGTCGCTTGTGAGGGGTATATGAACTTCCAAAAGTAGAAAGGATGAAGTTACGCGCGCCTTTACGTACAGTATTTTGTACAGATCCTTCACGTTCTCTTCGATGTCTTTGATGGGCAGCAACAGTCGTTTCGAGAGCCGTGCTGTGATCATATGGAGCTCGTATATAAGTTGTTTAAATGAGATCAGATGAATGTCTAGACGTCCGTTATGTATGACTGTGACCATTTTTTCGCTGGCTTATAATTCGTGGCTCCGTGCTCATTCGATCTATTATTGAAATATTTGTTCTGACTTGGCAATAACGTTTGTTTTTTCTGCGGCTGGGGCTGTTGTTTCGTAGCAATATGATTTTGCGACATAGTTTCAAATGCCATGAATTTTGCTTCCAAAAAACATTGAAACTCTGACAGGCTGGGAAAATCTCGGGGGTTCGTGAGGTCGTGAATATAGTCGCTATAAGTAGCAGCGTCAAGTTTAGGTAGCAACAAATGAACGAGCAGAGGATCCCACGTAGTGACGTCAAGACCTAGATTAGTAAGGCCGTTTACGCACTCAACTAATGTGTCATGCATTTTCTTGAGGTTGTTTGCGGATGGACTTTGGATAGTTGGTAAATTAAGTAGAGTGTTTGCGTAAGATGAAAATAACAGCCTCTTGTTCTCGTAGCGGTTAACTAGTATCTCCCAACAAGTGTCGTAGTTATCAGTAGAGACGCTTAGATGTTGCACTAGTTTTTCAGGTTCGCCTTTCAGCTTCGACTTGAGATGCTGCATCTTTTGTGACTGTGTTAGCCAGTTGCTGTTATGTATAGTTTCAGTATACAAATCACGAAATGATACCCACTTGTTGTAATTGCCGTCAAAGTCGGGTAAATCGAGCTTAGGCGTGGAGTTTTCGCTGTGTTTGCCTGTCCATAACTTAATATTGATTTCCTTTTTCAAGGTGTCATACCTGCGCTCCCATTTTTGATATTCTCGTTGATATATGGAGTTCTCATCGTTGATGATTGCGTCGAGCTCCCAGTGGATCTTGTCAATGGCTTGCCATCTCGTTTTTAGAATAGCAAGATTATCTTCAAGCTCCCATTTATCTCCGATGTCATCGAGATGAATCTTCTTAATCGTCCGTTCGATTGCCGTAAAATTGAGCAGTTGTTGCCGCATGAGCTCTTTGTTTTCCTCTTTCCCCTCGAAGGTTGTCTTTGAGGTTTGAAGGTTGTCGTTGTCTTTGAGGTACTGGGGGGCGCAGGAAAATCCTCAAGCGCTGCGCGTTTCCCTGGCTTTCCGGGCGTCGCGACACCGACGGTCTGCGCCAGCTGCACTGCTCGGATTTTCTGCTTCATTTCCTCATACATCGTCTCCGTTTTGCCAAAAATATCACTGCCGAAATATTCAGCAGTGAGCTCTTCATCGTCTTCGCGTAACGAAACAAGCTCTTTATGATTTACCTGGAACTCGTGCCAGTGTGCCTCCAGATATTCCAGCCGTTTTTGCAGGTAATCTGGAGTCTTCCTCGATGCGCCGCCCTTGTTAAAGTTGACGCAAAGTGTCTTGATCTTCTCGTAACACAGTTTCTGCTCCTGCATTCGTTGACCAAGATCCGCCATCGTTATCTCAGTTGGTGAGTTTCACTGATTCGTGCACGTACGTAACAATGTCTACCACGATATGTGCGATATTCCTTCTCAATCTGACTGGTGAGACCCGCTTGTGGGAGGCCAGCCAAACCGATTCGCTACCGCAGTAAACAAGCACACGCAATGCACAAAGCTTCGAAGGACCAAATTATGTACGGTCCAGGCTGAGTTTCAAACTGATCCGTACATAGATAAAATGAAGATAAAGAAGTTAAGTTGTTGTAAAAGATATATTGTAGAAAAAGGGTAAATTAACAGTCAGCACTCGTGGCTGTGTGTCTGCTATGTTGTTAAAAGTACTCGTGACTTACGTGTTGGTTGAGTGAATTATCGTTAATTACTAATATTATGATTTTATATAAAAATAGACGTGAGCTAAGAGCTCGCGGAAAGTAGGCCGCTGTGGCAGCAGTTAATTGTACTTTGTACGGTGATGGACCGTACACAATCTAACAGTGATTTTACTTCAAAATGGTTCTTAAATACATTGGCAATCTTTGCAGGGTCAGTTTCACTATTAACACTAACAGGCACACTGGGTTTCAAATTCAATTTGTTCGTAGCTTTCCAAAATTTACCAAACTGTTTAACTTTCCTATGAGAAGCAATGATATCTAACTTTATCTTTTCAGCATTTGTTTGACACCATTTAAGTTTACTTTTGAAAATTTTTCTACTTACAATCATATTATCGAATAGTTGACCGCTTACAGGTTTGCCATACCATAACCACAGATTTAACTTTTCCCTAGCCACCTTGTGAGCCAGCGACACATGCTTATTCCAACCAATTACAGGCTTTTTTCCTTTAACTGAATGTTTCACAGGTTTGCTAGAATCAATTGCTGCCTGTTGCAAGATACACACAATTTCATGATACATTTTGGTGAGACAATTTTTATGATTTTGATCATTACATCTACCATGTGAACACATTTGAAAATGTGTAGGAAAGTCAATCAATCTTAATTTTTCATGACAAATATTGCTAAACATATGTATTTGACTAGAATCTCTCTCACCCCACACAACAGAGTTATGTTCAACTGTATTTTTATATAGTTTTGTAGCCACAATTTTAATACTACAGTTAATAATAAGTGGATAGTGATCAGACCAGAAAACTTCATCATTAAGAACCTGCACTGAAGTTACACTATTTCTAGCAGATACTGAGACCAAGCAGTGGTCCAGCCATCTTTTGCAATAATGTGCTTCACTTATATAGGTGTATGTATTCGAGTCAATGCCTAATAATTCCCTATCAACACAAGTCATCAGCATTTCACTTTCAAAACTTAACAGTTCCGTCCACAATAGTTCTCCTGGATGCGCGTTAAAGTCCCCTAGCATCCACACATTTTGTACACCAACACTATCAATAATTGCCTGTATTTCACCGAGACATGTAGTAAAATCCACTAAATTATCAACACTATTTACAGGCATGTAAACGCAAAACAATAACAACTCATAGCCTTGTACCGTCGTCGCTCGTATAGCTGTCATTCTCGCACTGACACACTGAACTACTGACACTGTGGTAAATATACCTTTACGCCATAATATGGCTACTCCCCCGTATGGACGTCCCACAAGAGGGCCCGCACTGCTATCTATTGCCGATTTTCCTGTGTAGCTGTAATCCTCATGTAATGTGCCCAGGATTGGCAAGTCAAAGTCTTGCAGCCAAGTTTCTTGTAACGCTATTACATCACATTTATCACAAAGTGCTTTAACATCCAAAGCCGATCGTTTTACACCTTTACAATTAAAACTTATAAGTCTAAGATTTTGTTCAGTTCCTGCCATCTGTGGGTTTTAAGTTTTTATCAATTATCACATTATCTGGGCTTAAACAAGTAAAATTTTCTAAAGAAGACCCCTTCCGGCCATAAATCTTCTTTACTAAACATCAACAATTTGTGTGACGGAATAAACATTTTAAACGAATTATAACTTTTCTCAGTTTTCATATTCATTATTTCAGGAGTGACACGTACTTGTGTTTTTTCCATAATGTATTTAGCTACATCGTCCACTGAGGCTTCTTTGGAAACATTATACAAATAAACCGGTATCAGCTTTTACTACAGCTTAATTACGTAGGATTTTTTATCATCATCATAAGCCATTAGACGTATGCTGGGTATAGGCCTACCCCGAAGATCTCCACAACGACCATACCTGTGCTGCCCGCATCCATCGGCTTCTTGCTTCTATGTAAATTTATTCATTTAAGTATTATTTATAGTTACAGTAGTATTATGATTTATAGATATACTTTTTGCTCGGGTCCTTGACGTGACACAATCGGTTCTGACTGAAAATCAGTTTTAAAGGCTATGCCTTTAATAAATGCTGAGTCAGCAACCTTTTCTTTGCCTTTGAGGGGACATTAATTATGTATGTCCCTAAATGTTTTATTAATATATTTTTTTTTGTTTTGTTCTTTGTTAAAATTGTGTGTTTTTGTAAAAAAATTAATGTATTATTGTTCCCTGAGGCAATTAATAAATGATATCTTTTCTTTTTCTTTTTTCTTTTTTAGTGGATGTTTGGGCGATGCGGTTGGAGACCCATCACCAAAAACCTTTATTTTACCGCCTTTTCCCCACTCAACTTCCAAAAGTGGCTGAGGAATTTATAATTCCTTGGCTCTGGCTACCCCTTCTAGATAATTATAGCCGTGAGTATATGTGTATGTGTTTTTTCTTTTTCTTGCAACTCTCACCAAGTCGTCAGTTCACTTGGTGCGAGACCTATACATACTGTCCAGTACTAGGCGGCCACTCTAGATCGTTTGAGACACAATAGCTTTCGGTTCTGAGTGCGATGTTAATATTATTCGTGGAATAAAAAATGGCAGTTATTTCACTAGTTGTATTTTTATTTATACATACATATACTCACGGCTATATTTCCCTAGAAGGGGTAACCAGAGCTAAGGAATTATAAATTCCTCAGCCACTTTTGGAAGTTGAGTGCAGAAAAGATGGTAAAAATAAAGGTTTTTGGTGATGGGTCTCCAACCGCATCGCCCAAAAATCCAATAAAAATCCCCAATACCCTTAATCGCCTCTTACGACACCCGTGGGTAGAAAGGGGTAGCGACACTCTAAGCCGGCACTACACGGTTTATATTAAAACATTTGTTACGTATTTCAGTTATGCCGAAGACAAAGACGAATCAGTTACAGAAGCTGACGTGGAATATTTAAGGCTAACGCGAAAGGTATGCTATTTACATATTATTTATTTTACTTAAGTACTGATAAGTGAATGATTTTGTTTGTCGACCACGGCCACGCAAAATGTTTGAAGTCTAGGTTGAAATCGCTCTTACAAAGGCAGCAGCAGTCCGAAGGGAGATAAGTAAAATATCATGTATGAAGATGCTATGAGCTACTGGTCCATGAAGAAGCTGATGAAGGGTAACCTTCCGTTAACCCTGAAGCGCAAACTTGTCGACATGTGCATCCTGCCAATCCTAACTTACGGCGCTCAAACGTGGTCATTGACCGAACGTCAAAAGTCCAAACTCAAGGTTTGCCAGCGAGCAATGGAGCGCAGTATTCTGGGTGTGAAACGCACAGATCGCATTCGAAACACCACACTGCGCTCAAAAACTGGTATCGCTGATGTAGGAGTTCAGACTGCCAAACTGAAGTGGACCTGGGCCGGACACGTCTGTCGAATGCATCCGGAAAAATGGGCTAAAACAGCCACTGAATGGGTGCCTACAGATGGGCACCGGCGTAGGGGAAGGCCTAGGAGGAGATGGAGGGACGACCTGGACAGGTTTGATCCAGGGTGGTGGTGTACAGCCTCAAACAGAGATGTGTGGGCTCAAAATTGTGAGGCCTTTGCCCAGCAGTATGGGAAGTGAATTAGGCTATAATAATAATAATAATGAAGATGCTCCCTCATCGAGACCATACACATGTTATTCATACAATACAATCATTACAAGGTGCATTGTATGGTTCTCCTTACATACATACATATACTCACGGCTTTAAATCCCTAGAAGGGGTAGCCAGAGCTAAGGAATTCGAAATTCCTCAGCCACGTTTGGAAAGTTGAGTGGGGAAAAGATGGTAAAATAAAGGTTGTTGGTGATGGGTCTCCAACCGCATCGCCCAAAAATCCCTTAAAAGCCCCAATACCGTAAGTCACCTCTTACGTACACCCACCGGAAGAAATGGGGTAGTGCTATTCTAAGCCGACACACAGCACATGGTTCTCCTTCTTTACTTAATAAGAATAATTAATGTGAAGGAAGGAGCGAAGGCGATCGATAGTTTCTGCCTGTTCAATATAACAGTGTAATTTCTTTATATTCCAGGTGATAAACGACGAGATCAACAAGTTTGAGGACCTCCGCTGGCTGGTGGACTGGTTCCACAAGCGACCGCAGCTCATACACGAACACGTCTGTAACACCAAGTATAAGTTGGTTGGTCAGTAGCCTTATATATACTGTAATGTGTTTTTTTACAGCACATACAAAAGGCAGCAAATGATCATCAGGTGTTAAAAATATCACGTGATTTTCTGACGTGGCGGTACTATTGCCACCCACCCCTTCGGGAATATGCTGTGTAAACTATTGGCCCTTTGTTTCTAATAAGAAAAATAAGGCACCATTAAACATTTATGGAAATTCATTATATTTAAGCGTGAAATAGAAGTGGTTTTTTTAAAATACCTTGACGATTCACTGCCTTTTTTCTTATATGTAACTCCACAGGTATCCCACCCACCCTCTGGACATCGATATTCGATAACGTGTATATAGACCACATCCCATTCGTCATCGGAGAGGATTCCACTCTAATGGCAGCAGTGGCGCCACCTGTCTTACATTGCTTCAGTGAGGGAAAACATCATGAAGGAACCCACATAAAACCCCAAATGGCTGTCCCTTTAGTCATATGACAGTGTATTTGTCTAAAACAGAAATAGGTTTGCCCCCTATCACGTGAGATCTCTGTCACTGCAAAACGTGAGTACTCTGAACACCAGTAGTACGAATGTCACATGTTCAGAAGAAGTAGTGTCGTTACCACCTATAGCAGATGGCGTTAAAATTTAATTAGAACATTTTAAACATGCCAAAAATTTAAAAGTGTTAAAGATATTTTAATTTTAAAGATGTCTAAATTTGGTAAAATCTAACTATCTATTACAGGCATCCCACCCACTCTATGGACATCCCCCGAAGAATACATGAAGCGCGCTTGTCTATTCGATAACGTGTACATAGACCATATCCCATACGTCATCGGAGAGGATTCCACTCTAATGGCAGCGGTGGCGCCACCTGTCTTACACTGTGATGCCGCTACTTGCACTTCGGTGCCGTTTATTGATAGGTATGTTTATCATCTTCATCATTATGTACATACATACATATACTCACGGCTATAAATCCCTAGAAGGGGTAGCCAGAGCTAACGAATTAGAAATTCCTCAGCCACTTTTGGAAGTTGTGTGGGGAAAAGATGGTAAAATAAAGGTTTTTGGTGATGGGTCTCCAACCGCATCGCCCAAAAATCCCTTAAAAAGCCCCAATACCGTTAGTCGCCTCTTACGTACACCCACCGAAAGATAAGGGGTAGTGCTATTCTAAGCCGACAGCTAAAAATAATAAAAAAAGATATTTAATAAAAAATATTTACTAGAAATAATCCCCATATGAGGTTTTCAGGAACAAAAAAATCAGTTACAGTTACAAACTAATTATCATAATTATGTACACTGCTGGACATAAGCCTAAAGATCTTACAAAGGTTCTGTACTGCCTAAATCCATCGGCTTCTGGCAACTTCTATCATCATAATCATCAGCCAATAACTGTCTACTGCTGAAGCTACATCAAAGATGTGACAACGACCGGTCCTGTTCTGCCTATAACCATTGGCTTCCCTCGACTTCCGCAGTCGTAATTATTGGAAATTATGTGTAATATATACATACATACATATACTCACGGCTATAAATCCCTAGAAGGGGTAGCCAGAGCTAAGGAATTAAAAATTCCTCAGCCACTTTTGGAAAATTGAGTGGGGAAAAGATGGTAAAGTAAAGGTTGTTGGTGATGGGTCTCCAACCGCATCGCCCAAAAATCCCTTAAAAGCCCCAATACCGTTAGTCGCCTCTTACGTACACCCATCGGTAGAAACGGGGTAGTGCTATTCTAAGCCGACACTACACAATATATAGTGTTCGCAAATAATAACACTACTTATTTCTTGCCAAGAAGGTCGTAAAATACGAATTTTTAAGTGATTGTTGGGCGATGCGGCTGGAGATCTATCACTACCTAAATTTATTTAACAATTTTTTTCCGATTAAACTTACAAAAGTCGCTAAGTAATTTCTGTTTTAGAAGCTCTGACCACTTTTTGGGATGTGAAGCCGTGAATATACGTATGTATGTAGTCTATTCATGACTTGCTAGTCAACCTCTAGCTTCGCACGAGTAGATTTTTTTTTAAATATCTAAGGTTTTTCCAATCACTTATGAAACACACCTTATGAAATTTAATACATACATTACATACTCACGCCGTTAATTCCCATTGGGGTAGGCAGAGACTATCGATCGCCACTTCGTACAATCCTGGCAAACCTCTCTTGCTTCGTCTCCATCCATCAATCTTTTCATACATGCTCTTTTATTCTTCATACTTCGGACGCCTGCCTTTTTGAGCACACTCTCAATTTGGTCCAAGAGTGTCTTTCGAGGCCGTCCTCTACTAACATTACCTTCCACATTAGCTCTATAGATACCTTTTACCAATTTCCTATCATCCATCCTCTCGATGTGTCCAAACCACCTCAACATTCCTTTTTCTATCTAACTTACAATATCATCTTTTACACCACACCTTTCACGAATCACGTCATTCCTCACACGATCACATAACCTTACATTACAAACTTTTCTGAGGGACCTCATTTCTACTGCATTCAATGTGATGATATAAGCCTATAGCTTGAATGGTGTAGCTAATGGTGTAGAATCATTTTCATGATGGGTTCAGTATTTCCAAAGAGAAGCCCTTACAAATAAACAACCTTATCTAATCTATAATAAGGATTATTTGTAGATCATAGTATCCCAAAAAAAATTCTTAGCCACTTTTGGAAATTTACTGGAGAGTGGATACTTAAAGTCTTTGTTGATGGTTGTCTCATCGCCCAACAACTTTTTCAAAACACCATACCCTTAGTCGCCTTGTACGCCACGTACGAAATGCGGTAGTGCTATTCCAAGCTGACACTTTTAGCTACAGAAAACAATCAAAGTTACAAATTTTTCATATCATAGTTTCATAATCTCTTAATTTTCGGTGTATGACTACTTTTTCAGCCTAATGTTCGACGAAAAGTATTCCCGTACCAATGTACGCACAGTGACACGATGTCAGGCGGCGTGCAGGATGCATTGCAAGAACGATCCTGACTGCCTCAAACGGTGCAGCGACCGGTGCCTCAAGGAATAAAAAATGTGGTTTAGTGGAATAAAGTTTTGGATGATATTGTTATTTTATTTATTTACTAGAGGACCGCCCCCAGTTTCAAACTGGTTTATCTGATATTTAGGTCTAGTTTACTTAACTTTGTTACTTAACTAAGTTGTACTTAACGAGATATTAAAAAAAGTCTAACTTAACCTAACCAAAACCTGATGTGGCATCAAACAATTCTTGGGCACCTAATCTGCGATTTGATGGTCATTTAGTAGTTTTGATGTTAATTATGTTTAGACGACATGATAGTCCAGTGGGTAGAACACCCGCCCGAAAACAGAAGGGCGTGAGTTCCAATCCTGGGTCGGGCCTACACTAATTTGTCTTTTCTAAAGTCATATGTGTGGTTAATTTATCATGGATGTTAGCGGTGAGGGAAAACATCGTGAGGAAACCCACATAACTAAGTTGTACTTAGTCATGTGACACTGTATTCTTACAAAACGGCGATAGGGGGTTTCCTCACGATGTTTTCCCTCACCGTTAACAACCATGATAAATTAACCACACATATGTCTTTAGAAAAGACAAATTGGTGTAGGCCCGACCCAGGATTTGAACACTAGTCGTTTGCACGATAACCGAGTGTTCTACCCACTGGGCTATCACGTGATTACACTGTCCAAGCAAAACGTGGGTACCTTCTCTGGACACTAGATGGCGCTGCCATGTGAGTTCAGAAGTATTGGTACCTCTGTCAACTCCTTCGGGGATAAACGGCGTGAACGTTTATGTTATGTTACGTTGATGTTAATTAATGAGAAATTTACGGTGTAACAACTTATTTCTCATGAAATATTTTTATTTTTTATTTATTTTTTATTTTCATTTATTTAGGAAACAAACAGTCGTTTACATTACAAATGTACACAGTTATAAAAGAAACAATTAGACCTACAGCTCCATAAATTAATATTTTACACTTTTGTGTGCGGCAGGTAGATACATCAGTATTGTTTTTATTTTTATACATCAGGGTTTATCAAGTACAATTAACCTAAGTAGAAAATTGGTTTAGAGAAATAACATGAAACTTTTATAAACATTTACATGACATATGAACAAACAAAAGGGATAAATGAAATTAAGTTAAAAACGAATATCTTAATTTAGTTACAAAAGATCAATCTCACAAAATTCTAGGTTATACAAATCAACACTTCGCCTAAAAAAATTGTTACAAGTGTATATAGTTTTATAATGGGGAGGGACAAATAACTGTTTATTGCGAGAGCCATGTCTAGGTATCCTAAACGATATTTTTTCTAAAAGTTCTGGGGAGTCAACTTTACTATTTAATAATTTAAACAGGAAACGTAAGTCAAATTGCTTACGTCTATCTTGAAGAGTGGTTAGTTTATGATTTGAGAGGGAATTTAGATAATTACTGTAGTCATTATTACATCTATATACCAATGTTTTTAAGAACTTTTTCTGAACTCTTTCTATTCGTGATATATGGCAGGCGTAAAAGGGACTCCAGATAATACTAGCAAAGTCCAATATTGAGCGCACATAACTAAAGTATAAAATTTTTAACGTTAAGCAGTTTTTGAACGGTTTTGATATACGCAAAATAAACCCAAGTTGTTTAAATGCTTTTTTAACTATATAGTCGATATGAAGAACAAAAGATAATTTAGAGTCCATTACGATTCCCAAGTCCCGTATTGATGTTACTCTCTTGATTTGTAAACCATTCAAACTGTATTCATGTTCAATAAAGCTATGTTTTCTTGTAAATGTTATTACTGAGCATTTGTCATAATTAAGAAAGAGTTGGTTAGAAGAGCAATAGTTGGAAAGATTTTGAAGATCAGATTGTAATTTACTACAGTCACTTGAGTTATGGATAATTTTAAAAAATATTGCATGATGATATACAGTCTGAAGCACAAAGAGTACACAACTTCTATAGCACTTCTGAATAGTGTAAAAGCATTTTCATCAAGGTTCAGTGTTTCCGAAGATTCGCTCTTACCACAATCAATCACAAGCTTTATCTCTTTATAATATTAGTACAGATAAGAGTAAAAAAATATATTTAACTATCTTTCATCTTCACCCAATTTCAAATGTGACTGTTCAAATTTTTTTAATGGCTTAATAGTAGCATATCGGCTCACAATTGCTTTTGTTTTTGCAAGTGCTACTGTTCACCTATTTCAGAAAAAAAAAACAAGCTTGTATCTCAACAATTGATGTCTCTGTGACCAATAATGTCAAATAAGCCAAGGTTTAACAAAAAAATATGAAAAAAAAAATCATATCTCGAAAACTACAAAAAGTCGCAGAACATACATGGGGGTAATTCGGGTATCCGTAGGGGTATTCTGTCCTTGGACTTCCGCTTGACACTATTTCTTGGGACACCCTGTATAAGCTATGATAAATATGCTCAAGTCACCCGGATTTGTCAAAGTGAAAAAATACAACAAGTCCTCTAAAAATATTTAATTAATTTAATTATTTGTACAACTGACTTAAAATACTACTCATAATCCAGACATTTAACGAACATGTGAGAAAAATAACATTTCTCAATGCATGCATACATACATACATATACTCACGGCTATAAATCCCTAGATGGGGTAGCCAGAGCTAACGAATTAGAAATATCTCAGCCACTTTTGGAAATTGTGTGGAGGAAAGATGGTAAAATAAAGGTTGTTGGTGATGGGTCTCCAACCTCATCGCCCACAAATCCCTTAGAAGCCCCAATACCGTTAGTCGCCTCTTACCTACAGCCACCGGAAGAATTGGGGTAGTGCTATTCTAAGCCGACACTACACAGCACAAACAACAATGCATAGACAACAAAATTGACAACTTATAAATTAGTGCATTTGTCAATATTTAAATTCTAAATACAGAGTATCTTAGGGTCAAAGATAAATTCTGAATGAAGAATATATTTAATCCTATAACATTCTCACAGAGATGTTTAAAAATTGTATATACAAAGTTTCGGATAAGGAACTACTGGTTTCAACAAAATAAATGTTAATTTCCTTCAGGAGATTTAAGGCCCTTTTTTTTAATAAACCATCTGACTATAATTTTGGTATTAGTGACCATAATTTGCAAATAATTTTAGATATATCATTAATAGGGAATATTATAATGAAAAGGTTTTTTATAATTTACTTATTATTTAAACCCCTAAAATAATATTCAAAAAGTGCAAAATAAGGGAGCGAAATTCAAACTTCCAAAACGCGCCACCATCGGTTGAACGAAATGTGACGTCATCTGACACGAAACTGTATTAAAAAGCGTCGTAAACACTAAGGTAAACACCCACTGGACGTGTCATGTGACGTCACGTATAGCGCGCGTAAGTTTTAAATTTCAATTTTAAAAATATCTAGAGGATTTTGAAGCCCAGTAATATGTTTTTCTACGTTATAAAATAGTAAACTATTAATTAAGGACAAAAAAGAAAAACATGAATATTTCCTATTATTAATTTATATTATCTTCTCCCCAAATGAACTTAAAAAAGTAACCAATAAAATTAGTTTCTGATATCTTAGGTTTTTTTTAGGGAGTTACAACCTTGAGGATAAGTAAAAGTAAATATATATAAAGAAATATTCGAAATCATTTAGTTTGTTAAAATCAGAAGTTTCTTCACCAATTTAAAATATTATATTACAATCATTCACATAATATAAGCCAAATATATAAAATTATGAATTAACTTTACATATATCTTCATATTGTACCGTTTTCACCAGTCTTCCGTGGAGAGGTCCTTCGCTTACCTACAAAAATAACATTTAAATAAATTTATCAATCGTTATAGTACGGTGCAAAAACACTTCATGTTTAATTGATTTAACATACATACATATACTCACGGCTATAAATCCCTAGATGGGATAGCCAGAGCTAAGGTATTAGAAATTCCTCAGCCACTTTTGGAAGTTGCGTGGGGAAAAGATGGTGATATAAAGGTGGGTCTCCAACCGCATCACCCAAAAATCCCTTTAAAGCACCCAATACCGTTAGTCGCCTCTTACGTACACCCACCGGAAGAATGGGGTAGTGCTATTCGAAGCCGACACTACACAGCATTACTAATACTAATAAAATGTTTTTTTCCCCGCTTCTCCTCCAAAAGTGGCTGACTATCATACCAAATAATTAACAAACCCAAAAAAAATAAACCTCCCTGAAATATAAAACACAACAAAATTACATTAAGTCGAAATACATACATGTTTTTATTTTTTATCATAATAATACAATTAGTTAGATACAATCGATTCTGATAATAATTTATACACTACTTACCAATACCATTATATGAAAACTGATAGTTTAAGCCTTTTTTGTTTATTGTTGCCTGAAATACAGGTAAATTACCTAGCTCAGGAACAGGAAAATGATGTATTTTGTACTTTAAATAACTAACTAGGTTAAGACGAATATTATGTACTTTAGAAGTTTTTTCGAAAGTACCGGCGGATATTAAATCGATTGCTCCACATAAAATATTAAATATTAACCATCCTTTTAAGTTTAAACCCCTAAGTTATGCCTAAAAGTGTTAATTAAGTGCAAATAAACTGTGGAAGTGTTTGTGGTGAAATCGCAACGAAGTTGCGATAGATATCGCGGACAACGGAAATAACGGTCAAAAGTGCACAAAGGACTAAAACTATGTATATTTATTTAAAAGTCTGATATGTAAGAAAGGTATTGCTTATCATTGATTTGGCAATATTTTATAGTGGATTACAAGTATTGATTCTTATCCATTTGGTTTATTTCAAAAGCAAAAGTAAATGTTTGTGTGAACAGTGACATCTATTATCGAATAGCAAAAACTTTTATAATAAATTAACCCTGCTGCCGAGTTGTATACAGCGACATCTAGGGGCCAATAGCAATAAAACTAATCAAACATTGGAAGCACAAGCCCTTCAATTGATAAATTTTAATTTAATTTAGTTTGATTGATAAAATATAAATTAAATGTCGTCCACCAAGGAAAACTGTGCAGGATGTCGAAGAAAAGTAACTACTACAGAGTTTTTGTTATGTTCAATATGTGACTTTAAATATGATCTAGAATGCGGTAACGTAAACATAAAAACATTTAAACTCATGGGAACTCGGAACAAGGAGACATGGAAGTGTCCAGAATGTTGTAAGCAACCGAAGAAAGACAACACCATACGATCTGATTTATCCAGTTGTCCAGGAAAAGAAAGTGTAGAAAATGTTACGATTCGCGCAAAATCGGACAAAACCATTAAAAAAAACTCTAACAATGAATCTAAGTCACAGGAAACGACCCAGGCTACTAATAGAAACATGGTGAATGTGTCGAAAATAGAAGAATTAACCTCTAAACCCGATAGTTATGTTACTGAAAATCAACTACGAAATATTCTCCGACAAGAATTAACTCAAATAATCCGCCGCTCAGTCAGTGAGCAGTTACTAGAAATAAAAGAACAAGTAACAAACTACCAAATATCATTAGAGTTTATGAACAAACAATACGAAGATATGAAAAAATCATTAGAAGTAAAGGAAAAAATTATACAACATATACAAGAAGAAAACCAAAAACTACAAGTATCCATGAAAGATGTTAATAATAGAGTCAGCTATCTAGAGCAATCAATGAGAGAATGTAACTTAGAAATTAATGGGATACCGGAAAACCGAACCGAAAATCTATCCAAATTATTAGTACAATTAGTCAATACAGTAGGCTGTACATTGACAAACAATGACATAAATCAAATCACCAGAGTGGCTAAACTGAAAAAAGACAGTATTAGGCCGCGTTCTGTGATTGTTAAAGTTCGTTCGGTTCGCCAACGTGACGAGCTATTGGCAGCGGTATCAAAATTCAACAGAAATAAAAAGCAACACGAAAAGTTAAACTCACATCACTTGGGTTGCACCGGAAGCTGTAGTCCAGTATTTGTTTCCGAACACTTGACGCCGTCGAACAAAAACCTTCACGCCGCTACACGGAAGAATGCAAAGGAACAAAAATACAAATTCGTTTGGGTTCGAGATGGCAGAGTATACACCAGAAAAAATGAAGACTGCTCGGCCCTACATATACGTAACATGGAGAGTCTAAAGTTGATGGTATAAATTATTATTTTGTTTTATGTTTGTTTTTAAGTTTTAATTAATTATTTTAGATTTATTTTGATTTCATTATACAATGCTTCATTTTTTATTAAATAATTGTTTAAAATTCGATAAATTACAAATATATTACCAAAACGTTAGGGGACTTAGAACGAAAACAAATGATTTATACAAAAATGTTCTTTTAAATGACTACAGTGTTATAGTTTTGACGGAAACCTGGTTGAACTCTACCATATCAGATGGAGAGCTTATAGATTCAAGATATACAGTGTACCGGCGCGATCGCGCGACTTCCGCTAGTATAAAAAAAGAAGGAGGGGGAGTATTGATAGCAGTAAGGAAAAACATAAAATCAACTCGAATGCAGCACTGGGAAAGTGAATGTGAGGATTTGTGGATAACTATCGAGGTAAATATCAATAATTGTATTAAAAAAATGGCACTGTGTGCTGTTTATCTACCACCCCCAGTTAAAATTGATATTCTCAATAATTACGTAAAAAACACCGGTTCTGCAATCGATCGCGTAGAAAATGTAATGATCTTAGGGGATTTCAACCAGAGCTCTATCACGTGGACAGAAGATTGTGATTCACCGGGTACGATCCCATCGAACTACCAAAGTTCTCTAGGATATTGTTTGATTGACTTCTTGTCCATTCATAATCTGTATCAATTTAATAATGTAAAGAATGACCATAACACAATTCTTGACCTGGTTTTATGTGATTTCACAACTTTAAAAGTCTTTAAATCTATGGATGCCCTACTAAAACTTGATTCTTATCACCCTGGTCTCTCTATATCAGTGTTTTCGCCTAAAATTTCCTACATTCAAGAAAATAAACGACTAAAATATAATTTTCATAAGGTTGATTACACTTGTATTAACAGTGAACTGGAAAAAACAGATTGGGTCAAATTGTTGAATGGGAAAAATATAGATGACATGGTTGGGGCGTTTTATGGTAAACTGTCCCAGTTAATAGATGTTTATGTTCCAAAGTGTCAAAATGGAAAACATCACTACCCGCCTTGGTTTACAAATACACTTACAAAATTACTGAAAGATAAAGAAAAATTACGTAACAGATATTTCAAGTATAGGAATCCCCGTGACGAAATTGAGTATAAGTTGCTACGTACGCGTTGTCACAAACTAATTGATAAATGCTTTGTGCAGTACAAACATTCAATCGAGTGTGATATAAAAAACAATCCGCGCGCTTTTTTGCGCTATATTTTAAAGAAACTCGCGGTAATTCATCCACATTACCAAGTCAAATGCACCTCGGAAATAATACAGCTACCAGTGGTGGAGAAATAACAAATCTATTTGCCAGTCACTTCGCGAGTTTATATTCCTCCAACTCCATAACCAGCACTATTGCCCGCGGATCTAATGATACTGAAAATATTAATACTGATTGTCTTAGCCATGTATATATATCAGAAGAGAGCATATCAAAATGCATAAAAAAACTGGATATGTACAAAGGGAGCGGCCCTGATGGTATTCCTCCTGTGTTCATCAAACGATGTAGAGTATCGCTTACTCTTCCTTTACACCTCATTTTTAACAGATCACTATCAGAGAGCATGTTTCCAGAGGAATGGAAGAAAAGTAGAATAACACCAATTCATAAAAAGGGAGATGCTAGCAATGTAGAGAACTATCGGCCAGTATCTATACAATCTTGTTTTGCAAAAATATTTGAACAGAATGTGGAACACATTATGTCATCCCATTTCCAAAACGTCATAACGCCAAATCAACACGGTTTCCGCAGAGGTCGTTCAGTTCAAACAAACCTCGTCTCTTTTGTGACCGACGTGTGCCATGAGTTGGATAGCGGTGAGGAAATGCATGTTATTTATACCGACTTTAACCCTCGGCATGCCTGGTAGAAAAAAGCAAGGGTAGCAAGGTGGGGGATTTCGGTCCAGTGTATGCTCAGTAAGCGGAAGAGCTATCCAGCACACCCACCAAATGCCCTACCGCAAACGTCCACGTCGTGCACCCTGGTAATACCGAGCCATTAACAGGACCGCTTAATACCAACAAACCCTGTGGCGAAAGTAGCTAATTGCGGAGGGATTTCCCCACCCGTCCCTAATCCCCCATTCCATATTTAATTGCAAGTACGCATTTATTTAGGTTCAATCTATAATCCCGTATCTACATATGTAAAATAGTCTATTTCAGTAAACTACAGCCTTATATATATATAATCACCAGCATCTCATTCCTTTTTTTTTTTTTTTCTATACACATATATATATATATATATAGATAAATTTATATATAATAAATCTACACGAGTTAGACTATCTCTAAAAAGTCAAAATTTTCCAACATGGCGCAACAAAAGAAAGATGTACTACCCCAGGAGGGTACGGCTTGTGACATTAACTTTTAATGTTAACTCTTGTTTTTAAAATCTTGTTATTTATATTTTTGTTTTTTTTGTTTAATTTTTATTTAGTTTCGTTTTTAATGTTTTTAGTTATATTGTTAACTGTGTAGCAATGAATAAATGTTTTTCTTATCTTTTTTTTTTTTCTTACGGCCTGCATCAGCGGTCGAGAATCCCTCCCTGGGTCCTGCTTGCAGGATCCAGGCTGCCCCTCGTATTTTGGGGGGGGCAAAGTTACGCCGAATGTGGGAGAGAAGGTGAGGTCACCGACGAAAATTCCGGGACCATTTGCGGGACCCTGCAGCAGCTGGGAGACCGTGACTCTCAGAGAGTCAAAAAAATCGATGCCTCGAAGTCGCCAAGCGCACGAGGCACAAGGACCCATATCCGAGTCTGGCTCCAAGAAGAGTAGGAGAGCGAGCCGACCACACCGAACTGGCGCCTACAGACGCCGACAAATGAAAAAAGCAGTGGACCTCCAGAAGTCGCAACCGGATCGGACCACGGAGACGGGTGCCCATGGTGCCCATATCCGGACTCCGGTCTTGGAAGCGAGTGATGCTGCCGCCGCTTCCGGTGCGGGACGGGGAGAACCCGCGCGGCAGGGCCCCCAACCCAGGTCGCCTCCACGTGCTGGTCCGCCAGTGCGAGGTGCGCGGCCGGGACGGGGAGCCTACCGTGGACGTCCTGCACCGGACAGGGGTGGTAGACGTCCCACTGAAGGAGCGCGTGGAAATCGGGACAATTTCTCTGGACCGAATCCACAGCCGTCCACCAGTACTGCAAAGGCCCCTGAGCCCCAGAAAAGAGACCGACCAGATGACTCTAGGTCGCCGGCTCAACTGGAGGCAAAGAGGCCAAAAAAGGGGAAAAAAAATCATATGCGGAGGCCACAGTCGATCGGGCCCATCTTGATGTGGCAATAGTCACAGCAACGAATCGGGATCTGACCCTGGAGGAAGCCGCATACCTTAAAGACCAGGTGAACGAGAAGCTCTACGCTGAGGCGGACTTGGAGAAAAGGCTAGGGCCTGCTTTCCAAGCCTGTCCCAGGCTTGTTGAGGGAGCTCTCCGTTTCTGGTGCGAAAGTGAACGGACAGTGAACTGGGTTCAGGAACTGGCTGATTGCACACTGTTACCCTCGGGTGACAAGGTGCAGATGCTGCTGCAGTCAGACATTCCCACGCGAACGCGGATAGCCCTGTTCCTGCCGAACTACACCGGACCTCTGAAGAGACTGCACTCTCTTCTGAGGTATCAAAATGGAATGTGGTACGACCTCGACTTGTGGTCCTTATATAAGGCCACGAGGGTTTGGGGGGACAATCCTGGTGTGTTCCTCACATTAGGACTACCACGTGACCAGGTTGAAATACTCCTGGCGCGAGATCGCAGCGTGGCGTTCGGTTACGGTCGGGTGCACGCCAAGTTTATCCTTGCAAAAGGAAAACTTGGAGACATGCCGGCCAAACACCACGAGGCGACTCCGTCAACATCCACGAGTGACCAGCCGGATGCTCCCTTGGCTCCTGACCAACCAGGGCCCTCCACACACCAACCAGTGGAGGAGGAGGTCGAACCGCTCCAGAGAGCAATGGACGAGCTGTGCCGGTTGATGAACGACAACCCTTCCCCAGTGCCGTGGCTTGACTCTATGATGACATCGTCATCACCAGCTGAGTCACACGCACCAACCCAAAAGGAAGAGGAGGAGGACATCGGACACGATGCTCCCCAATAACATTCAAATCCTCCAAGCAAATCTCCAACATAGTCACGCGGCGACGGCTACCCTACGCACAGTGTTGGAGAAAACCCCAAACATCATCGCCCTGATTCAGGAGCCGTGGATCAGAGGAAACCGTATTTGTGGTCTCAATAATACCGGAGGTAAGTTGTTTTATGATACCACATCCCAAACACCAAGAGCCTGCATACTCATTCCTAATCATATGCAGGGTTTGTCCCTTATGCAATTCTGTTCTAGGGACCTGATCGCTGTCAAGATCCAGACAGCTGATACGGGCCTACCAGAGATGGTGCTAGCCTCCTGCTATATGCCCGGCGATGCTGAGGACTGCCCACCAAAGGAGCTAGCTGAACTTGTGCGGTACTGCGAGACGCTCCGAACAGAGATCGTCATTGGGGCTGACGCGAACGCACATCACCCGCTCTGGGGGTGTCAGAAATCAAATTCCAGAGGAGAGGTACTATCAACATATTTATTCTCCACTAACCTAAATGTAGCTAACGTAGGATCCGAACCAACATGGGTCACATCCCGAGGGCAAACAATAGTAGATATAACCTTAGTTAGTAGAGGAGCTTCTCATCTTGTAACGAATTGGCATGTGTCTCAAGATGTAAGTTGCTCCGACCATAGGCGAATCTGTTTCGATCTATCTAACCAATTTCCCGAACAGCCATCCAAACGTAACCCACGGACAACGAATGTCCTGAAATATCGAACATTACTGAGAGACGAGTTAACCTCCGCAACCGCGCCAAATCTAGATAGTACAGTAGCGATTGAAGACAATGTCAAATTTCTCACTGATGCTATCACCAAATCTTACGAGGCGTCCTGCCCCCTTAGGAAACCCACAACTCCAGGAAAAGAGTCTAGTAGATGGTGGGATGGGGAACTCGAATCTATGCGCGGTGAACTCCGTAATCTCTTTAACAAAGCCAAAAACTCCAGAATACCAGATGACTGGGAGGAATACAAATTATTCCTAAGAAAATACAAAAAACTTACTAGATCACGCAGAAGGAAAGCTTGGCGGAAATACTGCGAATCAATAGAATCTAACAATAAGGCGGCGAGAATCAGGAAACTCCTGGCTTCAGATAATAATCTCACCGTAGGGCCGTTAAAAAAACCAGATGAAACATACACTACCACACATACAGAAACACACAAATTGCTACTGGAATGCCACTTCCCAGACTGCCGTCACACTGATGAAGTGTACTGGCCAGAGGAACCAATCAGCAGCCCCACGAACATAGATGTATCCCAAGCTGAAAAGATAGTCACACAAGATAGAGTTGAATGGGCAATCAAAACCTTCAACCCCTTCAAATCGCCGGGACTTGACGGCATAATTCCGGCACTACTACAGTGGGCCAGAGATATCATCACCCCGTGGTTGGTGAAACTTTACCAATCGTGCATGGCGCACAGATATACCCCCCTACCATGGCGGGAGGTTAAAGTGACCTTCATTCCCAAACCTGGAAAATCTGACTATACAGACCCCAAATCCTTTAGACCCATTATCCTAACTTCTTTTCTCTTAAAAACACTAGAGAGACTCTGTGACAGGTTCATTAGAGAGGAGATATTAACAAAAAAGCTGTTGAGTATGTAGACTCAACAGCATGCCTACACGAAGGACAAATCAACCGAAACAGCTCTCCACAGAGTTGTTTCCAAAATTGAGTGTGCTCTCAGCACTAAGTTGTCCTCATTATGCACCTTCATAGACATTGAAGGTGCCTTCGATAAAACTAATATCCCAAGTATCAATAGAGCCCTGGGAAAATTCCATGTTAATCCCACACTGCGGGGCTGGATAGTAAACATGTTGAAACTCAGAGCGGTACAAATAACTGTTAATGACACCAACAGAGCGGTGGTGACAAGGGGTTGTCCTCAAGGAGGTGTTTTATCCCCACTGCTCTGGAACATGGTGGTCGACTCACTCATTAAAAGACTAAACATGCAAGGCTACCTAACTATTGGCTATGCAGACGATCTCACGATTCTCATAAACGGAAAACATGCGAACACCCTCTGCAATCAAATGGGTCACGCTTTGAGGGTGGTTGAAAAATGGTGTAAAGATTTTGACCTACACGTCAATCCTAAGAAGACTGAACTAATTCTCTTTACTCGCAAACGGAAACTACCGCCGTTTGACCCTCCTAAGTTGTTTGGCACGCAACTTACTTTATCCAAAACAGTAAAATATCTAGGAATCACCCTAGATGATAAACTTAACTGGAAACCACACTTAGAAAAGGTATTAAAAAAAGCCAGCGCAACCCTTTGGCAATGTAAAAGAATCTTGGGTAAGAACTGGGGACTCAAACCGAGAATCACACACTGGCTTTATACCACTGTCATCAGACCGGTGATAACCTACGGAGCTCTGATCTGGTGGCCAAGAACGAAACTTGTTACAGCCCAACATGAATTAGACAAGATGCAACGACAGGTTTGTCTAGCAATAACGGGCTGCATGTGCACTACGCCTACAGCCGCACTACAAGCCTTACTAAATCTCCCCCCACTGTATTTATACATACAGCAAGAAGCAGCCATCTCTGCTGTAAGGCTACAGAGAGCAGGACACCTAAGCAACGACTCCAGAATCCTACATACTGAAATACTCACAGAAGCGTTGAAAGACCAGCCCCTATTGGCCGCTCCGTGTGATAGGATCACCAAAACTATTAGATCCAAACATAACTATCGGGTTATACTTGACGAAGAAAAGTCAGACTTCTCTGGCCCTAAGGAGTTACGTGTGTATACTGATGGGTCCAAGACCAATCAAGGCACGGGGGCTGGCACACACTCCCTAGATCTAAATATAAGAATATCAAAAAGCCTGGGCCAATATAACACTGTTTTTCAGGCCGAATGTCTTGGAATCATCCAAGCTGCCCAGGCCATAAAAGCAAGAAAAATCTCAGAAATGACCATAAAAATTATATCGGACAGCACTTCTGTCCTGCAAGCCCTCAATCGAAGCGAATACACTTCAGGTCTAGTCCTGGAATGTCACCAAGCCTTAGAAGAAGTGGCGCAGGACAACAATATTATCTTGCAATGGATAAAAGGCCATAGTGGGTCCTTAGGCAATGATGCGGCTGATGAGCTGGCTAGAGGGGGATCGGCTATGTCTCTGTACGGACCCGAACCCATACTACCTCTTCCATTCAACCAGCTGCGCACGTGGCTAAGGGAACGCACACAAACCCTAGCAAGCGCGTGTTGGCAAGGCACGCCTGGCTGCAGACAGTCTAAAGAGGCAATGCCAACTCTTAGGAAAAATCTGACCAGATATGCCTTACGCCTTAGCAGACCAAATCTACGAACTCTAGTGGGTGTTATCACAGGGCACTATGCCCTAAACAAACACTTCCACACTCTAGGCATCACCGACAGCCCTCTGTGCCGTGCGTGCATGGAGGCGGACGAAACGGTCACTCATGTGCTCCAGGAATGCAACGGAGTAACCGATATCCGAAATAACACCATCGGATCCAAAAAGTCGCTACCAGAGGCAATGGCTGACCTGGATAAGCTTTTGTCCTTCTGGTCTGAATTAGGTTGGGAAACTTAAACGGCCAAATGGCCCACGTACAATGGCCCACCTCGCAGCTGGGTTAAGTGCGGAAACCCGAGGCGGTTAGCGCCCAACAATAATAATAATAATAATAATAATTTCGAATGCCGGCGTAGGGATGTGACGACCCCACCGCCCATTGTTGGAATGGCAGGGTGAAATGTTTACCAGCTTGCCATTCCAGCAATGCAAATAGTCAGCGCTTGAGTTTGTAGGTGTTGACCGTGTCTACAAACTGGTCTCAGCGCAAAATAGAGCAATAACGGTCTCCCCGGGGCAAGTGAGCGAAAACCCGGGTGAATCTTCGCTCATCATAATGGACACAGGAAATAATGATGAGCGCATAGGGCCGCTCCCCAGGGGCTATCGCTGGGGCGCGTCTGGAGCTGGGGCTGGACGTGGCAGCATGCGGTCCCCCAGCCGCCGCGGACCGGCCCGACCACCTGGCCGGTCTGCGCGACCACCTCAGCCACCAGATGGCTTGGCATCGGTTGGGACTGGGGCAACTCAGTCCCAGCAGTCGGTGCCCGCCGCTGGTGGAGCTAGGCGCCGCATGGCATGGACGGTTGATATGAATAGAAATGCCATGCGGGCCTACCTTAGGGCCTCAGGATCGAGAACTGGGCGGACGGGTTATCGGGCAGCAATGTACCGCGAATTTCTGCGGCTGGAGCCCAATTTGACCGTCACAGAACAAAACCTCGCGGACCGAGTTCGGTATATACAGCGCTCAGAACTGTTTAGCACTACCGAACTCGAACAATTGCGACGCGAGGCTGTTCCCCCGCTAGACGAAGAGCCACCTTTGCAGGTTCTCCCTCCAGTCCCTGAACGGGAAGTACGGAGGGAGCCAATTGCTAACCTGCCGGATGTGGGTGGTGCGGAAAGCGATTGGGGAACAGTCTCCCTGGATTTGGATTTGGTGAGGAGCGCACTCGAAGAGACGATCCTGGAATATCGCCAAGTGCCTCTCGAAAGGAGGCCAAGGCTGCCCCGAGTTCCTCTCAGCATCAAGGTTCGGGATGTCGTTGAGGCCGTCAATAACATGCTGCCCTCATTTTTAGAGAGCAGCATGGACCTTTGGGATACGGATTCAATTCTCTTTGGCGCCGCAATGACAGTTTGTCAATTTGTCGGCGTCAGGATGCCACCAACAAGAGCTGGTGGCTCCCGCCAGGCTGGCAGTACTAGTCCCAGGACTAGAACTAGACCAGCCTGGATGAGGCGGATTGAAAGCCGTATCACAAGGGCCAGGGTCCTCATCGGCAAACTGACCAGCTTCAGATCAGGCAACAATAGGCCGAGGGTGGTGCGCTTCGTCAGGGAGGCATTCCCTGGTGAGAATGTCTTTGACAACTCACCGGAGTTTGCCTGTAGACTGGTGGAGCGCATCGATGATCTGAAGCAGAAGATCGCTGCTTGGGGTAAGCGAATTAGGCGATATTCTGAAAGGGTAAAGAGGTACCAACAGAATCGTCTCTTCATGAGTGACCAGAAGAAGTTCTACAGAACTTTGGAGCGTCCCGACGTGGTTACGACAGGTCAGCGACCGGAAAAAGCCGATGTAGTAGCCTTTTGACGTGGGATTTGGTCGCTGCCTGTTGATCACGAAGAGGGCCGATGGTTCGAGGCGGTCGAGGGAGCGTGCGAGCCCATAGCGCCCATGAACCCCGTCAACATATCCGAGGAGGATGTGGTGGTTGCGATCCGTAAGGCTCCGAACTGGAAAAGTCCGGGGCCGGACGGATTGCACCATTACTGGTTGAAGGGGTTCACGCGCTGTCACGCTACTCTCGCCCGTCAGTTCCAACGCGCCCTCGAGAGTGGGACGCTCCCGAACTTCTTAACTACTGGGGTCACTCATTTAGCTCCAAAGAGCGATGCTACCGCGGATCCATCACAATACCGCCCCATTACTTGTCTTTGCACAATTTACAAGACCTTGACATCCGTTCTGAGCTCCAAGATTACTCAACACATTGTTGATAACAATGTGATATCTGGAGCTCAGAACGGATGTAGGGGCGGTAGTCGCGGTAGCAAGGAGCTGCTCCTCATCGACGCGGTCGTAGGCCAACTGGTCAAACGCAACCGTCGGAACTTCTCCGCTGGCTGGATAGACTACAGGAAGGCGTTCGATTCGGTACCTCATACATGGCTCATGAGGGTCCTCGAGCTGTACAAAATTGATAGTACAGTTCGACACTTCCTCGGGCAATGTATGGGGTGCTGGAGAACGATCCTGAGTTTAGACGGTCAGCGGATGACGGATGCGGATGACCAAATTGATATAAGGCGAGGGATTTTCCAGGGCGATTGCCTGAGTCCAGTTTGGTTTTGCTTGGCCTTGAATCCTCTAAGTACACTCTTGGAGAATTCGGGGACGGGCTTTCAGTTTCGGAGAGGCGGACCACGCTTGCCTCATCTCCTTTACATGGATGACCTGAAGCTTTACGCCCCCACGGCTGACAGATTGGCGGAGCTACTGACGATCACTAACGATTTCAGTGGTTCCGTCAAGATGGAGCTCGGGGTCGATAAGTGTGCGGTCATCCATGTTGAGAAGGGGCATGTCGTGCACTCTGATGGTGTCGATGTCGGCACCAATCATTTGAGGGCACTCTCCGAGGCTGAAACATACCGGTATCTGGGCATGTCACAAACCATCGGTGTGAAGGTGGCAGACGTGAAACAGGGTGTTTGCGAGGAGTTTTGTGAACGCCTGAAAAGTGTGCTTAATAGCTACTTGTCAGGCGTTAATAAGATCCGAGCCATTAACTCCTGGGTCATGCCTGTACTGATGTACACATTTGGCGTGCTCAGATGGACTCAGACCGAACTCGACGCTCTGGACAGACGAGTCCGCACGATGATGACCTCTCATCGAATGCATCATCCGAGGTCGTCGGTTATGAGATTGTATATCCCGCGGAAGTGTGGTGGTCGAGGCCTCTTGAGTGCCAAAACCATGCACAACCGCGAGGTATGCAACCTCAGAAGCTATTTTTTGACGATGACGGATGATAGTATTCGGGGAGAGGTGGTCGCTAGTGATAAAGGACTGACTCCCTTATCGTTGGCCTCACAGGATTGGCGAACCCCGGAGGTACTTAGCACCTCTGATCGGGAGTCCATATGGAAAGAGAAGGAGCTGCACGGGAGGTTTTACAAGGTACTTCACGAACCTTTCGTGGACCGTAAAGCCTCCCTGCATTGGCTGCGTTTCGGGGACCTCTTTGGGGAAACCGAAGGTTTTGTCTGTGCAATACAGGACCAGGTTATCAAGACGCGGAACTATCGGAGATACATCCTAAAGGACGGTACCACAGACATCTGTCGAGCATGTGGCCGTCCCGGAGAGTCACTTAGGCATGTTATTTCCGGTTGTTCGGCTCTTGCTAACACTGAGTACTTGCACAGACACAACCAAGCAGCCAAAATCCTGCATCAGGAGCTCGCTCTGAAATACGGACTCTTGCAACAGAGGCTGCCGTATTACAAGTATCTGCCGGAGCCAATCCTAGAAAACGACCGTGCCAAAATCTATTGGGACCGATCCGTTATCACGGACAGGACTATTCTAGCGAATAAGCCTGATATCGTGGTATGGGATCGGTCGCAGTCGAGGGTATTTCTAGTGGATGTCACTATCCCTCATGACGAGGGTCTCGTGAAAGCCGACACCGAGAAGCGTCGGAAATATCTCGATCTGGCTCACGAGATCACTGACATGTGGGGTGTGACTTCGACAGAAATAATCCCAATTGTTTTGTCCGCGAACGGGTTAATTCCAACCAGCCTCGCGACCAACTTGAGGCGGTTGGATTTCTGTGGCGTGTCGGTTCCAGCACAGATGCAGAAAGCGGTGCTGCTCGATACGGCTCGGATCGTCCGTCGGTTCTTGAACCTGACTCCCTGACCCCGACCGACTGTGCTCTTGTCGGGGAGTACCGCCTCTCCCATTTAAAATTCTAATATTCTGTTTCGGCCATGGGAGAGGCGAGAAACAAAAATGTTTTCCGAATAATAATAATAACTTCAGGCTTTCAGTTTCGGAGAGGCGGACCACGCTTGCCTCATCTCCTTTACATGGATGACCTGAAGCTTTACGCCCCCACGGCTGACAGATTGGCGGAGCTACTGACGATCACTAACGATTTCAGTGGTTCCGTCAAGATGGAGCTCGGGGTCGATAAGTGTGCGGTCATCCATGTTGAGAAGGGGCATGTCGTGCACTCTGATGGTGTCGATGTCGGCACCAATCATTTGAGGGCACTCTCCGAGGCTGAAACATACCGGTATCTGGGCATGTCACAAACCATCGGTGTGAAGGTGGCAGACGTGAAGCAGGGTGTTTGCGAGGAGTTTTATGAACGCCTGAAAAGTGTGCTTAATAGCTACTTGTCAGGCGTTAATAAGATCCGAGCCATTAACTCCTGGGTCATGCCTGTACTGATGTACACATTTGGCGTGCTCAGATGGACTCAGACCGAACTCGACGCTCTGGACAGACGAGTCCGCACGATGATGACCTCTAATCGAATGCATCATCCGAGGTCGTCGGTTATGAGATTGTATATCCCGCGGAAGTGTGGTGGTCGAGGCCTCTTGAGTGCCAAAACCATGCACAACCGCGAGGTATGCAACCTCAGAAACTATTTTTTGACGATGACGGATGATAGTATTCGGGGAGAGGTGGTCGCTAGTGATAAAGGACTGACTCCCTTATCGTTGGCCTCACAGGATTAGCGAACCCCGGAGGTACTTAGCACCTCTGATCGGGAGTCCGTATGGAAAGAGAAGGAGCTGCACGGGAGGTTTTACAAGGTACTTCACGAACCTTTCGTGGACCGTAAAGCCTCCCTGCATTGGCTGCGTTTCGGGGACCTCTTTGGGGAAACCGAAGGTTTTGTCTGTGCAATACAAGACCAGGTTATCAAGACGCGGAACTATCGGAGATACATCCTAAAGGACGGTACCACAGACGTTTGTCGAGCATGTGGCCGTCCCGGAGAGTCACTTAGGCATGTTATTTCCGGTTGTTCGGCTCTTGCTAACACTGAGTACTTGCACAGACACAACCAAGCAGCCAAAATCCTGCATCAGGAGCTCGCTCTGAAATACGGACTCTTGCAACAGAGGCTGCCGTATTACAAGTATCTGCCGGAGCCAATCCTAGAAAATGACCGTGCCAAAATCTATTGGGACCGATCCGTTATCACGGACAGGACTATTCTAGCGAATAAGCCTGATATCGTGGTATGGGATCGGTCGCAGTCGAGGGTATTTCTAGTGGATGTCACTATCCCGCATGACGAGGGTCTCGTGAAAGCCGAAACCGAGAAGCGTCGGAAGTATCTCGATCTGGCTCACGAGATCACCGACATGTGGGGTGTGACCTCGACTGAAATTATCCCAATTGTTTTGTCCGCGAACGGGTTAATTCCAACCAGCCTCGCGACCAACTTGAGGCGGTTGGATTTCTGTGGCGTGTCGGTTCCAGCACAAATGCAGAAAGCGGTGCTGCTCGATACGGCTCGGATCGTCCGTCGGTTCTTGAACCTGACTCCCTGACCCCGACCGACTGTGCTTTTGTCGGGGAGCACCGCCTCTCCCATTTAAAATTTATATTTTCATTTTCGGCCATGGGAGAGGCGAGAAACAAAAATGTCTTTCGAAATAATAATAATAAGCCGCATTTGATAAAGTATATCATAAATTGTTTTTTTTAAAACTGGAGCGCATGGGTATTTGTGGTTCTTTATTAGGATGGTTTGCATCATATTTGGAAAAACGATCACAGTTTGTTGCGACATGTGGCTACAAATCAGACACCATATACACCACATCGGGAGTGCCTCAAGGATCACACCTGTCTCCTATTCTTTTCTCATTATTTATCAATGACATTGCAGAGGTAATACAGCGGAGCAGATTATCTTTGTTTGCAGATGATTTGAAGATCTACGCTAGAGCAAGTAATGAAAACTGTAAGCATCTGCAAGAGGACTTAAATCGTTTGTCAGAGTGGTGCGATCGGAATCATATGCTACTTAACTTAAATAAGTGTTACGACATGAAATTTACTAGAAGAAAGTCCTTCCGATGCGTTACTCCATAAATGGAGTTCAATTAGCAGAAGTAAACGAAGGGCGCGATTTGGGTGTTATTTTGGATAGACATCTTACGTTTGCTCCTCACATAGATGCAATTGTTAAAAAATCAGCAATGATGTTGGGATTTCTGAAGCGCAATACGAAGGAATTCAAACATACGAAAACAAAAATCTGTCTATATAACGCCTTGGTCCGCAGCAATCTGGAATTCGCAAGCGTCATATGGAACCCCTATTATGCAGTATCTTCCCAACGCATTGAGTCCATTCAACGGGCTTTTACTCGCCATTTAGCATTCAGATCACCCGGAATATCATACAGACAGCCTTATACTCGAAGATTAGAGTTTTTTAAGATGGAGTCATTATTTAATCGTCGGAAAATGTTAGACTCTTCTTTTTTATATAAGTTAGTAAATAGTTACATTGACAGTACTGAAGTAATTAAAAATATAAATTTAACTGTTCCCTTCAACTATCCTCGAAACACAATTAGGAATATATTTAATGTAAGAAGATGCCGTACTAATATTGGACTTAATTCACCCATTACGAGAATGTGTAAAAGTTATAACGAAATGCAGGCAAAACACGGTGAAATTGATATATTTGGTGACTCTTTGGCCGTTTTCAAGCAAAAAGTTAAAGTTGTGAATACATAAGATGGGGTCAGTTTGTATTTAATTAGTTTACCAATTGTATTACTAAATTGAATTTTAATTTTGTTCTTATGATTGTAGTCTATTTCCTATTATCTTAGTTCTTTATTAAATTATTCTTATTACAGAAGAAATGTCTGATCATTTAAATATATTTATTGTTGTAATTTCTATAATTGGCATAGTTAACTGTTTTTTTTTAAATTTAGTTTTAATCAATTTATTTAAATTTTATAATAATCATTTTTTAGAATGTAATATCTGTAATGTTAGTTATATAATTAATTATTTCAATTTTTAAATCGAATGATGTGGTTAGCCTATAATTGGTGTATTTAGTTGATATGTGTCATTTCAATTCTAGTACTTTTTAAGACTGTTTACTATTTTCACTGTTGGCAATCCGTAATAAATAAATAAATAAATAAAAAGTGAATAAATTTTTATTTTACTATTTTTTTTATTATACATACTTACGCAATTATTTCCCATTCGAGTAGGCAGACAAGTAAAAATATACCAAAATAAAGAAATTTTCCTACAAATTCGTACCTCAACTTCACAACAATAGTTGTCAGTGTCCAAATTCCGTAAAATTCCTTTCAAGCCGCGATACGCTCCGTTCACGAATAATACATTTCTACCAACCGATGGAATTACGGTTTCTACGTGATTCTGTAACAATAATAATCATTATTTATTTATTTATTTTAGTTATTAAGAATACAAAGAGTTAGTTGTGTAGTGTCGGCTTAGAATAGCACTACCCCGTTTCTACCGATAGGTGTACGTAAGAGGCGACTAACGGTATGGGGCTTTTAAGGAATTTTTGGGCGATGCGGTTGGAGACCCATCACCAACCTCTATCTCACCATCTTTTCCCCACTCAACTTTCCAATAGTGGCTAAGAAATTTCCAATTCCTTAGCTCTGGCTACCCCTTCTTGGGATTTTTAGCCGTGAGTATATGTATGTATGTATGTACAAAGAGTTACCTAAATTTAAGACCTGTAGCTCAAGAGCAAGCCCAGCTCAAGCTAAATACTAATAAATAAAACCTAAGTTATAAATGTCGTAAGAGGCGACTAAGGGTATTGGGGCTTTTTATTGGATTATTGAACGATGCGGTTGGAGACCCATCACCAAAAACCTTAATTTTTACCATCTTTTCCCTACTCAACTTCCAAAAGTGGCTAAGGAATTTATAATTCCTGAGCTCTGGATACCCCTTCTAAGGATTTATAGCCGTGAGTATATACATATACATATACATGTATGTATGTATGTATATTATTAATAACACCTTACTTGATCCAATTTAAGACATTCAGAGAGGCAGGTTAAACTGAACTGAATGTATGTATGTATAATCCGTGAGTATACATACATACATAAACTCACGGCTATAAATCCCTAGAAGGGGTAGCCAGAGCCAAGGAATAAGAAATTTCTCACCCAGTTTTGGAAACTTGTGTAGGGAAAAGATGGTAAAATAAAGGTTGTTGGTGACGGGTCTCCAACCGCATCGCCCAAAAATCACTTAAAAAGCCCCTATACCCTTAGTCGCCTCTTACGATCATCCATAAGTAGAAATGGGGTAGTGTTATTCTAAGCCGACACTACACGGCGAGTATATTTTGCTGTTTCCACACATTTATATGCATTAAGTAAAAATCGGTTATTTCAATACTAAAATACATATAAATGCTAAAAAGTGTATTGTATTGTATATACTAAACACCGGGCTTATTGTCTTAAAGCTCAGTGAGTTGATGCCTATAGCTCAGACCTAAGTTTATTATAGGCGTCAAGTGCTTATTTTATGTCAAATAGCCTTCAAACTATTAGTATATATTAAGATATATATTGTCGTGTAGTGCCGGCTTATAATGTCGCTACCCCTTTCTACCCACGGGTGTCGTAAGAGGCGACTAAGGGTATTGGGGCTTTTTATTGGATTTTTGGGCGATGCGGTTGGAGACCCATCACCAAAAACCTTTATTCTTACCATCTTTTCCCCACTCAACTTCCAAAAGTGACTAAGGAATTTATAATTCCTTAGCTCTGGTTACCCCTTCTAGGGAAATATAGCCGTGAGTACATGTATATGTATGTATGTTTATTGTTGATATGACTAAATAATTGTATTGTATTGGGATCTTTTTTGAAATAAAGATAATTAATTATTACTATCAATATATTATTATATAAAATGTTACCTGATCCAATTTAAGTCGTATTTTCTCATCAACCAGTTTAACCTGAGCCGCATACTTGTCTATCACACTTTCCACCACACCTTTCCGTTTATAGTATTTATCACCAAGAGATTTCGTCACTACTTTCACTACGATACCTTCGGTTAACCAGTAGTCTTTTCTGAAACATATCATAAACAGTTAAGGGCGTCCCCGGAAAAATAGTTTGATATTGATTGTTTGGAAATTCTATAAAGTCTGATTTGATGATATTGATATGACATGAATAAAATATATGTTGGTGATTAGTTCATGGTGTTAAAATGTGATGTTTAACATTTTAATAATTTGTTGAAAAATATGATGAAAAAAATTTAATTGGAACATGCTTTGTTTTCATAAAAACCGTATAGGCTCCACTGGCATAACATACATGTGAACTCATTATGTGTCTATATACGCGTAGCTTTAAGATCTGTAACTTTGATGTTTAACTTTTCACTCACACATCATAATACACATTACACACACCAAACACATTATCATTCAAGTATCATCAATTATCATTAATATTAAATTTTATTCTTTTCTCAATTGTTTAGCATTTTTACATATATTTTTTTTCTTTTTCTGTTGTTACTCATTTTGTCTTTAGATAGTTTAGTTTATTATTATTTTTCTTTTGAATTAACTGTGTGTGTATCTTGTTTTAACTTGTGATCATCTGTTATTGGCCTTATTTACTGTACTGTTTCAACTTACTATATAATATGTGTTGCTGTTGATGATCCTTATATAATAAACAAATAAATAAATTATAGTTATTCAATAAAACTAAATAAACTACATTTATCCTGCGCGCGCGTTTTTTCCGTCCCTGTCACTCTCACTAAATTTGACGTAAGAGTGAGCGCAATAGCTGCAAAATGCGGGGAGGCCCTTAAAAAATGAAATGAAAGAAAGAACATGTTTATTCGCTGCTGCAAAAAACAACTTACAACTAGGTTTACAAACATAAAACCTGATGTGACACACAGAAAAAACAAAGCTTATATTTGTTATTAGTTTAACATTTTATTTTTTCATTGATTTAACTATTTATCACTTTTCAATTATTAGGTTTTCATACATACATATACTCACGGCTATAAATCCCTAGATGGGGTAGCCAGAGCTAAGGAATAAAAATTCCTTAGCCACTTTTGGAAAGTTGTGTGGGGAGAAGATGGTAAAATAAAGGTTGTTGGTGATGGGTCTCCAACCGCATCGCCCAAAAATCCCTTAAAGCCCCAATACCGATAGTCGCCTCTTACGTACACCCACCGGAAGAAATGGGGTAGTGCTATTCTAAGCCGACACTACACAGCCTTAGGTTTTCAAATCATTTTATTGAATGTTTATAGTTATGTAAAAACTGTGACAATGTGGTTGAGACCTATCACCAAATATTCTATATTTTGCTTTCTTTCCCTAATAAACTTACAAAACTGACACAAGTTTTTTTTAATTTGAAGCACTTTCTGAATCTTTTTGAGCTATTAAGCCTTAATATGTATTTAATTGCGCACAAACACGCATCTCTCTCACGCCCGATTTCTGAATTGAGTATTCAAGCTGAGAACGACTTAAGTATCACATAATTTAAATCTTTTTGTTCATGAAAACCTCATGTGGGGATTATTACTAATAAATAAAGAATAAATAAACGAAAGAAAAATTTCGACTCAGGTGGCATTTCTTTCCTTTATTTATTCTTTATTTATTAGACTTAAGTAACGTTTTGTCTCATTCGGTTGTTAGGATTTCAATGCGACAGAACGATACTAAAGTTGTTCTCAGCTGGAATACTCAATTCAGAAATCGAACGTCAGTTATTAAATGTATAACTGTTTTTTTTACCTTGTTTCTTTGTGTCAGTTATTATTATTTTGTATTATTATATTATTATTTTTTTCTTTTGTAGTCTAACAATCTTAAAATAAAGTAAAATGTACAATTTTATTACTAAGATCTCTTTTTGTAAACAATTAATAAGCTTTTTTTGGTAGTTTTTGTTTTACCGATCCCTGCGATACAGTCTCCGCCTAGTGAAAGGATTATCAATTTACTATGTATCTGAAATTTTTCTGTGTGTTAATAAACTGTTTTTTTTTACATATATACATATACTCACGGCTGTAAATCCCTAGAAGGGGTAGCCAGAGCTAAGGAATTAGAAATTCTTTAGCCACTTTTGGAAATGTGAGTGGGGAAAAGATGGTAAAAATAAAGGTTGTTGGTGATGGGTCTACAACCGCATCGCCCAAACATCCCTTAAAAGCCCAACACCGTTGGTCGCCTCTCACGTACACCTATCGGTAGAAACGGGGTAGTGCTATTCTAAGCCGACACTACATGGCGATATTTTATTTACCTGTTACTTTTTTCCTTTTTACTCTCTTCCATCTTCATAATTTCATCCAACGCACTCTTTCTACTTCTTTCATCTTCTTTCGCTTTCTTTGTATCCTCTTTACTGCTAGAACTTCGTTTTGAATCTTCTTTCTTTAATTGTTTTAATGCTGATGGGGGTAGACTTTCAAGCTTTTTGTCTGTAAAGGGTAGAATAGTTAAAATTATGAAATTAACATAACATAAACATAAAAGTTCACGCCGAATATCCCCGAAGGGGAAATACTTCTGAACATCACGTGACTTTGTCACCTGGTGTTCAGAGTACCCACGTTTTGCATGGACAGTGTACTCACGTGATAAGGGGCAGGCCTATCGCCGTTTTGTACGAATACACTGTCACATGACTAAGTACAACTCAGCCATGTGGGTTTCCTCACGATGTTTTCCCTCACCGTTAACAACCATGATAAATTAACCACACATATGTCTTTAGAAAAGACAAATTGGTGTAGGCCCGACCCAGGATTTGAACACTAGTCGTTTGCACGATAACCGAGTGTTCTACCCACTGGGCTATCACGGTTGCTTTACTTACTTACTTGTTCATATATATATAAATGTGTAAATTATGTCTTATTATTTTGTGTTGTTATATGCTGTTTAGTGTCGGCTTAGAATAGCACTACCCCATTTCTTCCGGTGGGTGTACGTAAGAGGCGACTAACGGTATTGGGGCTCTTAAGGTATTTTTGGGTGATGCGGTTGGAGACCCATCACCCACAACCTTTATTTTTACCGTCTTCTCCCCACTCACATTTCTAAAAGTTTCTGAGGAATTTCTAATTCTTTAGCTCTGGCTATCCCTTCTGGGGATTTACAGCCGTGAGTATATGTATGTATGTGTTATTTATGTGTTAAAAATTTGTAATTATGAGTGTGATTGTCAGTAAATAATAGGAATGTTTTGTTAACTCACGGAACTGTACAGAATTTGATAAACTTTTTATAAGACGTTATTGTAGGATTATCATAATTAATTTGAAGAATAAAACAGTACATAATAATACATTTTGGGTTGAACCATGAGTATAGGAAGGTAGGTAGATATAATATATTTATTCATTTAAGTTTGGTCTTAATTCAGCAATTACCTATTTCTATCCTATTGCACGGCTGTTTACCGTGCAGTGCCGGCTTAGAATGTCGCTACCCCTTTCTACCCACGGGTGTCGTAAGAGGCGACTAAGGGTATTGGGGCTTTTTATTGGATTTTTGGGCGATGCGGTTGAAGACCCATCACCAACAACCTTTACTTTACCATCTTTTCCCCACTCAACTTTCCAAAAGTGGCTAAGGAATTTATAATTCCTTAGCTCTGGCTACCCCTTCTAGGGAAATAAAGCCGTGAGTATATGTATGTATCCTATCAAATAATTGATTTGTAGTTACCCATACACAATCATCCTTTAATATACAATCCCCACCCATTTACCAAAAGTAGCTGAGAAATTTCTAGTTCCTCAACTCTGTCTATCCCTTTCTGGTATTAAAAGCCGTGAGTATACGTATGTAAGCATACAAACCATCAGCCTTCCTCTTCAATTGCAAGTTAAGTGTCAACCTCTCCTGACTGCTCTCTCGTTTAAGTTCTGTGTACTCTGTCTGCGGTCTTCCCGCATCCTTATTGCGTTCTACTTGCTTGGCTATGAACTCAAGCATGCGTTCCTGTGAATTAAAATTTATTTAATCAGCTTATTTCTAAATTTGATTTGTGAGTGGTGACTTGTGAAAGATAGTAAGATAAAAATTAAATGTCACTATTAAACTTGGAATTTAGTAACAGGTGGATAGAAGTTAACAATAATCATTTAAAAGTAGTAACAAAATACATAAACATAAACGTTCACGCCGTTTATCCCCGAAGGGGTTGGCAGAGGTACCAATACTTCTGAACTCACATGGCAGCGCCATCTAGTGTCCAGAGAAGGTACCCAAGTTTTGCTTAGACAGTGTACTCACATGATAGGCCCGACCCAGGATTGGAACTCACGCCCTTCTGTTTTCGGGCGGGTGTTCTACCCACTGGACTATCATGTCGTTACAAAATACAATTTTTCACATTGAAGCCATTGAATTTAATAATACCTGAATTTGCACATGAACGCCATAAAACGACTTATTTAAATTATAATAGAACATTAGCTCAAAAAAGCAGGTGTCCATAATCTAAAGAATAAAAAGCATGTAGGAAAAGATTTCTTCTTTCTAAGAGGAATTTCTAATTTCTCAGCTCTGGCTACCCCTTTTAGGGATTTATAGCCGTGAGTATATGTTATGTTATGTTTAGGAAAAGATTGATATATGTGGACAAAGCTGGAAGAGGTCTGCTAGGATTGTAAAGAGTGGTAATCAATATACTCTGCCTATCCCCAGTGGCGTAACTATACCATCTGTAGCCCGTGGCAAATTCCTTTGATGGGGCCCTGTCAGTAAAAATCGTCACATCGTACTCAGAGTAATTTTGATAATCGTTAAGATTTTCAGTGTTATCAATTACACAGTTTGTGCTGTGTAGTGTCGGCTTAGAATAGCACTACCCCAATTCTTCCGGTGGGTGTACGTAAGAGGCTAATAACGGTAATGGGGCTTTAAAGAGATTTTTGGGCAATGTGGTTGGAGACCCATCACCAACAACCTTTATTTTACCATCTTTCCCCTACTTAACTTTCCAAAAGTGGCTGAGGAATTTCTGATTCCTTAGCTCTGGCTACCCCATCTAGGGATTTATAGCCGTGAGTATATGTATGTATGTATGTTACACAGTTTACATGTTCCACTAATGTCCATAGGCCTCACCTCTTAGACGAGAAAATAAATGTTTGACCTTGCAGCGTTTTGGGCCAGGGCATTGCCCAAAAACAAAAATCATCATTTCGACATTCCTCTAAAATATTTATATAAAAAAATGCTATCCATGAATAATATAAATATAGTACCTGATCATCCTTATCCATCTTCTCCTTCTTCACCTTAGCCTCATGGGCTGCGATGGCCGCTGGATCCCTGTCAATGTAGGCCACAAACCACCCCTTCTCAGTTTCGTCCACAACACACTTCCCTTCTCGGCCTAGCCACTTCACAAACTCGGTAAGTGTTTCCCATTGCGTTGAGTTCATGTGGAGATGGTCTCTGGTTAGAATGAATAAATAATTAGAGTCGTTCACTTAAGTCAAGTAGTTCTCTACTGGTTTTCATAGGTATAAATCCTAAATTTGAAATACCCAGAGCTGCAGAATTAAAAATCCCTCTGCCACTTTTGTAAGTGGATGGTTGACAACAGTGGGGACAAGAGTGTAAAATAATGGGTTGTGATAAGAAACTTGCCACATTGCCCAACAATCACTTACAAAGCCCTAATACCCTTAATTGCCTCATAGGAAATGGGTTAGTACTATTCCCAGTCATTTATATATAAATTAAAAACTTGTTGTTAATTAAAGTAATAAAGTAAGTAAGTAAGAGAGCCGTGTAGTGCCGGCTTAGAATGTCACTACCCCTTTCTTCCCACGGGTTTCGTAAGAGGCGACTAAGGGTATTGGGGCTTTTTATTGGATTTTTGGGCGATGCGGTTGGAGACCCATCACCAAAAACTTTTATTTTTACCATCTTTTCCCAACTCAGCTTCCAAATGATGAGTGGCTAGGGAATTTATAATACCTTAGCTCTGGTTACCCCTTCTAGGGAAATATAGCCGTGAGTATATGTATGTATGTCAAGAGAGGATAAAGATTGCTGTGACTGTCAGTTTTAAAATGCACAAACCCTTTTCTTCCTGTAAGTTTCATACAAGCAACTCATGCACAGGGACTTTGTAATTAATTTTTGAACAGTGTCACCTACCATTATTTTTTTTACAATCTTTGCCCCAAGAGAAAGGATTGAGGGTTGAGGAATTACTATTTCTGAAGCTCTGGTTACCAGGTTTTGGGATTAATAGCTGTTAGTTAGTGAATGTAGAACATAATACGAAGTAAATACAGGGCAAAGAGCATCTTTGAACATTGACCCCAAACTAAGTAAAACTCGTTTTATGGCATACTAACTTAACTATGTATTATATATTTTATAATACACATAACAATAACATCCAAGATATCTGAATTGAGTATTCAAGCTGAGAACAACCTACGTATCGTTTTGTCTCATTCAGTTGTTAAGATTTCAATGCAACAGAACAATACTTAAGTTGTTCTAAGCTGGAATACTCAATTCAGAAATCAAGAGGAGAAACAATCATTTATGCTCATCAAATAAATGTTGCTCTCAGCGGGAATCGAACCCGCAACCTCCGGACCGAGAAGCAAGTTACCTACCTACTTGGCCACAGATGTCGTCAACGGGAAGGGTCAAAAATGGGATGTCTGAATATATTTGTGAGTGTAAGTGAAACACCACAAATTCAAGTGGCAATACATAGGCTTGCTATGCATACTTAATAGTAATTGAACATTAATACTATAACTTACCGATGTGAAATATAATCCTGATATACTTTGTTAGCACTAACTCTCTTAGTTCCGAACTGGCGCTTCAAAAGCTCCAAGTATCCATCACTAAACTCTTTGGAAAACTGGTCTATGTATTTACTGGCATTGTCGGCAAATAAGAGGAGTTGGCGTTGGTGAGATTCCGATGTCGTGTGGCATTTGAAACCGTTCTCATCTCTGCACTGTTTCTGACACATCTGGCAGTACCATCGGAGCTTCTGCAGGCCCTTAGCTTTGATTTTATTAGCTATGTACTTTGGAGTACCTTTCTCAGCTTTCCCACCCATTTTGGCAGGACTAACCTGTGTTTTTAAGTGGTTTGATTTGGGATTAAATTGTTTGGTGGTTGTTTTGTAAAGTAATTAAGATTATGAGGTTTCGAAAAGAGAGTAACTTGCGAAATACTATGTAACAAAACAGTATAACCTACAAAGTGACAATACAAAACAACAAAACGGCCGAGGCTATTTTCACAGAAATATTGATATAAGTATTGGTTTACGGACCTGGTTTCTTGATCTTTTGAGCCAACCGAAAATATATGTTAACTTTCGAACGACTCAAATATTTACTAAAAAAATTAAACTAAGCACAATTAGGAACAAAACTAAGAAGCTTTATGTTCAGGAGTATTAAATTGAATTTTTACTGTACAGTAAACGGTTTCTTTTTGACACTTTTTGTTTTGCAACATAAGCTAAAGTATTCCAGTAATTTTCGGTTTTTGCTTGCGCAACTACAACAGCTCGCAAAACATAACATTATTTTATCCCACATTGGAGACAATTAAATAAAAGCGAGAATACTGAATAAAATACTATAAAAAATCCATCAATTTCATATCCATCCGTCCATCCACGTCAATCTTCGGTGTCAATAGCCAAACATTGGCGGAAACGTCAACTAAACATTCACAGCTGATCTTCCCACCAAAAGAAGATTCTTATATTTTTTTCGGTCGAATCAGCCGCGGCGCAACAAAACAGTAATCTGTCACTGTCGTTAATGTCGTTATACGTCAAGCGCAATGCAAATGTCATGTTGTCGTTCATTCAATGATAAGAGTGGTTCGAGCGAGCATAGACCAGATAGAGGAGGTTGATCGAGTTCAGTTATTCGGCTTTAAAAATACCTACTAAAGGGTTATTAGGTATTTATTATTAATGAGAAAGGCGCTGAACAGTCAATGTATTTTATAAAACAACCCTCAGATGGCGTAAAACCGTCCTGCTCCTAAAAACAGGATAGCTATGTGCTCCACCAGACCAGAGGGTTAATTTATAAAATACTCGAACAGGTCAGCCAGCTCTTTCCTCATTATTGTCGTTGTTACTCAAGTTAAACAGGTCCTGATTAAACAGAAATACCTTATTTGTACAATGTCTATTCTGAGGATTTTTATATCAGAGTGAAATATGACTAGGAAGAACATAATCAGAAATACATACATACATATACTCACGGCTATAAATCCCTTAACGGGGTAGCCAGAGCTTAGGAATGAGAAATTCCTCAGCCACTTTTGGAAGTTGATTGGGGAAAAGATGGTAATAATAAATGTTTTTGGTGACGGGTCTCCAATCACATCGCCCAAAAATCACTTAATAAGCTAGCCCTATACCCTTAGTCGCCTCTTACGATCACCTAATCTAATGTAAGATATATATACAAATAACTTGAACTGCGAAGAGGTGACTGGCTACATATGTATAAATATCAGGCCTACACCAACGGTTTTTTTCTTAAGTCATATCTGTGGTTAATTTATTAAAGCTAAGTTGAATTTAGTTTTATGCCTACTAATTCGAACAAAACGTCCAATTTGCACCTCTACCAACACTTCCGCCCCCTGATTATGTATCTTTAGCGACCGTCGATTGTGTCGCAAATTACACGATTATCGCTGTCAATGTCAAAAAATTGTATGCAATTTGACAGTTTTGACAGCGACAATATTGCGACTTGCGACACAATCGCGGTCGCTAAAGATACATAATCAGCCCGCCGAGGTGTACCACGTGAACGTTGAGTTAATTTGAGGACATACTTACACATACCAATCAGTTTCTCTGCTACCTTTCCAGCAATCAAATCACAATGAAAACAATATTTAGTTGATTTGACCTATGGAACATTATACTATAAATAAAACTCAGTTTCTTGTTAAGTATGTTATCTATTTACATATAGTTTTAAATATCTTCTACTATAATTTCAAACTGGTGTTGATATAATGTGTTTTTCAAACACTGACTAAGAATGGAAAAAATATAGAATACTTGAAATTTACAACATTACTTTGATCGTATAGGTGAAAAGATATTTTACTTGTGTATTCTCATGGAGTAGATAAAAATAATATTGAATTTACGTCTGCTATATAATACATATATTAATATGTATCATAATTTTCCTGACTCAATCTCAGACCACTAAGAAACCCAGACTTACTGCGCAGCATAGCGTTTGGAAGCACTATTTAATTACAGCTTGGCCTTTACTTACATTCACATAATAAAGTCACCAAACTTATAAACTTCAGTACAGTCAGATCTTAGTGTTTAAGTTTTTTAGGTCATGTTTTTATTTCCCGCTAAAAGACTGGATTTCCATATAAGTCTGTGACTAAATCGATTAACATCACCATAATTAATCGAATAACTTCTAAATTACTAAGCAAATCTTGAACACTGTTTGGTAGATGGGGTCGGCGGCAGTCTCAGCGATGCTACGTTACTCTTGGTGTATGACAGCTCCTTTCTCAGTCGACTAATGTCGTTCTCAGCCTGCCTTTTACGCTGGAAATACACTGTAACTTTATTATTAGATATTTCGACTATAATTAATCAAACCGATTTCTTCTCGTGAGTGTCCTAAAAGGCCTTGGCTTTTTGGGCCTTAGGTCCTAGGGCTATTTTGGGAATTGTGGCGCGATGGTGATGTTGATGTTAGTTATTATCTATGTGGATGGTAATATCAATAAAGGACGACCAGGAAAGAGTCATTTAGGTCATAAACATAATGTGCTATAAAAGCTGGCGTTCTTAGTATGAAAAATAAAAGGGCATATTCTACTACCCCAATGGTAACTAATGGCGTGATTATATGTATGTATATTAAATAATGTGGCCGGAGTCTCAACAATGCTTTATTTGAATTATTTTCACGACAGGACCTCCAAAAGAAGCTCTGTCTACCCCTTTCAGAGATCGATAGCCGTAAGTATAGGTGTACTGTTCTGAATATCATATGGTATCTGGTAACCTGTTGTCCAGAGTACTCATTGTTTCTCTAGAACAATTTATTCACGCAAAAGACGAAGGTATTAGTGATCGATCACCGATCATAGTCTTCGTTTAGTGCTCTTTTTTAATTACGTCATCTAGGGAATTTTGTTTCCCTCTTACATTTGGTGAACCTTGTGGGTGGGGTATGGGATTTAGGATCCTTATCTATCTCATTTCATAGGTTTGTATGATCCTTACCTTCAATTCATGAGCCAGTCTTGCCTCTACTTGCGCCACGCGATGTCTTAGTTCAGCAATGTCCCGCATCAGTCTAGCAGCTGCCAGCTTATTATCTGCCTTAAGACAAGAGTAACAAGGGTTAAAATATTTCTCGAAAATCAGCCTGTTTGCTGGTGATTTTGTCATCGATATCCTAACTAAATTGGAAATTATCTCACAATTTTAATATATGAGTATTTTAATACATACATACATATACTCACGGCTATAAATCCCTAGTAGGGGAAGCCTTTATTTTACCATCTTTTCCCCACTCAACTTCCAAAAGTGGCTGAGGAATTTCTGACTCCTTAGCTCTGGCTTCCCCTACTAGGGATTTAATTTAATTTACATTTAATAGGGCAAAAATTACAGATTTGATCCTCCAAAAAACGCAAAAAGCGCAGTCTAACAAAAATCTGTAAAAGTAGCACCACGGAGGCAATTGCAGAATGCTCTAATACCAGATATTTTTTTTAATTAAATTATTTATTTGCACAAAAGTATACATGATATTTGAGCGATGGCTCCGCACTAGGCCTGGCCTGTACTGCGGACGCCTACAGTGTTTTACAAAAGCTTTTTTTTAAATAAATTCATCGTTATTATTATTATTTTTCTTTTATGCAATCCTTTTACTATACATTATATAAGAAGTGAGAAACTGACGGATCTATTCATACAATATCTCTAAGTTGAATGTTTTTGTTCATGAAAACCTCATGTGGGGATTATTACTAATAAATAAAGAAGGGTCTGTGTCGAAGTTTTTCTTTCCTTTATCTATTCTTTATTTATTAGTAATATCTGTAAGGTTAGACAATTCGGTATGCAAAGTTTTTTTTGGTATTTATTAAATATTTGTACTTGATAGTAAACACGAAAATAAAAGACTAATTTGAAGATTTTTCATTTAAAATGAGTTATTGCAAAGTTATGATTTTTAAAGATTGTTCAACTTTTGTTCTTAATGACGTCATCGATTGATAAAATCACGTAACGACATGCAAATGAAGCAAAATGTTTAATAAAAATGATGCTGATTGCAAAAAAACACGAATTTATGATCTCAAATGATATTATTAGGATATTATATTAAATAAACCTATGATTTTTAGTATTATATTAATAAACTGCAAAAACGAATGTCTTTGAAATGACGTTAAAGGTCAAACACTGTTACAGTTGTTTGATAAAATTAAGGTCATCTTAGCTTTATTTCATTTGAGGCTGGAGACCCATAACCACTATCCGTTATTTAACCATCTTTTCTCCACTAAACTTCCACGAGAAAGATCTGGGGATTTTCCAATTCTGAACCTAGGGGTAACTCTTTTTGGGATAAACAGTCATGAGTATAATGTATTATTTATTTTTAGTATTTACGACTTACGATTTTCGAAGGAGCATTCTTGGCGACGTTCCGGCTGACCATATTAGGGATGCTGCTGATGGAACATGGCGCCGCGTAGTATTGGTCCGCTGGCGTCTTCGTGATGCTCTGGATGGCCTGGGTATGAAAAACATCTTTGTCTTTAGTGATCTAATGATTGTTGAAACACTTTTCATACATACTTACATACACACATATACTCACGGCTGTAATTCTCTTGAAGGGGTAGCCAGAGCCAAGGAATTATAAATTCCTCAGCCGCTTTTGGAAGTTGCGTGGGGAAAAGATGGTAAAATAAAGGTTGTTGGTGATGGGTCTCCAACCGCATCGCCCAAAAATCACTTAAGAAGCCCCTATACTTTTAGTCGCCTCTTTCGATCACCCAGGGGTAGAAATAGGGTAGTGTTATTCTAAGCCGACACTACACGGCACATGAAAAATTGTTGAAACAACTTTTTTAACTTTTTGTTTTGTTAACTTTTATTTAGCACATGAAATATGCTATGATACATTATCTAAATTAACGTACATAATTAAAGTATGCATGTTAAGTCGACATGGACGCTTGGTTCAAATCTTCTAATAAAAATTCATACAAAACAAAAACTAGTATAGTTATAATGGTACATACATACATACATACATATACTCACGGCTATAAATCCCTAAAAGGGGTAGCCAGAGCTAAGGAATCAGAAATTCCTCAGCCACTTTTGGAAGTTGCGTGGGGAAAAGATGGTAAAATAAAGGTTGTTGGTGATGGGTCTCCAACCGCATCGCCCAAAAATCCCTTAAAAGCCCCAATACCGTTAGTCGCCTCTTACGTACACCCACCGGAAGAAATGGGGTAGTGTTAATTCTATGCCGACACTACACAGCAATAATAATAATATATAATGGTAGCAGAGTTAATAACATGTTTTTGGTGAAAATTAATACATACATACATGCTTAATTTTATATTAATAAAGTAATTAAATATAGCGGCAATATTAATTTAACCTGGACGACACTGTGTAGGGTAAGACTTGTAAAAGGTCGCAGGAAGATGGATAATAAAACGTGGACCGAAGATTTTTTCTAGGTCGCTAATAAACGGATGAGGACAGCACAGGACCAGCCGTTGCCGAGATCTTTGGGACAAACCTATGCCCAACAGAGGGCATTTATGGGCTGATGATGATAGATACAAAAGATTTATTATTTATTTTATTTTATTATTTTATTTTATTCAGAAGATTTACAGCGTTTACATCAACTAAACAATAATGTTAACAATGCAATGCCAATTAAAAATTCCACCTATAACAATTTAACTAAAAACAAAAACTTACAGACTATAAGTAAATCCAAATAACAGTCTGAGAAAAAAAAACAATAGAAATAACGGTAAAAATACTAGAAACTAAAATAATTATTGCTAAAAGAGAATCAAAAAATTAAAATAAAATAACATAACATATACTCACGGCTATAAATCCCTAGAAGGGGTAGCCAGAGCTAAGGAATTCCTCAGCCACGTTTGGAAATTTTAGTGGGGAAAAGGTGGTAAAATAAAGGTATTCGGTGATGGGTCTCCAGCCGCATCGCCCAAAAATCCCTTAAAAGCCCCAATACCGTAAGTCGCCTCTTACATACACCTATCGGTAGAAACGGGGTAGTGCTATTCTAAGCCGACACTATACGGCAAATAAATTAAAATAAATTAACTTAAATGTTCAAAAAAAAAACGAATTGGTAAGTAATCGCTTGATTACTGAAATGCTGGAGTTGAATATGTCAGTATAATTTAAATCTTTTTGTTCATGAAAACCTTATGTGGAAATTACTACTAATAAATAAAGAATAAATTAAGGAAAGAAAAATTTCGACACAGGCGGGGATCGAACCCGCGACCTCGGGTAAACGCCCCGACGCTCTGCCAACTGAGCTACCGTGTCAACGGCTGCCAGCGCGAAATTCTTCTATCCTTTATTTCTGTTATACGTTTAAGTAGTGTTTGCGTTTCCTACCTCCGAATTTTTTACTAATTCGGAAGGCCACTGTCAGTATAAGTAAAATTTGTAGATGGCATTAATTTTACCTGAGCTGCCACTTTCCTGGCATGTTGAAGATGATGAGCCTCCTCCTTCTTAAGATGCCGTTCTAAGTGTTCTATCTCCGTCATTATACCGAACTTCTCTTTCTCCAATCTATGGTTTGCTTGCTTTAACAACTGAAGAAGAAGAAGAAAGAAGAAGAAGAAAAAACGTTTATTTGCTACCAGTCGCACATGAATATGTAAATATTTTTACAAAATAAATCAAGGTGAAAAAACTGGAACATAATGTATAAATTACGTTAACAGTACACTAGGGAGTTATAGGAAATTCATGGGCATTTTTAGTGGCGGCGGCGTGAGTTCTTTTAAGGCAGTTTACACTGAGAGTTTCAGAACCAATTAATCATTTGGAAATTGTGAGGAAATGAAAGGAAAAAAAGGGTTTGTAAGAGCATTGAGTAAATTCACATCTGCTCTAAAATGGCCTCCCTCATCCTAAATATGCTTCTAATAGGTAAAAGATGGCAATGTATCCATTATAATGCCTTTTTTATTTCTTTCTAAAGACATTATTTCCCTCTGAACCGGACATGTAAAGGCCTGGTTTCAAGGTATAAAAATATAATTAAAAAAAATTGTTGCCTGTATAAGTCGGTATACGGGCGAAAGTTTTACGTGACAACGACTTTGAGTGGTAAAATAATTTTAATGTGAATATTCATTCGTACAGTAGGAAGAAGGATGAAATTATGTCTGTCTCTCTCGCTCTTTGGCGGAATAACCATGCCCGAGTGGAAGGGACGCGTGCCTCTCACTCGCTCTCATTGTGAGCGCATAACGTGAGCGGAGCGTAACGCAGTTTCTTGAAGTGTCACCCGGCAAACCAATTTATAAGACGTTGTCACGTCGAAACCTAGGCCATACAAGAGCAGATCCAGCACTCAATTTAGATTGTGAGCATAGCTATATTCAACCTACTTATTGTAGCCCCAATAGACCACGAAAGTATGAGGCTGCAAATTAATTAGGGTTAAGGGCATGCCCACCTTGCCGACATGGCTGGATCCGCGCTTGAGGCCATATATTACCATTATAATTCTGCCGTGTAGTGCTGGCTTAGAATATTAATACCCCTTTCTACTTGCCGGAGTCGTAAGAAGCGACTAAGGGTAAGGGGCTTTTTAAGTGGTTTTTGGGCGATGCGTTTGGAGACCCATTACCGACGATACTTTATTCTTATCATCTTGTCTCCTATCAACTTCCAAATGTGGCTGAGGAGTTTCTAGCTCTGAAGGGCAAGCACGAGCGCTACTTTATCGGCACGAGCGCTACTTTATCCCACGCGATAACTAGTTTAAACACGGCATCCTGCTTGCCCTTCTGAAGCTCTGGCTACCCATTTTTGGGATTTATGGCCGAGAGTATATGAGTGTATGTATGTTATTATGTGTATAAATACTTCAGCAGACAGCTCTCAACATTGTTGAATGTGTTTCCCTTATATACCTGCATGTATTTATTTACCTTAATTTTATCACGTTTCTCAGCATGACACTCGTCAACTTTCCGCTTGAGTTTCCTTCTCAGCTCTTCCAGAAGATTACTTAACGTCGAATGGTTCGCCTCCAAATCTGCTCTCTGTTCTACTACCTGGTTGATAGCTTGGAGCAGTTTGATCCCTGAAGATAATAAATATAATTTAAAAAAACTGAAAGCACGGTTTTGAGGCACATTTAACTAAAAAGTAAAAAATATTTTCCAATATAATGTGAAAATCATGAAAAAGCGTTCTGAGCCATATTTTTCGTATTTTGAGCAACACATGCCTTTAGTTTTAAAGATAAAGATAAAAAAGATAAAAAATATTTATTTCAAAATAAAAAGAATTGTTCTCTAGTTTTGGAACGTCACAAACTTACGTATAAGTTAAATCTTACTCTACTGACTCTACTTCGGATTCGGAAGGTGTATTGTTGCGAGAAGAACCCGTAAGAAACTCAGCAACACACATCTTTTCTTAGTCATATTACAATATTGGTGTATGTCTGGAAGTATCCTAAATAGAGCCCTGGTGACACCAAGCAGGTTTCATCTATCATATAATCATTTAAACTGTAATAAACTTTTAAATGATTAGTTAGATGTTCTTCAAAAGTGTGTCATTCAGTTTTTGAAACTATATTTACTTATAACTTTTTAGTAATGAATAATTTGAAATTATTTGATCCTGGCGACCCTAATTAGGATAATGGGATGAACCTATGCAATTACTATATTGTCACTGATTCTCGATAAGGGTACAAATTTTGAAGTAAATCGGTCCATTTAATGTTTGTCAAAATCGAGTTCAAAGGAATCGGTTACATACATACATTCAGGTGAAGCTAATATAAACGTAATTTAATCTTTTTGTTCATGAAAACCTCATGTGGGGATTATTACTAATAATTAAAGAATTGCCGTGTAGTGCCGGCTTAGAATGTCGCTACCCCTTTCTTCCCACGGGTGTCGTAAGAAGCGACTAAGGGTATCGGGGCTTTATATTGGATTTTTGGGCGATGCGGTTGGAGACCCATCACTAAAAACCTTTATTTTTACCATTTTTTCCCCACTCAACTTCCAAAAGTGGCTGAGGAATTTCTAATTCCTTAGCTCTGGCTACCCCTTCTAGGGAAATATAGCCGTGAGTATATGTATGTATGTATGTATGTAAAGAATAAATAAAGGAAAGAAAAATAGCGTCGGGGCGTTTACCCGAGGTCGCGGGTTCGATCCCCGCCTGTGTCGAAATTTTCTTTCCTTTATTTATTATTTAATTATTAGTAATATAAACTTGTTTAAAACACAGAAAATCGTTACCCCATGGCGACTAACGGTATTGGGGCTTTTAAAGGATTTTTGGGCGATGCTGTTGGAGACCCATCACCAACAACCTTTATATTACCATCTTTTCCCTACTAAAATTTCCAAAAGAGGTTGAGGAATTTTTAATTCCTTAGCTCTGGCTACCTATCTATAGCCGTGAGTATATGTATGTATATAACATAACATACATAAACATAAACGTTCACGCCGAATATCCCCGAAGGGGTTGGCAGAGGTACTAATACTTCTGAACATCACGTGACTTTGTCACCTGGTGTTCAGAGTACCCACGTTTTGCATGGACAGTGTACTCACGTGATAGGGGGCAGGCCTATCGTCATTTTGTACGAATACACTGTCACATGACTAAGTACAACTCAGCCATGTGGGTTTCCTCACGATTTTTTCCCTCACCGTTAACAACCATGATAAATTAACCACACATAATATGTCTTTAGAAAAGACAAATTGGTGTAGGCCCGACTCAGGATTTGAACACTAGTCGTTTGCACGATAACCGAGTGTTCTACCCACTAGGCTATCACGGTTGCATATATGTATGTATGTATAGTGTATATAGACTGTATGCGATTTTTGGGAAGATTACTTTAACATGAAATAATCTATTAACAAATAGTATGTTACATGCCGACTTTCTTATGCTCGTATCCTAATTCCGATTGTTTTCATCTATTAATTTAATATGCAAGTTTTAATTTTTAGTTTTTTGACGTGACAACGTCTTATAAATTGGTTTGCCGGGTGACACTTCAAGAAACTGCGTTACGCTCCGCTCACGTTATGCGCTCACAATGAGAGCGAGTGAGAGGCACGCGTCCCTTCCACTCGGGCATGGTTAGCCCGCCATAGAGCGAGAGAGATAGACATAATTTCATCCCTCTTCCTACTGTACGAATGAATATTCACATTAAAATTATTTTACCACTCAAAGTCGTTGTCACGTAAAACTTTCGCCCGTATACCGACTTATACAGGCAACCAATTTTTTTATTGTAATTATTATTCTTTACCGTCATCAGTCTCTATTAAAAAATAAATGAAATAGTAGTCTCACTTTGGTCATTGATATTAAGTCTCTGCAATGCCGGCTGATACTCCATGGAGTCAGGACTCGGGGCCCCGGAGTCGATTCCCGGTTGGGACGGCTCGTAAAAGTTCAAAATACTCGCCTGAGGTGAGTCCTAGAATCGGAAGACATATTATAGTATTTTCTAAGACTTTCGCGATTGTACATTACAAATAAAACAACTACTGATTGTCGGGTATTTATATACATACATACATACATATAAATCCCTAAAGGGGGTAGCCAGAGCTGAGCAATAATAAATTCTTCCTTCACTTTTGGAAGTTGAGTGGGGAAAAGATGGTAGTACAAAGGTTGTAGTGGTGGGTCTCCAACCGCATCGCCCAAAAATCCCTTAAAAAGCCCCAAGTCCGTTAGTCGCCTCTTACGTACACCCACCGGAAGAAATGGGTTAGTGCTTTTCTAAGCCGACACTACACAGCTTATTGTCATATGGGTATTTATATGTATATTGTAATTTCAAAATCTGTTACTCCCATAGAGTAATAAAATATATGAAATTAGTATTATGTACACGTAGAAGTACAGTCTCATGCATAAAAATATATTTAAATCTGTAATTTATTGAAAGAAAAAAGAAAAGTAACGAACACAAACACAATGACCGTTTTGATGCGCAGGGTACGTTTTAGTTTTGTGTTTCAGTTGTATTAATTATACATACACATCACATACACATATACTCACGGCTATAAATCCCTTAACGGGGTAGCCAGAGCTTTGGAATGAGAAATTCCTCAGCCACTTTTAGAAGTTGATTGGGGAAAAGATTTACCATCTTAATAAATGTTTTTGGTGACGGGTCTCCAACCACATCGCCCAAAAATCACTTAAAAAGCCCCTATACCCTTATTCGCCTCTTACGATCACCCACGGGTAGAAATGGGGTAGTGTTATTCTAAGCCGACACTACACGGGTTTTTTGTGTTTTGAGTGTTTATGCTGCTGTGACATAAACATGGAAAACGCTTTTAGGCGGCCGTTGAATTCCTTTGAGTATGTGTTACTCGGCAGGTTTCACACTTACAGATGACTTATATTTGGTAGAATCATCGCTGTTGAATCTCACGGAATGGAGCGAGTTACGTGGCAGCCTCTGTCCGCCGGGGTTGAGCGTTTTCAACGCCATTTTTAACTGAAAAATGCAAAAATATATAACATAACATAAACGTTCACGCCGAATATCCCCGAAGGGGTTGGCAGAGGTACTAATACTTCTGAACATCACGTGACTTTGTCACCTGGTGTTCAGAGTACCCACCTTTTGCATGGACAGTGTACTCACGTGATAGGGGGAAGGCCTATCGCCGTTTTGTACGAATACACTGTCACATGACTAAGTACAACTCAGCCATGTGGGTTTCCTCACGATGTTTTCCCTCACCGTTAACAACCATGATAAATTAACCACACATATGTCTTTAAAAAGACAAATTGGTGTAGGCCCGACCCAGGATTTGCACACTAGTCGTTTGCACGATAACCGAGTGTTCTACCCACTGGGCTATCACGGTTGAATATATATCTGCAATAATTTCAAACTCAAGCTAAATTCAAACGTTGACAAGGTATATCCCGCAGGGGTTCGCAGAGGTACGAAACACTTCTAAATATCACGTGACATTGTCGCCTGGTGTTCAGAGTACGAAGGTTGTTATACTAATTTATTTATCTGTGATATTGATAGAGAGGATGGATGATAGAACATTGGTAAAAGGGATCTATAGAGCTAGTGTGGATGGTAATGTTAGTAGAGGACGACCACGGAGAACACACTTGGACCAAATTGAGAGTGTGCTCAAAAAGGCTGGCGTCCGAAGTATGAAGAATAAAAGAGCATGTATGAAAAGATTGATGGATGTAAACGAAGCTAGAGAGGTTTGTCAGGATCGTGCGAAGTGGCGATCAATAGTCTCTGCCTACCCCAATGGGAACTAATGGCGTGAGTATATGTATGTATGTATGTATGATATTCAGATATATCGCAGAAATGATTTATGTACAAACACGAGTAGTAGGTAGGTACCCCCTACTTTCGTATGTTTAGAGTTATTAACACGTTTATTAGCTTCAACTGTATGTATGTATTACTAATAAGTAAAGGAAAGAAAAATTTCGACACAGGCGGGGATCTAACCCGCCACCTCAGGTATACGCCCCCGTCGCTCTGCCAATTGAGCTGCGTCAATGGCTGCAAGCGCGAAATTCTTCTATCCTTTATTTCTTTTACACGTTTAAGTAGTGTTTGCGTTTCCTGCGTCGAAATTTTTCTTGCCTTTATTTATTAGTAATAATCCCCACATGAGGTTTTCATGAACAAAAACATTTAAAAAATGTATGTGTGTAACCGACTCCTTTAAACTCGAATTTGACCCACCTTCAACGGCCCGATTTAATTCAAAATTTGTACATTTATCGAGGGTCAGAAAACGTATAATAATTTCATAGCTTCATCCCATTATCCTGATTAGGGTCACCAGGATTAAATAACTTCAAATTATTCAGTACTTAAAAGTGAAAAATAATTCCCAATATAAGCTGGAAACTATGAAAAAGCGAGGGGCGCTCTGTGCTATATTTTACGTCCATCGAGCAACCCACGCTTTTGAGTAAATCAAAATAACGATCGATAGTCTCTGCCTACCCCAATGGAAACTAACGGTTTAAAGTTCCATTCATTACAGATAAACAAACGAATCTTTCCTTTTTACAATACTCGTAAATATAGATATTACACAATCAACTTTCGATGTCTGGTACATTTATTGTGAGACAAATGAAATATTGTAACTGCTTATTTACGGCCCGTATGTAACTATTTATCGCCGCCATATTGGAACCTGGATACCTTTCGCGCTTGATCATATTCATCAATATTTTCATGTTACAAGATACATACATACGTACGTATGCTCACGGCTACGAATCCCTAGGAGGGGCAGCCAGAGCTGCGGAATAAGAAATGCCCCAGTCACTTTTGGAAGTTCAGTGGGGAAAAGATTGTAAAGTAAAGGTTCTTGGTGATGGGTCTCTAACAAAGCACTTAAAAAAGCTCAGTGGGTAAAAAGGGGTAGTGACATTCTAAGCCGGCACTATTATGTTAAGGGATTTTTGGGCGATGCGGTTGGAGACCCATCACCAACAACCTTTATTTTACCACCTTTCCCCACTCATCTCCCAAAAGTGGGTGAGGAATTTCTTTTGCCTTAGCTCTGGCTACCCCTTCTGGGGATTATTAGCCGTAAGTATATGTATGTATGTATGTATGAATGTAAATGAAGCATGAGAGGTATGCCAGAATCGCTCAAAGTGGTTATCGATAATCTCTGCCTACCCCAATAGGACCTAATGGCGTCAGTATATATATGCATGTTCTTTAATCTGTTATCTACACCTACGAAGACAGGGCGTAGCGTGGATGGGTGACAATTTTGTAGGCCGCGAGTTCGAATCCTGCTGAGGACCAATTTGTATGTTATGATTATGATATATTATTTTAATTTAATTGGCTTTGTTGTGTCGTCTTAGAATAGCACTACCCCGTTTGATGGGGCTGTACGAAAGAGGTATACGCGGAAGTACGATTAAGGGTATTGGGCCCTTTTAATGGAATTTCAGGCGTTGCGGTTGGAGACCCATCACCAGCAACCTTTATTCTACCATCTTTTCCCCTTTTCTAAAAATGTCCACGATTTTATTTATGTCACCATGTATTTTCGAATTCCTTAACTCTGGCTAGCCCTTCTAGGGATAAATAGCCGTGAGTATATATGTTACTGGCTTAGAATTAGATGATTATAATGATAAATACTTACATCAGAACAGCTGATCCCAGCCAAAGAGGTAGTACACGGAGGGCCCGCTGGTACGGACTGCAGATTCGGTACACGAAATGTCCCGAATTGCGCAAATACACACACAGTACGCGTACAGGGTGATTTATTTGTAATAAATAAAGGAAAGAAAAATTTCGACACAGGCGGGTATACGCCCCCGTCGCTCTGCTAATTGAGCTACCGTGTCAATGGCTGCCAGCGCGAAATTCTTCTACCCTTTATTTCTTTCACACGTTTAAGTAGTGTTTGCGTTTCCTACCTCCGAATTTTTTACTAATTCGAATATTGATTTATTTGTAATTAAATTGAAACGTAAATTAAATAATGTAAAAGTAAGTAAAAAAGCTTAAAGCGGGTGTCGGAAGAGGCAATTTGTTGTTGACTTTGCTGGATTTTCTCCACTTGAGTTTCTAATTTAATTAAGGTTAATTTATCATGGTTGTTAACGGTGAGGGAAAACATCGTGAGGAAACCCACATGGCTGAGTTGTACTTAGTCATGTGACAGTGTATTCGTACAAAACGGCGATGGGCTTGCCCCCTATCACGTGAGTACACTGTCCATGCAAAACGTGGGTACTCTGAACACCAGGTGACAAAGTCACGTGATGTTCAGAAGTATTAGTACCTCTGCCAACCCCTTCGGGGATATTCGGCGTGAACGTTTATGTTATGTTATGTTATGAGTTTCTAAAGTAACTGAGGAATAACCAATTTAAAAAAAAAACTATCCATTTTTTGGAATATATAAAGATAAGTGATGTTCTGAGTACATAAATAAGCAGGAAAGCATATTAAAGGTGCACATACATGCTAAAACTCTAGTGTACATATGCTGAGTCGGCGCCTTTTTGGCTCTCATTGTGTGTAATTTGTGCGATTGTTGTATTTACATGTTGTATCATATGAGGGACTAAATAAAGTTTTTTTTTATTTTTAATTTGAATACAGGTACACAAACTAAATCTTCCGTTTTCTTCAACAGTAAAAGAACTATAACATAACAATGAGATAACAAGAGTTCAAAAAAAATTATATCATTTACCGAGCGGATAGTTCACGAAATAAGTACAGCCATTATCACAAAAAATTGTATATATACTTGAACAATGCCTCCAATATGAGGTAATATTGTAAGTTTAATATTACCTTCGAAACTAAATCAGCCTGTATACGAGCGGAGTCCCCGTACCAAGTACGGTTTGCGTGTATCGTTAAAAAATATAATCATAAATATATGACTCGCCGAGCTTTGGCAAACGTTCGCGAAACGGGAGCATGCTGAACTGAACTAATATTTGAAAACAAATACAAAAATCATTATATAAATTGTAAAAATTTGCTGTGTAGTGTCGGCATAGAATAGCACTACCCCATTTCTTCCACTGGGTGTACGTAAGAGGCGACTAACGGTATTGGGGCTTTTAAGGGATTTTTGGGCGATGCGGCTGGAGACCCATCACCAACAACCTTTATTTCACCATCTTTTCCCCACTCAACTTCCAAAAGTGGCTGAGGAATTTGTAATTCCTTAGCTCTGGCTACCCCTTCTAGGGATTTATAGCCGTATATAGAGTATATGTATGTATGTATGTATGAAGAAGTTATGATGAGCTCAGTGGGTAGAACACCGCTTATTGTGCAAACGACGAGGGTTCGAATCTCGGGTCAGGCCTACACCAATTTGTCTTTTTTAAAGTCGTAAGTGTGGTTAATTTATCATGGTTGTTGAAGGTGAGGAAAAACATAGTCATACCCCCTATCACGTGAGTACACTGTCCAAGGAACACGTGAGTACTCTGAAATGAACACCAGGTGACAATATCACGTGATGTTCAGAAGTAATAGTAACTCTGCCAACAACTTGGGCAAATGCGGCGTGAAAGTTTGAGTTAGAGACTTCTTTTAATGAAGAAGTCTAAAAAAAATACCGACTATAATGTTTCTTGATTTAAACTTTATGTGTTTGTATTCGGGTTTTAGTATTAATATTATATATACATATAGACATACATACATACATACATAGATACATATACACACGGCTATAAATCCCATGAAGGGGTAGCCAGAGCTAGGGAATTAGAAATTCCTCAGCCACTTTTGGAAGTTGCGTGGGGAAAAGATGGTGAAATAAAGGTTTTTGGTGACGGGTGTCCAACCGCATCGCCCAAAAATCCCTTAAAAGCCCTAATTCCGTTAGTCGCCTCTTACGTACACCCACCGGAAGAAATGGGGTAGTGCTATTCTAAGCCGGCACTACACAGCATTACATATAGAATACAACCTATATTTTAGTGTCAATTATTTTTGGGAAAATTGTGTTCTGCAAAAAGATTGCATCACTCAACTCACTTCATTTTTAGTTTGTCAGATGTGATACTTAGTATTTTTACGATTTTAGGAAGCCGCGTGTAGCGTCGGCTTAGAATAACACTACCCCATTTCTACCCGTGGGTGATTGTAATCTTTTCCCCAATCAATTTCCAAAAGTTACTGAGGAATTTTTCATTCCAAAGCTCTGGCTACCCCGTTAAGGGATTTAAAGCCGTGAGTATATGTATGTATGTATGTTTAGGATACATGAAAATGTTGTCATCAAACACTAATATACATACATACTTACATATTCTCACGCCGTTAGTTCCCATTGGGGTAGGCAGAGACTATCGATCGCCACTTTGTACGATCCTGGCAATCCTCTCTGGCTTCGTTTACATCCATCAATCTTTTCATACATGCTCTTTTATTCTTCATACTGCGGACACCTGCCTTTTTGAGCACATTTGCTATTTGATCTAAATGTGTCCTCCGAGGTCGTCCTCTACTAAAATTACCATCCACATTGGCTCTAATATCTCTTTCACCAATTTACTGTCATCCATCCTCTCTATGAGCCCAAACTATGCCAACATTCCTTTTTCTATCGTTCTTACAATATCATCTGTATGTAAAATTACCAATAAGATAGTATTTATTCTTATTCAAATATAGACGGAGCTAGAGAGGTTTGCTAGGCTAATGGAGGGAACCAATAACGTGAGTGTATAAATCAATTATCTGTACCTACTGCATAATCCCATTCAATTTGGCTCATGAAAAATATTCCAAAGTTGGGATGACATCGAGACCGGTAAGAAATGACGACTGTACACGCGCCGCCGTCACGCCCTCTTTACTTACCTTGTTATATCTCTTGTATATAACATTGCTATACAAGATGTATCAGATGCATGTATAAGAATTTTACATACATATAGTATAGTGTCGGCTTAGAATAACACTACCCCATTTCTACCCGTGGGTGATCGTAAGAGGCGAGTAAGGGTATAGGGGCTTTTTAAGTGATTTTTTGGCGATGTGGTTGGAGACCAGTCACCAAAATCTTTATTATTACCATCTTTTCCCCAATCAACTTCCAAAAGTGGCTGAGGAATTTCTCTTTCCAAAGCTCTCGCTACCCCGTTCAGGGATTTATAGCCGTGAGTATATGTATGTATGTACATATATATAGGCACTCAGGGCTATAAATCTTTGAAGGAGTACCCAGAGCTTCAGAATTTAAGTAAAACAAAAAAAACTTAACGTCAATTACATTCAAATTAAACTGATTTTACCGTATCTTCAGTCTCTGCCTACTGCAATAAAAACTATTGGTGGTATAACTATTTATGTTTATATGAAAATCAGAAACATCTACTGAATGCACCTATTCAGTTTGGCTCATAAAGAAGAAGTAGCCAGAGCTTAAGAATTGGAGTGAAAACAAAAAAAAACTCAACGTCAATTAAACTAAAATTTAATTGAATTTACTGTTTCGATAGTCTTCGCCTTCCCAATAAGAACTAATAGCATTAGTATATATAATATTAAAATCAAAAACATCTACTGCATAACCCCATTCAGTTCGGCTCATGAAAAATTATCCAAAGTTGGGATGGCATCGAGACCGGTAAGAAATGACGGCTGTACACGCGCCGCCGTCACGCGATCTGTTTACTTACCTTGTTATACCTCTTGGATGTGACATTGAATGCTAACTGGATTTGGCACAAAAAGAAATTACAGGATTGAAGGAACAAAATACAAGTTTAAGAATCGTACGATGTCGCTAATATCCTTCCTCTTAATAAGTTTCCTCACGATGTTTTCGCTCACCGTTAACAAACGTGATTAATTAACCACACATATATGTCTTCACACAAGATTAATTGGTGTAGGCCCGACCCGGGATTTGAACCCTCATCGTCCCCACCTACCCACTAAGCTATCGCGGTCGCTAATATCCCAGAAAGGCAAGCACGAGCGGTGTTTAAACTAGTTATCGCGTGCGATAAAGAAAAAGCGGCCAGTACACAATGGCGGACGGACGATGGCCCACTGCTCGCCATCGCCACTGTGTACAGGGGGCAATGGTGCATGATGGCGGACAATTGCCGATCGTGGCGCGCAATGGCGCGCAATGGCGAAGTTGTCGGTTTTTCGGGCACACTTCTAAAGCGGCCAGTACACAATGGCGGACGATGGCCCACTGCTCGCCATCGCCACTGTGTACAGGGGGCAATGGTGCATAATGGCGGACAAATGCCGATCGTGGCGCGCAATGGTGCGCAATGGCGAAGTTGTCGGTTTTTTGGGCACACTTCAAAGGAATCGTGGCGTAGCATGGCCGGTGGTGTTTCCACAATGGGCCATTGTTTAGTTCGTCACTGGCCGCTCATAGATACTTATACTTTTTTGGAATATTTTATTGCAAAATGTATTTATAATCACTATATGACGTAAAAATAACATAAATAGCGCCATTAATAAAATAAATTACATACATAATAATAAATAAATAGCTGCAACCATAATTACTTCGACGTCCGTCGCAAGTGGATTGCCAGGCAGTAATGAGCAATGGGCCATTGTGTGAACACCAATTGATCGTGGCCTACAATTGCCAATTGCGAAGCGTGGCACATCGTGGGCCAATGTGTACTGGGCGCTTTACGCACTTACTTAGTATCGTATACTGCCATCTCATTCTAACCGCTATCGTGTCGATAAAATAGTGCTCGTGCTTGCCCTACTGATATACTAATAATCAAATTCAACCGTTTACCCGAATGGTAAAGGTACTAATACTTTGAGAAGTATTCGCAAAAGAACTTGTGTTTATTAAAGTGGTGTTCAGAGCATCCACGTTTTGCTTGGATAGTGAACTTTTTAATTCAAATACACTGTCATATGACTGAGTACAACTCAGCCATGTGGGTTTCCTCACGATGTTTTCCCACACCGTTAACAACCATGATAAATTAACCACACATATGTCATTAGAAAAGACAAATTGGTGTAGGCCCGACCCAGGATTTGAACACTAGTTGTTTGCACGATAACCGAGTGTTCTACCCACTGGGCTATACGGTAAAGGTAATTTTAATCACATATTTATAAAAGTTGTTAATGCTGAGGGAAATTAACACAGTAAGTAAACTTCATGGGAGAGTTTGTTCGTAAGAAACGGCGATAGGCCTGACCCATACAATCATAACGCTTTTAACTCCAGGCAATAAAAATAATCAAAATGTTTAGAAGGATTATCTAGCACTTCAGCCACCCCTTCGGGAATACACAGCGAGAGCAAGTTTTCTAATGCAGCGTATCCCCAAAGGAATGGCAGATCTACGAATATTCTTAACACCACGTGATTTTTTTGTGACCTATTTCGAATTACCCACCTTTTTCCTGATCATTATAAGGGGCAGGCTAATCACCGCTGTTTACAGGTACGCTACATGAATAGGTACATACATAGATATAGGCACATGTATAGAACGACAAACAATATGAAGCCACGCCTTTTAGGGTAACAGATAATGATATATATTTAGTCACGTTCTCGCTGTTGTCGGAGCAAGTCGCGTCTATTGAGTGTTGGTTGTTGAGCGTTGGCGAGTAATTGTGTTATCTACAGCGCTGTGGTTTCGAATTTTAGTATACATCGGGCCCTCTCGTATTATCTTGCGCGTCTGCCCGTTTGAGCCGGTCGCCATATTGACTTTTGTAGTGCGCTGTCCCTCTCCATTGGCGCGTCGGCGGTGCTACTTAACAAGTGACTACTTAATTTAAATAAATAAATTTGAAAAAGACTTCACCGGTGAAGGGGATCGAACCCGGGCACCTAGAGATTCTATATCGGCGACTGACCCCCTGCTCCGCTGAACTGCGTGCGATTGAAGTTGGAGTGGCGAAATTACGCATCACATTGAGTCTTCCGCCCCTGTACCGCGCTCTTAGCGACAGTTAAGCGATACGTATCGTTAGTGTTCATAGTACCAGGACTTCAGGACAGGAGTCTTATAAAATGAGTTCGTGTGCGGGATGCAATAAACTCATCAAACGAACTTATCATTATGGATGCGTTAACCTTACAAGGTCAAAGTTTCTGAAGCTCTCTCAGAAATCCAAGATCACATGGAAATGCCCCGAGTGTATACCTAAGCGTAAAAACGGTGATGAGACACCCATAAAGGATCCCACCGACGTGTCGGATGGTGAAAAGTCGGAGGAGTCTGATGGTGAAAAATTTACGTCACCGCCACTAGGTGTTTCTATCGTGTTAGGCTGCCTGTCCATTTAAGCGGAGCGATGCGGCGGAGCGGAGAAACGGACAAATATTAGCCAATAGTATTGCACAAAAAGGACACTCTGTGCCCTGTCCACTGCGGAGCGGAATTTTTGTGCAATACTATTGGCTAATATTTGTCCGTTTCTCCGCTCCGCCGCATCGCTCCGCTTAAATGGACAGGCAGCCTTACCGGACGATAAATACTCGTCACTCTTCCGTGAAATCAGGGCCATGAACGACAAACTATCAACGCTTGATTCCTTAAAGGATGATATTAAGGAATTAAAACATAATTTAAAAGGATTGCAAAAGAGTTCTGATAAAACTAATAGTGTGATCCAGGAATTCGCTGCTAAGTTGGCATCTATTGAAAATCACGTAGTGGAGCTTGAGTCAGCGCGGAAGGCCCAAACTGCTCAAATAACTTGCATACAATCTCGAATTGACGCTATTGAAAGCATAATGCAGGAGAAAGAGCAGTGGGACAGGATGAACAATGTCGAGTTGAAAGGTGTCCCTGAGACCGCGAACGAGAATCTCTTCAGTATAGTAACTGCCGTTGGAACGCACATTCAATATCCCATCTCCAAACAGCAAATAAATTTTGTCGCGCGAGTACGTTCGAAAGATAGTAATCAGATCAAACCTATTATTGTATGTTTCAATAACCGGTACGCCAAGGAGGATTTCATAGCTGCGGCTAGAGCATCAGCTAGGCAATCTCCGCTAATGGCGGCATCGCTTGGTCTTAAAGGCAATACAAGAATTTACGTAAACGACCATCTTACCGTCCAAAACAAGGAGCTGCTTACGAAAACTAAGAAAGTTGCTAAAGGAATGGGTTTTCAGTACATATGGGTCAAACACGCGAAGATCTTTGTGCGACGCGACGATACATCGAAAATTGTGCATATAAGATCAGCGAAGGATCTCTCAAAGATGTCTACTATTCAGCGAGATTGATCTATACTAAGCTAGTTTGCAACGCATATTTTGCTAAGTTTGTCTCTGTTATTTTTGTTTATCATTGTTTGTACATCATACGTTCACGGTCTCGAATGAGTTATGCCTCTTTAATATCGCAAATTTTGAATAATGCTTACGCCTTAAACATCCCCACTAACAATCTCAATTACATCTATGGTGCTTGGCTTCTAAGGTTGGCCCATGCAATTTATTATATTAACTGCATCCTAATTTACTTCATTCGCTGCTATCTTTCCTGTTGTTCTGCTTTAGCAAATGGCTAGTCTAAATATTTACCATCAAAATGTACGCGGACTGCGCACTAAAACGTGTGAATTCTTAAGAAATGTTTACCTCAACACTTATGATATTATATCAATTACAGAGACTTGGTTAATCGACAGCATTCAGGATATGGAAATGTTTGATGCTAGGTATCTGGTCTGGAAACGACACCGTGATTACGAGTTTACAGGTCAAGCCAAGGGCGGAGGTGTTCTCATGGCAGTAAGGCGAGATCTCAATACAATTGAGCGGGAAGATTGGCGTAGCTCTGCAGAAGATATTTGGATTACTGTCACTTATAAAAGTAAACGTCCTTGTGCCTCATATAACATTCACATCTGTACTGTTTACCTGTGTGATCAGAAACGTGGACTATCTTATAACGATCAATTAAGAAACTTTTCAGATAAACTGTATGATTTAGTAATCTCTCATCCTTTAGATAAATTTATAATTTTGGGAGATTTCAATTTAAGTGGTCACGTAGGATGGAGTAGAATCGGTGATAGTTTAGAACTTTGGCCCACTGAATATGGTAGTAGCGAACCTATAGTTAATTTTATTGACACCATAGCCGCATGCAACTTATCTCAATTTAATGGTGAAGTGAACTGTAATGACCGAGTACTAGACCTTGTACTGTCAAATGATGTAGTTAATGTACAATCGTGTGATGCCCCTCTTGTAAGCGAAGATCCTCATCACCGATCTCTTGTCATTGAGGCTAAATTCGTTGAACTCCATAGGTTAGAAGAACTTCCTCAATATAGATACGATTTCAAGCGGGGGGACTATGATACCATCTCTGCAGAACTCAAAGCTGTAGATTGGTCAGCACTTCTTAGAGCTGGAAGCGTAGACGATGCAGTCGATCTACTATACCAAAAGATATATAAGCTTCGTGATATGTACATACCGAAGAAACTTGTTAAACCTAACGTGTATCCGGCCTGGTACAATAGTTCATTAAAAAAGATTTTAAAAGAGAAATTTAAATTTCATCAAAAATTCAAAGTTTACAGTAACACCGTTGACTACCAAACCTTTTCACTTCTTCGACAAAGAGCAGCCTTAGTGGAAGAAAACTGTTATAACCAGTATATAAAAGATATCCAGTCTTCCATCATTAAGGATCCCAAAGCTTTTTGTTCATATGCTAAAAGTAAGTATAAGTCTAATTCCTTTCCTAAAATTATGAAGTACAAAGATGTCACTGCTGACACAGGCCAGGATATCAGCAATTTGTTCGCTACTTATTTCCACTCTACTTTCTCTATTGGTAACCCTAGCACTACAAGCATTACAAACTTAAGTCATGAAAAGACCATCCCTGTCACAACTTGCAGCCTGTCTTCAATTGAGGTGTCTCAAACTGAAGTACTTCTTTCTTTCACAGCCCATATATGTCCCCACCAAGGGGCTCGAGCCTACCCTATATAGGGCGATTTGGCCATAGTCCACCACGCTGGCCAATTGCGGGTTGGCAGACTAACGACTACTACCGTAATAGTAGCCGGGACCGACGGCTTAACGTGCCCTCCGAAGCACGGAAGTACTTAAGTTACTTAAATCACTAGACCTTTCAAAAGCTGGTGGTGCTGATCTGATACCACCTTTATATGTAGTTAAGTGTGCTGAAGCACTGTCGATCCCTATATATATTTTATACACTAGGTCTTTGCAGGAAGGTGTCGTGCCCAAAATTTGGAAGTCCGCATTTGTATCACCCGTTCACAAAAAAGGAGATAAAGCTAATGTAGAAAATTACAGACCTATCTCTAAGTTATGTCTCTTTGCTAAAATTTTGGAAAGATTGGTATATAACCAACTTTATGCAGCTTTAAAGTCTTCATTCAGCCTTGAGCAACACGGCTTCTTGAAAAAAAGGTCTACAACATCTAATTTAATTCTCGCCCATGATCTTATATCGAAAGGTATGGATGAAGGTAGTCAGGTTGATGTCATATACACCGACTACAGCAAGTGTTTTGATCGAATTGACCACAGCCTACTCCTTGCCAAGCTATCCGTTGCTGGCATTCATGGTGATTTGCTAAGATGGTTCTCGTCATACATTGAAAATCGTAGTCAGGCAGTAGTTCTCTCAGGTTTCTCATCTAACTGGACTATAATACCATCAGGAGTACCTCAAGGATCCTTATTAGGGCCTCTTCTATTTATAATATTTATCAATGAAATTAATTAGTGTTTCCACAACTCTAAGATATTATTATTTGCAGACGATATGAAAGTTTTAAAAACCATTAATGACCATCTTGACATAGAATTACTCCAAAACGATCTGGACCGATTTACTCTATATTGCGAAGAGAATAAGCTAGATCTAAATGTATCGAAATGTTTCTATGTAAGTTACTCACGCAAATCAAGAGTTTTGAACAATAGCTATATTTTAAAAGGACAAAATGTTCAGAAAGTAGATGTGATTAGGGACCTGGGAGTACTATTTGACTCTAAGCTGTTGTTTGATAAACACGTGGACAGTATAGTATCAAAGTCATCAAAAGCTCTGGGATTCTTGATGAGAACTTGCGCTAGTTTTGATAATATCAAAGCTATTAAGATTATTTACTGCTCGTTTGTTAGAAGCCATTTAGAGTACGCGTCGCAAGTGTGGAACCCGAACTATAACATCTATATTCGGCGTATCGAGGGTATCCAAAGGAGATTCCTTCGATATGTTGATTACAAAACGCGACAATATACAGCCGGTTACCATCAGAGATGCATTCGATATCATTTCTTGCCCCTTGAAGCCAGGCGCCGTATAAATGACATGTGTTACTTGTTTGATATTGTTAGAGGAGTAGTGGATTGTCCCGAGTTGCTTAGCAAAATTTACTTACGCACCAACCAAAAGGCCTTAAGGAAACGACCCGTCTTAAGTGTCCCAAAAGCTAATACCAATTATAGGCGTAACTCATTTCTATTACGTGCATGTACTAAATTTAATGAATCAATAGTAGATTTAGATATTTTCGATACAAGCACTACAAGAGTAAGAAAATTATTAACTAATTTACATTTCGGCCAATAATTTCTACACTAACCTCAACATTATAATTATTTAATTGTTACCTAAATCTTTTTAGTTTTTAGTTCTGTAAGTAGTATTATTATAGGTGAAGATTTGTAAATGGCATTGTGTATTCATAATTAGTATTTTATTGTTTGTATTGGTCTGTTAATCTTCCAAAGAAAATAAAATAAAAAAATAAATAAATAAAATAATCCACTTAGATACACGGGTTTGATAATAAACAGGATGTCCCATGTGACTGTGCGAAAGTATGTAGTGTAGAATATTGTGGATGGAGAACTTTACTGACAGAAGACATTATATTTATCTATAAAAAAATGTGCTCGACGTTTAAATAATAGCATAGTTGAACCGGGAATCCAACCCGCTATATCAGAAAAATGTTTGTACTGTAGTTTTATCATACCGATCTAAAGAAAGGTCTCATTATGACTATTTATGCTAAGTAACATAAGGTCGGAAAAGAAATAAACCAGCATATGATATTTCAGCCCTATGACATTATGATATTGGTATATTAAAGGAATAAATGTTTTGTTATACCTCTGCCTGTTTCAAGGGTAAAATATAAGATAACGACATATCGACTATAAAAAATAATTGGCTGAAATCGACAAAGTACAAAACTGCTTTGCCTTAAAAAAACATAAATAACCTCAAAAAGTTTGTTTTGTAAACATTAAAATTAATTCCTATCCTATAATGTTATCTTTGTGAGACAATGTAACTTATCCTTAAGTTAATAAAATAAACCCTATTGCTAATCATGTCTGTAGATACGTACTTTTGCATGTGCTGTTTATCTACAGACGACCTAACTTGTCTGACCGTCAAAAGTGAGAATAATTATGTGGAATTACTAACTAAATTATGCGCTGTAAAGGTAAAGTTTTTAAGTTTATATTAACCATCCTAAAATATAAATAAAAACGTATTATTATTGTGCTATGTAGTGTCGGCTTAGAATAGCACTACCCCATTTCTTCCGGTACGTAAAAGGCGACTAACGGTATTGGGGCTTTTAAGGGATTTTTGGGTGATGCGGTTGGAGACCCATCACCAACAACCTTTTTTTTTACCATCATTTCCCCACTAAACTTTACCAAAAGTGGCTGAGGAATTTTTAATTCCTTAGCTCTGGCTTATCCTTTTAGGGATTTATAGCCGTGAGTATATGTATGTATGTATATTTTGTTGAAATCTTGAATTGGGTCTTCACTTATATTAATTTCTGGGGTAAGTGGTAAAGTAGCTATATTAGAGCACCCTCATTGCAATTTATATAAGTTTTAAAGTGAATCGTGACAGTAGATAAACTGTTCATGTACATTGGATACTCTGCACATTCCCCAACTTTTTTACTTAATCATTAAACAATCAACATACAAACTTATTACTTTGCTGTGTAGTGTGGGCTTAGAATAGCACTACCCCATTTCTTCCGGTGGGTGTAAAAAGCGACTAAAGCTATTGGGGCTTTTAAGGGATTTTTGGAAGATGCGGTTGGAGACCCATTACCAACAACCTTTATTTAAACATCTTTTCCGCACAAAACCTTCCAAAAGTGGTTGAGGAATTTCTCTTTCCTTCTAGGGGTTAATAGCTGTGAGTATATGTATTTATGTATGTACATATTACTAATGGCTATATGATATATTCCTAAAAGGGGTAGCCAGAATCAGAAATTCTTCAGCCACTTTTGGAAGTTGAGTAGGGAAGAGATTTTATAATATATGTAAATGGTGATGCATCTTCAACCAAATTGCCCAATTTGAGGACTTGATATGAGCATTCTATATTTATTTTGATTCCGATACAATTTCTAGCTTCCTGAAGAAATATGTGAAGACAGTTTCATATGTGGTCCATGTAGAGACAAACTTAAGGAGGCTGTTGAGTTTCGAGAACAAGTCTTTAATACCATTAATATTTTGGAGGGAAATGGATGTAAGTAATTAAATTATTATTTTTCAGACAATTACATAAATTCAAATTCAAATTCATTTATTTGCTATATAGATACACACATACATATACTCACGGCTATAAATCTCTAGAAGGAATAGCCAGAGCCAAGGAATAAGAAATTCCTCAGCCACTTTTGGAAAGTATGGAAGTTGAGTGAGGAAAATATGGAAAATAAAGGTTGTTGGTGATGGGTCTCCAACCGCATTGCCCCATGTTCCCTTAAAGGATCCAATACCGTTAGTCGCCTCTTACATACACCTAACAGAAGAATTGAGGTAACGCTATTCTAAGCCTGCACTACACAGCGAATACATATTACGTATTAAAGAATAAACATAATTTACTAATCAATTAAGGAAAAAAAAAATTGACACCAGCGGGACTCAAACCCACGACATATTCTGAGTATACCAGTGGCTCCACCAACTGAACTATGGTGCCAAGTAACCATTGATGCAAAAATGGTCTTACCTTGCTTCTTTCCCGTCTTTCCTTGGTCTCACCTTACTGGTGACAGTGGTGGTGGGTTCGAATCCCGCTGGTGTTGAATTTTTTCTTTACTTAGTTGGTTACATGGTACTTACATGAAATTTCATGCACAAAAAAGACTGATAAACATAATGTTGCATTCTATCATACATACATACATACATATACTCACAGCTATAAATCCCTAGATGGGGTAGCCAGAGCTAAGGAATTAGAAATTCCTCAGCCACTTTTGGAAATGTGAGTGGGGAAAAGATGGTAAAAATAAAGGTTCTTGGTGATGGGTCTCCAACCTCATCGCCCAACAATCCCTTAAAGGCCCAAATACCCTTAGTCGCCTCTTACATACATCCACCGGAAGAAATGGGGTAGTGCTATTCTAAGCCGACACTACACAGCAAATATTGCATTTTATCATATGTGTGTTTCCATTGTTGTTACAGTAATAGAGTTATTAAATGAAAAGGAGTTTATAATTGTTAAGAAAATATCTGATTATGATGAAAATAAAGTAGACATAAAAGTGCCCATTGAGGAGTTGTCCAGTCATTTAGAAAGGATTGACCAGGAAAAAGGTTGGTTCAGATTTTTCTCTTTGTACTTATTTGCCTATACTTTGTTTTGTAGCTGGGGAGCTGGTTTTCCACCTGTTACTTACTTATCAGTCTGACATAATCAGTAGTATTTTTGAGTACCTTAATCTATCCGTTAAAACACAACAAGTAAAGGACCAAGGAAAAATTTTAAATCAGTGAGCAATCATTTACATACATACATATACTCACGGCTATAATTTCCTTAATTTTGCCAGAGCCAAGGAATTATAAATTCCTCAGCCACTTTCTGAAGTTGAGTGGGGAGAAGGCGGTAAAATAAAGGCTCTTGGTGATGGGTCTCCAACCGCATCGCCCAAAAATCCAATAAAAAGTCCCACTACCCTTAGTCGCCTCTTACGACACCCGTGGGTAGAAAGGGGTGGCGACATTCTAAGCCGGCACTATACGGCAATCATTTACGTATCAAAATAACAAATTTCGTGTTTTCTTGTTATGACTATGCGGGTTTACTAACCTTATCAAACTTTTAATACAAAAATACCACAATAGAATATATTTCTTGCATAAACTGTAGTGTTTTTTCCATGCAATAGTTCATTCAAGCCTTACTGATATATTTCATAAATAAAATTATGGGAATAGAAAAAATAGAAAGTGAAAATGAAGGATATTTTTAGGGGGGTTTCAAGAAGAAATGATTTTTTTAGGAAAAGAGGGGGATGTTCGTAAGAGGCGACTAACGGTATTGGGGCTTTAAAGGGATTTTTGGGCGATGTGGTTGAGTGCCCATCACCAACATCCTTTATATTGCCATCTTTTCCCCCACTTAACTTTCCAAAAGGGCTGAGGAACTTCTAGTTCCTTAGCTCTGGCTACCCCTTCTAGGGATTAAAAGTCGTGAGTATATGTATGTATGTTTTTTTTTTTAAATACGTATACACTAATACTAATCCCTAGAAGGGGTAGCCAGAGTTTCGGAATAAGAAATTCCTCAGCCACTTTTGGAAGTTGAGGGGGAAAAAGGTTTTTGATGATTGGTCTCCAACCGCATCGCCCAAAAATCCGTTAAGAGCCCCAATACCCTTAGTATCCTGTATCTCTTAGTATCTTATCTTAGTCGCATGTTACGATCACCCATGGAAAAAATGGGGTAGTGCTATTTCAATCCGACACAAAGACTTATTTTTTTTCAATACATCTTCCGAATAAGTGCTGGCAAGGGAATATTGGGCTAATATATAATTGCTGTGTAGTGTCGGCTTAGAATAGCACTACCCCATTTCTTCCGGTGGGTGTACGTAAGAGGCGACTAACGGTATTTGGGCTTTTAAGTGATTTTTGGGCGATGCGGCCAACCGCCGATCACCGACAACCTTTATTTCACCATCTATTCCCCACGCACCTTCCAAAAGTGGCTGAGGAATTGATAATTCCTTAGCTCTGGCTACCCCATTCTTGGGTTTTATAGCCATGAGTATATGTATGTATGTATGTATTAATTCCGATCATATATTTCTTTAACAGATGTACAGGAACCAAAAGCTAGAATTAAGAATGAGAGAGTAGATGAAGTGGATTTTTTAGAAGATGCTTATGATAGTAAAATAAGAAAAAACAGGGTAAAAGATAGAGATAAAAAGAAAGTAATTAATAAGGTAAGTTTTTTTTACGACTAGTGTTCAAATCCCGGGTCGGGCCTACACCAATTCGTCTTTTCTAAAGACATATGTGTGGTTAATTTATCATGGTTGTTAACGGTGAGAGAAAACATCGTGAGGAAACCCACATGGCTGAGTTGTACTTGGTCATGTGACAGTGTATTCGTACAAAACGGCGATAGGCCTGCCCCCTATCACGTGAGTACACTGTCCATGCAAAACGTTGGTACTCTGAACACCAGGTGTCAAAGTCACGTGATGTTCAGAAGTATTAGTACCTCTGCCAACCGCTTCGGGGATATTCGGCGTGAACGTTTATGTTTATTTTTTTTATCTTGCTATCTGTTCTCATAGTGTTCTTCATATATCTGAGAAGGAGTGGCAGAAGTACTAACTATTCTGAATGTCATCTGTCGTTCAACATACCCTCGTATTGCTTGGACAGTGTACTCAAGTCATAGAGGGCAGCACCATTGCTGCTCTTTATATTCATAATGAGTACAGTACTCATAAAGAGCAGCAATTCTGTATCTTAACCGTTGCCGTGTGGTGTCGACTTAGAATAACACTACCCCATTTCTACCCGTGGGTGATCGTAAGAGGCGACTAATGGTAAAGGGGCTTTTTAAGTGTTTTTTGGGCGATGTGGTTGGAGACCCGTCACCAAAAACATTTATTATTACCATCTTTTCCTTAATCAACTTCCAAAAGTGGCTGAGGAATTTCTCATTCCAAAGCTCTGGCTACCCCGTTAAGGGATTTATAGCCGTGAGTATATGTATGTAGGTATGTATCTTAACCTAGCCATGTGTTTTCCTCACCATTGACAATCTGGATTATAAAGCTACAATGACTTATGACGCATTGGTTTAGGTTCGATTCAGGATTTAACCTGTGCCTCTTTGCATAAGAGGAGTGCTCTTTCTCTCTAAGCTACGAAGGTTTTTAGCATGAAATACATATACTCACGCCGTTAGTTCCCATTTGTGTAGGCAGAGACTACCGATCGCCGCTTTGTACGTTCCTGGCAAACCTCTCTAGCTTCGTTCACATCCATCAATCTTTTCATACATGCTCTTTTATTCCCTTATTGGTCCAAATATGTCCACCGAGGTTGTCGTCCTCTACTCACATTACCTTCCACATAGGCTTTATGGATCTTACACCAATTTACTGTCATCCATCCTCTCTATGTGCCCAAACCATCTCTACATTCATTTTTTTATCTTTTTTACAATTCATCTTTCACTAATAAATAAAGGAAAGAAAAATTTCGACACAGGCGGGAATCGAACCCGCGATCTCGGGTACACGCCCCCGTCGCTCTGCCATTGAGCTACCGTGTCAATGGCTGCCAGCGCGAAATTCTTCTATCCTTTGTTTCTTTTACACTTTTAAGTAGTGTTTGCGTTCCCTACCTCCGATTTTTTACAAATTCGGAATATATCCTTTATATATTAGTAATAATCCCCACATGAGGTTTTCGTGAACAAAAACATTCAAATCATCTTTCGCACCGCACTTTTATATACATACATACATAATATATACTCACGCCATTAATTCCCATTGGGGTAGGCAGAGACTATTGATCACCACTTCGTACGATCCTGACAAACCTCTCTAGCTTCGTTTACATCCATCAATCTTTTCATGCATGCTCTTTTATTTTATTTTATCTTTTTACGCACTTTTCTCGACTTTTATTTCATGTCATCCATCATATTTGTTTCAGGCATCAACCAAAGAATACGAAGTTACCAACGACTTGAAATGCAATCACTGTGGGATAGTCCTGCCTAATGCGAGAGTGTTCCATGCACATATCAATAAGCATTTTCCTAACCATATATGTGAGACTTGCGGAAAAGGTAATAATTATTGAGGGTATAATAGTAGAGCAGTGCCGGCTTAGAATAGCGCTACCCCATTTCTTCCGGTGGGTGTACGTGAAAGGCGACTAACGGTATTGGGGCTTTTGAGGGATTTTTGGGCGATGCGGTTGGAGACCCATCAACAACAACCTTTATTTTACCATCTTTTCACCACTCCACTTTCAAAAAGTGGCTGAGGAATTCCTAATTCCTTAGCTCTGGCTACCCCTTCTAGGGATTTACAGTCGTGAGTATATGTTTGTAATGTATTATATAGTATTATTCTTTTCGTTTCGTCGAGGCTACTAAGGGTATTAAGGCTTAAAAGTTTTTATCAACAACGTTTTCCTTCCACAACTATCAAAAGTGGCTTAGGAAATTCTTATTCTCTAGGTATGGCTACCCCATCTAGGGATTTATAACCGTGAGTATATGTATGTATGTATATATTTTTACAGTTTACCCAACAGAACAACGTCTCAAGCGCCATCTATCGTCGCACGATGTAGGTCCGTTCGAGTGCGCGGATTGTGATAGTGTATTTAGTAATTATAATACTTTTAATTCGCATAGGTGAGTTTAATTAATGTTATTATAGTCATACACATACATACTTCTACATACATACATACATATACTCACGGCTATATTTCCATAACATAAACATAACATAAACGTTCACGCCGTTTATCCCCGAAGGGGTTGGCAGAGGTACCAATACTTCTGGACTCATATTTCCCTAGAAGGGGTAACCAGAGCTAAGGAATTATAAATTCCTCAGCCACTTTTGGAAATTGAGTGAGGAAAAGATGGTAAAAGTGAAGGTTTTTGGTGATGGATCTCCCACCGCATCGCCCAAAAATCCAATAAAAATCCTCAATACCCTTAGTCGCCTCTTACGACACACATACTTATACTCACGCCATCAGTTTCCTTTTGGGGTAGGCAAAGATTCGCTACTTTTTACGATCCTGGCAATCCTAGAGATAGAATTAGAATACACTTATACGTAAATTGTTTATGATATTAAAAGTCTGAAAATTACATAACATAAACGTTCACGCCGTTTATCCCCGAAGGGGTTGGCAGAGGTACCAATACTCCTGAACTCACATGGCAAGCGCCATCTAGTTTCCAGAGAAGGTACCCACGTTTTGCTTAGACAGTGTACTCACGTGATAGGGGGCAGGCCTATCGCCGTTTTGTACGAATACACTGTCACATGACTAAGTACAACTCAGCCATGTGGGTTTCCTCACGATGTTTTCCCTCACCGTTAGCAACCATGATAAATTAACCACACATATGACTTTAGAATAGACAAATTGGTGTAGGCCCGTCCCAGGATTGGAACTCACGCCCTTCTGTTTTTCGGGCGGGTGTTCTACCCACTGGACTATCATGTCGCTAAGTGGGGAAAAGATGGTAAAATAAAGGTGGTTGGTGATGGGTCTCCAACCGCATCGCCCGAAAATCCCTTAAAAGCCCCAATACCGTTAGTCGCCTCTTACGTACACCCACCGGAAGAATTTGGGTAGTGCTTTTCTGCCTTTAGAATGCTATATAATTATTACTTTAATCTCAAATGCCAAAAATCGGGAGATATGGTCACTAAATCGGGATATTGGGAGGGAAAGGCCAAAATCGGAAGATCTCCCGATAAATCGGGAACTTTTGCAACACTGAAAGAAAATAACCCTTAAAATATGTATTAATTTAGTATCAGAAAAAAAATACATTAGTTCAAACTCGCCTACGTTAGAGCGCAATAGATCCAATTCTGTACAATTACTATTGAAAGTGAAATTACTCCAATAACAATACAAATTAAATAATAATACTATATATAATCACTGTCGCTGTACTATCATGTCTGAAAATTAATATTGTTAATTTAGTACAAATGTTTTTTGACTTATATATTTTTATCTATTATGTATATTACTATCTATTTTTAGTGTTATTCGTGAAAAGTGTGGTGTGAAAGATGATATTGTAAGAAAGATAGAAAAAGGAATATTGAGATGGTTTGGGCACATAGAGAGGATGGATGTTAGAAAATTGGTAAAATATATATATATACACACGATAGAGCTAGTGTGGATGGTAATGTTAGTAGAGGACGACCACGGAGAACACACTTGGACCAAATTGAGAGTGTGCTCAAAAAGGCTGGCGTCCGAAGTATGAACAATAAAAGAGCATGTATGAAAAGATTGATGGATGTAAACGAAGCTAGAGAGGTTTGTCAGGATCGTACGAAGTGGCGATCGATAGTCTCTGCCTACCCCAATGGGAACTAATGGCGCGAGTATATGTATGTATGTATGTATATTTTTATCTATAAGCAAAACAGTATCCTAACTAGATTACTTACCATTACACCTTTTTTTGTCTTTTGTGTTGTTTCTTTGTTTTCTTATGATGACTCTGGCTACCCCTTATGTGTATGTTCGTATCGTATGTTATATTACCCTCTTATACGCGGGTAGGCCACTTCTTTGTGATCGAACTCCTGTGGAACGGCTAGGCCGATTTCAACCAAATTTGCTCAGTGAAGAGAGATTTGCCTGGATCGTACAAAGTGGCGATCTATAGTCTCTGCCTACCCCAATGGGAACAATGGGCGTGAGTATAAGTAAATAAGTTGCACAGTGATCAAGTGAACATTGCTAAGAGGAATAATCACCGAAAAACCCCTTACTAACTCGCTCAGCTCAATTCGTTTCAATCGCAATTGCCGTGTAGTGCCGGCTTAGAATGTCGCTACCCCTTTCTACCCACGGGTGTCGTAAGAGGCGACTAAGGGTATTGGGCCTTTTTATTGGATTTTTGGGCGATGCGGTTGGAGACCCATCAACAAAAACCTTTATTCTTACCATCTTTTCCCCACTCAACTTCCAAAAGTGACTGAGGAATTTATAATTCCTTAGCTCTGGTTACCCCTTCTAGGGAAATATAGCCGTGAGTATATGTATGTATGTATGTACGCAATTTGTATTGAAGTCCTAGTTTGTTTGTTTTTTCGGTATTGTAATATTACCCCTTTTGTCCCAACAGACAACGCAAACACTCATCGGTACATCTGTACGCATGTCCACGATGTCCGCAGCGGTTTCCCACGTTCACTTCCCGGGCGAAGCACCTAGTGGACTTGCACGGATATGACGGACATAAGTACGCGTGTCACGTGTGTCAGCGGACTTTTATTACGGCTAGTGAGTGGTTTCAGCCAATCTCATAAAGTTACATACATACATACATATTCTCACGCCGTTAGTTCCCATTAGGGTAGGCAGAGACTATAGATCGCCACTTTGTACGATCCTGGCGAATCTCTCTAGCTCACTGACCTCCATTATACTATATAAGTACGCTGGACTAATTGTAGGCCGGGTGACAGTGAGGCGATTTGATTTTCGCCATTTTGGCGCTTACGGCAGCAGTGAAGGAACAAGGAACTAATAAAAGAGATGGGACAGTAAAATAAAATATAACGATAAAATGTTTCTGCTTAAAGGAAAGGCTAAGTTTTATCGAAACGAAACTTCACAGCACTATTGATTTATAATTGTTTCTAAAAACCATAGATATATTATGCTTTATGGTAAAAAACACTGGCCATTTTGCAGTTTACGTCGTATTTAGTTCCTCGTTCCTTCATTGGGGGCGCTTCAAATTGGCACAGTAAATAGCTGTCATTTTGATACGTATCGTTAGTCCAGCGTACTTATATAGTATAATGGAGGTCAGTGCTCTAGCTTCATTCACATCCATCAATCTTTTCATACATGCTCTTTTATTCTTCGTACTACGGACACCTGCCTCATACCTCATAAAGTTATTCGGGCAAATTATAATTATCATTATCGGACTAAAGTCGGTTACTCGTAATATCAAAAGATTCCCAATATAAAAAAAAAAACAAGTTTATTCAACATCAAAACAGTTTACAATGAGTACATAAAGCCTACTCCCTAAAAAACATACATACATACATATACTCACGGCTATAATTCCCTAGAAGGGGTAGTCAGAGCTAAGGAATCAGAAATTCCTCAGCCACTTTTGGAAGTTGTGTGGGGAAAAGATGGTGAAATAAAGGTTGTTAGTGATTGATCTCCAACCGCATCGCCCAAAAATCCATTAAAAAGCCCCAAAACCGTTAGTCGCCTCTTACGTACACCCACCGGAAGAAATGGGGTAGTGCTATTCTAAGCCGACACTACACAGCATTATATTTTATTACTGGTGGATCGTCCCAGCTTCGCACGGGTAGCGTTGTTTTTTTAAATATCTGAGGTTTCTTTCTTCAGTCACTGCTCAAGCATTGCGAAAATCAGCGCAATGTTTTCAATTTATTAAATTTATAGCACTTCCTAAACAGTGTAGTTTAATAGCAAATTTTTAAATAAAACAACCTAAAAAATAAATCATTTCTTTACGTGATGTAGGATGGAACTACTGGCGCCATCTAGTATGTTATATGTAAATTAGTAAAGATTTGGTTTTGGTCACGGGCGCGGTGGCTTATTTTATGTATAATTTCGGTGTTTGTCTACCGATTTCTATGATTCTTTTTTTATTGAATAGGTAATAATGTTACCCTTTTTAAATTAGGGATGAGTGAGAGGTTTACAAACGTAAGAGTAAACAAATATAATAAAAATGTTCCGAACTGCTAAGCTATCAGGAATTACACGTGTTATTGTGAGTCAACCGTAAAAGATAGACATAAACTGTTGAGGATTTTTTTTAGATAATTTTATGAAGAATATTTCCGTCACACATGATTTCTATGTAAGTTTAACCATTGAGGCTGCACACGCGACGGAAGCTTAAAAAATGGAGTAACTTCTCCCGTTTTCCCAAAATTTCCCAAAATTCCCCTTTACTACTCTGCTAGAAAGTATACAAAAACCTGCGCAGGTGTATGAAGAATAATTGTACCAAGTTTCGTTAAAATCCGTCGAGTAGTTTTTGTTTCCATAAGGAACATACAAACCGACAGACAGACAGACAGACAGACAGACAGACAAAAATTTTACTGATTTGCATTTTTGGCATCAGTATCGATCCCTAATCACCACCTGATGGTTATTTTGAAAATATATTTCATGTACAGAATTGACCTCTCTACAGATTTATTATAAGTATAGATATTCTAAGTTTATAGGTCAGCTATCTTAAAAACATATTATTCTCAGGTCATAGAAGCTCTCATATAAAGAATTCTCATCGCAAAGCTGAGCGGAGAGTCAAACCTAAGCCCGCGAAGGACCCCGACCGGTTCAGATGTGCCGTTTGTAATAAATGGTAAGAATTTGGAGGTTCTACTATTGCCAACATACATATACTCACGGTATCCTGAAAAGGGGTAGTCAGAGCTTCAATTTTTTTTCAATTCTATTGCCACTTTTGGAAGTTGAATGGGAAAAAACATACATACATATACTCACGGCTATAAATCCCTAGAAGGGGTAGCCAGAGCTAAGGAATTCGAAATTCCTCAGCCACGTTTGGAAAAGATGGTAAAATAAAGGTTGTTGGTGATGGGTCTCCAACCGCATCGCCCAAAAATCCCTTAAAAGCCCCAATACCGTTAGTCGCCTCTTACGTACACCCACCGGAAGAAATGGGGTAGTGCTATTCTAAGCCGCAATACACAGCATTAATTATATTGCCTCTTTTGGAAGTTGAATGGGAAAAAAGAAGGTAAAATAATAATGGATCAGCCACATGGCCAATAAAATCTCTTTAAAAGTCTTATGTTATGACAAAAAAAAATATGGTAAAAAGTAGTAGCTAGTGCTATGTTAAGTCGACACTACGCAACTTATTAAAATCGGTTACAGAGATTTTGCATACATACATATACTCACGGCTATATTTCTCTAGAAGGGGTAGCCAGAGCTAAGGAATTATAAATTCCGCAGCCACTTTTGGAAGTTGAGTGGGGAAAAGTTGATATATATTATTTTATTGAGGATAATATATTACATATAGTAAGTATTATATTAAGAATTTGTATATTTAGATGGGTTTATCGAATTTTTCGCCATGTTACCTTCCTCGTATTGTTTGTTTATTATTATTTTTGGTTATAGTTGTTTTTTGTAAGCCGACCACGCATTGGCACTGGCTGAAAATCAGCGTTGCCGTTGTTGTTCTAAACACATCGGTAGCATTATGCTGAGTCAGTGACCAGTTCATAGCTGAGGGGCACTAAATGGAAAATTTAAATTCTTATATATAAGTTTATTTGTTCTTTTTGTTTAGTTTTAATAATGATTAATTTTGTACTTTATAAGCTTATTGTTTTAAGATTACTGTTGTGTGTTTAAAGTGTACCTTTAGTTGTGAATAAATGTTTTTCTTTCTTCTTTCTTTCTTTCTAAAAGATGGTAAAAATAAAGGTTTTTGGTGACGGGTCTCCAACCGCATCGCCCAAAAATACAATAAAAAGCCCCAATACCCTTAGTCGCCTCTTACGACACCCGTAGATAGAAAGGGGTAGCGATATTCTAAGCCGGCACTACACGGCTCAGAGGTTTTGGACCCGATTTATTAGATAAATACAAAATACGAAGGGTTTCTCTTTACAATATTAGCATAGAACTATATAGATAAATAAATATAATATTAAATGCCTATTTTTTTTCAGTTTCTCCAGCAAGTATTCCCTACAAGTTCACATGAGAACACACACTGGATACAAACCATTCACCTGCGATATATGCGCCAAATCTTTTACACAAAAATGTATATTGAACAAACATTACAAATTTCATAAAAAGAAAGATTTGGCTAATACCGAAATTGGTACAAGTGACTTAGACCTGAGTAAGGTACAGTTAACAGAAGGTATAGGTCCGAATGACTTAGATCTGACTAAGTCCTGTATAAGTGGTGGCGAAAATGGTCAGATTTTTAACACTTTTGTTATTGATGTTTTGATGTGAGAATTAAAAATAAACGTTTGTTTTTATTATAATGTATTTTATTATTCTAACTTTTATTCCCACCGATTGTGTCATGAAACTCTCACTGCGGAATCCCGCCTTTTTTATTGTTTTCTAACAGACTTTATTCTACATAGCTGTCCTCTACTATTGTAATGTGTATGTAAAGGAAATAATATGTAATGAATATGTAAAGAAAATAACACTTAAAAATATGTATTAATTTAGTATCAGAAAAAACATTAGTCCAAACTCGCCTGATCGCGCTTACGTTAGTGCGCAATAGATCCAATTCTGTACAATTACTATTGAAAGTAAAATTACTCCAATAACAATACAAATTAAATAATAATACAATAAGATAATATATGTATGGCTGTGTAGTGTCGGCTTAGAATAGCATTACCCCATTTCTTGCGGTGGGTGTGCGTAAGAGGCGACTAACGGTATTGGGGCTTTTAAGGGATTTTTGGGCGATGTGGTTGGAGACCCATCACCAACAACCTTTATTTTACCATCTTAACCCCGCTCAACTTTCCAAAAGTGGCTGAGGGATTTCTTATTCCTTAGCTCTGGCTACCCCTTCCCAGGATTTATAGCCGTGAGTATATGTATGTATGTATAATACATACATTTGATGAGTTGATGGTTTTTTATTATTAATGAATCTACCAGCAATACCTTCCACATTAGCCCTTTTTATTTGGCCACTTTAATTTCATCCATCTTGATTTTCTGTATTAAGTCGCCGAATAATTACCTATGTCCGTCATACCTTTATTCATGCTAGAAACACAAAAAGGGCTTCAGGATTATAAATATCAGCCTGTTTTAGAAAAGGAGAACGTACCAAAAGATCCTGTTAGTAGAATTAGAAATTCTTTGCCACTTTGATTAAGTTTGGAAAAGGTTAATCAATCAAAAAGTTCAAAGACCCTAGTTGCCTCTTACGGAACCCAGGAGAAGAAACTGGTTAGTGCTATTCTTAGCCGAAACAAAACAGCTAAATGAACCTATTTATTGCATAGTATCCCATATATCCGCATAAACTGGTCAACTTTGGTTGTTTTCAAATCAATCTCATATAATTATTTTTTTGTTATTTTTATTGCTTCTCTTTATATGACTTATGAGCATAGATCGGATAATCGGATGCATATTTACCTAAAGTTGACCGGCGGCTTAGTATGGAAAGCACTTCTTTATCGTAAAGATTTCGGGATTGATGCATTTAATGTTCGGAATATAGAATTAAATGTATTTCCATTACGTTTGTAGTGTTTTCTATTACAATATATTATTTGTATGTACATTACTTGTATGGAAAAAAACCCAATGTTTCGGGATGAATACCGTTAGCGTTTTGGTTATAAATATAATTGAATGCACACTCAAATTAAAGTTTTTAAATGAGGAGGTTTTTAAATTCCCTGATTTTTTTCGAATCCCGACATTAAAAAAGACAATTCCGAAAAAAGAAGCCGTCTCCATATTTACTTACCCAAAAAATAAGTTTAGGTAAATATGCATCCGATTATCCGATCTATGCTTATGAGCCATATATTTATATCGACTATTTGTTTTTACATAAGTCATGTATTATATATTGTATTCCGCTTGTATGACTCTCGTACTGTCACTGGAGAGCGCTGACTGAAAATCAGTGCCTCACAGTTTCTGCTCCATTTCGCTGTTCAATGGCACAATGTTTTTTTTTGTTTATCATTTTTATTTTGTTTAATTTGTTAATAATTTCCTCTTTTTGATTTCGTTTCTTTGTGAAAATTTAAGGTATTATTTTTGTTTTTTTTTATTTTTAGTTTTTTTGTAGTTGTAAATATTATTAAACTTTTGTTTTTTTATGTTATTATTATTTTTGTGTAGCATATCTGTTGTGCCATATTTACGGCGAATAAATGTATTTCTTCTTCTTCTTCAAATAAGTTATGTTCTTAAAATATACTATCTTTTCTTATAAGTCATAAATGCCTCAGTGGTATTAAACAGATTGAAAATGTATGTATTTTGCTATACGCACGCTTAATACTACAGTGACCTATGTCAAAATTGATTAATTGAGTTACAATACTACACAGACCTTAAAAAGCATACTCTACAACATTATGAATACGAGACGATAAAGACCCAAGTGAAATTGAATCATTTTGTCTTAAGAATTCGGGTGTTTTCTCGTGCCTATGTTGTAGAGCAGGCTTTTTAAGGTCTGTGAAGTATTGTAACTCAATTCATCAAAATTTTGACTTAGGTCACTGTATGTTTGTGTAAGCGTGCGTATGTATGTATGCTATGATTAATCAGGATTTTAAGAAAAAGAATATAACCAACCAAAAAAAGTACATATTATTTATTAAAAAACCACCGATACAACAACTAACGCAATTATGGGATGTTAGCCAGATAGTCTTTGACATGGCTAGGTTCGAGTCTTCGGAAGCCGCTCGCATCACATATACCCACTTCGATATTGTCTGCGTTCATTTGACCCTCGAAGCCTTCTTTCAGAGTCAGGATGGCTGTGTGGACTGCATCATCTAATTCTAGGTCTTCGGTGTATCTGGAAATAAATGCAAGTTTGTTTTTGATTGAGGTAAAATTACTCGTAATACATAAAATTGGCTAAGAGAATAGACATACATATCATAAACGTTCACACGCCGAGTATCCCCGAAGGGGTTGGCAGAGGTACTAATACTTCTGAACATCACGTGACTTTGTCACCCGGTGTTCAGAGTACCCACGTTTTGCATGGACAGCGTACTCACGTGATAGGGGGCAGGCCTATCGCCGTTTTGTACGAATACACTGTCACATGACTAAGTACAACTCAGCCATGTGGGTTTCCTCGCGATGTTTTTCCTCACCGTTAACAACCATGATAAATTAACCACACATATGTCTTAAGAAAAGACAAATTAGTGTAGGCAGACCCGGGGATTTGAACACTAGTCGCTTGCACGTTAACCGGTGTTCTACCCATTGACCTATCAAGTCGTTTTAGAATAGACATACTCCTCAGACAATAAAAGTAGTACAAAAAACTCTTTGAAACAAGTTTTTTGTACAGAATTAGGGTGGATTGAGTAAGACTAAGTGCAGAAACCCATTAACTAATCTATCTATCACCCGATTTCTGAATTGAGTATTCCAGCTGAGAACAACTTAAGTATCGTTCTGTCTCATTCAGTTGTTAAGATTTCAATGCGACAGAACGATACTTAAGTTTTTCTCAGCTGGAATACTCAATTCAGAAATCGGGCGTATGTGTGCTTGCAACTTTCTCTCTGTCTCTATACTATAAAAATAGAGAGTCACTTTACATTAGTACTTAGCTCTCATCCTGAGATTTATGTCCTGACCGAGGGGCTGTAGTCTACCCAGTATAATGAGATTTAGAGTCCACCACGCTGGGCTAGTAGGGGTAAGCAGACAAACAGTACTACTGTGAGATCAAATGCTTTATATACCTTCTAAAGTAGGAATTCATCTTTAGGTTTTAAGATAAACTGAAATATATTATCAAAATGGGTAATTTTTTTCGAAAATTACTAGTAAATTTATTCCCAAGGGTTTTGAAATGTGTGTTAGTAGTTGTCAGATTTAGATTTATATGTTAAGGTATACACATACATACATACATATTCTCACGCCGTTAAGTCTCATTAGGGTAGGCAGAGACTATTGATCGCCACTTTGTACGATCTGACAAACCTCTCTGGCTTCATTTACATCCATCAATCATTTCATAGATGCTCTTTTATTCTTCATACTGCGGACACCTGCCTTTTTGAGCACATTTTCTATCTGATCCAAATGTGTCCTCCAAGGTTGTCCTCTACTAACATTACCTTCCACATTGGCTCTATATATCTCTTTCACCACTTTACTGTCATCCATCCTCATGTTAAGGTAGTTTAGGATTTTAGTCTATAATACATGATTGAAGGAAACACACGTCTTTTATTTGTCAGGTTTGAACCTGAAACCCCCCTGAACCTGAAAGTGGTAACTTAACTCTATCAACACTACAAAATTTTAATTTATTTCAACATCTGTATATTTTAATGTTTTTTGACATGAATTCCTCATGTGGGGATTATTACTCATAAATAAATTTTTTCTTTCCTTTAATAACATCTTTTATTTATGAGTAATAATCCCCACATGAGGAATTCATGTCAAAAAACATTAAATTATGAGATAGTTAGGCGTTTCCAACATTTGCATTCTATCTGAAAAGGTAGATAAGTGGCCGTCCGAATTAGTTAAAATTCGGAGGTAGGAAACGCAAACACTACTTGAACGTGTAAAAAAGAAACAAAGGATAGAGAAATTTCGCGCTGGATGCCAACTGACACTGTAGCTCAGTTGGCAGAGCGACGGGGGCGTATACCCGAAGGTCGCGGGTTCGAACCCCGCCAGTGTCGAAATTTTTCTTTCCTTTAATAACATCTTTTATTTATCTGTATATTGTTATGAATATAAATACCTTTTCTCAAGGAAAGTCTTTCCATTGTTGAAGTTCTTGCCCATAGCAGTGGCTTTCCAAGCAAAGTATGCTCCGGACGGATCACATTGGAAGAGATAGGGCCTGTCTTGGTCCCAACCACAGATCAGTAATGATACACCGAATGGACGTACACCTCTGAAAGGTAAATGGATTGTTTATACATATGTGGAAGTAGAATAGAATAACTCTTTATTGCACATCAAACACAAATTTACAAAAATAATAATATGATCAAACAGTTTACAGTAAGGTACAATTGGCGGTCTTATCGCTAAAAGCGATGTCTTCCAGACAACCTTTGAAAGGCACAAAACAAGGCCAAAAAAACATAAAGAACTGTTAGAAGTACTGTTAGAGTGCCCGCTACTGCGGTCTCACTCACACATAGCAGCGTCTCACTCATATTCCTACATCGCGGTATGTAAATATATTTCTAGCGAAGCATACACATTGTAAGTTGGTACACAGCAGAGTGTACTGGCTAGTATATATTTGCATTTCCACACATACATATACTCACGGCTATAGATCCCTAAAAGGGGCAGCCAGAGCTAAGGAATAAAAAAATATTCAGCCACTTTGGGAAATTTTAGTGGGGAAAAGATGGTAAAATAAAGGTTGTTGGTGATGGGTCTCCAACCGCATCGCCCAAAAATCCTTTAAAAGCCCCAATACCGTTAGTTGCCTCTTACGTACACCCACCGGAAGTAGTGGGCTAGTGCTATTCTAAGCCGACACTACTCGGCATTTCCACACATTCATACTTTTTGCTTTTTTTATTGAGATAAAATCCGGTGTTTACTGTCTACTTAGATTTACACTAACGTTTACTTTCTGCAGGTTTCATAAGAGGCAATTTAGAGGCTTTTAAATGATTTGTAAGATTTTGTGGCTAACTGTCTTTTCCTCAAGCTTCTTCTAAATAAATTAATGTTTTTTGACATGAATTCCTCATGTGGGGATTATTACTCATAAATAAAAGATGTGCACATTTATAAAAATTATTTATAAATATTTATTACTCATAAATAAAAGATGTTATTAAAGGAAAGAAAAATTTCGACACTGGCGGGGTTCGAACCCGCGATGGGGGCGTATACCCGAAGGTCGCGGGTTCGAACCCCGCCAGTGTCGAAATTTTTCTTTCCTTTAATAACATCTTCTTCTAAATAGTTCAATTCTGAAGTTTTGGCTGTCCCTTTTCAGGATTTATAGCCGTGAGTATAATGTGGATATATGTATACTGCCTTATGAATTGTGTGTGTATGAAAGTGATATGAAAAGATATACTATATTGTCAAATAGGTAAGCCTTGTAAATAACAGATTTATATATGATTGGCTGTCATCCTAACAAGGGGTAGCCACAGCTAGACAGTCAATTATTAAGTCAATAAATAACTCTTTTGACTGTTACAGTAGTTGTCATTAGTCTACCGCGATAGGGCAGCATGGTGGACTAAGGCCAAAACACCCTATATAGGGTAGGTTCGAGCCCCTTGGTGGGGATGTATATGGGCTGTGAGGAAATAACTCTTAATAGCTTATGGTAGTAGCTAGAGGAAAAGATGGTAAGTTAAAAGATTTTCTGATAGGAGTAGCCTTCCGTAGATCCATAATAGGATTAATTATGTATCTTTATCATATCTATTATATTTTATGGTGTTGTGGAGGGAAAGGGAAGACCTTCCGCCAGGTGGTGGTATGCCTGGGGACCGCGGTCTAACTGTGTTAAGTTGGAACTTATATAGATGCTAAGTAGACACTGCGATGTAGGATGCTGAGTCTGCATGACAGTAAATTGCTCAGTTACATGTTGCTGTGGAATGTGATTCTTCTTGCACTGTCAGCGTTTCTATGTAGTGCGTGTCAATGTGAACTGACAGTGCATAGCTACATTGTCAATAAGAATTGTCACAAATCACTTTATCTCTGTAAAGGATTCTTCCACATATCTTTAACATACATACATACATATACTCATGGCTATAAATCCCTTAACAGGGTAGCCAGAGCTTTGGAATGAGAAATTCCTCAGCCACTTTTGGAACTTGATGGGGGAACAGATGGTAGGTAATAACAAATGTTTTTGGTGACGGGTCTCCAACCACATCGCCCAAAAATCACTAAAAAAGCCCCTATACCCTTAGTCGCCTCTTACAATCACCCATGGGTAGAAATGGGGTAGTGCTATTCTAAGCTGACACTACATGGCATGAATGAATCTTAAAATGTTATATTTATCACAACTAAAAACAAATAATGCTAAACTTAAATATAAGTACACATTAACCCTTTATAAGGCAAGGTATGATAAAAATCTATTGTATTTCACTTCTATTTGAAGCCAGGTAAGGTTGAAATTATGGTGGTCGCTATATGCCCACTGCCTTATAAAGAGTTAACATGAATTATACATATAACAAAAGTAATTGTGTACTAAAATTTAATTCAAATAATAATAACAAACAACTGAACTTTTTTTATAAACTTTTAAATAATGTGCATTACCAACACCTCTCAAAAGTGGCCAAACTCTTTTTAACTGAATGTGGGTCACTTTCATAGAATCACTACCTACCACCTATTTCAGCATTACTGTTTATAAAAATGGTTAAGTACACTATTTATTTATTGCTTTTCACTATTAATCTTACCCAGACTGTGTGTACTCCTGCATGACAGTGGCAACTCGCTGCACTAGCTGTGCAGTAGGTATGGGTTCCCGGTACATGAGGAAATACTGCTGAGCCATCTTCCTTGCCTGAGTCACCAGCAGACGGTAGTCTGGGCCCATGCCAGAGTAAACCATCCCTAGAAACAAAATTAATAAGGTGTTATACTAGAAATTAACACGATTAAATAGTTGTACTAAGCTTAGTTTTATTGTGAGACTAATTTGTGAAGTAATTTATTAGTTATTAACGATTTGAATATCCAATACTATTAGATCTCCAACACTATAAGATCAACAGCTTTATATAAATAAAAGATACTTACCAATATGACCAGTGATCATTTCTACTTTATTTACACTATGCTCATCATATAGAACACTTTTGTGTTTATTTTCTGTTGCTATTACAACGCCATTTGAAGCTGAAACATAATTTATATAATTACATTAAAGAAAACTTTTGAAGATGATTTGCATTTATGCCGATAACCTCAAAAGATGGATCAGCTTTTATACCTTTAATTCCGACGGAGGTGCCGCCAGCAGCTACTGCAGCTAAAGCATATTCGATCTGTACCAATTTTCCTGAAGGACTGCAAGAAATAACACAAATTTTAGGACATTTTGGCCAAAAACTTAGACCGACTTATCTGTCAGTGAATACACTGAGAATAATGAGATTTGAGAGCTTGTAAAATAATAAAATAAGTTTCTAATGATAAGTCACAATACGCGAACTTGGTTTTATGAAAATAAACACTAGAATAATAAAGAAAAATACCTAAAGGTTGTAAGAGAAAAACTGTATCTCTCAGACGCCATGATTACAAAGCAAATTAATTGTACACAGACGATATAGGGTACAATACAAATTGTCAAGTCAAACTAAACTTTTTTTGTTTTGTCATCCGTACAGTCTCGCACGTAAGTGTAAAGTTGAGTAGCTAACTGAACAATTTAGTTAATCGATTAGTCGCTCACTAGCTCGACTAATTTCTCTCTCTGGTCGATCTTCAACTCAAATAAGGTTTACGTCCCAACACTACAGAGACCCCGTTTACCATGATTGGCTAAACAGTTGACCAATCACATCCAAGAATCTTCGCTCGATAATTTGAACTGTCAGAGTTCTCGATAAACATTTCAGCGTCATTCTATTAATAAATTTCAGTATTTATCACTGAAAATACAAACGAAAGCTTTCGAAACTATGCTAACAAATCTCAGAGGCGTGTCGCCATTATCCGAAGCCATGTCGGACGGAGTTTTGGAGCGAAATCACGGTGAAAAAGCCGTTCTTACGAAAACACCTATTCATCAACACGGATTTCTAAGTAAAACAAACTTGGTAGCTGTAAAGAATTGTTCAGATAAAAATGGAAACGATGTGACTAAAGCTGTGAATAGCGGGCGGAAAACATTTGCGTTTTGGACGCTCGTGTGCCTTTTATTCTTGCTAGCGATAGGAAATCTGATGCTTACTTTTATTATCCTGGCTGTTTTGCGACTCGGACAAGGTATGTATTGTTTATATTATTTTCTAGCGTCTAGAAGATTTTGGAATTGACAAGATAGTTTTATAAATATTTCCTAGCCCAACGCAATTATCCTACACACATACTTACTTAAAATCTCACGTCACGGCTATAAATGCCAAATGGGTAGCCAGCCAGGTTGAGTCAAAAGACGATAAAATAAAGAATAGTTAAGTTAGTGATGGGTCCCCAGTCACATCGCCCAAGACCCATTAAATAGCCCCAAAAACCGCCTTAATGGCACGATCGGAAAGAAATGAGTTGGTGCTTTTTTAAGCCTACACTACAGCTCTTTTTGGTTTTATTTTACAACTTATGAAGCATAAAAAGTCGCGGGTTTTATCATTTATATTTTTGTATTATTTGTTTATTATTCTTCTGTATTGTGAGGGGAAAATTGTGCATAGGGCTATATGGGTATTTTAATTGTTTACACTATTTGCTGTGTAGTGTCAGCTTAGAATAGCACTACCCATTTTCTTCCTATGGGTGTACGTAAGAGGCAACTAAGGATATTGTTGCTTTTTAAGGGATTTTTGGGCGATGGAGTTGGAGACCCATCACGAACAAACTTTATTTTACAATCATTTCCCCACTCAACTTCCAAAAGTGGCTGACTTATTCCGTTTATCCACCCCAAAACAGCCTCCCTAAGTCGGATATTCGGAAACGCATGTCCTTCTATTCTAGCCACCCTGAACGGGGTGGATAATCGGAATTCATAATAAAATGTTTCTTCCGATTTTTTACCCCATTACAGTCTTTTACAGAAACTTACACAACACAAATGGGTCCAAGAAACTTCGTGAACATTAAAATACTTAAGATAAACATACCTACTTTCTTACTTACAGTTTAAATAAATATAAATTGACGGGAAGTTTTAAATTAATATTTATTGTAACCTATAAGGTTGGTATGTAGTATTTGGGTGAAAACCATTTAAAATAACTGATGTTACAAATGAAACCATAACAAGAAAAAAACTCCTAACAAAAGTGACAAATTAAATCAGAAGAAACGTATCATATGCGGATAACATTACGGATATCCACCCCGTTCAGGGTGGATAGACGGACACGCGTTTCCGAATATCCGAATATCCGCCTAAGGGTGGCTGTTTTAGGGTGGATAAACGGAATAAGCCAAGTGGCTGAGGAATTTCAAATACCTCAGTTCTGGCTACCCCTTCTAGGGATTTATAGCCGTGATTAAAGTATGTATTTCTTCCATCACATTTCGTCAATCACGCAATATATCCTTGAAGGAGTGGCAGAACTAATAAGTCTGGATTTCGCGTATTTTTTTAACAGTACAAGTGTACGGCGTAAAAAAGCTTTGCTTGGTAAGTGCGCCCACGTGAGAATAAGGAGCAGGCTTAACTCAATTTTGTACGAATACAACGTCACATAAACAATTCAGCCAAGTGATTCTTGAATACCGTGTAGTGCCGGCTTAGAATGTCACTACCCCTTTCTACCACATGTGGCTGGGAGTTTCTAGCTCTGGCTACCCTTTTTTCTGATTCATGGCCGTGAGTATGTGTGTATGATTGTAGAATGTTTGGTGATGGGTCTCCACTTCAGCCACATCGCTCAACAATCAACTCAAAAGCCCAAAAAAAAAGTCAAAAAGTTTATTCTTCAAAATTAAGTTAAAAACTATCATTTTTTGAACGTCAAATTTTTTGGTTTATCATTAGTCCGTTGCTTCGGAAAGTGTTCGTAAAGAGAAGAAGCAACAAAGAAACTCTTTACATACACATTTTTTCATTTTTTCAAAACATGGTTTGTACAATTTCAGTTTATTAACATGTTTTTACTTTATAAAAGATTTTCTATGCGACAAAAGCAAACACTAGTTTAAACATAATAAAAATAAATTGTCCATCACAAAAAACCAATCACATAACGTGAGAAGATATACCCCTATACCCTAAGTTGCCTCTTACAAACACACTAGGGGTAATGGGGTAGTGCTATTCTAAGCAGTCACTACACATAGAGAAATGAGCAGAGTAAGGTAAAATTTAACCCAACCCTATCTGCATTAAATACAGCACCCTGATTATGTATCTTTAGCGACTGCGATTGTGTCGCAAGTTGCAATATTGTCGCTGTCAAAAGTGTCAAATCACATACAAATTTTTTGACATTGACATTAAAATTCGGAGGTAGGAAACGCAAACACTACTTGAACGTGTAAAAAAGAAACAAAGGATAGAGAAATTTCGCGCTGGATGCCAACTGACACTGTAGCTCAGTTGGCAGAGCGACGGGGGCGTATACCCGAAGGTCGCGGGTTCAAACCCCGCCAGTGTCGAAATTTTTCTTTCCTTTAATAACATCTTTTATTTATGAGTAATAATCCCCACATGAGGAATTCATGTCAAAAAACATTAAATTATTGACAGCGACAATCGTGCAAGCAACTTGCGATACAATCGTCAGTCGTAAAAGATACGTAATCAGCCCCCGGTACTCTTTTCCACTAAACCATCAAAATTTCATTTGCCTCATCCATTTTTTTCCAGGAATGGAAAGCATGGAGTTCCTCCCAGAAGAAAACATGGTAAAGTTCTTCGGAGACACCGACCTCGACAGCATTTACAAGAGAGATGGTCTACTGGAGAGCTTTCAGGATGTTCCCATGAGCGTCAGCAGTGAGAATGGGTCTGTGGTGTTTAATTTACAGACCAGGTTAGTACCTACATCTACATATATATACTTACGAACTTATTGGTTAAGCTGTATGCGTGTATAGTGTAGTGTCGGCTTAGAATAGCACTACCCCATTTCTTCCGGTGGGTGTACGTAAGAGGCGACTAACGGTATTGAAGCTTTTATGGGATTTTTTGGGCGATGCGGTTGGAGACCCATTACCGACGATACTTTATTCCTACCGTCTTCTCTCCTATGAACTTCCAAATGCAGCTTAAGAGTTTCTAGCTCTGAAGCTCTGGCTACCCCTTTTTGAGATTTACGGCCGTGAGTATATGTATGTATGTACGAACTGATTGGTTAACAGTGATGTACAAAATACCCTGTACAAAGTATTTGGAATAAAAAATACAAAATACTTTTAATTGAAACACAAGATACAAAATAGGTATTTTATAAATACTTTATAAAAAATACAAATACTTTTGTAAGAAAACAACATTTAATTTGAGTTTTTTTTATTATAGCTCTCATTATAGAATATTATTAGAACACAAGAATAATTAATTTAATTTTAAGTTAGACTTAAGTAAAACCAGCTCTTCAGACATCTTATCAGTCATTTTCCTTCAATGTGGCCTCATGATCATACCCCCAAAAGAAAAGAGTCGCTCCACAGGGACAGAGCTCGGCAAACAGGTGTTGTATTTTAAGAATATTTTTTTTATTGTAGGGTAAGTATTTAAATTCTTTAGGCTTATATCTTTATTATTAAGGTATTGCAGTGTTTGTAGAAAGAAATAGTCGCCATCTACCAATATTTTTTCACATTAATAATGACATGTTCAGTTCTACGCATTTATTTGATAAACTAGTGGACCGTCCCAGCTTCACACGGGTAGCGTTGTTTTTTTAAATATCTGAGGTTTCTTTCTTCAGTCACTGCTCAAGCATTGTGAAATTCAGCGCAATGTTTTCAATTTATTAAATTTATAGCACTCCCTAAACAGTGTAGTTTGGTGATTTTGAATGCGCTTTAATGAACGGTTCAGTATTTCCGTTTAATAGCAAATTTTGGAATAAAACGCTATGAAGTATTTATAACAATCTAAAAAATAAATCATTACGTAATGTAGGATGCAACTACTGGCGCCATCTAGTATGTTATATGTAAATTAGTAAAGATTTGGTTTTGGTCACGGGCGCGATGGCTTATTTCATGTATAATTTCGGTGTTTCTCTACCGATTTCTATGATTCTTTTTTTATTGAATAGGTAATAATGTTACCTTTTTTAAATTAGGGATGAGTGAGAGGTTTACAAACGTAAGAGTAAACAAATATAATTAGGATGCTCCGAACTGCTAAGCTATCAGGAGTTACATGTGTTATTGTGAGTCAACCATAAAAGATAGACATGAACTGTTATGGGAAAAATTTTAAGACAATTTTACGAATAATATTTCCGTCATAAATGATTTCTATGTAAGTTTAACCACACGTGCACACGTGACGGAAGCTTAAAAAATGAAGTAACTTCTCCCGTTTTCCAAAAATTTCCCAAAATTCCCCTTCACTACTCTGCTGAAAAGTATACTATAACCTGCCCAGGTGTATGAAGAATAATTGTGCCAAGTTTCGTAAAAATCCGTCGAGTAGTTTTTGTTTCCATAAGAAACATACAAACCGACAGATAGACAGACAAAAATTTTACTGAATGTATTTTTGGCATCAGTATCGATCAATAATCACCCCCTGATAGTTATTTTAAAAAAATATTTCATGTACAGAATTGACCTCTCTACAGATTTATTATAAGTATAGATATTCCCCACATGAGGTTTTCATGAACAAAAACATTCAAATTACATGATAGTTTAGCGTTCTCAACATTTGCATTCTATCTGAAAAGGGCACTTGTCTAGCCCTTCCGAATTTGTAAAAAAATCGGAGGTAGGGAACGCAAACACTACTTAAACGTGTAAAAGAAACAAAGGATAGAAGAATTTCCCACTGGAAGCCATTCCACGGTAGCTCAATTGGCAGAGCGACGACGGGGGCGTATACCCTTGGTCGCGGGTTCGATTCCCGCCTGTGTCGAAATTTTTCTTTCCTTAATTTATTCTTTATTCACGTAAAATTACTGTTACCCACTGTCACATGACTAAGTACAACTCAGCCATGTGGGTTTCCTCACGATGTTTTCCCTCACCGTTAACAACCATGATAAATTTGACATATGACTTCAGAAAAAGCCCAGCTCGGGATTTAATTAGAACCAGCAACTCTCGCCATGAAAGGCGCTTCTTGTCCTCACTGAGCTGTCATGAGTTTTATATTATTGTTTTAAACATACAAACATACATATACTCACGACTATAAATCGAAAAAAGGAAGCAGAGCTTCAGAATTTGAAATTCCTCAGCCACTTTTGGAAGTTGCGTGGGGAAAAGATGGTAAAATAAAGGTTGTTGGTGATGGGTCTCCAACCGCATCGCCCAAAAATCCCTTAAAAGCCCCAATACCGTTAGTCAGCTCTTACGTACACCCACCGGAAGAAATGGGGTAGCGCTATTCTAAGCCAACACTACACAGCTACATTCGTATGAATGTAGTAAATTGCGGTTTCAGCCACATTTAGATGTTTAGCGTGGAAAGTATTTAAAAACAAAGGTTTGAAAGAAATGGGGTAGTGCTATTCTAAAACCTCAACTGTTAAACTTTTATCAAACTTTCAAATAATACTTAAAATATACTACATACTTATCCTCACGACTATAATTCCCCTGAAGCGGTAGCCAGAGCTCGGGAATTAGAAATTCCTCAGCCACTTTTGGAAATTGCGGGGGGAAAAGATGGTGAAATAAAATTATTGGTGATGGGTCTCCAACCGCATCGCCCAAAATTCCTTAAAAGCCTCAATACCGTTATTCGACTCTTACGTACAACCTCCCGAAGAAATGGTGTAGTGCTGTTGCCAACACTACACACCTATTAAATACTACTTTAAAAAAACCATTTTTTTAACAGACTCTCCCGATCCGATACAAAGCTCAACGTGAACAAATCAGGCGTTTTCCTCAAAGGGGTAAACTCGTTTCAAGTAGTGGACCCCAATACGGGAGCCACGGTGTTTAGTACGGCAGCCACTGAGATGAATTTACCTGATGGGGTAAACAATTTGCATGCTAAGGTAAGGTTTTTTTAGTTTTTAGGAAATATACAAATTATTCATTAGGTAATGGGGCTTTTTATTGGATTTTTGGGCGATGCGGTTGGAGACCCATCACCAACAACCTTTATTTTTACAATCTTTTCCCCACTAAACTTCCAAAAGTGGCTGAGGAATTTATAATTCCTTAGCTCTGGTTACCCCTTCTAGGGAAATATAGCCGTGAGTATATGTATTCATCCTAAAAATACATCCTAAGTAGATTACAATAATCAATTAAGGTGCTTTGGAATGTGAAATTTCTCAGCCACTTTTGGAAGTTGATTGGGGAAAATATGATAATAATAAACGTTTTGGTGACGGGTCTCCAACCACATCGCCCGAAAATCACTTAAAAAGCCCCTATACCCTTAGTCGCCTCTTACGATCACCCACGGATAGAAATGGGGTAGTGTTATTCTAAGCCGACACTACACGGCAAATAAAATTACAAGTAACATAACATAAAACATAACATAAACATTCACGCCGAATATCCCCGAAGGGGTTGGCAGAGGTACTAATACTTCTGAACATCACGTGACTTAGTCACCCGGTGTTCAGAGTACCCACGTTTTGCATGGACAAAATTACAAGTATTAAAAGTATTTATACTAATAAAAAAATACATTGGTAAACAATCTACCTTTATTCAAATATATTTTCTATAGACATAATAAAATTAATTCAATGAACAGCAACCACTAATACATTTCAAGTAATAACAGCATTTACCAAATCTTTACTCTCTCCTTTTTCATCACAATTCCCCAAACCCATTTCATCCAAACCAATCCCCACTTTATCCACTTCATCCACCGTTTGTTAAAACGTAACTTTTTTAACATCACTCTTCATCATCCATTGAGTTTTATCATCAATCTGGTGTTTCATCATCTTTTCAAATTCATCATCGGATATACAGGGTGATGGGAGAAATTGGGATTCGTTAAGGGATCTTAATACGGTCCATACGCGTTTTGAAAGCATGGTTGTTTTTGGGTGTTCGGCTGAAATGTAGATAGAGATTTTTATGGTACATACATACATACATATACTCACGACTATAAATCCCTAAAAGGCGGTAAAATAAAGGTTTTTGGTGATGGGACTCCAACCGCATCGCCCAAAAATCCTTTAAAAGCCCCAATACCGTTAGTCGCCTCTTACGTACACCCACCGGAAGAAATGGGGTAGTGCTATTCTAAGCCGACACTACACAGCCAACGTATATCCTAGAAGTGGTGGCAAAGGACATATTTGTCTTTATCCAACTTGACTGAAACATTCACGCCGTGTATCCCCGAAGGTGTGTCAGAGGTACTAATACTTCTGAACATCACGTGACATTAATGTCTTCTGGTGTTCAGAGAACATGCCACTTAGTGATAATAATACCCACGTTTTGCTTAGACAGTGTTTTAACAAACACTTTATTGATAGAGACACAATCGTGTGTGATACCTAAAACTCTTTACTCACGGTTCCAAATTGAGTTTTCTCAACCACTTGCTAGTTAAGGGGGAAAAACATACATACATATACTCTCGGCTATGAATCCCTTGATGGGGTAGCCAAAGCTAGGGAATCAGAAATTCCTCAGCCACTTTTGGAAGTTGCGTTGGGAAAAGATGGTGGAATAAAGGTTTTTGGTGATGGGTCTCCAACCGCATCGCCCAAAAATCTCTTAAAAGGCCCAATACCGTTAGTCGCCTCTTACGTACACCCACCGGAAGAAATGGGGTAGTGCTATTCTAAGCTGACACTACACAGCGTAAAAATATTATAAACATGGGGAAAAAGATTATAAAATATAGATGATTGGTAATGAATTTTCAACCGCATCGCCCCAATCCCCTAAAATCCCCTATCACCTCTTCCGACCACCACGAAAAAGTACGTTAATACTATTCTAAGCCGACACAACAGCTTACCTTTACTATCCCTCGGCGTATCACAGTTTAGTTTCCTAATTAAATCTACATAATTATTCAACTTGTTCTTGTGGTAACTATTCAGCGTGTTAGTATGGCGGCGTTTATTTCTTCTCGAGTATGGTTTTCTTTTGATTTCTATGTATTCATTGTCCATTGTATTGAAATTTTATTTATTTAGAAGTAGAGTAGATTATGTTATATTATTTTTTTTATGTATAAGGCTCTGTTTTTATATTAGATTAATGTAACTTATGTAAATTATTAATAATTAACTTATGTAAGAAAATTAAAAATACACAACCAAAGTTGACACAAAGTTAGTTTTATTTTCTGACATATTTTGTCACACGTCAAAATAATGCCAGATTTATCTCAGACTAAGTTAAATGATATCCAAAGAGTAGACAATATAGATTTTTTTTTATATATTAACTTTTGTGCCATACTGCATATATATGTGCCTCTGGCATGAAATTCACTTGTTTTATTTTTTTGCATACATACATACATATACTCACGGCTATAAATCCCTTAACGGGGTAGCCAGAGCTTTGGAATGCGAAATTCCTCAGCCACTTATGGAAGTTGATTGGGGAAAGTATGGTAATATTAACAGATTTTGGTGACGGGTCCCAACCACATCGCCCAAAAATCACTTAAAAAAGCCCCTATACCCTTAGTCGCCTCTTACGATCACCCACGGGTAGAAATGGGGTAGTGCTATTCTAAGCCGACACTACACAGCATTTTTATTTATTTTTTTATTGCTGTGTAATGTCTGCTTAAAATACCATTGAGCCATTTCTACCCGCGGGTTTTCTAAATGGTAAATTAAGTGATGATTGTGCAATGTGGCTAAAGACCCATCACTAATATCATTTAGTATCAGTCGTTTTTTCACGCAAGATCCAAAAGTGGCTGCGAAATTTCTAGTTTTGAAACTCTTGGTACCCCTTTGAGATTTATAGCCTTGTGCTGTGTAGTGTCGGCTTACAATAGCACCACCCCATTTCTTCCGGTGGGTGTACGTAAGAGGCGACTAACGGTATTGGGGCTTTTAAGGGACTTTTGGGCGATGAGGTTGGAGACCCATCACCAACAACCTTTATTTTGCCATCATTTCCCCATTCGACTTCTCAAAAGTGTCCGAGGAATTTTTAATTCCTTAGCTCTGGCTACCCATTTTAGGGATTTATAGCCGTGAGTATATGTATGTATGTATGTATATAGTGTTTTGACGACATGATAGTCCAGTGGGTAGAACACCCGCCTGAAAACAGAAGGGCGTGAGTTCCAATCCTGGGTCGGGCCTACACCAATTTGTCTTTTCTAAAGTCATATGTGTGGTTAATTTATCATGGTTGTTAACGGTGAGGGAAAACATCGTGAGGAAACCCACATAACTAAGTTGTACTTAGTCATGTGACAGTGTATTTGTACAAAAACGGCGATAGGCCTGCCCCCTATCACGTGAGTACACTGTCTAAGCAAAACGTGGGTACCTTCCCTGGACACTAGATGGCGCTGCCATGTGAGTTCAGAAGTATTGGTGCCTCTGCCAACCCCTTCGGGGATAAACGGGGTTTATGTATATAGTTTTTATGTTGTATAATGTTTTGTTATCTGTACAAAATTTCTCTATAAGCATAGTAAAATCCTTATTTACTTTCTCATAAAGAAACGTGCATTTTACTATTTTCTCATCACCTGTTTTGAGCAGAACGATCAGTAAACTTTTACTCTTTCAGATTATTAATAGAACACAAAATGGTTTAATTAAAAACTATTTTCTTTCATTTATTATTAATTAACAACATTGCTGTGTAGTGTCGGCTTAGAATAGCACTACCCCATCTCTTCCCGTGGGTGTCGTAGAAGTCGACTAAGGGACTAGGGCTTTTTCCACCATCGCCCTTACACCAATCCAAGGTCTGCCGCGCCGAGGGATGCGTGGCCAGGGGTGAGCCTGGTCGCTAGCGTGCCGCCGTCCCGGAGCTTGGTGCACTCCGGGTACTAAATAACCTTACCTAGTCAAGCGGGGCTCTGGCTAGGTGGACAGTTTACTTCCCTTGCTTCTCGTGGGTCCAATATGTGTTCGAATTATAATAAACACGGAGGCGGCGATGTAGCTCGCCACTCATCACGCCATGGTTTCTCACGGGGCGAAAAGTGGGCTAAAGAGACCCGCTTCAGTACGATGAATGTATGTGGAGGAATGTTTGAAAAATTAGATGAAGTATGTATGATTATGAATGAAAGAAAACTGGATTTTCTATGTTTAAATGAGACGAAGCGTAAGGGAAAGGAAGTTTCACAACTTGGCAACATTACAGCAATCTGGTCTGGAGTCGCTGACAATGACCGAGCTAGCCAAGGAGTGGGACTTCTGATATCTGAAAGGATGGCTCAGTGTATGAAAGATTACGAATGTGTAAGTCCAAGGCTCCTGTGGATTAAGGTGAAATTGGGACTAGTCCGGATGCGCATAATTTGCGTTTATGCTCCGGACATGTCTAAATCCCTATCCGAGAGGGAGGAGTTTTGGAATCTGTTAGACGATGTTGTGAATGGGTGTGATCAGAATGAGAGACTTATAATGTTAGGAAATTTTAATGGCTGGGTTGGTGTGTCACGCAACGGGTGCGAAAGAGTTTTAGGAAAGTTTGGCGATCAAAGGATGAATTAGAATGGTGAGAAATTGATTGAGGTATGTTTGGAGAGGAATCTTTGTGTTACAAACACGTTGTTTAAACACAAAGATATCCATATGTATACAAGACAGAGGGGAAGCGAGAGAAGTATGATTGATTTTGTGATAGTTGATGAAAGGCTGAGAGCAAAGGTTGTTGACACCAGGGTCTATAGAGGCACGAACGTTGGCACAGATCACTTTCTCGTTATATCACGATTAAGGGGTCTGTGTACGCGTTGGCGTCACAGGCCTAAAGTGTCAACAACGGATTTTGCGAGAATAAAAGTGGAAAAACTGCAAGAAGATGAAAATATCAGAGATGAATACGTGAGGAAATTGGATGATAGACTAAGTTGCGTGGAGATGAAGGATGAAATGGAAATAGAAGAAGTATGGGATGTGCTCAAATCGACGATGGTTGAATGTGCGACGGAAGTTTGTGGTGTGTGTAAAAGGTCAAATAGACCACCAACAAGTTGGTGGGATAAAGTTGTGAAAGAGGCGGTTAGAGATAAGAAGAAAGCGTGGTTAGATTTACTAGCGATTAAAGCTAGTAAACGGATGAATGCGAGTGTAACTGACGATGTAGTGCAGAAAAGTGAAGATGAATATAAGAGAGTTAAGAATGAGGTGAAGAAGAAAATAGAAAAGAAAAAGCGGGATTTGCAAGAGTGGTGTGAGAGGAAACTTTCTGATAATTTCCGGAATAACCAAAAGTTATTCTGGAAGTATATCCGGAAGGAAAAGGGAGTTTCCCAAAACACGAGAGTGAGTGTTATAAGAGATGAACAGGGTGAATTGGCAACGGATGAAAGTAGCATTAAACGGGTATGGAAGAATTATTTTGAGGGACTGTTTGAAAAAGAGGATGCATCCATTTCTCCGCCAATCGACAGTAATGTTGATTGGAACGAAGAGATGGGTGATTTCAGTGACAGTGAGATTAGTATGGAAGAAATAATGAAAGCAATGAAAAGTATGAAAGTAGGGAAGGCGGCAGGGTATGATAGGATTACTATCGAAATGCTGAGGGCTGGTAAAGGGTTGGTGGCTTCTTGGTTGTACTTCCTTTTCCAAAAATGCTGGTCGAGTGGCAAAGTTCCACGAGATTGGTGCAAGACGGTGATTGTGTCTCTATATAAAGGAAAGGGGTCACACCGAGAGGCTAAAAACTACCGCGGCATCAGCTTAGTCAGCATTGTTGGTAAATTGTATGCTAAGGTACTAATTGAAAGAGTGATGAATGAAACTGATGAGAAAATATGGGATGTGCAAGCGGGATTTAGGAAAGGAATGGGATGTATGGATCAAATCTTCTCTCTAAGCAGCATCACCGAAAAGTTCTTAGCTAAGAACCAAAAGGTGTATTGCTCCTTCATTGATTTAGAGAAGGCGTATGATAGGGTGGTAAGAAAGTGTTTATGGGAGGTGTTATCCAAGTTCGGTTTGGGGAGTCAACTTATACGTGCATTGGTATCACTCTATGAGGATTCTAGTGCATGTGTAAGAGTAAACGGGGAAAACACTGACTGGTTCGGAATCTCTAGGGGTGTCCGACAGGGATGTGTAGCTTCTCCGTGGCTCTTCAATTTGTTCATGGATGACTGTTTGACAGAGTTGCGTGAAAGTGATTATGGACTAAGAATGGGTGGACTCATCATTAAATGCCTCTTGTATGCTGACGATCAAGTGCTACTTGCATCATCGGCAGAAGAGTTGCAAGAGATGATGAATATTGCATGTGAGTCTTTTGTAAGAAAGGGAATGAGGGTGAATGTGGATAAGACCAAAACGATGGTTTTTGAGGGACAGGAAGATGTGACAGAATGCGTGATTGCGATTGATGGTAAGGATGTGGAACAGGTGAAGGAGTTTGTATATCTGGGAAGTTTGTTTACAAGGGATGGAAAATGTGATGAAGACATTGAAAGAAGAGTTAAAAAGGGCAATGCGGTAAATGGAGCAATGAATAGCCTAATGATCAGTCAATCGGTGTCTGAAAAGGCCCGAATGGCTGTGCATGATGCTGTTCTTGTTCCTACGCTTATGTATGGAAGCGAATGTTGGGTGTGGCAGAAGAAGCATGAGAGCAGAGTGAATGCAGCAGAGATGAGGTCCCTCAGAAAAATTTGTAATGTTAGATTGTGTGACCGAGTGAGAAATAGTGTTATTCGTGAAAAGTGTGGTGTGAAAGATGATATTGTAAGAAAGATAGAAAAAGGAATGTTGAGATGGTTTGGGCACATAGAGAGGATGGATGATAGAAAATTGGTAAAAGGGATCTATAGAGCTAGTGTGGATGGTAATGTTAGTAGAGGACGACCACGGAGAACACACTTGGACCAAATTGAGAGTGTGCTCAAAAAGGCTGGCGTCCGAAGTATGAAGAATAAAAGAGCATGTATGAAAAGATTGATGGATGTAAACGAAGCTAGAGAGGTTTGTCAGGATCGTACGAAGTGGCGATCGATAGTCTCTGCCTACCCCAATGGGAATTAATGGCGTGAGTATATGTATGTATGTATGTATGTAACAACAAAATAGATTTAGGTACGATGTCGGACCTTTATTTGATAATAATTACTATTTTATTAAAGTCAATAGTAAAATAAGAATAATTCTAATCCAAACTCTTCTCCACAGCAAATATCAACCCGTCGAATCTCTTCCCCCATCGATGAGGATCTCATCTTCCGCTCCGAATCCTCACTACACCTCCGAGGCGCTGAGGGAACCCACCTTGAAAGCAAACAACTCACCTGGTCAGCAGACCAAGATATATACCTTAAATCCCTCAACGGGTCGGTAGTATTAAGCGGAAAAGACGGGGTATATTTAGATGTAAAATATTTACCTCTAGTTCTACTAAATTCAACGGATGTTAAAGTTATTGGGCATTACAAAGTATGTGTGTGCATGCCGCAAGGAAAGCTGTTCAGAATAGCACAACCTAACAATCAGAAGGTTACTTGTAGTCATATTAATTTGACTGGGGATTTGAATCCTTGTATATAAATATATATTCACGCCATTAGTTCTCGTTGGGATAGGCAGAGACTATCGATATAAAGGTGTATAAAGAATGCTAATAGTGTAGATAGTAGAAGTGTGGCATTGAAAATTTGGTTGCTAGAAATCTTAGTCTTGTACTTAGATAACATACATACATATACTCACGGCTATAAATCCCTAGAAGGGGTAGCCAGATCTAAGGAACTAGAACTTCGTCAGCCACTTTTGGAAAATTGAGTGGGGAAAAGATGGCAAAATAAAAGATGTTGGTGATGGGTCTCCAACCGCATCGCCCAAAAATCCCTTAAAAGCCCCAATACCGTTAGTCGCCTCTTACGTACACCCACCGGAAGAAATGGGGTAGTGTTATTCTAAGCCGACACTACACAGCATACTTAGATAACTACGCATTTATTATGTTGTATAAAAGCTTTTTAAGAATACATATCTTATTAATATTATAAATGTGAAAGTTAAGATGTTTGAGGTAAAAAGGTTTCACAATTACAAAATGTATATGAATGAAATTTAGCAGAATGCTAGATAATGACCGAAATTATAACATAATGATACTTTTTATCCCGGATTTTTTTTACAATAAAATATTCACGCCTGATTGGACGCCATATCATGGCGTTTCTACAATATACATACATATCACGGCTATAAATCCCTAGAAGGGGTAGGCAGAGCTAAGGAATTAGAAATTCCTCAGCCACTTTTGGAAATTGAGCGGGAAAAGATGGTAAAAATAAAGGTTTTTGGTGATGGGTCTCCAACCGCATCGCCCAAAAATCCAATAAAAAGCCCCAATACCCTTAGTCGCCTCTTACGACACCCGTGGGTAGAAAGGGGTAGCGACATTCTAAGCCGGCATTACACGGCACATTATACATTTTACTGCTATTTATTGATGGAACCAATATCATTATTGAGACTTTAATGTAAATGTAAATCATTACTTAGGGTGCATTTACTTAGAGTTTGTTATGTATTGTTGTATTTATGGAAATAAATGTGTATATGAAAAAAAAACGGTGTTTTATTCCACTGTAGCGATCTCTAGAGACAGTTATCATTATCATACAGATAAAATAATCCATGATAAGGAGTACTTACACGACGATATACCTACTAAAAGACATATAATATTAATAATAAATATAAATAAATAAAATAATAATTGTTCATGGATGACTGTTTGACAGAATTGCGTGAAAGTGATTATGGACTAAGAATAGGTGGATTCATTGTTAAATGCCTCTTGTATGCTGACGATCAAGCGTTACTTGTATCGTCGGCGGAAGAGTTGCAAGAGATGATGAATATTGCATGTGCGTCGGATAAGACATAATGATATATAATATAGATAAGATGGCGTAGGAATATCCCCGAAGGGGTTGGCAGAGGTACTAATACTTCTGAACATCACGTGACTTTGTCACCTGGTGTTCAGAGTACCTACGTTTTGCATGGACAGTGTACTCACGTGATAGGGGGCAGGCCTATCGCCGTTTTTGTACGAATACACTGTCACATGACTAAGTACAACTCAGCCATGTGGGTTTCCTCACGATGTTTTGCCTCACCGTTAACAACCATGACAAATTAACCACACATATGTCTTTATAAAAGACAAATTGGTGTAGGCCCGACCCAGGATTTGAACACTAGTCGTTTGCACGATAACCGAGTGTTCTACCCAATGGGCTATCACGGTCCTTCCAGAGAAATAAATGTATTTATAAAATATTATTATACTATAGTGATAAGGATTGGACACCCCTAACATTTTATTTTTATTTTATCGCCTAGAAATTCGCTAGAAATAATATATATGGCAAAACAACGTTTGCCGGTTCAGCTAGTGTAAATATAAATGAAGTAGTTACTAGCCTAATAACTAATCAATCAGCGTCTGAGATCGACCAAATGGCAGAGAATTAAAAGACAAAAAAAAAATTTTTTACTTATAAATGGCAGCGGGTATAGCACAAGAAACACGAGAGCAGAATAAATGAAGTAGAGATGAGGTCCCTCAGAAAAATGTGTTACAAATAGTTGTTACAGCGCAGCGCTCAGTTCCAAAAATAAATTAGTTAGATATTGTTATTAGACTTTTACTGGGCAGATATCCATACAAACATATACTCACGGCCATTAATCCCAAAAAGGGGTAGCCAGAGCTTTAGAGCTCAAAACTCCTTAGCCACATTTGGAAGTTGATAGGGGACAAGATGGAAGAAATATCATTGGTGATGGGTTTCCAACCACATCGCCCAAAAACCACTTAAAAAAGCCCCATACCCTAGGTTGCCTCCTACAACACCCGTGGGTAGAAAGGGGTAGTGACATTCTAAGCCAGCACTACACGGCAACAAATACAATATTAATGATATTTTTTACTACCTGATCAACGCCGTATATAAGAAGAAGACTGACCAAGCACAGTCTTATGGCTTTAATTATTGACAGGGCTACATTTGTTGGTGTATAAATGTCCAGGTTTTTTAGTTTGTCTTCCTCACTTAATAGTTTATCAGTAAAATACTGTTCCGCTGGTATAATAGATGAAAATATCTGAAAAGTAAATAGATTTTAATTCAATTTTAGTTAATACTAGTGATTCGTCCTGGCTTCGTACGGATTGTGTTAAATGTTTTTTACTGCTTACCCCCTACGATATTTAGCGAGATGATATATATCCCTAATGATATATGTCCGCTTCCTGGTTCTAAGCTACCTTTCCAACATTTTTCAGCTAGATCGGTTCATCCGTTTACCAGTTATAAATAGTGTAACTAACACCACTTTCTTTTATAGATATAGATTTTAAAGAGCAAAGGGCCGCGGTCGCTTATCTTGATGATATAAGCAGTATAGGTAGACACCATGCATGGTGGACTTCCCTCTTGTGAAAATCGTGAAATGCTGATCTATGACTGAGGGCTGGATTTAGAGGCCCAGAGGCCTTGGGACAACAAAGCTATTCCCTTCTTTTCAAGGCTCAATTGTGAGGGTTTGTGGAGAACCCGGGGGCTTTCGCCCCGGATGCCCTCCCCTAAATTTAACCCTGATGACTGGTCTAGAGATATCTTTAGAAGAGGCATAGAATAAGAGAAAATATGAGATGATCCCCAGCAGACCTTGGATGACTTGGAGAAAGTTGCAGGAATGAATGCATGAATGACGGCAAACAAAGTACCAGTCGTTATAGAAATCCTAAAGACGTCTTTTGGCTGATAATGATATTAAATAATAACTGTGTTTTGTCAGCTTTGAATAACACGAACCCATTTCTTGCCTTGGGTAAGGTGACTTAGGGTATTGGGGCTTTTAAGTGATTTTTGTACATTTGTGCGGGCTGATACTTAAGCACAATATAAAGGGTCAAGCATTGACAGCATTTCATCCTGTATAAGGATATAAACTGATTTAATATAAATCTCACAAAGCGAGTCATGCTGTGTACACAGTTAAGGTGCTTGTATCAAAATGTTATGATATGAAATGCCATTTTTATAATAATATAATTGTACTGTTTGTGTGCCTTAAAGTTAAATAAATAAACCATTTTTCTAAACTTGTGAAGAAATCTGTTACAATAGTTAAAAATAATTATAATTATTACTTACTAAGCAAGTATAACCGACCAGGTAGGTATAAGTTTTTAATGTCATACACAAACACTTCCCTTCTGGTCTTGTTCTATCACCCATGGTTTTCAGTGAAAGTGCCTTTTCATACATGCCGGTTGCCGGATAACCGGCAGAGTATGGTCATTTTCATGAGCTTTAGTTCGTACTATCGAAGATTTTGCGGCACGGCATGTCGCAGCCGGTTTTAAAACACTGGGAAACCGGCACCCCCAATAATAAGGCACCCTTTGTATCCAAAAGTTGCACGACTATCATTAAAATTGTTATTGTTGATTTGCTGACAGTATCCTTACTATTATTTTAAAGGAAACCTAAAACAGTCACTTTTATTTCAAAGGAGCTTCTGTAGGAACAGGATCACTCCCGCACTAACATAAAAATGGTACACGTAGTAATCTCTATATAGTTTGTGAATGGTACAAAGCAATGCAATTTATTGCCTCGCAATAAAGCCCATAATTTATTGAACGTCAGTAAATAGAGACCCATCCTAGAACGAGAGCCCGTAACCGAGGAGTTTGTCCCGCTCGCACAGTTGCCAGACTAGATTGTTCGAAGAATAACAAATTAAAACCTATTAATAGAGAATAGCTTAGAAAAACCAGGTTATTAGCTGTTTTTTGATAAATTGTTTTAATAATGTTTCCTCACGGCCCATATATGTCCCCACCAAGGGGCTCGAGTCTACACTATATAGGATGATTTGGCCTTCGTCCACCACGCTGACCAATTGGCCTAGACCTCGCTTTTGTAACATACCCTTTTTATATTATAAATCGATAAAGGACATCAAACTAAACAACTTTGCCCATGGAATGCCTATCTAAAATATTGTAATTTTCATAATAAAATAATAATTAAAAATTGTCGTACCTAGTTCAAACTGAGAATGTATAGAATGAGATTCCTTGCTTCAGTGAAAATAAGAAATAAAAAAAAACATTTGATCTATGGTGTAAACAAAATCATAACTCTTTTCGGTATTTTCCTGTTCAATCGCTCGCTTACCGGTTTATTTTCATGATATTATTTTTCAGCGACGATCAATAGAACTGGAAAATACCGAAAGAAGTAATATTTTTGTTTACAGAGCGAATAGCATAGATCAAATGTTTTTTTTTTATTTCTTATTTTCACTGAAGCAAGGAATCTCATTCTATACATTCTCAGTTTGAACTAGGTACGACAATTTTTAATTATTATTTTATTTTGAAAATTACAATATTTTAGATAGGTATTCCATGGGCAAAGTTGTTTAGTTTGATGTCCTTTATCGATTTATAATATAAAAAGGGTATGTTATAAAAGCGAGGTCTAGGCCAATTGGCCTAGACCTCGCTTTTATAACATACCCTTTTTATATTATAAATCGATAAGGGACAACAAACTATACAACTTTGCCCATGGAATGCCTGTCTGAAATATTGTTATTATCTAAATATTTAATAATGAAAAATATCATATACCTAGTTCAAACTGAGAAAGTATAGAATGAGATTCTTTGCTTCAGTGAAAATAAGAAATAAAAAAAAACATCTGATCTATGCTTTTCGCGCTGTAAACAAAAACATAACTTCTTTCGGTATTTTCCAGTTCAATCGCTCGCTTACCGGTTTATTTTCATGATATTATTTTTCAACGACGATCAATAGAACTGGAATATACCGAAAGAAGTTATATTTGGGCGTTTTTTTTTTTCGTTGTACCTGCACTTTTTGACATGTCCCATCGCTATTCCACGATTTTTCACGGTTTTGATAAACTTGATATAAAGAAAATATGATATCGTAGCTAATTAGAATACCAAGCAACTTCATAAAAAGTTTTAATCTAAGCATAAACTAGACATATAAATTTTATCCATTATTAAAGTTGACAATACCCCTAATTCGACCATGTCCCACGACCAACGAGCATTGAAAATAGGCTAGAAAATCCATTTGTTGGCACACTAATAGCACTGCTTTATTTGCAAAACGTAGAAAATAGTATAGCCTTATCTATTCTTCCAATTTATAAGCGAATATCATTTTTAAATGCTTAAATTAAAGACTTTGTTAGAAAGCCAAAATTGGTAACACGAGGAAAATTACACTGAGTGACGTTGGTATTTTATCATATTACTGAAATATTAGTACCACCAATCCTATATTATTTCTCCCTAGTAATCCTAAGTATTGTGCCAACGGTCATCTTTGTTTTCACTACATATTGTAAGCAGCGACCGGCTTGTCTAGACACGTTTTGTTAAAGGGCAGTCGAAAGTGTAAAAAAGAAACTCCACTGACTTGCGGCAGTTTTGAGGTTTGTATTCAGATTATCGTAACTCTCATTATTTTGTTATAAACCATAGTGTATTGCATTTGCATATTTTGGTTCATATTTTTAGATAAATAAAAATTTCAAACAGAAACATTAATTCGTGTCGGACGCTAGTCGATACGTTACGTTCCCTTGAGTGACTTTTACCAAAAATATTTCTCAGTGGACGGGATTGTCACTCAGTAGAACTGTAAAGCCATGTGCATATTGTAATTTAATGGATTCAATATAAATTATTATTAACAATAGTAAGTCATAATTTTATATTTTATAACCCCAATTATATTATTTTACTTTTCCATAAAGAACTGTGTAATCAGCAAAAGGGTTTTGTTTGTTTTAGAATAATAAAACAAATAATAGGAAATTATGTTAATAATTTATTATGAGCATAAAGGGGGTAATCATAAAATTATTTTAATGGTCCCTAAATGTGATGTAAAAGAAGAAATAAAATTTCATAATGGATCTCACTTCAGCACAACGAATGAAAAGATATAGAGAAACATTAAAATCTAATCCAGAAAAATACTAGGAATACAAAAAAAAATATACGAAGCCTTTGATAGTTTTTAGGAAAAAATCGCAATTATTTTTTCTTATGGGTAAATTTTAAAACGTTTTTTTTGATTATCCATTATTAACTGGGCACGTTTTGTATGATCGAAAAACAGTATTGTCCCCAATATATTTAATTAGCTCATTGAAAAGAATCATTGTTTTTGTTAATTTTGTTTTATCTAAGGATATTTTTTTCTTGATTAGTTTTTTTTATAATTGTAAGTTTAAGAATTTGGCGAGATTTGTTCGAAAGATTATTTTTGGTAATTTTATAGGTTTTTTCGCATATTTTAACGAAATATGTTATCTTTTAAATCTTTTTGTTCATGAAACCTCATGTGGGGATTATTCCTAATAAATAAAGAAATTACCAATCAGAAACTTAAAAATCAAATAACATATTTACTAATAAATAAAGAATAAATAATAACGCGACATCGGGTATACGTTAGTACGTTTATTTATTAGTAACATTCGCTGTGAATTCACCTTAAAGTTTCCACTTGGAGACGACAGTGTTCTACTGAGTTATTGTCCCGTATAATATTTTTCTAAAAATATTTTCTTTGTGCCAAATTTTACGCATTTTACACAAAACAAAAAAGCTTTATAAACATTTCAAAAACCTTCTTTTTGCTTTAAACATATATTACCAGGAAAGTATCACAATGTCTTAGATAATGAAAACTATTTAGGATCGCATGAAACAAAACGTAACTCAGTAGATGAAAACCTATGGAAATAGAATGAAATTACTTTGTAACTCAGTGGAAAGTTGAAATGCTCCCATCGAATGAAATAATTTAATTTAAGCTATAATTAATAATACTCCAGTATATACTTCAAGTGAAATATAAAGATTAGTTATTAATGGATATGACAAAATAAAGTAATAGCGTAATAATGTATTTTTTTATGCTTATAGTAAAATATTTACGGGTACAACGAAAAAAAAAACCACCCATTTTTGTTTACAGAGCGAAAAGCATAGATCAAATGTTTTTTTTTATTTCTTATTTTCACTGAAGCAAAGAATCTCATTCTATACATTCTCAGTTTGAACTAGGTACGACAATTTTTAAATATTATTTTTTTTGAAAATTACTATATTTGAGATAGGCATTCCATGGGCAAAGTTGTTTAGTTTGATGTCTTTTATCAATTTAAAAATATAAAATTGATAAAAGACATCAAACTAAACAACTTTGCCTATGGAATGCTTATCTAAAATATTTTAAATATCAAAATAATTAATAATTAAAAAGTGTCACTCCCTAGATCAAACTGAGAAAGTACGGTGAGTTGAGTTATGAGGCCAATTGCGGGTTTGCAGAATAACGACTACTACCGTGATGGTAGCAGAGACCGAGTAATTATGATTCTAGTCAAGCAACTTAAAAATAAACAATTTAATGAGTTTGGTAGTATAAAAAATATTTATCAGGAGTATCTCTATCGAAGCAAGATACAGATCCACAAACTTTCTTGGCCGTTAAGAGCGTCGCTGCCATCGATATAAGTTTTGCCAGTAAATAAAAATTAACCATTTTACCACATTTGCTTGCTGGCAGGGGAATAATTTTAAATCTTACAGGCTAATTTATTTACGTTTTGAAATGTCTTAATAAATAAATTTATGTAATATTAACGTAATTAATAATTATTATCTTAATTTCATAAGTTCGTTCTTAACACGATAGTTTAAGCAAAATCAATACTGCCGTGCCGTGCCCCCAGATAATTATTGTCATATTTCATAATTATTGGATACTTGAAAGAAAAGCGCTTATTAATAAGCAAAGAAACATAATCTAAATAATTGTCTTAAAAAATAATTACCACTATATAAAATAATATCTTCTCGTCCAAAATTCTGCAGAGTCTATAGACAAAGGTCTTTGACCAATGTGTGTTGCCAGTCATGACCTACGGCACAGAGACGTGTCACGTGCACAGGGTCACCCAAAGGGAAATGGAGAGGGCTATGTTAGAAGTTTCACTACGCGATCGAATCCGCAACGAGGAGATCCGTAGATGAACCGGGGTCACAGACATAGCCCGAAGAATTGCAAAACTGAAGTGGCAATGGGCAGGGCACATTGCACGCAGAACCGACGGTCGTTGGGACTCGCAGGTTCTGGACGTACGTGGCGGCCACGTACATGACGACGCAGTGTGGGTAGACCTCCCACAAGTTGGACCGACGACTTGGTCGCGGTCGCGGGAAACCGATGGATGAGGGCAGCACAGGACCGGTCGTTGTCGAGATCTTTGGTGGAGGCCTATGTCTAGCAGTGGACGTCTATAGGCTGATGATGACATAAATATAATAAAGAAAATGATAATTTATTATATACGTAGGTCACATTATAAGTTTTATTTAGTTGAGAGCTAACTGACAATGACAGTCCGAATTTTCAAAATGGCGACAGTAGTACCAATTCAGCCGTCGGCCCAGAAAAGTTTGTGGATCTGTAAATATGGTGTCCAAGATTAATTATCTTTCCATTTGTTTCGGACCTTGTTTTAATCTGTAAATTAAGAAAATGGTATAGCTAAATAAGATGAAAACTGTTGTACTCATTCTAGTTCAAATAAGAAATAATTATAAGTGAAATCACGTGGTGTGTACTGTCGGCTTAAAATAGCACTAATATATTTCTTCCCTCGGTCATCGTAAGAGGCAACTTAGGGTTCTGGGGCTTTTGAAGTCATTTACTGGATACTCCTCACCAATCAACCTTTACATTACCATCTTTCCCCTACTCAACTTCAAAAAGTGACTGAGGAAATAATAATTGTGAAGTTCTGGATACAGTTGAAATTTGTCTTATGTAAATATAAGTGCTTTTGTGACTTTTTGAGGAACCATCGTTAAAACACTCAATAACATCCACAGATGGTCACCGTGTATCCGTTGCCGTGTAGTGCCGGTTTAGAATGTCACTACTCCTTTCTACCCACGGGTGTCGTAAGAAACGACTAATGGTACGGGGCTTTTTAAGTGGATTTGGGCGATGCGGTTGGAGACCCTACATCAACGATACTTTATTTCTACCATCTTGTCCCCTTTTACCTTTCAAATATGGGTTTTCGGGATTTATAGCCGTGAGTATATGTATGTATGTAGGAAGAGGGAAAAATATAGCCAATAATATTAAATGATCACGGCATATACATTGCGATGAGTGGTCCACGATGATGCGATGATCTATTTGACAATTTGAAATGCTGAGATTTGCTGAGCAGGCGTCGACTCGCAGCTATTGACACAGAGATGTCGCTGCACGTATTTTAGATGGGCTAGAACAGTGGCCATTCGAAGGCGAGAGAGAAATAAAAGTCAGTAAACTACTTTTTAACATTTATTAACTAACTTAATTACGATAACAAAATACTGGAATATTAGGTACCAAACATTTTTACAAATTAAAAAGTAAACAACCACATTTTTATTTACACATCGAAGGAGCTTTGGAATCATCCTTGCAGCCAAATACATGTAGCAATATATACAGATACAATAACTAATATTAAGTAATTTCATGATTATTATGAAAATATATGATGACCCTTGGTCCATGATTTCTTGTAGAAGAATACGAGAATCGTGGCAAATGGCTTGGCTATGGACTCAAAATCTTGAATCATTATAAAGTATAAATAAATCTTTAAAACAAGAAATTTAAACTAATACTGTCCCTCAAGAAATTATACCCAGAGTCGTTATGACATTTATGATACACTTGCGAGCTTGACAGGTGTCAAAATTTTCGACAGTTAATTCGTAAGGATCTACCGCCTGAGAATATTATACGTCTTCTTTAGTCCTTTGTCCCTTGTGGATACCTTCCCTAGAAAAGACGGGTGTAATATCACATCAAGGGTTATTTTCGCTATTTAGCTCAGAAAGCCTAGCACGAGCGCTATTTTATCGTCACGATATCTGTTAGAATGAGATGACAGTATACGATACTAAGCGCGAAAGAGATAGCTGTCTTAAACCACGCGATATCTAGTTAAAAGGTCGCTCGGACTAGCGATGCAGATATATAACAGCAAAAACGATAATTATCCCTAATCCTACATTTAAAACCAGAAACATTTAAATTCATCATTTTACAAGTTAAATGCTGGAATAATGCTTTCTTTATTGCCTTCTTTGACAAGTTATACGATCAAGTATAAACAACGTTATGTTAATTAAAATGTTTTGTGCATGAAAACCTCATGTGGGAATTATTACTAATCAGTTAAGAAAATATTTTTTTTCTTGAAGACTCGAACCCGCTACCTCTCAATTAGAAGAGCGACCGGGGCGTTGACCGGGAGGTCGCGGGTTCGAGACCTGCTGGTGTCGATAAATGTATCTTTTTTTAATTGATGAACGTGTTATGTTCTTTTAACGTGTCGTGTCCAAAGTCCAAATGAAAGATCATTTTCACCTCAGTTAGTTCAAAGTCATTATAATTTAACTTAACGCTAAACACGTATTTTTCAGAATCCAACTTATACAAAGCACTTGGCCGATGTTTAGGGTTCCGTTTTAATCATTTGAGTACGGAACCCTAAACAACTTGGCCGTTGTTTAGGGTTCCGTACTCAAATGATTAAAACGGAACCCTATTACTAAAACTCCGATGCCCGTCTGTCTTCAGGATGTATCACATATACCACGGTATAAAAAAGGTAAATATTTGACAGTCGATTTATATTTCTAATATTGCTTGTCCTTGCAAAAAAACGAGGAAATGAAATTTGTCGAGCGAACTGACTCCAACTTGTCGGTTTTTGTATTTAATTTAATGTTAATTTATTTATTCCAATTATTTTATTACCTATTTTTTAAATCAATAATGGTAAATATAATTTAATTCTGATTTTAATTATTATTTTATTTCATGAATAAAAATACAGCTGAGCTGAGACTTGTGAGCTTAACATTGCCGTTCTTACTCATATGAAGTCTTTTAATTTGGCATTAATATGTGAAACATCACATTCTCACATGCCTCATATTCTCAGGTCAATGAACCTTTGCCGGCTAAGAATGTCACTACCACTTTCTACCCACAGGTGTGAGAGGCGACCAAGGGTATGGGGCTTTTTTCAAACTCAAACTTTTATTGCTATTCTTAAGCTGTTTTTTGGCGTTGCGGTTGGGACCCATCACCAACGATACTTTATTTCTACCATCTTGTCCCCTCAACTTCCAAATGTGGCTAAGGTAGCTCTAAAGCTCTGTGTAACCTTTTTTGGGATTAATGGCCGTGAGTCTATGTATGTAGCCACACTAAAACATAAGAAGGTCTTACGTTGAGAACGATAATAGGCATACGTATCTCTTCTAACATACTGTTACGACATTTGTTCGCAAGTAGGAGATAGGATTTGCCACTACTAGAGAACAGATGGCGTTACTAGTATTTTAATAAGTAAAAAAGGGAATTACTAGATGTTTCTCGAATATCGACTTTTCGAGAATGTGGTACTAGAACTTTCTGTAATATTCGCGTATTTGAGATTTGGCATATATAAAGAGCAACGCGTGCTACGGAGTTATTCGAGTGCGAAGAACTAAAGCGAGAACAAGCGAAATACTAGAGCGAAGAAATTAAATACGACAGTGCAGTGATATACGGATTACGGAAATAAGCTTAACGGTGTGGACAGTGTTACTATAACGGAGTAAATTAGTGTTGTTAATTAGTGCGAGTATCGATAGTTAATTATCGATAGTGTTTGTTGTGTTGTGTAAAGTGCGTTATTGGTCAATAAATATAATTACACCTTATTGCACGAAAGTGTGACTGGTATTTATCAAATTAAGAACCCGGTACGTAACAATTGGTGACAGAAGTGGATTTGAAGATGCCAGTTATGCCGAAGGAAGACGGAAGAGAGGGTGTGAAGACACGCGCTCAGAAAGCCGCAGAGGGTGAACAGCTGTCGGAAATGAGGTCATCGGTCACGAACCCTCGGAGTGACATTCCAGAGGAGACGTCCGCGGTGACTAACGCGCCGTCTACATCAACGGCGCCGGCGGCCGCAACTAATACTGACTTGGCGATGATAGTTGAAATGTTGAAAAACATACATTCGGAGGTACAGGGTGTTGTGAAACAAGAAGTTCGTGAGTTGCGCGAGGAACAGCAAACTAAGTTCTCACAAGTTCTCACTGCGGTCAATGAAGTCAGTGGTCGGGTGGTTACTGTGGAAAAAGACGTAGAGCAGATGAAGGAGCAGGTAACCACTATTGAGAAAGATATCGATGACATGAAGACCGACTTCCGCGGAATGGAGAAAAGGGTTCTGCAGCTTGAATCACGACCGGTCAAGGTTGTCTCCGGTGAGAATGTAGTAGCTGTCCATGGTCCTCGTGTGAAGGTTCCTCCCTACGACGGAACAACATCCTGGTCGGCGTATAGACATCAGTTCCAGACTGTTGCGGCTGCCAATGGTTGGACTGATGAACAGTGTTTGACTGCACTGACGGTGGCGCTCCGAGGTCAAGCACTGTCAGTAATAGAGGCGCTGCCGACTCCGAGTGGTGGTTTCAAGGACCTGCTGGATGCGTTGGAGTCTCGCTATGGAGAGCGACACCTGGAGCACGTGTTCCGCGCTCAGCTGCGTGATAGGGTCCAGCGTTCCGGAGAGGGACTTCAGCAGTGGGCCCTTGAAATCGAGAAGCTCGTCCGCAAGGCCTATCCCAGTGTAGATCCGAAGACGGTGGAAATGAACCTGGTGCAAGCATTCGTCGACGGCATCAGAGATATCGAAGTGAGAACAGCGGTGAGACTTCAACACCACACGTCTCTCAAGGATGCCTTGGCGAACGCTCTAGAAGTTGAAGCTTGCCGCCAGGATACGCGCCAAACTCATCGACTTCGTGAGATTGCGGAAGCAAATGAGGACGTCAAGGTCATTAAAGCACCCGTCGGAAGGAGTACTGGACCGATTTGTTATGGCTGCGGGAAAAGGGGCCATTTGAGATTAAGTTGCCCGCTGAGGAAGGAAGAAAAGAGGCAGGCAGAGGCTCCTGCCGCAAACGTCCAGGGAAACGAGCATTAGCCAGGACCGGGGGGCAGGTGCTGGCTAGAGAGGAGAAAGCCCCGACAATGACCATCTCACAAGACTGTAAACATTGCCGGAAGCAAGAGTCGAAGGAGGAGGTCGTGAAAGTGACTCGAATTTGTCCATTGGATGGATGGGAAACAGAAGCTATGCAGAAGGCCCAAGAAGAAGATGAGAACCTCAGACCCATCATGAAATGGAAGAAGGAAAAACACGAACAACCGGCTCGGAGTGAAGTAGCGTCCACAGGAGTGAGTACGAAAGCTTACTGGGCGCAATGGAACAGCCTGGTTCTGATCAATGGTCTACTGTACCGGAGGTGGGAGAAACCCAACGGTAAGGAAGAGCACCTACAATTGGTCGTGCCCAGAGCCAAGGTTAAAGATGTACTGCGGGAAACACATGACGGTGTTTCGGGCGGGCATCTTGGGGTAAATCGTACGTTGCAGAAGGTTCGTGCGAAGTTTTACTGGCTTCATTGTAGGGACGACGTACAGGACTGGTGCCGGAAATGTACAACGTGTGCCGCGGTGAAAGGTCCGCAGACCCGGAGTAGAGGGGGATTACGGTTGTACAATGTGGGAGCTCCCTGGGAGAGGATTGCCGTTGATGTGGCTGGACCGTTTCCACAATCAGAGTCCGGAAATAAATATTTCATGGTGGTGATGGATTACTTCACTAAGTGGCCTGAAGTGTTTGCCATACCCAATCAAGAAGCAATAACTGTGGCTACAAAACTGGTTGAGGAAGTGATCTGTCGATTTGGCGTGCCCCTGGAGATACACTCTGACCAGGGAAGAAATTTTGAGTCACAAGTATTTCAAGAGGTGTGCAAACTACTTGGAATGCATAAAACCAGGACGACGCCATATCATCCTCAGTCAGATGGAATGGTGGAGAGGTTCAACCAAACACTGGAGAGACAGTTGGCGAAGATGGTTGAAAAACATCAGAAGGACTGGGACAAACACATTCCATTATTTTTACTGTCTTACCGGTCAGCTGTTCACGAAAGCACGAAGGAAACACCTGCTTTCGTCAATTTCGGAAGAGAGCTACGATTGCCTGTAGATTTGTTGACAGGAGGGTCACCAGATGAGCCGCAGAGTGTAACTGAATATGTAAGCGATTTGAGGGAAAGAATGCAAGATGTACATTCCCTAGTGCGTGAAAATGGTTTACATGCTAGTGAAAAGATGAAAACCAGATATGACCGTAAAGCTAACACGCCGCGTTTCGAAGAGGGTATGCTCGTCTGGTTACACAATCCAACTCGCCAAAAAGGGAAGTCCCCTAAGTTACAAAATAGGTGGGAAGGACCGTACAAGGTGGTCACTAGAATAAACGATGTAACGTACAGAATTCAACGCCAACCTAGAGGGGCTTCGAAAATAGTTCACATCGATCGACTTGCGAAGTACCATGGAAGCAATAATACTCGGGACGAGTATTAATGTAAGGAGGGAGTAATGTTACGACATTTGTTCGCAAGTAGGAGATAGGATTTGCCACTACTAGAGAACAGATGGCGTTACTAGTATTTTAATAAGTAAAAAAGGGAATTACTAGATGTTTCTCGAATATCGACTTTTCGAGAATGTGGTACTAGAACTTTCTGTAATATTCGCGTATTTGAGATTTGGCATATATAAAGAGCAACGCGTGCTACGGAGTTATTCGAGTGCGAAGAACTAAAGCGAGAACAAGCGAAATACTAGAGCGAAGAAATTAAATACGACAGTGCAGTGATATACGGATTACGGAAATAAGCTTAACGGTGTGGACAGTGTTACTATAACGGAGTAAATTAGTGTTGTTAATTAGTGCGAGTATCGATAGTTAATTATCGATAGTGTTTGTTGTGTTGTGTAAAGTGCGTTATTGGTCAATAAATATAATTACACCTTATTGCACGAAAGTGTGACTGGTATTTATCAAATTAAGAACCCGGTACGTAACAATACATACATACATATACTCACGGCTATAAATCCCTAAAAGGGGTAGCCAGAGCTAAGGAATTAGAAATTCCTCAGCCACTTTTGGAAAGTTGAGTGGGGAAAAGATGGCAAAATAAAGGTTGTTGGTGATGGGTCTCCAACCGCATCGCCCAATGTTCCCTTAAAATCCCCAATATGTTAGTCGCCTCTTACGTACACCCACCGGAAGAAATGGGGTAGCGCTATTCTAAGCCGGCACTACACAGCAAACTGTTCTAACCACTATTCAAATTTATTATTTTCTCGCTAGCAGATGCTGTGTAGTGTCGGCTTAGAATAGCACTACCCCATTTCTTCCGGTGGGTGTACGTAAGAGGCGACTAACGGTATTACGGCTTTTAAGGGATTTTTGGGCGATGCGGTTGGAGACCCATCACCAAAAACCTTTATTTCACCATCTTTTCCCCACGCAACTTCCAAAAGTGGCTGAGGAACTTCTTATTCCCTAGCTCTGGCTACCCCTTCATGGGATTTATAGCCGTGAGTATATGTATGTATGTATACTATATATCGCTAGCAAAAAGCGAATATTCGGATTCTGACATTTTTGATAAGTGAGCATACAAGGTGATATTCGACGAACCCAACGATACCTCCGTAGTTGTCGTTAGTTTCATCGACTAGAAAGCGCCAATATTAATATTGTTCTATGCATTTCAATATCTCAAAATCCGAATACGCGTTGCGTGCGAGCGAGACAGAAATAAATTTTGATAGTTGTAAGAAGAGATGCGTATGCTATCGTTCTCGACGTGAAGATTTGACCTTTTGGAAGACCAATACTTTTACAATCAAAACCACTTTAGTATTATAAAACACTGTAGTTTGAAATATGTTTCTCTCAAATGTCGCCGCTACCGTCGTTCTCTGAATTGACGATTTGATATGTTATCAAATATTCTGGATAAGCCTGAAAGAAAAGAAACTGTTAAATCAGTATTGAACAATCTAATACACTAGTGAACTAATTTCAATACAATTCGGTATGCAAAGTTTTTTTTTGGTATTTATTAAATATTTTTATTCGATAGTAAACACGAGAATAAAAGACCAATTTGAATATTTTCCATTTAAAATGAGTAATTGTAAAGTTATGATTTTTTAAAGATTGTTCAACTTTTGTACTTATCGATCGATACGTCATCGACGTCATCGATCGATAAAATCACGTAGCGACATGCAAATGAAGCGAAATGTTTTATAAAAATGTTGCTGATTGCAAAACATATCACGAATTTGTGATGTCAAATGAAATTATTACGATATTATACTAAACAAACCTATGATTTTCGATATTTTATTAATAAAATGCAAAACCGTATGTCTTTGAAACAACATTGAAGGTCAAACACTGTTACAGTATTTTGATAAAATAACAGTCATCTTAGCTTCAATTGATATAATTTCAAGAAAATATTGTTTATAACCATAATATCTCGAAATGGTTTTGTAATCAGCATCACTTTAGTAAAACTTTGCATACCGAATTGGAATAGATACGCCGTGTAGTGCCGGCTTAGAATGTCAATACCCCTGTCTACCCACGGGTGTCGTAAAAGGCGACTAAGGGTTTCTTAATGGATTTTGAATGAATGGAGACCCATCACCAACAACCTTTATTTTAATTTAATGTTTTTTGACATGAATTCCTCATGTGGGGATTATTACTCATAAATAAAAGATGTTATTAAAGGAAAGAAAAATTTCGACACTGGCGGGGTTCGAACCCGCGACCTTCGGGTATACGCCCCCGTCGCCAGTGTCGAAATTTTTCTTTCCTTTAATAACATCTTTTATTTATAACCTTTATTTTACCAACTTTTCCCAACTTAACTTCCAATAGTGGCTGAGGAATTTTTAATTCCTTAGCTCTGGCTACCCTTTCTAGGGATTTATAGCCGTGCGTATATGTATTTATGTATGCAATAGATACGAGAGGTCAGGTCCATTTTATATTTTTAGATATATATGATAGAGCATATACGAGAAGATTGATGGATATAAACGAAGCTGTAGAGGTTTGTAAGGATCGTACAAATGTACCGCAATGGGAACTGATGGCGTGAGTATATGTTATGTATTAATAAACTCTAAAGTGTTGTGTACACCGACTGGCACCTGACTCAACTTTTGGCTCGCTATTTTTGCAATTGTTTACCAACCATAAGAAATGCAGCGAACTCCCCCAAAATCACCAAAGGGCTTTGGCTCGACACCAAATTTAAGCGATGAAAATCTAATCGATAACACAGCCTCGCACAGAAGTGCAAAACGTCCGCGATGCGCCTGTGGTGATATGGAGCTAAACTTTGACAGCTACATGAAAGACTTTAAGCTTATGTTAGGCGCATGGAAGAACGAGCAAGACGTCGTTCTCAATAAAATTAACATCTCTGTAACTAACCTAACGAACCAAGTTGAATCTCTAAGAGAAACAAACTGTGAGATAGAAAAATCTATAGATTTCCTGTCTAAGCAATTTGACGATATGAACACACGGCTGGCATCTACGGAAAGAAGAAATACCGAATATTGTGACCGAGTCGTAAACTTGGAAAGAGAGGTAGAGGAGCTCAAGCGGAAGACATGTCTAAATGTTTTAGAAATACGCAACATCAAAGTTGACAAAAATAAAACGCAGGATGATCTTCTCAAAACTGTTAATAGTATCCTTCGAGTTTTGAATATTGATGTTAATCCTCTCGGAATACAAGACGTTCGACGTATTCCCTCTAAAGCTGAAAGCAATGGCATCCTGCTATTTCTATCAACTACCATATAAAAAAATAGAATCTTAAAGAGCTACAAAACGTACAATGCTGCAAACAAAACAAAATTGAATACGCTTGTGGTCGGATTATCGGACATTTCACTACCAATTTATGTGTCCGAACATTTTACACCGAAATCTCGAGCACTGTACTACAAAGGAAGACAGCTGGTGAAAGAAGGAGCATTTAAATACTGCTGGACTGCTGACTCCAAAGTTCTGCTGCGAAAGGAAGATGGCGGAAAAATCACCTTTTTGTCAGATGAGTCACAACTAAAACTGTGACTATTATCGTATGTAATCACTATAACTCTTTTTTCTTTAATGTTTCATATTACTTTAGATTTAGTTAAAATTTTAATGATTTTGTCTCTTTTGGAACTAATCTCTCTTTTTTACTTACTACAAGTGCACACAACTTCATTTACTTACACATCCTATACATACTCATTTTCTCAAATTACAAGTCAAACAAATACATACAAATATTTACATCCCGAAGAAAACACCACACTTATTATGATTCTTAAACACTACAACGTAGAATCCATCGCCAACACATTATTAATAAAATTGTCATCTCCACACTTGTTACCCGTTCTATCAATTCAAATTCGATAACCATAAAGATGATCCGACGGTGGACAATTTATGCATATCACAATCAAGATATTGTGATCCTGAACAATGCTACTCTACAGTCTCGAAATTGCATAACCCACTTAAAATATTGTCTCAAAACATTCGCAGTATAGCTGCAAATTTTGCTAGTTTTGAAACTCTTCTAAAAAGGATTGACTCTGATGTTGACATTATCGTTCTATCAGAGTGCTGGTTAAAAGGCAGTCCCCAAATTCCTCACCTGCAAGGTTATAAATCGTATCAATCCTCAAATCCTTTTAACCAAAATGATGGTGTCGTTGTCTATGTTCATAGCAAATTAAAAGAAATTGTTGTTTATGAGCCCGAACTGGACGAAGCAAGCTGTATGGTTATCGAGCTTGGTGCTGACATCGCCATCTTGTCTATTTATAGACCATGGTGTTTCCTAAACCCGCAAAAATTTATTGATTCACTAGACGTAGCTTTAAAAAAACTCAAAAGCTTCCAAACAATAATAATAGCCGGCGATATAAATATAAACATTACAGAGAACGTAATAGACATTAACAAGGACGAATACCTACATCTTTTGGCCAATCATAGTATACTACCGGCACATTATCTCCCCACACACAAGAAGGCTTGTTTGGATCATATTGCTTTGAAGACACAATACCCAGCAGTAACTCTTGTTGTTCAATCCGCGGTCACGGATCACGATGCGGTTTTCTTAGCACTCTCTTCAATAAAACTACAAAAAACCCAAAAAACTCTGAAAAAGGTGGATAATAAAGAGCTTAATTTATTGCTTCATGCTATTGACCTAGAACCAATTTTTTCATCGGATGATCCAAATGTGGCCCTGACTTACCTGGTTGATGAGTTCCGTAGCGCTATTGCGAAAACCACCAAATTAGTCTCGCTTCCTCACCGAAAACAAATTATCAAACCATGGATAACTCCTGGTCTCCTCAGATGCTTACGAAACAGGGACAACTTACACAAAAAGTCTAAACATGACCCTGACAACGCCATTCTTTCCTTGACTTTTAAACGATACCGTGGTTTTTGTAATTCGATACTTAAAAAGGTTAAAAACGACTATGAGAAATCCGAATTAAACAACGCCAAGACAAATAACAAGCGATTGTGGAAAGTGATTGGCGATATGGCGGGACTGGCAAAGTCGAAAAGCACAGCGAGAGAATTGCTCTCTAGTTGTAAGGAGCCGGCCCAATCAATCGAAAAGGTAAACGAATTCTTCGTTGGCGTAGGGCGCGAGATTGCAGAAGGTGTAACTCCATCTCAAATACAATATCCGATGCCACGATGTAAGCAGCCTTCTGAATCACTCGTCTTGCTTGATACCGACTACCATGAGGTAAAACAGGTCATTGACTCCCTGAAGACGGACTGTGCTGTGGGTTGGGATAATATATCATCGGCAATCATCAAACAATATAAAAATATTATGATTCCTTCCCTTACCCACATATTTAACCTCTGTCTGCGAAATGGTGTGTTTCCAGATTACCTGAAGAAGGCTGTAGTCCACCCCATCTTTAAGTCGGGTGATCGATGTAATGTCAACAATTACCGCCCCATCTCCGTCCTACCTGCGCTGTCAAAAATATTTGAACGCCTTATAAACTCCCGTCTGACCAGCTTTCTTGAAGAGAAAAATATTCTATCCAAAAACCAATTTGGATTCCGACGCGGGCGGTGCACAGCAGATGCAGTCCACAAACTTACCGATGATATTGTTATGGGTTTGGATAGAAGAAAGAAAATACTGGCAATATTTTTGGACTTAGCAAAGGCGTTTGACACTACATCGATTCCAAAACTCCTAACGAAGATGGAAGCTTTGGGTATTCGCGGTGTGCAGCTCGCCCTCTTCAGGAGCTATCTATCTAACCGTTCCCAGTATGTTGTTATAGACAGTGAAACCAGCTCTGAACAACCCATAAGTTATGGTGTGCCTCAGGGCAGCATTCTGGGACCAATTCTGTTTCTTCTGTACATAAATGATTTATGCAGCCTCGATGTGGCAAACGGCAAAATAACTTCTTTTGCAGACGACACTGTTCTTACATTCTCAGCTGACACATGGCACAGTGCGTATGCTCACGCTCAGCGTGGTTTTAATATAGTGTCAGCTTGGTTGGCAGATAACCAACTTTGCCTAAACCCGTCCAAAACCCAGTACATTACTTTTTCGATAACAAACAAAACCCAACCCCCAGCTAACACCTTTTCACTCCACACTAATTGTCCACATACCGAATTCCCCAAATCCTGCTCCTGTCCTACTATAGAAAACGTCAAGATAGTTAAGTACTTAGGAATTAAAATTGACTATAAACTTTCTTTCTCCGATCACTTAGCTAATCTTGCAACTAGACTCAGAAAACTAGTTTATATATTCAGCAAGCTTCGCCGCGTCTCAGACAAAGGACTATTATTAAGTGTATATTTGGCGCTTTGTCAGTCACTACTAATATACTGGATTTCTACTTGGGGGGGCGCAGCTAAAACTTTTATACTGCCCGTCGAACGTGCACAAAGAGCAGTTATCAAAGTTATGCTCCACAAACCCCGGCTATTTCCAACTAAACAGCTTTACACGGAATGCAAGTTACTAACTGTACGCCAGCTTTTTATTCTGCATACATTACTGCGACAGCATTCTTTTACAACATACACGAGCTCCCTTTCATCTCGGTCTACCAGGAACCCACTTATTGCCCCGCCAGCCCGGCTTAAAACATAATTTACAAACCACTTTTTCTGTTTCTTAGGCCCATTTTTGTATAACAAATGTAATCAAATAATCCCCATATTAGACCTCTGCACCTACACTCTTAAGAAAAAAGTGACTGAATGGCTAAATACCCTTGATTATGACTCAACAGAACTTTTTCTAAAATATATAACGTAGTGTATTAATTCTTCTTATGTATTACACAACCACACTCATTCACCAACATCCACACACGCACATTCTCACTCACACCCTTAAACACACACACATTAAACACATACACACACACACACACACACACACACACACACACACTCAATCACACAACAAACGCATGTGTCAACAAAGGAGAGATTTTCTTACACATATTTTCATTGTATAATTTTTCATTTTTTTATTTTTTTTCCATTAGTCTTATATTTGTTTTTGTTTCCTGAGTAACAACTTGTTGATTTTCCTTTGGAAATTGGCGTCCATAGCACAGGCTCGACCTATTATGGCGTCAATGACCCTACTTAAATATGCCTAACCTGGAACTTTGCTTTTGTTGTAAATTTTAGCTATAAAATGTATTAGGTATTTTGGAGAAATGAAAATTATTATTATATTATTATTATTATATTATAATGTGTGTTGTCATAGTGTTCTGACGGTCAAATCTTCACATTGAGAACGATAATAGTCATACTTATCTCTTCTAACTCATATTAAACCTCCGTGGTTGTCGTTGGTTTCATCGAAAGCGCTATTATTGATATTGTTCTATACTTCTATGTTCTTTGTTATGTATTAATGTTATGTAACGTATTAATGTGTGTAATATATCTCAGTGTATATGTGCGGCGCACCTGTTCGCCGCGGTAGACGACGTGCTCGGGGTAGAGCAGCGCGGCGGCGGGCAGGCCGGCCACGCTGTGGTGTCCGGGCGGCGCGTGCGCCATCTTGGTGGCCGCGTGCAGCTGGAACGCGCGGCCCAGCGTCACGCGGCAGAGGAGGAGCTGTCTGTGACTCAATTTTACTTGAAATTTCGAGGACAATTGAAGACAAAAACACCTCGAAAGAATCCATTGAATCTCTAAAAGCTTTAACTTTACAAGATCAACTGTTAAAAAGGGTAAAACCTAAAATTCGAATGACTTTTAGATATTGACGTTTAAAGACGAAAGAAATCTATAAAACATATTAAGTCACTAAAAACCAAACAAAATCACTGTTAAGCAAATCACTATTCATCCCAGCAGTATTGCCAATACTAGAGACTTTACACTAAACCAAATAAATTGGAATTAAAATTAAAGTTTGTGAAATGTTCCGTTTATGTATATGGTATTTTGAAGCTGTTGTGTGAAGTGAAATAAAAATCCTTAAAAATATCTGATCTCTATTTTGTACGAGAACTTTATCTAAGTGAGCGAACTGGCTCTTTTTTGGCTCATGGCTTTGCACTTATGGAATTAATAAAATTTGAGAGCGGTTTATCTGTATTATATAAGCAGCCAATTATTTACATTTACGTTCTTTGAAAAAAACTACTTAAAGCATTGATATGACAACTTAAAAACCAATTTTGAATAAAAAAAACTATTAAAGGTCGTCATAATAAGACTAATTAAAACTGAAACTAAAATAACTCAAACTTACCTTGGACAAATATAACAGCTCCTATCCTTGTGGGTGCCACATCCAGAGCCACCACCGAAACCGTATACGTATTGATTGCTTTTCGAAGAATGTTCAGCGAAATATATACCAGCGCCGAACATTCCACCTGTAAGAAATATGAATTTATGCATAATGTATTTTTGGGTTCAAATTTGGATGCTTAGTAAACATGGGGTTTGTAAAGCTCCGAAGTTTTGGTCATATGGGGGGGGGTCATGACTCTAGTATAATGAATACAAAAAGTTATTTAATTATCGATCCAGACAAAGTGATGAGAGCACAACTTTCTATGAAAATTATTGGTTTTCTGAAATGAAATGCATGAAGCCTTGTGGACTTAGATAATGGTTTCAATCAACTAAGAATAAGTAGTTTATTTTGATGATTTCGTAATATTTTTCCATCTTACATCTCAAGTGCTTTTGGTGAGTGAATTGCTCAAATGTTACTGCTTATTTTTGGTATAGGTGGTAATATATATTTCTTATTTTATATTACTTATATTTTTGATAAGGTCATTGATCTTTCTTCCCATGATTGTATGTATCCTCACCGATATAAGAATGCCTCTCATCGAATCCCTTCATGACGATAGCGTTTATGAAAGGCGATCCATGGAATAGCATCCTCTCGTTGGCCTCTCCGGCCTCTTCCACCACCTCGCGACGTCGGCGGCTGTAGCGCTCCCAGACGCGGCTGTTTATTATTTTTTCTATCTGTAGAATAAAAAATGAACATACATACATATTCTCACGGCTATAAATCCCTAGAACGGGTAGCCAGAGCTAAGGAATTAGAAATTCCTAAGCCACTTTTGGATAGTTAAGTGGGGAAAAGATGGTAAAATAAAGGTTGTTGGTGTACCCTTAGTCGCCTCTTACGACACCCGTGGGTAGAAAGGGGTAGCGACATTCTAAGCCGGTACTACACGGCGATAATTAATTATTAATAATAATAAGTTATTAATCTGGCTCTTAGGATATGGCGATAATGCTACATTAAGCACTGATGGGAATTTAGAGAACAATGAAAAAGAAGGTAGTGTGTATTGTATAACACTGTTATTATCTTATGACCTTTATACTAAAAATTCATTCATTTTTGTTTTGCTGTGTAGTGTCAGCTTAGAATAGCAATACCCCAATTCTTCCGGTGGGTGTACGTAAGAGGCGACTAACGGTATTGGGGCTTTTAAGGGATTTTTGGGCGATGCGGTTGAAGACCCATCACCAACAACCTTTATTTACCATCTTTTCCCCACACAATCTTCCAAAAGTGGCTGAGGAATTTCAAATTCCGTAGCTCTGGCTACCCCTTTTAGGGATTTATAGCCGTGAGTATATGAGTCTGTTTTGTTTTATGTATTTTTCTCAAAGTAGGTTATAGTTAAATAATGGGAAACTATACGTATATAAATATCCTCACCCTAACAACGCGGTAATGTGTGAAGAGACCACCCGCCGCGTCCCGATGAGATCGCACACTGGACTGCATTTCGCGCTCTACGATGGAATATTCGCTATCTTGACAGTCGCTCGGGGGTACTTCTAACAAAGTTGTGCCGCCGTAGCATTCTGAAATTTAGGTATTTTTTTATTTATTTATTATTCATTATAATATACATTGTGTCGAATTTATAAAAAGAACACCACAAAATACTTAAAAATTAATAATAAATTTCAAAAAGAATATAAAGTTATTTTACAAATTGAAACATTAATAAAAATCATAGCTAAGTCAAAATTATTTTATGAATTAAATACATGTCAAAATATTAATAATTATTATGTCAAAAAAATAAAGTAAAAATAACTTATGTCACAATAAAGTAGAAAAGTCATGACGATATCTTAAAAAAACATTAAAATTGATTACTACAATCGTTAGACAGCAAAAATTTCGTCTAGCGAATAGCAGCATTTTTTTAAAAGGAACGCTTTTTATTCGACTTTATACATTTTTTTAACTGTGATAGCTTTCATGTCTACCGGCAATTTATTAAACAGTTTTACTGCCTGGTGACATAAGATTGTGTGAGTGAAAAGAAGTGTTTTCTAAGAACATATTATAGCTATGGTATTTTCTTTCGTAACTAGAATGTTTTGTTCATGAAAACCTCGTGTGGGGATTATTACTAATAAATAAACATACATACATATAAACATAACATAACATAAACGTTCACGCCGAATATCCCCGAAGGGGTTGGCAGAGGTACTAATACTTCTGAACATCACGTGACTTTGTCACTTGGTGTTCAGAGTACCCACGTTTTGCATGGACAGTTTACTCACGTGATAGGGGGCAGGCCTATCGCCGTTTTGTACGAATACACTGTCACATGACTAAGTACAACTCAGCCATGTGGGTTTCCTCACGATGTTTTCCCTCACCGTTAACAACCATGATAAATTAACCACACATATGTCTTTAGAAAAGACAAATTGGTGTAGGCCCGACCCAGGATTCGAACACTAGTCGCTTGCACGATAACCAAGTGTTCTACCCACTGGGCTATCACGGTTGTCACGGTATACATATACTCACGGCTATAAATCCCTTGTAGGGGTAGCCAGACCTAAGGAATTAGCAATTTCTCAGCCACTTTTGGGAGTTGCGTGGGGAAAAGATGGTGAAATAAAGGTTGTTGGTGATGGGTCTCCAACAGCATCGCCCAAAAATCCCTTAAAAAGCCCCAATACCGTTAGTCGTTTCTTACGTACACCCACCGGAAGAATACTCGGTGGGTGTACGTGGGAACGGAACCCGGAACCCATGGGGTATTGCTATTCTAATAATTAAAGTTAAGAAAAATTTCGACACCAGAGCGGGAATCGAACCCACAACCTCTGGGTATACGCCCCTTAGCTCTGCCAATTGAGCTTTAGTGTCAAGTGGCTACCAGTGCGAAATTCTTCTTTCCCACTGGTGTCGAAATTTTTCTTATCTTTATTTATTAGTAATTTCCTTAAGTAGCCACTTCTTACTACAGTGTTCAAGATTTTTTAAACGACAAGGACCCAACGCGCACATGACCGTGTCCGTAAAGCTATAAATCTTCCCTCGTTATTCCCAGGAATAATTGTCTGGTGAGGATTTTTCTTCTCACGTTATGTGATTGGTTTTTTGTGATGGACAATTTATTTTTATTATGTCAAACAAGCGTTTGGTTTTGTCGCATAGAAAATCTTTTATAAAGTAAAAACATGTTAATAAACTGAAATTGTACAAACCATGTTTTGAAAAAATGAAAAAATGTGAATGTAAAGAGTTTCTTTGTTGCTTCTTCTCTTTACGAACACCTTCCGAAGCAACGGACTAATGATAAATTTAAAAACATTTGACGTTCAAAAAATGATAGTTTTTAACTTAATTTTGAAGAATAAACTTTTTGACTTTTGACTTTTGACTTTTTGAGCCCTGCCGTTGGCGCATGTCATTACCAGGAGTCTTTCCAAAGAAATACTGAGTAGTAAAAATATTATTCAATTTAAAAAATATATTACGCTGTGTAGTGTCACTTAGAATAGCACGACCCCATCTCTTCCCGTGCGTGCTTGTAAGAGGCGTCTAAGGGTATTGGGGCTTTAGAAAGGATATTTGGGCGATGCGGTTGGAAACCCATCACTGACATCCTTTATTTACCATCTTTTCCTCACTTCCAAAAGTGACTGAGAAATATCTTATTCCTAAGCTCCGGCTACCCCTTCGGTGTATGTATGTTATCCGTGCTTCGGAGGGCACGTTAAGCCGTCGGTCCCGGCTATTATTACGGTAGTAGTCATTAGTAGTTTGTGACCGTCGCAGAAATTCTGGTCGAGGGTCACCGTTATACAGAATATGCCATTCACATAATGAAAAGTTTTTGCCAATGGATATTTTTAATAAGAAACAGGGAGCAATTAGGAAAATTTTAAATGAAATTATATAAGACTAACTACTTTTAATGTATTAACATTACTGTACATGTATTATTATAGTATGTATAGCTTTGTTGTTGTACCTTTTTAATGTATCACTTTTTTTTTGGCTGTGTAATGTCGGCTTAGAATAACACTACCCCATTTCTGCCCGTGTGTGATCGTAAGAGGCGACTAAGGGTATAGGGGCTTTTAAAGTGATTTTGGGGCGATGTGGTTGGAGACCCGTCACCAAAAACATTTATTATTACCATCTTTTCCCCAATCAACTTCCAAAAGTGGCTGACGAATTTGTCATTCCAAAGTTCTGGCTACCCCGTTCAGGGATTCATAGCCGTGAGTATATGTATGTATGTATGTACTTTTTAAATATTTTATGGTGTCTTAGTGATGAACGTTTAAGGCGGTAAGCTTACCTAGTATTAGTTATAATATATTATACTATATCGCTGTTGTTTATCCAAATAAATAAATTAATAAATAAACCAGCAATTAGCCAGCGTGGGGGACTAAGGCTAAATCACCCTATATAGGGTAGACTCGAGCCCCTTGGTGGGGACATATATGGGCTGTGAGGATGTACGAATGAATTATATTTTATTGCATAATTTGAATGTTTTTGACATGAAACCCCCATTAAAAAGTATACAAAAAAACAAAGGATAGAAGAATTTCGCACTGGAAGCCATTGACTAGCTCAATTGGCAGAGCGACTGGGGCGTATACCCGAGGTCGCGGGTTCGATCCCCGCCGGAGTCGAAATTTTTCTTTCCTTTATTTATATTTTATTTATCAGTTATTAGTGCTGTGTAGTGTCGCCTTAGAATAACACTACCCCATTTCTATCGGTGGGTGTACGTAAGAGGCGACTAACGGTATTGGGGTTTTTAAGGGATTTTTGGGCGATGCGGTTGGAGACGCATCACCAACAACCTTTATTTTGTCATCTTTTCCTCACTCAAATTTCAAAGTGGCTGACAAATTTTTAGTTCCTTAGCTCTGGCTAACCCTTCTAGGGATTTATAGCCGTGAATATATGTATGTTATATATTATTGTTTTACCAGTAGTAGTATCCGCAGATTTCCTAGCCGCTTTCAGTAGCCGATGCCGATGTCCATAAGCATGTACCCCAATAGCTCTGAGATCTTCGTGACACATCTCTGATAATATGTCTACTGTGATTTGTTCTCTGTCTAACACTGGAGCTAGCTGTTCTAGACCGATACTGGAAAACATCGTGAAACTTTAGTAGTATTGATTTGAATGTTTTTGTTCATGAAAACCTCATGTGGGGATTATTACTAATAAATAAAGGAAAGAAAAATTTCGACACAGGCGGGAATCGAACCCGCGACCTCGGGTATGCGCCCCGACGCTCTGCCAATTGATTGACACGGTAGCTCAATTGGCAGAGCGACGGGGGCGTATACCCGAGGTCGCGGGTTCGATTCCCGCCTGTGTCAAAATTTTTCTTTTATTTATTCTTTATTTTTTAGTATTATTGCCCTATTTTTAGTTTTTGGCCGGCTCGAAGGACCATATGTTGACGGTGATGCCCTTTTAAGTAACTGTTTTGTCTGAAAGTACTGTTTACAGGTAGATCTCATAAAAAGGGACAATGTTGTTGTCTATGTATAAACAAAAAATATTTAACAGATCATTTTCTACGGAGAAAGGATAAAACTAAGGTAAGAGATACTGAATGTGAATAACATACAAGACTAAAAAACACACATCCACATTCATCACATGACAGCTCCGAGATCCTCAACACACATCTCTGATAATATGTCTACTGTTATTTGTTCTCTGTCTAACACTGGAGCTAGCTGTTCTAGACCGATACTGGAAAATAATATTAAATTATCTAATAACAAGAAATTCAGCATTATTGGGACCTGTGCCACCCTTGGGTATTTATGACTAAGTCCGGCTCGAAGGACCAAGTGTTGGTGGTAATATTTTTTTTAGGATTTAAGGGTAAAGTCGCAATATTTGATAAAATGGTGAAATAACTATGATGAATATATAAATGACATACTATACAAATCAAGTTAGCCCCGACTACGACTTGTGGTATGGCCATAGTGTATTAATTTTACATAATGTCTTGTATTTACGGGTTAAATTAAACGTTAAGTTATTAAACATCTCGATTCATTCATGAATTACATTCAAATCATAACGTTTTTGCATAATAATTTTGGCACAAGTTGACCTTGCGATGTAGTTTATTTACGACATACATACGATATACTCACGGCTATAAATCCCTAAAAGGGGTAGCCAGAGCTAAGGAATTAGAAATTCCTCAGCCACTTTTGAAAAGTTTAGTGGGGAAAACATGGTAAAATAAGGGTTGTTGATGATGGGTCTCCAACCGCATCGCCCAAAAATCCCTTAAGTACACCCACTGGAAAAAAATGGGGTAGTGCTATTCTAAGCCGACACTACACAGCCAACGATTATTAATTACAAGATTTTTATTAAGACAATTATTTAAGAGTAATAATTTAATTTGCTAAAAATTTAATTAAAATAATTTGCTGTGTAGTGTCGGCTTAGAATAACACTACCCCAATTCTTCCGGAGGGTGTACGTAAGAGGCGACTAACGGTATTGGGGCTATTAAGGGATTTTTGGGCGATGCGGTTGGAGACCCATCACCAACAACTTTTATTTCACCATCTTCTCCCCACACATATTTCCAAAAGTGGCCGAGTTATTTCTAATTCCTCAGCTCTGGCTACCCCATATAGGGATTTATAGCCGTGAGTATATGTATGTAATAATTTAAAACACTTACCTAGAAAGAAATGTATGCAACGACTCGGAAGTAGAGAGCGCGGACGAAGGTCTTCCGGCCGCCGCTTCCAAACAACCGCGGCCATTTTCTGACCAGTAGTTACTTGGGAGCACCTGCGATTTAAAATATTTATTATTAAATCATACATACATATACTCACGGCAATAAATCCCTTAACGGGGTAGCCAGAGCTTTGGAATGAGAAATTCCTCAGCCACTTTTGGAAGTTGATTGGGGACAAGATGGTAATAATAAATGTTTTTGGTGACGGGTCTCCAACCACATCGCCCAAAAATAACTTAAAAAGCCCCTATACCCTCAGTCGCCTCTCACGATCACGACACTACACGGCATTGTTATAAATACAGACCATATTTTTAAGACAGATTTAGGCCTCGTTCACATGGCATTATCCTGCGCGTTTTTTTGGAGTATACGTCTTAACGTATAAATAGTGACCATACATTCATTATCCATATAGTACATAGATCCATTCACACGACGATTGTACTGCAAAGAAACGTGTACAGCTTATACGTTCAAACGCATACTCAACGGACTTGTCAAGCAAATCGAATGAACTTTGACGTATTCGGTTCAAAGTGGTATATGGTACAGCTTTGTCTCCTTGTGGCTACTGCGGCTATTCGTTTTTTAATCGAATGAAAATTTACCGTGTGAAGACCCGGGTGATTGTACGTTAAAAAAACGAATACGAAAAAAACGTGCAGGGCGCTGTTCAATAAAACTGACAATCCGACATATATGTCAAGTGTGACAATTTTACAATTCGACAAGTTTCTGTTTAATAAACATTACAGGTGATAAATTTGTCACTGTGGAAAATTGACAAGTATGTCGGATAATCACGACAATTCGACATTTTTCTGTTCAATAAAACTTTTAGCGCGACAGGTAATGCGTGACAATTTGTCGTGAAAAACTTGTCAATTCTGCTTTATTGAACAGTAAATTGTCACGACATATCGACTCATTTGTAAAATTGTCGGACAATCCCGACAGGTGAAGTACTGTGTCACTCACTCATTTGGAACAAACTTTTTTGTTCAAAGAGATGGTGCTTACATCGAGCAAGGAAAGTAGAGTTGATGAAAACTCTGTATGATTATTGCAATTTTCATATATTTTGCCTAAAGTGGTCAGTTTGTTGTTCATTTTCATTTTGCGACAAAGAAAATAAACCGATAGCAATCGGATATTAAATATATTTGTTCTTTTCCTTCCACATTTTCCTATTTTACTTCATAAAATAAACAAATATGTCAGGAATTGACATATATGTCGTGACTATGCGACAATTTTGTCAAGGACAATTATTATGGAACTCGACAATGGTTTTTGACCATTCCTAAGTTTTATTGAACGCATTCAGTGTAGTGACAATTTGTCACGATTTTACCTGTCAATGTCGGACATATTTTTCATCTTTATTAAACAAGCTTAGGCTGACAATCCGACAAATTTGTCAGTTTTTGACATTCATGTCGGATTGTCAGTTTTATTAAACAGGGCCCGGGATAATGCCGTATGAACCAAGCCTTACAGTATCTAAGTATTTATTTATTGCATTTCACAAATTGTTCTTATATCTCAACTCTAACGTTCACGCCGAATAGTTCTTATATGTGTAGTACAAATGGGTCTTGAATAACAATAGGCTATTTGACTGTAATAAAAATATACATTTCTTTTATTTTATTAGTCTTAATATTTCTTTATTGGAGCAATATGTAATAATGCGAGTTAAAATTATTGCATTATTTCACTAAAATCCGTCTTCTAAAATAAGTATTTTGGATGCAACTGTCAAGTGACTAAAAACGACCGTGATTGGCTATTTCTATAATGACGTAGATCGCGCATAAACAGACTGTGTATCGTTTCGCTCATTGGTGTTTAATGCGGAATTGACATCATTTGTGCTACAGCCGCCATATTACTTAAAGTCGCGTTTTCGCGGCACATTTGAATATTGCATTTTCTTTTTCGATTTTTTAATAAAATAGCTAAAATGAAGACAGAAAAATATTTTTTTTAAGGCTCCTTATAAACAAATTAACACCGTAAGATAGTTTTCAAAACTTAGTCAAATAGCCTATTGTGAAAGAAGAATATAGAATATGAGTGATATTGGTGTTTAAATTGGACGTTTATTGGATGGTGGAAACTCTTTTGAACTTGGATTTCGATTTAGCTCTGTATGGACTTGGATTTCCAAAATACAAAGTTTAACTTTTAGCGTTTTTGCATCTACTTGTATGGATGCAAATTAATATACATAGTCCACAAAGTAAACCTAGCGTGGTGGACTATGGCCAAATCACTCTATTTAGATTAGGTTTGAAACTCTACGAAGAGACCTGTTAAAAACTAGGGACAGTTTTATTTCTTAATTTAAATCTTTTTGTTCATGAAAACCTCATGTGGGGAATATTACTAATAAATAAACAATAAATAAAGGAAAGAAATTTTCTTTGTGAAAGTTCGAACCGCCTACGCCTGTGTCGAAATTTTTCTTTCCTTTATTTATTCTTTATAAAGTAGTAATAATCCCCACATGAGGTTTTCATGAACAAAAAGATTTAAATTATGTGATAGTTAGGCGTTTTCAACATTTGCATTCTATCTGAAAAGATAGACAAGTGGCCTTCCGAATTAGTTAAAATTCGGAGGTAGGAAACGCAAACACTACTAAAACGTGTAAAAGAAATAAAGGATAGAAGAATTTCGCGCTGGCAGCCATTGACACGGTAGCTCAATTGGCAGAGCGACGGGGGCGTATACCCGAGGTCGCGGGTTCGAATCCCGCCTGTGTCGAAATTTTTCTTTCCTTTATTTATTCTTTATTTATCAGTTTTATTTTTATTTACCCGTTAGTTAAATTAGGTGCTCGCCATTTTTTTAGACGCATATCGTAGCATATCCCGATAAAAATACAAAACGTATTTATTTTTACTTGATTCATTTAAATGATAAGCCGATTAACGTTAGAAGTGGATTAATCAGATTTTCTATATGAGCTGCGATTATGGTTAAACACAAATAAATTTCTAAAATAATGCCTACTCTTTTAAGCGTAGTGTTGTTATAACTAGGAGCTATTTTGCACATTACAATGATAAACAATCGATGATCTTATCACAAAAAGTGATCTTTTGAGCGGGAGTGAAGTGACTTACGATCAAAGGACAGACAATGCTTTCAAACATATTTAACACTCACCGGCAGAGGCAAATGCGCCGTCCCCCCACCAGGCAGCACCACAGGCGAGGCGGGAGGGGCCGGAGGGGCCGGCGGGGGCGCGGCCGGGGAAGGGGCGGCAGGGGCCGCTGGTGATGTCATCGCATCTTGCAATAGACATCTCACGTCATCAGCTGCTGCCAACGATAAGGCTGTTTGGCCGTCCTGCGTTTTTAGAAAAGGGTCGGCACCGTGGGCTAGCTGTAAGTATGAAATGCTATTGAAAAGTAGAAAAAGTATTTATATAAAACATAACATAACAAATGCTGTGTAGTGTCGGTCATGCTGTGTAGTGTCAGCTTAGAATAGCACTACCCCAATTCTTCCGGTGGGTGTACGTAAGAGGCGACTAACGGTATTGGGGCTTTTAAGGGATTTTTGGGCGAAGCGGTTGGAGACCCATCACCAACAACCTTTATTTTACCATCTTTTCCCCATTCAACTTTCCAAAAGTGGCTGAGGAATTTCTAATTCCTTAGCTCTGGCTACCCCTTCTAGTGATTTATAGCCGTGAGTATATGTATAATATGTATATGTATGTATGTATGTATACTCACGGTTATAAATTTCCGCAATACATGATTTCTGTGTTACTTTAACTATTAAGGCTGAACACGCGACGGAAGCTTAAAAATTGAGTAATTTCTCTCGCTTTCCCAAAATTCCCCGAAATTCTCCTTCACTACTCTGCTGTAAAGTATTCTATAACCTGCCCAGGAGCGTAAAGAATAATTGTGCCAAGTTTCGTTAAAATCCGTCGAGTAGTTTTTGTTTCCATAAGGATCATACAAACCGACAAACAGACAGAGAGACAGACAGACAGACAGACAGACAAAAATTTTACTGATTGCATTTTTGGCATCAGTATCGATCACTTATCACCCCCTGATAGTTATTTTGAAAATATATTTAATGTACAGAATTGACCTCTCTACAGATTTATTATAAGTATAGATTTATTTTTACAAGGGGCATGCCAAAAGAAACTAGATACTCAAAAAAAATTAAATTCATTTTTTATTACAAGTATCGATCTTTTCAAAGTATTCACCCTAAGCACGTATACACTTTTCCATACGTCTGAACCAATTGGAAAATACCTGTGACCACTCTTCTTTAGATACCTCAGAAATCTCGAAATTAGAGGCAACCAGCGCATCTTCTTTGCTTTCAAACCTCTTCCCCTTTAGTTTTTCTTTGATTTTTGGAAAAAAGTAAAAATCACAAGGCGCTAGGTCAGGGAAATATAGCGGGTGAGGGAGAATACACATTTTTCGAGTTGAAAAAGTTTAGTGTTCTGGCAGACGTGTGCGGCGCCACATTGTTGTGGTGCCAGAGAAGGTGCCGGATTCCTGACTTCGGTCGCTTAGCACAAACTGTCACATACCATTTGGAGTTCACCGTTCTTTCATTCTCTAGCACAACAGTAGCAATATGACCCGTTTTGCAGAAAAACGAGGCGACCATTTGTTTCTGTGTGCTTCGTGCACGGCGACATTTCGTTGGAGTTAACTCGTCTTCAAAGCATCATACAGTCGACTGTCGCTTTGTTTCGGGATCATAGTTATATAGCCATGTTTCGTCATCAGTCAGTATATCATATACGTTTTTTTTCTCGCTCCCGTTGAATTTATCTATCATGAATAGGCACCAATCCACCCGACAGTCTTTCTGCTCATCGGTAAGTTTGTGCGGCACCCATCTCGAACAACGTTTACGGAGAGAAAGGTGGTCGTGAATTATGGTTTGCATTGATGCTGATCCAATTCCTAGTTCTCGCTCTAGCTCTGCATATGTAATTCGTCAGTTGTCGCGAATAAGTTTTTCGACTGCACGAACGTTTTCTTGCGTGACCGCGGTTGGCGGCCGTCCTGTCTTCGCTTCATCTTCAAGACATCCCCGTCCTCGTTTAAATTCAGCAAACCAATTGAATACTGTTGCTCGGGAACAAGCAGACTCACCAAAAGTAGAAGCCGAAAGATCAAAACTTGAGGCTTTAAACCTTTTTTAAAGTCATAACAAATCATAGCGCGAAAATCACGTCGACTGAGCTCCATTGTTGCAAGTGAATTCCCGCCAGATTCTCAGAAAAATGATGCTCATTCAAATAAAAAATAAATAAAAGAACTGTGTTCTATATTCGAATATGTCAATAAAAAACCAGCCTATAAGATGGTGTATAGCTTGCCAGTGTCAATTAAATGAGAAAAGAGTATCTCACTTCTATTGACATGCCCCTCGTATATCAAGTCATAATTGACATTATCATTTTACTTTCGAGTATCCTAAGGACCAAAAGATCATGTTAATACATACCAGCAACGCACACAACTGCGTCCTCGCCTTATGCGCGGCCTCGTGCAGCGGCGTGAACCCCCAGCGGTCGCTCGTGTTGGGCGTCGTGCCCGCTCGTAACAGTAGCGCCGCCACCTCCACGTGGCCGTACGACGCCGCGTTGTGGAGGGGCACTAGACCGCCTTTATCGCGAGCTGATACGGCTGCGCCGGCTGCGAGGAGAGCTTCGGCTACTTCTAGGTTGTTGTAGCCGGCTGGGAGACGAAATACAGTTGGTGATCTTATCGCAAATAGTGATCTTTACACGGCACATGTATTAAAATATGTAGTGTTGTTATAGCTAGGAGCCATTTCGCACATTACAATTATAAACAGTCGACGATCTTATCACAAAAAATGATCTTTTACCATTTATTAGTAGCCGTGTAGTCTAAGCTTAAAGAAGCACTATTTTTTTCTTCAAAAGTTATTCAAAAAAAAAAACAACAACCAATCTAACCATAGAGTCGACCTAAACACCTCATAAGTAATTAATTCATGAGTACGTCGAAACAATTAGTGCCGTCCTTTATATTTAGTTAATCTTTTTGTACCCACATTTACGATTCATAATAGTTTTAATGGTTTTTAATTATGTAAAACTTACCAGCTAAATGTAGGGGTGTGGAGTTCCTGCCATGGGCATCTCTGCAGTTCACATTCTGCGGTGTTATTAGTTTCCTGTGAAAGGATTTCTATTAGTGATATGAAAAATTTAGAAGGGTCAGTCACCTGTAGATGGATTGCGAGTTTCAATCGAAATTTCGTTTTTGGTAAAAATGATTGAATTTCATACATCTGAGTGTGAAACCGTTTCTCTTTTACTCCCGATGCTAAGGATAGTATTACTTTAACATACATACATACATACATATTCTCACGCCGTTAGTTCCCATTGGGGTAGGCAGAGACTATCGATCGCCACTTTGTACGATCCTGGCAAACCTCTCTAGCTTCATTCACATCCATCAATCTTTTCATACATGCTCTTTTATTCTTCGTACTTCGGACACCTGCCTTTTTGAGCACATTTTCTATTTGATCTAAATGTGTCCTCCGAGGTCGTCCTATACTAACATTACCTTCCACATTGGCTCTATATATCTCTTTCACCACTTTACTGTCATCCATCCTCTCTATGTGCACAAACCATCTCAACATTCCTTTTTCTATCTTTCTTACAATATCATCTTTTACACCACACCTTTCACGAATCACATCATTCCTCACACGATCGAATAACCTTACATTACAAACTTTTCTGAGGGATCTCATTTCTACTGCATTCACTCTGCTTTCATGTTTCTTCTGCCACACCCAACATTCACTGCCATACATAAGCGTAGGAACGAGGACAGCATCATGCACAGCCATTCGGGCCTTTTCGGACACCGATTGACTAGACATGAGACGGCGTGAAAAAAACTATTCGGTAAAACTGGCAATCCACCCACACAAAAAAAGGTCACACAAATTATACTTATATTGTTTGTTTCAATACGTCATTGAATTGTGTAACTGACATAGCCCAAAGAGTTGTGAAACTAAAAGGCGAAGGGTCCTGGAAATGAGAAGCTACACAATGAATGGCATAAAGTATTTGTCTTCCCAATACAAACTTATGAATGCCAACGAGCAAATTAAAAATAAAAATTGGGTTTTTAAACAGAATTGTCAGCATTTTAGTTTGATACTATTAAACTGAGTACTTTGACGGACGTACATACATACATAATTGCCTAGAAGGGGTAGCCAGAGCTAAGGAATTACAAATTCCTCAGCCACTTTTGGAAAGTTGAGTGGGGAAAAGATGGTAAAATAAAGGTTGTTGGTGATGGGTCTCCAACCGCATCGCCCAAAAATCCCTTAAAAGCCCCAATACCGTTAGTCGCCTTACCTACACCCACCGGAAAAAAATAGGGTAGTGCTATTCTAAGCCAACAATAATTACTATTTTCACTGAATTTTTAGATTTTTAAACTAGAATCTAAACAATTTGTTATTTTAATATAAAACACTCACTTAGCCCTAGCCAGATCGCCTCTCTTAGCGGCGTCCAATAGCGCCTGGTCCCCGCGCAGCGCGTCGTGCGTGTCCGTGTCGTCGCAACGCACTAGCTGCAACGGAGACAAACCGTCGCGGTTCCGACGGGACGGGTCCGCGCCGTGCTAATCATTACAGATGGATGAGTTTGTGTATGTATGTATGTACCGTATTATTAGCTTTAGTTTGACACCAAAAGGGTATCAAAGTTACAAATAAATAAATACATACATAAAACAATTATAGACAAACAGCGAACTAGTTGCAACGGAGACAAACCGTCGCGGTTCCGACGGGACGGGTCCGCGCCGTGCTAATCATTATAGATGGATGAGTGTGTGTATGTATGTATGTACCGTATTATTAACTTTAGTTTAAACCAGAAAGGTATCAAAGATACAAATAAATAAATACATACATAAAACAATCATAGACAAAACAACGAACTAGTTACATCGGAGACAAACCGTCGCGGTTACGACGGGACTGTATCAGTCCGCGCTATTAATTTTATACATAAAAGTGCATAGATGAGCATATACAATAATTATTTAAGTCACAGCCACAACAAGACCAATTGAAAATTAAAAATATCTAATACTGTAGACGCTTGATGGATTAGTGTTGAGTACCAACGCTTTTCATGGATAAAACCCAAGTTCATATCCTGAGTTGAGCCTATTAGTCTGTTCTAAAGTCATATGTGTGGTTTACTTACCACGATTGTGAATAGTGAGGGAAAGATATTGTGGAAGTGTGGGAAAATATTCACTTGGCTAAGTGTATTTAATCAAAATAGCGATAGTAATAAATAAAGAATAAATAAAGGAAAGAAAAATTTCGACACAGGCGGGAATCGAACCCGCGATCTCGGGTATACGCCCCCGTCGCTCTTGCCAATTGAGCTACCGTGTCAATGGCTGCCAGCGCGAAATTATTCTATCCTTTATTTCTTTTACACGTTTAAGTAGTGTTTGCGTTACCTACCTCCGAATTTTAACTAATTCGGAAGGTCATTTGTCCATCTTTTCGTATAGAATGCAAATGTTGAAAACGCCTAACTATCACAAATTTAAATCTGTGTCGAAATTTTTCTTTCCTTTATTTATTCTTTATTTATTAGTAATAATCCCCACATGAGGTTTTCATGAACAAAAAGAATTAAAAATAGCGATAGGCCTGCCTCCTATCACACGAATATAATGCCCAAGCAAAACGTGGGCACTCTGAACACCACGTGACAATGTCATATGATTTTCAGAAGTTTTACCTCTGCCAGTACTTATATAACTATAGTAAATTGCTGTGTACATAAAAAGGGAGGACTTTTAGTTGCAGATTTTTTTATCCTTATTTATTTTCGCATAACAAATATGGCATAAACTTTAGCCTCACAATGATAATATTTCATGAATGTTTTTTTTGCATCATATATTTTAAGCAAAACCAATTGTGGTATTCAATTCAATTTATTATTAATTTAAACATGATTAATTAACCACACATATGACTTTAGAAAAGACAAATTGGTGTAGGCCCGATCCAGGATTGGAACTCACGCCCTTCTGTTTTCGGGCGGGTGTTCTACCCACTGGACTATCATGTCGCTACTTTTTATATAATTATATACTACTTACATACTACCATAATTTACTACCATTAATAAAACTTTTTATTAATAACACTACCCCATTTCTACCCGTGGGTGATCGTAAGAGGCGACTAAGGGTATAAGGGCTTTTTAAGTGATTTTTGGGCGATGTGGTTGGAGACCCGTCACCGAAAACATTTATTATTACCATCTTTTCCCCATCAACTTCCAAAAGTGGCTGAGGAATATCTCATTCCAAAGCTCTGGCTACCCCGTTAAGGGATTTATAGCCGTGAGTATATGTATAATTAAACCCACAAAATAAACATACATACCTTCAAAAGCAACCTAACGATATCGGCCTTCCCCTTAGCTGCGGCTTCATGCAAGGGTGTAAATCTCCACAAATCAGCCGCATTGACCGCCGCCCCGGCTGATACTAGTAGTTCCGTCACCTCGTAGTGGCCATACGAACACGCGTTATGGAGGGGGACTAGGCCGCTGAGGGGGGGAGGATTGGTTAGTGCTATTTTAAGCCAAGCACATAAAGTAAAGGTTGAAATTCAAGAATACACAGAAACGTATAAATATATATGAATGAACTAATGATATCTTTAATGAGTGAGTGAATGATGATAGTGTATGAATGAGACACATAGTGAATGAGTGAATTGCATACTTACATACATATACTCACGGCTATAAATCCCTAAAAGGGGTAGCCAGGTTTTGGGATTATAAAAATTCCTCAGCCATTTTGGAAGTTGAATGGGGCAAAATTTGTAAAATAAGGGTCTCCAAGAGCATTGCATTAAAAATCACTTAATAAGACCAAAGTTACCTTTTACGATTCCCACGGGAAAAAATTGTGTAGTTCTATTCAAAGCTGGCACTACAAAGCAAGTGAGGTGAGTGACAAAGTGGTATTTAATCTAAGAATACACAAAATCATAAAAAATATTTATGATCTAATGATATCATTAGTGAGTGAGTGAATGAACGAGACTAGGGATGAGTAAGTTGATATTAATTAAATATACAAAGTTAAAGTTCCCAAATCAATTTGACCCAAGAAAAGTATAATGACTTATGCAAAATCCAATGAAATAGAATAATAATTTAGATCCAACTTACCCCTTGTCTTTCGCATGTACATCAGCACCTCTTTGTAATAGTAATTGAGCGAGCGCCAATCGGTTATAACTGGAAGAAACACAGAATAGTATATGATACAAGTAAGTAAAGTTAGTTATTTTAGTTGATTTGGATTCTAAGCTTGAGCTGAAAGCGAGGACTCTAATAAACCGAGCACTATAATGACTAATTTCGTAAGTGTCTCATACGTCTTTTTTAACACGCTACTGAAAAATTGTAACCTAATTATATAGCCTCGTAACGCCCGTATGGAAATTGTTATGACTTGTAAGTTCTATCCAATGTATCTCTAATGGAACAAAAAAAATATGTGCTGACTGCCCATTATTAAAATTAATGATATCTTTAACAAGAACTATTCCTATGGCTTTATTTTTTTTAATAGTTACTATTAGTCACAGGAGTTTTGTTCCTCTAGTGATACAACGGGCGTTAAGCGGATAGTGTAAATTTTTAAATTTCATTAATAACTATTCTCAAAAATAAAAGAAGATGGTGGTAAGAACGCTTTAATTTTTAAACTCAAAGAATAGACAGTCAATTAAAAACAGAGAATATCAACTCAACTCAAACGTTCATGCTGTATATCCTCGAAAGGGTTGACAGAGGTACTAATACTCCTTAACATCATGTGACATTGTCACCTGGTGTGCAGAGTACCCACGTTTTGCTTGAACAGTCAACTCGGGTGATAGGGGGCAGGCCAATCGTCGTTTTGTACGAACACGGTCACATGACTATATATAACTCAACCATATGGGTTTCCCCACGATGTTTCTCTCACTTTTAATAACAACGATAAATTAACCATACCTACAAATTGGTGTAGGCCTCGCGTTCTACCCATTGGACTATTATGTCGATGTTGAATTTCGGATTTAAAATATTTGTACATACATACATATACTCACGGCTGTAAATCCCTAGAAGGGGTAGCCAGAGCTAAGGAATTAGAAATTCCTCAGCTACTTTTGGAGAGTTGAGTGGGGAGAAGATGGTAAAATAAAGGTTGTTGGTGATGGGTCTCCAACCGCATCGCCCAAAAATCCCTTAAAAGCCCCAATACCGTTAGTCGCCTTTTACGTACACCCACCGGAAGAAATGGGGTAGTGCTATTCTAAGCCGACACTACACAGCAAATATTTATATGTTCGAAATGTTACCGTTTCTACTATTTTGTCTCCCATCAACTTCCAAATGTGTCTGAGGAGTTTCTAGCTCTGAAGCTTTTGCTATGCCTTCTTTGGATTTATGGACATATGTATGTATGTAATTCATGTACTTATATTGCATATAAAAAATTTTTGCTGTGTAGTGTCGGCTTAGAATAGCACTACCCCATTTCTTTTCGTGGGTGTACGTAAAAGGCGACTAACGGTATTGGGGCTTTTAAGGGATTTTCGGGCGATGAGGTTGGAGACCCATCACCAACAACCTTTATTTTACCATCTTTTCCCCATTTAACTTTCCAAATGTGGCTGAGGAATTTTTAATTCCTTAGCTCTGGCTACCCCATGTAGGGATTTATAGCCGTGAGTATATGTATGTATGTATGCGTAAAAAATATGTGAATCCCGCTCACCCCGCGGCGAAATGCAGCGGCGTAGAATGCCTCCCGTCGAGGTCCCGGCAGTTGACGAGCTGTGGCGAGCTGTCCAGCACGGTGCGCGCCGTCGCCACGTCGCCCGCGCGAGCTGCTTCTAGCAAACGGTGGGCAGCCGCACTACCGCTTTCTGTGTACGTGTATATTATAAAGTGTGTTTTTACTATATTTTGTAGATTAATATGGACTTTTAACATATGGCTCGAAGGACCATGTAACAAAACATTATCCACAGGACCATCGGATCCATATCATCGGATAACCATAAAATATCATTCATATTACTATTACAACTGTGTAGAGTTGGTTTTAAACTACGCAACGCAATTTCTTATCATGAACATTCGTAAGAGGCGACTGAGAGTAATGGGACTTTTTAAGTGTCTTTTGAACGATGCCGTTGGAAACCCACCGTATGCTGGCTAATGGTTCTACAATAACGAAACTCTGGCCAACCCATCTATCTATTCACAACCGCGAGCACATGTATATATACAACACAGACGCAGTGAGATGCTATATCCCTGCAGTTGAGAGCGCGGGCGAGCTGTCTGGTACTGCTTGCTTCCAGCAAACGGTGGGCAGCCGCACTACCGCTTTCTATGTACGTGTGTACTATATATATGTATGTACGTAGTACATTTTGTAAGTTATTATTGACATTTAATATATGGCTCCAAGGACCATGATACAAAAAAATGCAACGGACATAATATACACAAAAAGTGATAAGATAAGATAAGAAAAACATTTATTCATTGCTACACAGTTAACAATATAACTAAAAACATTAAAAACGAAACTAAATAAAAAAAAAAAACAAAAATATAAATAACAAGATTTTAAAAACAAGAGTTATCATTAAAAGTTAATGTCACAAGCCATACCCTGCGTAACAATAAATTGGCGGCTGACTCAGCATTATCGTAGTGGGTAAATACTCACAACACAGATTTTCAGTCACCGCCAGGAAACGCACGGACTAATGAAAACTAAATAACTAAACTCAGTGCATAATAAAAAATATACCTATACACAAGATAATATGTATACACATAGGTAACATAATAATAAATTAAAAAATAATTGTAATAGAACAAAATACTAATATCAAGTAGTGAACAACTACATAAAATCAAAACAAAATATTATAATAATTATGCATATGTTTGACGAAATATATGTATAAAAGAGGCAATAAATAGACTTAATAAATACCGGGGCTAAAGAGTGTATGTAAAATACTTAAATAATTATAACCTAGAAAAAGAAGTGAGCTCTAAAGTAAGTATATTATTTGAGATGTAACTTCCCAACAGGAACAATCATTCATGATCTATCAGACCAGGAAAGCACTACCCCATTCCTTCCCGAGAAATGGGTTATCTCATTATAAAATCATTTTCCCTCAAAATTTCCAAATTAATAAATCTCTAGCTACCTTTGTAGGTAATCCTAACCGTGAATATAGGCATACATATAACATAGATGTAGCGAAGTGCAATATCCGTGCATTGACCAGCACCGCCCGTGCAGTCTGCAGATCGCCCGTGCGAGCTGCCTCCAGGAAGCGGTGGACAGCGGCACTACCGCTTTCTGAATACGGTCATTTTTATGGCTCGAAGGACCATGATACAAAGTAAATGTGACATATTCCTATTCCAGATGATTCTGATGAACTGTTTATTCCGAAACTCCTGGCAACTTATTATTGTTATTTATAACCATGAGTAAAAGAAGAACGATAGGTATGTTTCCTATTAATATTATAAATGTGAAAGTTTAGATGTTTGGATGTTTATGTGTTTGAGGCGAAAAGGCTCCTCAAGTACATAATGTATGTGAGTGAAATTTGGCAGAATGCTAGATAATGACCCAAATTATCAAATAGGATACTTTCTATCCCGGTTTTTTTTACCAATAAAGTATTCACGCCTGCTTAAACTAAGAGTACCAGAAAAAACGCCTAAAGTTATGTCATAAACAAATTTGACAGTACGTAGTCTGTCGGGTCAGCTAGTATTTAAATGGTTTTTAACTTATTTATTTGGCACACAAACCGTATTGTGTGCACACAATTAATTTTACATTTTTAAACTGACACAACACCTAAATATGTGTACAAATAACGAAAATTAAATAAGATTCGTTTTTGTATATTCAAACATGTGTGTGTATGTACTATGTATCTATGTATGTCTACCACTGACCTCCATTATACTATATAAGTACGCTGGACTAATTATACGTATCAAAATGACAGCTATTTACTGTGCCAATTTGAAGCGCCCCCAATGAAGGAACGAGGAACTAAATATGACGTAAACTGCAAAATGGCCAGTGTTTTTTTTACCATAAAGCATAATATATCTATGGTTTTTAGAAACAATTATAAATCAATAGTGCTGTAAAGTTTCGTTTCGATAAAACTTAGCCTTTCCTTTAAGCAGAAACATTTTATCGATATATTTTATCTTCCTGTCCCATCTCTTTTATTAGTTCCTTGTTCCTTCACTGCTGCCGTAAGCGCCAAAATGGCGAAAATCAAATCGCCTCACTGTCACCCGGCCTATAATTAGTCCAGCGTACTTATATAGTATAATGGAGGTCAGTGATGTCTACCTATCCAAATACATACCATCTCTCCCACTAGTATCGGCCCCACACGCCAGTAACAGTCTACAGGCGGCCGCGTGGTCCCCATGAGCTGCCAATGATAACGCACTGCAACCACCACTATCTACTGCGTTTACTTTGGCACCTGTATCGTTATTATTATCATTAACGTATTATCATGATTAACAACAATTGTCAATATCATGATTATCGTCACTAACATTATCACCATTTACAACATGCTTATCACCATCATTATCTGGACTATCATCATCATAATGTTCATTATCATCAATAACTAGCCAGTTTATATTGTCATGCTTAACTGTCGTACTTAATTCACCGTGAGCAAGGAGTGATAAGGCACTGCAACCAAAACTGTCTACCGTATTTACTTTGGCACCTGGATCATCACCACTGATCGGAATAGGTAGAGCGATTTAGGTTCATTGACCGCAAACATTGATGTTAATATGGATATTCCACGGGATTCCGAATAATACTCCGGGATTCGATTAATACTCCGGGATTCGATTATAATAATTATTTTTATCAATAAGTATAAAAAATGGTATATTTTTTTGTCAAACGCGTGACGTTGCCGCTTTGTTGACTGACACTTGTCGTGATATCGCTGCATTATGCGCTCTTGCTCGTGTTGGTCATTTTGATTAAGATTATATTGTTGTTAAATACAAATAGTTTGTTATTTTCAATCATGTTTAGATTTTTGAGGAATAAATAATTTGTATTATGTTCGTGTACAACTTCAGAATTAAAACGTTAAATGATTGTTGATTTTTGTATAAATATAAGAAATTGTTACATAAAAAAAAACAAAAAAAACAAAAAAAAAAAAAAAGTGGTTTAACGTATCAAGTTTCTATCTATTTATTATATTATCCTTAAACCCGTCCTTTTAATTATAGGAAGTGTATGCTTTCATTACTCCCTAAGACGTAAACAGATTTTTTATTATTATTCTACTTAAAAAAGAAATCCCGGGATTCGGGGAGTATCCATATTATTCTTTCATATGGCAAGTACATAAAATAGCTCTGCCTACTCCGATCACTGATCATCACCATCATCATTATTATCACCAATATCATTATCAACAACTGCAACAAAATCATCATATTGATCAACGCAATTTACATAATTCCCATAACATTCTCCGTGAGTTGCCATAACGCACTGCATGGACCACTGTCTTCCATTTTTAATTTGGCACCTGATGCATAATCATTATTAACAACATCATCATCATCATCATAATCTTTATCATAATCATCACTATCGTCATCATCATTTGAGTCATCAACATAAATCTCCATATGCTGCTTATAATAACGCACTGCATCAACCACTGTAAACGCTGTTCGTTTTGGCACCTGGATCATCATCTTCATAACTGTCACTATCATCATCATCAACAATATCATCATTATCATTCACATCATTACATTCAGCCAAAATGCCCCTTAAACCACTCGCTCTGACTACCCCATCAACTAATAACAGTCGTAACAGTATATAATTACTAACCATGTCTTAACAAAACGTCCATAACATCTAAATGCGAGTGCTCCGTAGCTATATGCAGGGGCGTCTGACCGTCTTTATTCTTCTCGTTCACTCGGGCACCTTTGCGAATCAGCATTTCTACTACCTGTAAACAAATTATTATTATTTTATTAACTTGTTGCATACTTAAGTTGTCTAAGTTGACCATTATGCTATCTTCTATCTGCCAGTGAAAGTCTTAAGAATCGTGTTTTCTTTTTGTTTTATCATCTGGCTCCTCATTTCAACACCGTTTTTTTTTATTATCTGAGATATCAGACACAACCACTTATTCGTATATTGCTACAAAACTCACAAAACTTAAACTACTTAAATCCCCGAGGTAATGTGCAATTGGTCTCGACCTCGTTTTTAAAACAAACCCTTTTTATATTTAAAATTGATAAAGGAGATCAAATTAAACAACTTTGCCTATGGAATGCTTATTTAAAATATTTTAATTATCAAAATAATAAATACATAAAAAGTGTCGTATCTAGATCAAACTGAGAAAATATAGTGAGGTTCTTAGCCTCAGCTGAAATAAAAAAAAACATCTTGTGATTGGACCATATGTTTTTTATATATATTTGTTTTATAAAACAGGGTACATTCAAGACGATTCAAAATACATAATATGAAACAATATTCGACAACTTACTACAAGGTCTGAAATTCGATTAATGCGGGTTTTTTGGATGGGGCAATAGATTAAGAAAAAAAGTTAATATTTTACGTATAGGATGTGTGCTGTCGCTATCTCTCGCATAGTATTAGGCGAGAGTGAAAGAGATATATGCTTTGCCGAATCGCGGATTCTTCGCTTATTCCTACCTAAAATACTCGTTTCGGATACAAGCTGGCAGCCACACAATGTAAGGGTCGGTCCTCCGAGCCGACGTGTAGGAAATTAGCCATCGATTCTGTCTCTTCTATTTCTATGAGATAACCTACACACTCGGCAAAGGTGGAAAGTGACACGTTTTTGTGCTTTTTTTTCACTGTTTCCGTTTAGGACACAATATGAGGTAACTTGCACACGCGGTACGGGGAACGTGACAATTTTACGTGCATGCACCAAATATATATTTCTACCTTTTCACGTAAAATAATTCTCACTTACTTCACAGCGCGGTGCAGGTAAAACGTGACACATTTTCATACATGCAAAAAATGGACTTTTCATCTAACAAAATACTTGCTTGCTTCCGTTTAGGATACAATATAAGATAGCATGCATGCGCAGTAAAGGTGGAACGTGACATATTTTGGTGCATGCAAACATAAACATTTTTTTTAAATTAAATTTTTAATAATACTTGTTATTTGTCCAGTCCAGATAGTCCAGTGGGTAGAACACCCGCCCGAAAAACCGAAGGACGTGAGTTCCAATCCTGGGTCGGGCCTACACCAATTTGTCTTTTCTAAAGTCATATGTGTGGTTAATTTATCATTGTTGTAAACGGTGAGGGAAAACATCGTGAGGAAACCCACATGGCTGAGTTGTACTTAGTCATGTGACAGTGTATTCGTACAAAACGGCGATAGGCCCGCCCCCTATCACGTGAGTACACTGTCTAAGCTAAACGTGGGTACCTTTCTCTGGACACTAAATGGCGCTGCCATGTTAGTTCAGAAGTATTGGTACCTCTGCCAACCCCTTCGGGGAAAAACGGCGTGAACGTTTATGTTGTTATTTGTGATTATGCCTGACAAACACTAACCTGTTTCCGTTTCGGATACAAGCTGGCCGCCGCACAATGCAAGGGTCGGTCCCCCGAGCCAACATGTTGGAAATTGGCCAGCGCTTCTGTCTCTTCTGTTTCTATGCAACTTGTACTTGCCGATATACTGCCACCCTGGAGGTAGGAATTTCTTTTATCATCTTCATCATCATCAGATGATAGAGGTTCACTCAGTCCAATGATTCCCACAACGACTAGTCCTATGCTGCCCTCATCCATTCATATTGTATAAAGGATTTATTTATAACTTATCTTTTGAAGTGTACACCCACAACCCCGACTACCAATGTAATGCGTATTGCTGTGTAGTGCCGGCTTAGAATAGCACTACCCCACTTCTTCCGGTGGGTGTACGTAAGAGGCGACTAACGGTTTTGGGGCTTTTAAATGACTTCTGGGCAATGCGGTTGGAGACCCATCACCAACAGCATTTATTTTACCATCATTTCCCCACTCAACTTTCCAAAAGGGGCTGAGGAATTTTTAATTCCTTAGCTCTGGCTACCCCTTCTAGGGACTTATAGCCGTGAGTACATGTATGTATGTATGTAATTTAATTATAACTTATCTTCAGTGTAAACCCACGACCCCGACTTTCAATGTTATGCAACCAGCTAATGTATCGTAAGTGTATGTAATTGCTACTTACACTCACGGCTATAAATCCCAAGAAGATGTAGCCAGAGCTTCGAAATTAGTTGTGGGGGAAAAGCTTGTCCAGTCAAGAATGGCTGGTGATGGCTCCAGCCACATCGCCCACGTAAAAGCCATAAACCTAACGTCCCCTCTTGTAAGATACCCAATTTGATAATGCCTTATTTTGTAACATACATACATATACTCACGGCTATAAATCCCTAAAAGGGGTTGCCAGAGCTAAGGAATTAGAAATTCCTCAGCCACTTTTGGAAATATGAGTGGGGAAAAGATGGTAAAATAAAGGTTGGTGATGGGTCTCCAACCGCATCGCCCAAAAATCCCTTAATAGCCCCAATACCGTTAGTCGCCTTTTACGTACACCCACCGGGAAAATTGGGTAGTGTTATTCTAAGCCGACACTACACAGCATATTAGCCCCAATACCCTTAGTCGCCTCTTACGATCACCCACGGGTAGAAATGGGGTAGTGTTATTCTAAGCCGACACTACACGGCACACATACATATATGCACGCCGTTAGTTTACATTGGGATAGAATACTATACTCACTTTATTTCTGATACTTTTATTCTTCCGCAGTATGAAGAATAAAAGAGCATGTATGAAAAGATTGATGGATGTAAACGAAGCCAAAGAGGTTTGCCAGGATCGTACAAAGTGGCGATCGATAGTCTCTGCCTACCCCAATGGGAACTAACGGCGTGAGAATATGTATGTATGTTTGTAATTAACATTCATTGTACAGTCTTGGTCAGTTATGATACCAACGACAGTGCACACAGCATCGACAATATTATAACTTAAAGGTACTAAAAATTTGATAAAAAATTACAATAAAATAAATGATTAATAAAATGTACATACATACATATACTCACGGCTATAAATCCCTAGAAGGGGTAGCCAGAGCTAAGGAACAAGAAGTTCCTCAGCCACTTTTGGAAAGTTGAGTGGGGAAAAGATGTCAAATAAAGGTTGTTCCAATCCCTTAAAAGCCCCAATACCGTTAGTCGCCTCTTACGTACACCCACCGGCAGAAATGGGGTAGTGTTATTCGAAGCCGACACCACACAGCAAAATATCCCGATATTAATATAAATTGAGTAGGAAATTACAAACAAAAAAAATAAAACTCTCCTATAATACCAAAAGACAAGACGTTTGAAAAGCTGAATAATAAAAAAAACGGGTACCAACTGCTACAGCAGGTTACCGTAGACTTGCTCTCGAGTTTGCTCTTCTATTCTACATTTAATATTAAAATGTGTCGAATATATTGATAATCCGCCGTGTAGTGTCGGCTTAGAATAACACTACCCCATTTCTACCCGTGGGTGATCGTAAGAGGCGACTAAGGGTATAGGGGCTTATTAAGTGATTTTTGGGCGATGTGGTTGCAGACCCGTCACCCAAATCATTTATTATTACCATCTTTTTTCCAATCAACTTCCAAAAGTAGCTGAGGAATTTTTCATTCCAAAGCTCTGGCTACCCCGTTAAGGGATTTATAGCCGTGAGTATATGTATGTATGTATATTGTTAAACCTATTTGCAACATACCTGATGCTGTGAACTAATGGCCAAGAACTGTTTTTTAACCCTCGCCGGTTCAGCTGATCTACACGCTTCTAGGAGACACTGCCCACGGTATTCAACTGAAATAACAACATTGATAAATTAGTATTTTTTTGAAACACGTGTTATTTATGAGAGATAAAATTATTGGAATAGTTCTAAAAAGTATAAAATATATGGCAGATTATGAGAGATAATATAAAGAGGTGAAGAATACCTCAATTTTAAACATGAAAAAAAAAATCTTTGTAGAAGTGCAAATACTTTTGATTGTTTAAAGCAAATAAGTTTTTCTTTTTCTCCTTACAAAAACACTCCTATTCTTTTTAAATTTTAACGTGAGTTCCGAACAGAACCACACTTTAAACTCGAAAAAATCTGTTATATTAATTTGCAAATAGGAAAAACGGAAAAGTGAGGTTTAGTTCTTTACCTCCTCATTTCGAAACGCAATAGGTAACTTAAAAGAAACAGAGATTGAATTGAAAGATATACAGTATGACCTCAACGTCAGCTATATGGGTGGTGATGATGATGGTAAAGATGACGATTGAATAGCATAGAATAGAAAACTGTTTATTGCACATCATAAAAACACCATATTTACAAACAACAAAATTTTAATCTATAGAGCTAGTGTGGATGGTAATGTTAGTAGAGGACGACCACGGAGAACACACTTGGACCAAATTGAGAGTGTGCTCAAAAAGGCTGGCGTCCGAAGTATGAGGAATAAAAGAGCATGTATGAAAAGATTGATGGATGTGAACGAAGCTAGAGAGGTTTGTCAGGATCCTACGAAGTGGCGATCGATAGTCTCTGCCTACCCCAATGGGAATTAATGGCGTGAGTATATGTATGTATGTAACAAAATTTTACAATGAAGTACAAAGGGCAGTCTTATCACTAAAAGCAATCTGTTCAGACAACCTTTGGAAGGTAAAGACCATTATAACAGAGTCGTGTTAGGTAGATTTACATTGTGAAACAGTTTATCTTTAATCTATTAAACAATAAAGTATATAAAATATAAGATAGTCACAGGTTGATTTACATATACCATGAAAATTTATATAGAAAGAAGAAAGAAAGAAAAATAATTTATTTGGCAAAAACAAAACAGAAATTACAATAAAAAATCATACAAATATCATATAAATATCATATTGCCAAATTGGTTCTAGCTCGGCATATGTGCCTCAGCCGCGTGTCTCGCAGGACACGTCAGCTGCTGCACGCTGGTTTTCAGCCAGCACCAGTTAGTCTGACTCATGATGTTGATGATGATCTTCATTACTCATATATAAAAATGATATATACTTACAAGCCAGCCTATCTTTGAGTTCTCTTGTAGGGGCTACATCTATAGCGGATTTGCCATGACAATTCAATAAAGTTGGGTCTGCACCTTCGCTTAGTAGCAGCGAACATACCTACAGACACACAAACATATTATTATACATACATATATATACTCACGGCTATAAATCCCAAATAATGACAGCCAGAGCTTACAAAATTAGAAATTGACACTTTTGGAGGTTGAGTGGAGAAAAGATTCTACAATATAGTGGTGGTTGGTTGAAAATACAAAATATAAAAGGACTTCACAACTCAGTTAAATATTTAATTAGCTTACATACATATACTCACGGCTATATTTCCCTTGAAGGGGTAACCAGAGCTAAGGAATTATAAATTCCTCAGCCACTTTTGGAAGTTGAGTGGGGAAAAGATGGTAAAAATAAAGGTTTTTGGTGATGGGTCTCCAACCGCATCGCCCAAAAATCCAATAAAAATCCCCAATACCCCTAGTCGCCTCTTACGACACCCATGGGTAGAAAGGGGTAGCGACATTAGTATATATACAAATGTGAACAATGTGTTAACCTATATTAAACAAACGGCAAAAAGGAGCAGTCTCACCATTTGCTGCAAACAGCACCATTGGTGCTAGATTACAGCGCTGGTTTTCAAACTGTTCCTGACTAAAATAATAAAAATAAAAAACTAACTACTACAACTAACTTTAACTAAGACTATATTGTTACTAAAAAACTATATCGGATATTTTAATCGCCTGTTATTACATGGTTTTTTAAAGCCCGACGTTTCCAAAAATTTCAGTTATCATGGCCACGGGAAGACAAAAAGTCAATAGTTGTTTTAATTATAATGTACAATCGTGAAAGTCTTAGAAAATACTACATACCTCCTGCCTAGCCTTACTGGCGGCCTCATGCAAGGGCGTGAAGGCCCACAGGTCGGTCGCGTTGACGTCAGCGCCAGCCCGCACTAGGAGCTCCGTCACCTCGTGGTGGCCGTACGAGCTCGCGTTGTGGAGGGGGACTAGGCCGCTAGGGGGATAATACATACATATACGAGTGGTATAAGGTTTTAGCTATAAAATGTATTAGGCATTTTGGAGAAATAAAAAATTATTATTATAATTATTATTATTGTAAGGTTAGGTAAACTAACTGTTTATGTCGGACTTAGTATGTAAGTTACAGGCGGTACCAGAAAACCAGCTCCCCAGCAGTGTCCTGCGGATAATGTTGGGAACCTAACTGAGGTACTTTGCCTTTTTGTTGCCATCTTTTCTTTTTAAATTGTAATGTTTGTATATGTTGTTATTGTGTTTGGTAACAAATAAATATCTTTTATCTTTATCTTTATCTATATACTCATAACATAAACGTTCACGCCGTTTATCCCCGAAGGCATTGGCAGAGGTACCAATACTTCCGACCATCAAATGACAGCGCCATCTAGTGTCCATGGAAAGAACCCACGTTTTGCCAGAACAGTGTCAAGATAATAAAACGCATCATTTACATTTCATATCAACTTGTCATCTGTTAAAATAAAACACTAAAAAGCAACACATAACGGGGAATAATACATACATATACTCACGGGTAGAAATTTCAAGGGCTAGCCAGAGCTGAGGAATAGGGGATGTCTAAGACACTTTTGGAAGTTGATAGGGGACAAGATGGTAGAAATAAAGTATCGTTGTTGATGGGTCTCCAACCTCATTGCCCTTCTGGGCATTTTTTAAAAAGCCCCATACCCTTAGTGGCCTCTTAAGAACACCCATGGGAAGAAATGGGGTAGTGCTATTCTAAGCAGACACTACATAGCAAGAGAGATGTAACAATGATAATATAAAGATTGTAGTATTCGGGAAGAGTAATCAGTGTCAGAGACTCGAGGTTCAAACTCAAACGTTCACACCGAATATCCCCGAAAGGGTTGACAGAGATACTAATACTTTTGAATATCACGTGACATCGACACCCGGCGTTCAGAGAACCACGTTTCGCACACACAAACTATTTTTAGTAGTAACTTACCCCTTATCTTTAGCATGAACATCAGCACCTCTTTGCAACAAAAGTCTGACGGCTCTCGTCCTATTATACCTGTCGAAGAAACCACAATATTACAAAAAATGTACATTATAATCAAATTGCTGTGTAGTGCCGGCTTAGAATAGCACTACCCCATTTCTTCCGGTGGGTGTACGTAAGAGGCGACTAACGGTATTGGGGCTTTTAAGGGATTTTTGGGCGATGCGGGTGGAGACCCATCACCAACAACATTTATTTCACCATCTCTTCCCCACGCAACTTCCAAAAGTGGCTAAGGAATTTTTTATTCCCTAGCTCTGGCTACCCCTTCAAGGGAATTATAGCCGTGAGTATATGTATGTATGTATGTGTCAGTATCGTACCCTCTCCAAATTTTTCAAGATCGTATATTAAAAACTATCAATATATCTCGATCTTACCCAGCAGCCAAATGCAATGGCGTAGATCTCCTCCCATCGGCCGCGTGCACGTTAACGTTTAAAGGGGTAAGCAGAGACGCTAAACGATCGTCAGCACCAGCTCTGGCTGCCTCTAGTACGTCGCTTGCGCAGTATTCACCTGGAAATGATTAATCAGATTTTTTTAAAAGAAGCTATGGTTATTAGTTGTGTTTTGTCGGGTTAGAATAGAAGTAGCCGTGTAGTGTCGGCTTAGAATAACGCTACCCTTTTCTACCCGTGGGTGATCGTAAGAGGCGACTAAGGGTATAGGGGCTTTTTAAGTGGTTTTTGGGCGATGTGGTTGGAGACCCTTCACCAAAAACATTTATTATTACCATCTTTTCCCCAATCAACTTCCAAAAGTGGCTGAGGAATTTATCATTCCAAAGCTCTGGCTACCCCGTTAAGGGATATATAGCCGTGAGTATATGTATGTATGTAATATGGATTACCTTGAATCTGAAATAAATTAATTTTGATTTGATTTGACAATATGATGCTTTTTCATAAATTTTTCATTCATCACATCACATTATCGGTCAGACAAAGATAGACATAGGACTGATTTCTGTGAATATCTTTGTCCAAGGCCTTTACCAAAGATAGGCTTGAAACCAATTGCGCATGTGCTTGTGTATGTGTATGTCCTCACCAGTAAGCACAGGTCTGGTGGCCGCGTCAGCTAAATCCAGCGGAGTCTTGCCTTCAGAATTGCGGATGTTGGGATCGGCTCCGTGTTGGAGTAGAGCTGTAAAGTTATTTATTCATTTATAACATAAAAAATAGAATGAGAAGTCGGTTAAAAATAAATTAAAATAACTGACTAAAATATGAACAATGCCAATTAAATGTTTTGACGACTTAGCAATTGAATTAAGTCCAGATGAAATAAAATTAAACTAAATATTAAATTAAACTACATAGGTTGTTATTGAGTGTTATAAATATATATATATATGTTACCGGCCAAATCTGATTTCAGGACAAACCAGTATAGCCATGGCTCAACTAGTTCTGCCTATACGCGATAGGATAGACCAGTTTAGACTAGGTCAAACTAGTTGATCCTGATATAGATACGCACACTCGAGGATAAATGGATATGGCCTAGTCTATGGACTCTTTTATTTAGTTTATCTATTTATTTTCACTTTCTTGATATACTTTGACTGTTTAGACTAGGCCGTACCAGATTATCCTAGAGTATGCGTATCTATATCAGGATTAACTAGTTTGGCCTAGTCTAAACTGGTCTATCCTATCGGCCTTAGGACAAATTAGTTTGGACTAGGCTATACTGGTTATATAATGATGATACAGCTCGGATTGTCCGTCGGTTCTAGAACCTGAGTCCCTGTCCCTGACCCACTGTGCTGTTGTCGGGGAGTACCGCCTCTCCCATTTAAAATTTTATATTTTCTTTTTCAGCCCTGGGAGAGGCGAGAATCTAAAAAATATTCAAAAACGATAATGAAAACAAACCTACCAACACAAACATCCAACTTTGCTTTTGCAGCAGCTTCATGCAGTGGCGTATAGCCCCAATTGTCCCTTGCAGCAGGAGGGGCCCCAGCTGTCAGTAAGGCCCTCACTACATCAGCATGGCCAAATGAGCAAGCATTATGTAAGGGTTGTAGGCCGCCATCATCACGGGCCTGTAAAGCTGCCCCTGAGGATATCAGAAGTTCTACTACTTCACGACGACCATAGCCTGGAAGAAAAAATAAATAATTTATTTTAGTAATTAGATATAAAATTATTATACACTCTTTTCCCAACATAACTTCCAAAAGCGGCTGAAGGGTTTTCTGATTCTAAAGCTCTGGTTTACCCCTTTTAGGGACTTATAGCCGTGAGTATATGTATGTATGTATTTAGATTTATGAAACTCTAGTTGACCCAACAGAATTCATATGACAAACATTAATGGTGGTCATCAAATTGACATATTTACCCACCCGCTAACACGTCTCATGGGATGAAAAAAATTAAGGTACTATTAGGCTAAATTGGATATTATCCTCACAACCTACCCACTCCTGCTATAGTTAAAAAAATATTTAATAATTTTGAGTAATACTTTATAAAATAATAAGTCGAATCAATATAGCCCTTCTCGAGTTTTGCACTTAGCAGCACATTTAGCGATACATTTTTACTATATAAAAGACAAGTAAATCTCCCCAGCTTTGCACGGCAGTGATATTATAGTAGAAGAATAATTTGTGAAATTTCTCTGGTCATTTCCTTTTGAAAGTTACTGAGAATTATCACAGTGCATTTCAAAAGGCAATATATACCCTCTGTTACTTAGGAAAGTTGTCGAACTCTATTGATCAAAGAATTTAAAAAATATATACAACAGTTGCAGCGCCTATTTACTGCAGACAAACAAATACAAAACCATGACATTCATTGCTCAGTTGATAGGGGTCTAGCTTCTCGATCTGGAGGTTGCCGATACGATCCCCACTGAGAGCAACATTTATGTGATGAGCAGAAATGATTGTTTCTTAGTCAAGGAGGTAAATTATATAATATTGAATATATTATTGAGTTAGTATCCCATAATACAACTTAGTTTGAGGCTAACTTGATGTGTGTATAATATGTTTGTATTTATTTATTCCTGTGTTTTTTCTTAGGTATTTATAGCCATGAGTATTTGAGTTGTAACCCTTTAAACCAGTAGATGAAGAATTGTTGATTCCATACAATATGCTATGCTATGCATTATAGTGCTAAAAGATAATATTTTTTTGTGTGGGGATTATTACTAATCTATTAAGAAAATAAAAAAATTTAACACCAGCGGACACAAACCCACATATGATAGCTAATTTTTTACTTGTAGGATATATATAACTAGCTGACCCCACAGACTTCGTACTGTCAAAAGTGTAGACTTTCACGTCGTCAAACTGAAATATTTAACTGACCTGTTGAGGGTCTCTGTCATGGGATGAGAAAAAAGGTGTTTTTCATAGTGTCCTCACAATTTTTTCACTTTATAAATTTTAATTAAATAAATTTTTTGGGCAACTAAAACCGTTTACGCAGTGCACACAAGGGAAGCCTTAGTATGAATAATTATCCCCGTTTTTGCAACATTATTCGCTGATAGTTTGCTCCTGTTGGTCGCAGCGTGATGATATATAGCCTAAAACCTTCCTCAATAAATGGACTATCCAACACCAAAAGAATTTTTCAATTTGATTGGGTAGTTCCTGAGATCCTAGCGTTCAAACAAACAAACTCTTCAGCTTTATAATATCACTAGCTGACCCCACAGACTTCGTACTGTCAAAAGTGTAGACTTTCACGTCGTCAAACTGAAATATTTAACTGACCTGTTGAGGGTCTCTGTCATGCGATGAGAAAAAAGGTGTTTTTCATAGTGTCCTCACAATTTTTTCACTTTATAATTTTTAAGTTTATAAGTATAGTAGTTTCGGCTGAGCATTGATTCTTAGTCTGTTTAACCATTTTTTAAGAAAATTTATTGATCTCTTAATTTTTCTGGGATAAAAAGTGTCCTATTGTGTTAATTGGAATCATTATCTGGCTTCCTGTAAATTTTATTTTAAATACGTTCTGTGAATTAGTCTTCATTTAGCTACAAACACACAAACATCTAAACTTTCACATATATAATATTAATAGGATAAGGCTTAAACATAAGCTTCTCGCGCAGGTGACCTCGCTCGGCCGGCCAGCGCAGCGTCTTGTCTTGCGCTTCATGCACGCGTGTAAATTATGTTACGGAGTAATTTAAAAGTTGTATTATCTTCTAAGATGTTTTTTTTAAATTAAGTGATGTCAAGGACAATTTTGTTCTCAATTAAATACTCTCAATCAACAACATATTTATTTGGATAAAGATTAATATTATGTTGATAAAACATTATGTATGGCAATTATGCATTAAATTCGACCAAATTTATTTACCATAAAAATGGTTATAGTAAGTGAAACTTAAAAGTAAGACATGCGGGCATTTCTCTGTAAGCTCGTATAGGTTCCATATAGATGATGTCCTGGCGTTTATTTTTAATATTTTCCAATAAAACTTGTCCTATATCAAAGAAAATAAATTGCTGTTTTAGTAAAATAAGGCGGCCCACTGAATTTATACGTATTTTTCGAGTTATTATCGATTTTTCAAAAAACCATGACAGGGGACTGTTTCGGGCGTCAGGGGACTGTTTTTAATGTGAACGGGTAATGTGTTAAGTGAGACAGAGTGAGTCTAAAAAAGTTTTTTACATTAATCAATCGTTTATTATTTTAATGACATGTTTTGGCATCCATAATCAACTAAGTTTCTTTATAAAAATATAACAGGAAACATAACTTTCTTTAAACATTCACATCACAAATAAAAAATAAGTGCTACAAACATTTTATACTTACTAAGATCAACATAGTCTTATTATTATAATATTAATTGCTAAATGCTATGCATTTAAAAACTTGTTATATTAATTTAACAATTTAAGTATTCGTATCAAAAATTAAACTTATGTGCTAGAAATTTAAGAAAATTTTGTACCTTTTGAAATTAACAGTAATTATAATATCAGTCATTTATCAGATTTATACAGTTTGATTGAAATACTTACTATCTTTACATTATTAATAAGGTAGGTTATTAGAAAGTCTTTACTTTCAAATAAGGTAAGACCTGCAAATAACACTTAAAAATATTAAATCAAATAAATCACAGTGAACTTAACACTTCAAAAAGTTAGCGCTCAATAACGTTTTTCTTCAGTAGGAAACTTATAAAATATTCTCTTCTCCTTTAAAATCAAGCCAGGATAATCCAACTTTAGGACAACTTGTTCAAATTACACGTCTGAAATGTCATTATCATCTATTCTAAAAAGCTGCTCTTTTTGGTCACAAATCTTGAGGAAAGTAAAACGAAAGTCATTTTCATCATCGTCAATCCCATTAATTACAGCAGCATAACGATATTCCACATTTTTAGCTGAACATAATCTCCTGAATTCTTAATGCCACTCGTTCCTGGTATAGCATCATCCAATCTTTGAAGGGGTATGCTTTTGTGTGGGTGTCAATTCAGACTTAGCAAGCTCAAAATCTTCAGCTTCGGACTCTGTATATACTTCTTCTACTGTTAATTTAGGTTTTAAAGCAAAATTGATACTGCCCATCTTATAATGTTCACAAGATCCGCAGTTACAAAAGCAGCTAAGACTCTTCATTATAAGCGTTTTACTGAAATTTTTACGTCGCCCCGTGTTTGCTTTCTTTCTTCGTAGTAGACTAGCACTGGAAGCTACTGGGCTTGGAGCTGAAGAAAACTGCTATGGGATTGGCGTGGTTGGTTTTGTAGCCGGAGGACCTGCTTCTGGATCCGATAAAGGCGTATTCTCGTATAAATGTATTAGTAATACTTTTCAGTCTTAATCTTTTCGTTCGGTACACGGTACAATGTTCTTTCCACTTTTTTAGGGCAACTCAGTGGTCACGAGGTGTCATATACTCTACCAACTTTTGCAAACCTTTTTACTTCTTCTTTTGGTACTTAAATTTTTCCTTTTCTCTCATTTCTTCTCTCTTTTGTGGGTAATTTTTCCGTTTTTCATATCGTTGTCGTTTTGCATAATTCTTCTTCTGTAGTTATTCCTCTCGGGATAACTTTTTCTTTCTGGAAGCCAAATCATGTATTTTCTCGCTTGGTCTGTAAAATAGTTTAAATAATATAAGTTTATAAAGAAACATAATGATACATTGATGATGCCTATCGATAAAACTGAGAAATTTGCACAAACAACACATAAACACAATACCAATACGTTAAAGACACAGTCCCCTGTTATATAAAACAGTACCCTGCCACATTTTCTGACAGGGGACTGTTGCCAGGGGACTGTGTATTTTGAATAGATATCACAATATTTTTAAAACTGATGTCAATAGTTTGTTTAAGAACATACCGCTCAATTTAGACATAAATATAAAATAATAATAACTGTATTATATGAATCATCAAAGTAATTAACATAATATTATTACTTACCAGAGGACTGTTTGTAGCACCGGAACAACCACGCGTGCACCATACAAATTTCACTCCGACACTACACAAAATAATGTCTCGTCTCCGCTTTTGGCATCGTAGCTAACTTCACATCAATTGCGTTTTGTTTCATTTAGAACAATGTTATTTAATATAACAGCTTTATTTTACTATGGATTAAAATTTTTGGCAGGGGACTGTATGAAAATTTTGGGGACAAAGTTTGCAGGTGTTTACTAAATAATAAAATGCATAATTACACCTAGTTTTATAAAAATAATCTATTCAAATATGTTTTCTGTATGATAATTACTGACAAACATATGTAGCATTAATAACTTTTTAGTAAATCTCACATCTAGTCAACAAATCAATTATGGGGACAGCCAGGGGACTGTGTTTTTAGAGCTTCTAACACATGTAGAAAAAAAACTAAAATAGTTATGGCGCTTAAAACAATGAGCCTGTAAAGTTTTGGGATTAGAGTTTCTTTAGGAGTTATTATTTGTTAAATAATTAAATTACTGATGGAAAAAATCGGTCGGGACAGCCAATTACGAGCTTACAGAGAAATGCCCATATACTGTCGCGGCCATTTTTTTAGATCATTTAAAGAGAAATAATTCTTTAATACATTTTTTTGGGTAACTTAAACCGTTTACGCAGCGCACACAACGGAAGCCTTAGTATGAATAATTATCCCCGTTTTTGCAACATTATTCGCTGATAGTTTGCTCCTGTTGGTCGCAGCGTGATGATATATAGCCTAAAACCTTCCTCAATAAATGGACTATCCAACACAAAAAGAATTTTTCAATTTGATTGGGTAGTTCCTGAGATCCTAGCGTTCAAACAAACAAACTCTTCAGCTTTATAATATTAGTATAGATATTAGTATAGATATTAGTATAGATTGACTTAGTTAGAGCTTAATGTGTTTATTTGTTATTAAGTTTTGATTTTATTGTTATCATATTATAAGTATTTAAAATAAGGAATTAAAAACCATGACTCTTTTTCACTTTATAGTGCTGACTGAAAACCAGACTTGTGAGGTTTCACAACAATAATGCTGAGTCAGTCACCATTTCATTACTAGGCAGGCAAAGGTATGTGTATATTTATTTAAAATGTAAGGCCCTATACAGAAAGAAAGCTGGAAACTTATATGCGCTTACCGGCGCTTGACAGCGCTGGTAACCCGCGCAGGAAAATATATGAACGCGCGCCGATAAGCACCGAACGGCGCCGACAAGTTCCGACAAGCTTCAACACGCGCTGGTCAGCGCTGGCCGCTGCCATTTAAAATTAATAATAAACATCTGGGACAACACGTGCAATTACAACAGGCATATTTAATTTGATGAATATTAAAACACCGAGTTACTATTTATTAAAATGGATACATGTTGATATCCTTAGTCTTCAGTAAGCAACCTGTGTGGGACAAAAGGGATAAAAGGCATTGTAATAGAAACGTGACTGAGAAATGTTGCATTTTTAAATACACATTTTCTAACAAAACCAAATCATCGTCCGATGAGTCCGACATTTTGCTTGGTCTGCTTCAACCTGCTTCCTTTCTGTAGAACGAACCAGCACTATCAAGCGCCAATAAGCGCTTGTAAGTTTCCAGCTTTCTTTCTGTATACGCCCTAACACTGTTCAATTATCTCCATCCCATGGGTTTTTTTAGTTTTTTAGTTCCATGAAATTTACAGTTTTTTTTTGTGTTGTTTATTATCTGAGTGTTACTCTGCATTTAAGTGAAGCAATGACTAAATAAGTTCTTTTCTTTCTTTATAGCAATAGATGGCGCTAACACCTATAAGGTGTAAAGAAAAATGCAAATACAAGTTTTCACAGGAGTGGTTACTTGAGACCATAGCTCAGTTGGCAGATCAACGGGGGCATATACCTGGATGTTGTTGGTTTGAGTCCCACTGTTCTCAATTTTTTTTTTTATTGATTAGATATACTAAAGAGTTAAAATAAATGTCTAGGGCATTAGAATTAAAATTGATAAAAGCTCATAAACAGGATTGAGAATATTTTTAAAGAATATTGATTAATTATTTGGAAGGGCACTAGTGATGAAGACATAATGCTAATAATCATTTATATTCAATCATTACTATTAATCAGTATTCATAAACTGTTCTAAGTATTCATTTATTCCTGATTTCAACAACTAGTACCTCTTACTATTAGCAAAAAAACATTAAGTTAGTACTGATTTAAGAGAAATTAGTTTTTACTACTGAATGTTTTGTAAACAACAAACAATTTTACTATAATTTATATGCATATGCCAAAAATATTGCCAACATAAAGTAGTTTTTTCTATTAGGCATTATCACCGCAAAAATGTCAAATGTTTTAATCAGCCAAATAACAAGAGCTCACTGAACAGAACCAATTATGCAACTACTTATTTCGATCCTTTCACTACAGATTTCTAAATAAAAATATTGTTTTTAATAGAATTATCGGTAATCAATACCTGCAGCAAAGTGTAGAGGTGTGGATTTTCGACCAGCTGTATCTCTGGCGTTCACCGTTTGAGGTGTAATCAGCTTTTTTACTTTGGCTACATCCCCTGTCTTGCATGCTTCAAACAGCTCCCGTAAAGGATCGGAGGCTGCTGGCAAGACTTCCAACGTCGAACCCAAATAAGAACGACGGCTCGTCATATTTCCAATACAATTCACATGGATTTATATTGTTTCAGTGTGTCACACTGCCATTTTCTCGCTAAAAACTAAAATAAAAACACGAATGCAATGCACTTCCTACAGCTGCAGTTTTTTTTTATTGACTTGACGATTTGACATTGACAGATTTTTTTGCTTACAATTATGTAACCAGGGTAAAATTTAAAAATCCTACATATAGAGCGAAATAACTACAGGTATATATAACCAACGAATACAGATACTCTAACGAGTATATAACTATATACACCTCGGTTTTTTTTTCAATAAGGGATTTGCAACTAGACAACGTGATAATAAAGTTAAGTTTAACTCAACAAAAAAGTTACAATAATTTATTGCTCCTAATTAATTCTTTCTCATAGAGCTTATGGTACGTGACCACAATAAAGGAAAGTAGACAACACAGTTTGTTTCTTCCGTTTTTATCGTCTCACGTGTAACAAAGTTATTTACCTAAAAATAAATAAAGTTTTCCCGCTCACAAAGATACAACTCATACTTTGCATTAAATTTATTACAACAAGCGCACGGGGTTTAATATGCTAGCCTGGGTCTGGCAATCCACGCCATCCCTGATGGAGCCCAATAAAAACCTAATGGGTTATGCTTGATATTAGTATAGATGTATAATTTAGAGAGGTTTGTCAGTATCGTACGAAGTGGCGATCGATAGTCTCTGCCTACCCCAATGGGAATTAATGGCGTGAGTATATGTATGTATAATTTATTAATTCTAGCATTAATATGATATTTCTTGAAAGAATTATATTACTTGCAGCTTACACAATGCTATTAAGGATTTTATTTCAGTTTTTTTCGAATGGATTGGTTGCTGCTGGCCCTGTGGCCTGTGCGGCTTCACAATGACTTTATGTGTGCCGGGCAGCAGAGCTCAGGGCCACCCTGGCGGGGCAAAGGAGTGTACCTAAGCTAAATCGGATAGAGTTTTTTTATTTCAGTGCGATTAATTATTAAAGTTGCAACAGAACTCTGCTTCCGCTTCCGCAACTGCAGAAGTTCCGCATGTTTTTTCACTTCTGTTTCTGCAAAGTTTATAACAGAACTCTTAACGGAAGTGGAGAGAGAGCGATGTGGCAGGAGCGGTGCAGTAGACGCGACGGCGCGCGGCGGCACGGCACGGGTAGTTGTGGGGGCCGTGCGTGGACGAATGTATGTACAATTGTACACGAGCGTCGAGCGTCCAGGCGCGTGTGCTGCCGATAATTGCCGAATTCTTCCCACATATTTTGCGAAGGAGGGGCGCGCGGTAATCTAACGAAACGACAAACGTGTCACGACGAGTTCATTTATTTATTGTTTTTAGTTATTTCGTTTACTGTGCGTATCTCTGCGCCCCGTGACTTTAAGTAGGGAAATTTCCAGTTGTTTTTACTTCTGTTATTGTTTACCTAGTTGTATTTAGTGCAATAAGAGTGCAATTATGAAACCAAAAACAAGTCTCATTTGGAATGATTTTGATGAAATCGGCGACTCTAGTGCCAAATGCAAACTGGTTTAATATATGAAGAACATCAAAATAGAGTGAAACGTGAAAAAGCGGCCAAGTTACTCTTTATTTAATATAACTTGCCGCTGTTTAATTTTGACTACTAAAGAGCAAATTTAATAAAAAAAATATGTAAAATTGTTCTTTTTTTTGCATAGTGTTAACGCTTCCGTTAAGATTTACTTTTGACATCTGTTTCCGTTTGTGCTTCCGTTATGCCAGTTCCGTTGCACCTCTATTAATTATGTAATTTTGCGAACTTTTGTACGAAGGCTAGAAATAAAAATGATTTAAACTTATATTAATGAACTTACATAACATAACATAAACCCATACCTCAGCTGAGACCATAGCTCAGTTGGCAGATCAACGGGGGCATATACCTGGATGTTGTGGGTTTGAGTCCCACTGTTGTCATTTTTTTTTTTTATTGATTAGAAATACTAAAGAGTTAAAATAAATAACATAAACATAACATAAACGTTCACGCCGAATATCCCCGAAGGGGTTGGCAGAGGTACTAATACTTCTGAACATCACGTGACTTTGTCACCTGGTGTTCAGAGTACCCAAGTTTTGCATGGACAGTGTACTCACGTGATAGGGGGCAGGCCTATCGCCGTTTTGTACGAATACACTGTCACATGACTAAGTACAACTCAGCCATGTGGGTTTCCTCACGATGTTTTCCCTCACCGTTAACAACCATGATAAATTAACCACACATATGTCTATAGAAAAGACAAAATTGGTGTAGGCCCGACCCAGGATTTGAACACTAGTCGTTTGCACGATAACCGAGTGTTCCACCCACTGGGCTATCACGGTTATTTATTAATGAACTTGAAAGGGTGAATTTTACTAATCAATTAAGCAAAAAAAAGTTTTCGACACCAGCAGGACTCGAACCTACGACCTCGGGTATACATACGCCCCGCCACTCTGCAAACTGAGCTATGGTATCGGGTGACCACTCGCGCGAAAATTTGTATTTGCATGTGTCTATTCACCTTTTTCTTTTATTATTTTATTAGGGACATCAACAGCACATAAAAATATAAGTTACAATTAGATAAGTACAAAGAAAAAGCCAATAACAGACATCCACAGAAGATACAAAAAAAAAATCGGCCAAGTGCGAGTCGGATCGCGCACTAAGGGTTCCGTACTATCATATATATAGAAAATCCCGTTTGTGTGAAAATCATGGGAGCCAAATTAGGTAAGTAATTTGATTTATGACGTTTAAAAATAGAACTACGGGCTAGATCTCATTCAAACCAATTTTCGTTAGTAGTTTGTATAGTAATACACATCATATATTTTTTTCAGTATTATCATGCCCATATTTTAGAAGTTACGGGGGGGGGGACACACATTTTAGCACTTTGAAAAAGTCTCTCGCGCAAACTATTTAGTTTTGAAAAAAATGATATAAGAAACCTCAACATCATTTTCAAATACCTTTTGATAGATACCCCACACGTATAGGTTTGATGAAAAAAAAAATTTTGAGTTTCAGTTCTATGTATGGGGAACCCTAAAAATTTTGATTTTTTTTTCAGATTTTATTTTAAAATCTTAATGCGGTTTACAGAATACATCTATGCACCAATTTCCAATAATGTAGTTCTTATAGTTTCGGAATAAACTGGCTGTGACATACGGACGGACGGACGGACAGACAGACATGACGAAACTATAAGGGTCCCGTTTTTGCCATTTGGCTACGGAACCCTAAAAACAGTAGTACATAGAGATATGTAAGAAAAGTTGTAACATAAAATGTGTAGAATGATTGATTTGTGTTATTTATGTATATATATATATGTGTGTTTGTGTGTGTGTATCTGTGTGTAGCTGTGTAGTGCCGGCTTAGAATAGCACTACCCCATTTCTTCCGGTGGGCGTATGTAAGAGGCGACTAACGGTATTGGCGCTTTTAAGGGATTTTTGGGCGATGCGGTTGGAGACCCATCACCAACAACCTTTATTCCACCATCTTTTCCCCACGCAACTTCCAAAAGTGGCTGAGGAATTTTAAATTCCCTAGCTCTGGCTACCCCTTCAAGGGATTTATAGCCGTGAGTATATGTATGTATGTATGTATCTGTGTTATTCACTTATTCCCTCTATTTATTATCTAACGTCTTAATAACGTCGAAACAGAATTTGGCCTTTGAAGAAGCAAAAGGATCAGTTTCACCAAAGACGTTATTAAATTGATTGGCAAGGCGAACCATTGTAGAATTCCTTGCATAATCAGTATGATTAGAGGATATAGAAAAGAGCCTTTTAGAAGTGTGCCGTGTACGGCGCTGTGAAGTACAAAATGATAGTTGGGATAACAAAAATGTAAATCAAGGCGACCAGAGAGAATATCGTGTAACAGCATCATGTCCAGTAAAACTCTGCGATCCTTAAGACTAGTGAGTTGATGCTGGCGACACGAATCCTCATAAGAGCAACCGAAAAAAAGAGTTCTGTAATTTAGATGTTTTAAAAATTTAGATTGAATACGTTCAATACGTTGAATGTGCGTTATATAGTTTGGGGACCAGACACTGGATGTGTATTCGAGAATACTTCTAACGTAAGCATAATAAATCTGTTTTATATACATCAGATTGTTAAAGGGCTTGGAAATACGCATTACAAATCCAAGGTTGCGAAATGCACGCCCCGTAATATGCTGAATGTGCTTTTTAAAAGTAAGTTTACTGTCAAGGATGACACCCAGGTCACGGATGGAGTCAACGCGTACGAGTGGTTGGTTGTTGATGGAGTAACTATAAACAACGGGGTTTAGACTTCTAGTGAATCTAAGAAAACCATTGTGGAACGCAATAAATCTATTGAGTATTGAGTATTGAATGATATTTTGACACATTTACTTGCATTCACCGAGATCCGGTTCTGGTCATAATACTGAGCAAGACGATCGAGATCCGACTGTAGCTTATCTAGGCGATACTGTAGCTTTATTAATGTTGTTAGTGCCATCTATTCGTGTCATAGTGTTCGTGTGTTCATGGTGTCGAAAATTTTTGTTTGCTTAATTGATTAGTAATAATCCCCACTTGAGGTTTTCATGTTAAAAACAAATTATGCGTACACAATTAGGGTGAATTTTATTTCAACGCCCCACTGAAAACTTTATAGTATCCATTGAAGTTTGAATATGTAAATTTTTAGGTAAATACACCAACAAAGCTGGCAATAGAAGTATAGACAAATGTGTTTTCTAAGATCAAATTTCTCTTAACTCTCACGTGAAATAGATCTCAAAGCAAACGGTAATAATCGATCAAGGCAAAATAGCAATTACATTTTTTTAATTAATTATACAATATTCGAAACATTTACGCAATACCACAAGTTAAAAATTATAACATAGTTTAATACAACTGGTACTGAATAAAAAAACATATCAGCTCTATCTTGCTTGTTGTACTATAGTTGACGAAATCAAAATGGCGTCTTTCACGGGGTAGCGCATATCCGCCGCTTAGTTATCGCTAAATCTTTTATTTTCCGTGTGATTTACGTTTGTTCTGTTTCGGACACTGTTTGTGACATTATAATTTGTTGTTAGTGCATCTGTGGACCACATAAGACATTACGGATTGTTTTGTTGTGTTTATAAACGAGTTTTCTCAAGGTATGTCCCCTTTCACCTATCCTATCATTTTAAAGTGCTAATTATCTGAGTGTCGTATTTAGAATAGAATTAACATGCAGTTTGTGGTAACGCATTCATGTTTGGGTTCGGTATGTAGTTCGTCGAGTACCGGAAACGTGTCTCTTTAGTTCAGTAGGTGAATCTCAAAACAGGTTTTTTTTCTCTTAGAACCAAGTTTAAATAGTCTGGGTGTGATAGGTGAGGCCGGTCGTGCTTCAGTTTTATCAAATCAGTTTCTACTATATCGCTGACGCGGCTGCTATGATGATAAGTGGTCTGATATGAGACGATTCTTAACACGCGTCAGTCACAATACAGGCATAATTTAATTAAGTCATCACTCGCGGAACTCCGTTAGAATTAGAGCTATTAGAAGTGAAAAGTTATAATAAGTGTGTGTTGTGATATTGAAAGCCATATTTTAAAGGATTATAAACAAAGGTAAAAACTCTTTATCATATTTCTAAGTTCTATGAAATTTACGAAAGTTACTAGAACCTGTTATTAAATTTGTGTCGTCTAATTGGTTAATTATGGCTAATATCGTTTAATTATGTCCAATACGCTTGTTAAACTTTCTTTCTGTTAGTGTTGAGGTCATTTACATATAATTAGTACCTTGGCTATACTTCAGGAAATGTTGGTAATAGAATTAGACTTCATGCAATATACCCCTGAAGGGGAAGTGTGAAAACCAATTATTTTGTCTCCTGGTTATAAGTCTAGTCTATTAACCCATATAATATATTACGGCCGTGTAGTGTTGGCTTAGAATGTCACTACCCTTTTCCACCCATGGGGTTCATAAAAGGTGAAAGGGTGTGGGTCTTTTGTGTGATTGGGCAATGCAGTTGGAGACCCATCACCATAGATACTTTATTTCAACCATCTTCTCCCCTATCAACTTCCAAATGTAGCTGAGCAGTTTCTAGCTCTGAAGTTCTGGCTACCCTTTTTTGGTATTAGTGGCCGTGAGTATATGTATGTATGTTGTTGAAAAAATCATTGGTACTCACAATAATAATTTTACTCTGGATTTCCTTACCATGTTTCTTCTTTATGTTACCAACCTTGATAAAGGGTTCATAATTATGATAAGATAGGTGTAGGCCCAATTTAAAATTTAATACCATGCCTCCAGTATTTAAGGTGGAACACCTAATGGTACCTAATTAGTGTGACAAATAGTATTCAATAGTCTCTCTCTACTTGCATTCACAAATATTTAACCTAATAAAGGACATCCCGTTGCCTAGTAGCTATTTCACCCACTCTTATCTCAAATTCACTCAAAGTGACAGAGACGGAACAAATGCATGAGTAGTAAAAATTAACTATATTCAGATTCATTCAGTATATGTATATACATACAGTTTATCGATCTCACCTTCCAAAGGTTGTCTGGAAGAGATCACTTTTAGCTATAAGACCACCAATTGTACCTCACTGTAAACTGTTTGATCATATTATTATTTTTGTAAATTTGTGTTTGATGTGCAATGAAGAGTTATTCCATTCTATTCTATAACTAATATAATATCAAAATGAAAACTGAAGTATATCATTATTTACAACCAGATTACAAAATGTAAATAAAACTGTAAATTTTTAGATCATGAATCATAATACATTTAACCGATATTGTATTCAAGTCATATCAACAACAAAAAAAAGACTTTATATAGGGAAAACATTGTGAGAAAACCCACATGGCTAAGTTATACTTAGTCATGTGACAGTGTATATGTACAAAAGGGCAATTGGCCTGCCCTCTATCATGTGAGTACACTGTCCAAGCAAATTATGGGTATTATGAACACCATGTGACAATGCCACTTGATGTTCTTATGAGATTTTAATTTTAATTTATAAAACCCAAATTAATTTTCCTTGAAACCACAAAAAAATAGACCACAACGGGATAACCATAATATTCAATACAAGCATTCTGCTGCAAAATGTCTGGCTATTTGTCAGCGAAATTGTTATGACATGTCTATCAAATTATTTAATATTATTAGTGACGACATGAAAAAGTTGACATTTAATAAATTTAAGTCTGTTTTATTTAATTATTTAATTGACAAATATTACTCCCTTCATGATTTCATAGCAAATTGTAATATTTAATAATTGACTTAATTTTGTATGAACACTGTATGACATGTCATGAATTACATAGAATTTTATTTTATATTTAATTTTTAATCTTCCTTTTTTTTGTATAATAATTAAACATGACGTTAAATAAATTTAACTAAATTAAAACAATGTACCAATGTAACAATATTTAAACGCCACAAGGTAGAACAAGACGAACTATTGTAAAAAATCCTACCACCCCATTAACTATATTATATATTTGTGGAAACAGCAAAGATATACTGGCCAGTACACCCTGCTGTGTACCAACTTATAATTTGTATCTATGCTTAACTCGAAAAACATTTGCACTCCGCGATGTAGGAATATGAGTGAGACGCTGCTATGTGCGTTTGAGTCCGCAGAAGTGTGCGCTCTAACATGACTCCCACATATTTTATAGTACAGCTGCCATCCATTTGGGTATATATGGTGTGATGGTAGAGTCTTCAAATGGCCTTCTGCAAAGCATCGAAATCAACTTGTTTATTACATCAAATTGCCCTCATTGTGATGTTTCTGTTGTCTATGCTTGCCTTCTGGTAATATATCAGCATAGCTAGTACAAGCAACCTTTAAACTAGATATCGCGTGGTATAAAACAGCCATCTCTTTTGCACTTAGTGTCATATACTGTCATCTCATTCTAACCGATATCGTGACGATAAAAGAGCACTCGTGCTGGGCCTCCCGCTGGTTTTATTCTGGCATATTCACTATCTATACTAATATTACATACATACATATACTCACGGCTATAAATCCCTAGAAGGGGTAGCCAGAGCTAAGGAATCAGAAATTCCTAAGCCACTTTTGGAAAGTTGAGTGGGGAAAAGATGGTACAATGAAGGTTATTGGTGATGGGTCTCCAACCGCATCACCCAAAAATCCCTTAAAAGCCCCAATACCGTAAGTCGCCTATTCCGTACACCCACCGGAGGAAATGGGGTAGTGCTATTCTAAGCCGACACTACACAGCATAATACTGTACAATACAGCATAATAATAATTGATATATGAAATGTGGAAACTTATTACAATTCTTATGTATGATTCAGTAGATAGCTTAATCATTGGAGCTAGTAAATGACACATTTTAAACACTTTTATAGAAGTTTGCTTGTAGTGATTCATCTACTCATACAAGACAAATAAAACATGTCCACTTAACATAGTTAGACTTACATACATACATATACTCACGGCTATATTTCCCTAGAACGAGTAGCCAGAGCTAAGGAATTATAAATTCCTCAGCCACTTTTGGAAGTTGAGTGGGGAAAAGATGGTAAAATTAAAGGTTTTTGGTGATGGGTCTCCAACCACATCGCCCAAAAACCCAATAAAAAGCCCCAAAGTTAGACTTATATATCTTTTCATACCATGCCGTGCATCTTTCATGCCGTGTAGTGTCGGCTTAGAATAACACTACCCCATTTCTACCCGTGGGTGATCGTAAGAGGCGACTAAGGGTATAGGGCTTTTTAAAGTGATTTTTGGGCGATGTGGTTTGAGACCCGTCACCAAAAACATTTATTATTACCATCTTTTCCCCAATCAACTTCCAAAAGTGGCTGAGGAATTTCTCATTCCAAAGCTCTGGCTACCCCGTTAAGGGAATTAGAATTAATTTCTAACTCTGAAAAGCCTGGCTACCGCTTTAAGGTTTGAAGGCGTGAGTAAAATCTATGATGATTAAAAGAGCATGTATGAAAAGATTGATGGACGTGAATGAAGCTAGAGACGTTTGCCAAGATCGTACGAAGTGGCGATCGATAGTCTCTGCCTACCCCAAAGGGAACTAACGGCGTGAGAATATGTATGTAATAACATAACATAAAACATAAACGTTCACGCCGCATATCCCCGAAGGGGTTGGCAGAGGTACTAATACTTCTGAACATCACGTGACTGTCACCTGGTGTTCAGAGTACCCACGTTTTGCATGGACTGTGTACTCACGTGATAGGGGGCAGGCCTATCGCCGTTTTGTACGAATACACTGTCACATGACTAAGTACAACTCAGCCATGTGGGTTTCCTCACGATGTTTTCAATCACCGTTAACAACCATGATAAATTAGATTATATGTATGTATTGTAGGTAAAATGAGTAAAAGTATCACAAGTATTCAATCTTACACACAAATATAATGATAACTAGCCTATATCTTTCTATCAGTTGCGCACAATGGACGTACTAAAAAGATAAGTTGATAAGTGTTTTTATTGTTCTTTGGTATATTTGATATAACTTTTGAGTGTCAGCTTGGAATAGCATTACACGTTCACTTGCTACAATATTCCTGAGCCACTTTTGGAAGTTGCGTGGGGAAAAGATGGTGAAATAAAGATTGTTGGTGATGGGTCTCCAACCGCATCGCACAAAAATCCCTCAAAAGCCCCAATACCGTTAGTCGTCTCTTACGTACACCCACCGGAAGAAATGGGGTAGTGCTATTCTAAGCCGACACTACACAGCAAAAGTGGCTGAAGAATTTCTAATTCCTTAGCTCTGGCTCCCCCTTCTCGGGATTTATAGCCGTGAGTATATGTATGTATGTATGTTGATACACTACTCATTCCGGTTCAGATCTCTAGTATCCCGCGTTTGATTAAAAAAAGCAGGAGTAGTGTCCCGTTTAAATACATATACTCACGGCCGTAACTCCCAAAAAGTTTAGTGCTATTCTAAGCCGACACTATACGGCTGTAATATTTAATCTTATCTAATAGTAATAAATCGTTGAATATTTTGTAATCCATTCTTTATCTTTCGTCTAGGCGCCGTTATGTTTCAATGCCGCGATTAAATGATTAAGTTCTTATTTATAATGTTCATTAAATTGATATTAACAATCGACTATATAAAGCTGTGTAGTGTCGGCTTAGGATACACTGCCCCATTTCTTTTCGTGGGTATTCGTAAGAGGCGGCTAAAGGTATGGATTTAAAGTGGTTTTTGGGCGATGCGGTTGGACACTTTTACCAACGATATTTTATTTCTACCATCTTGTCCCCTATCAACTTCCAAATGTGTGTTGGACTCACCAATAAAACTCTCTTGGAAATTAACTTTGTTTATTCTCACTTTTGCCATAAGACGACTGACAAACAACTGACTCCATAACACCTTACATCCTACTTATATATCTAACTTCACTTTTGACAGTTCTCAACCGGAAATCATCAAATTAGTTACTGTCGCTTCAGTAAATTTATACAGACAAATCAATCAGCAAATAATTATGTAAATAATATTAGAATAAACCTTAAAATAATACTAAATATTTAACATGTGGTAGAGGAGTTTCTAGCTCTGAAGCTCTGGCTACCCCTTTTTGGGAGTTATGGCCGCAAGTATATGTATGCATGTACTATTAAAAACACTGAAACACGATATTTCACATACATACAATACTATGTACGTGTAAGTCCCTTATCAGTTTATCTAAGTTAAGTAATCTTAGTTGCCATATTCGGTGTGATACCGACTCTATACGACTGTTCTTTACTATACGCAAAGACAATTGCGACGCGTATCGCTGTGGGAGTAGGCAGAAGTCATGTTATGTAGAACTTTATAAATAACTGTTATAGACGACCGACGACGTGATAGCTCAATAGGTAGAACATCGGTTAACGTGCAAGCGACTAGTGTTCAAATCCCGGGTCGGGCCTACACCAAATTGTCTTTTATAAAGACATATGTGTGGTTAATTTATCACGGTTGTTAACCCACATGGCTCAGTTGTACTTAGTCATGTGACCGTGTATTCGTACAAAACGGCGATAGGCCTGCCCCCTATCACGTGAGTACACTGTCCATGCAAAACGTGGGTACTCTGAACGCCAGGTGACAATGTCACGTGATGTTCAGAAGTATTAGTACCTCTGCCAACCCCTTCGGGGATATTCGGCGTGAACGTTTATGTTATATGTTATTTTATGTTATAAAAGACGTGATAACCCAGTGGGAAATCCATTGTTTCTTAAGCAGACGCGAGTTCAAATCCTGATTCGGGCCTATAGCAATGTTTGTTTTGTAGTCATATTTGTGGTTCATTTATCAAATTCGAACAGTTGGAGAAAATACATACATACATGACATGCATGTACTGACAAATCTCTCTAGCTTCGTTCACATCCATATTTTTTTTCATACATGCTCCTATATTCTTCAAACTTCGGACACCTGGCTTTTACTCATTTTATTATAGTTTTTACTCAGCTCCACTCAACATTCACTCCGTTAAATGCTGAAGGGGGGGTGGCAGGGGTACTAATACTTCGGTACATTATGTGACATCTTCAATCATTATGGACGATACAATCAAAATTCAATCACCAACGATATCACAATTTGTCTATTACGTAGTTATGTCTACACCTATTTGTAATATAGCCGTAGCTAAGGTATTTATGCAAATATCGTTTATAAATGCATCCTTATGACATCATCGAGGCACGCTGAGAATGACGCGATGGGTCTTGTGACGTCACTCCGATGGTATCTTAGGTTTACTAATAAACTAATAGTAGGCTATGGAGATGGATAAATTATAATATATAAATACATACATATATTCTATAAACTACTGTATATGCCAACCATGGGTAGCCAGAACTGGAAAGAATTGGAATCTCTGGAAATATAGTTGCGAAGTTTTAAAATTATCTACAATATATATATATATATTTTGTAAAAAAATATTAGTTTTAAGCAAAACATTCAGTTCGTACATTTCATTGAACATCTCTGTTTATCCTTTTATCTACCTAACATGATTATTATTGATTGATCTTACCACATAAACATAAACATATACTCACGGCTATAAATTCTTAGAAGGGGTAGCCAGAGCTAAGGAACTAGAAATTCCTCAGCCACTTTTGGAAAGTTGAGTGGGGAAAAGATGGCAAAATAAAGGTTGTTGGTGATGGGTCTCCAACCGCATCGCCAAAAAATCCCTTAAAAGCCTCAATACCGTTAGTCGCCTCTTACGTACACCCACCGCAAGAAACGGGGTAGTGCTATTCTAAGCCGACACAACACAGCTTCTTTTCACCATCTTACTTTCATCTAACCATCCAAGGGTTATCTGGAAGGAATCGGAAGACCGCCGATTGTAGTTTTCGTTTTGTATTTTGTGATGTGCAATAAATTATCTCCTGTTCTGTAAAACCCATTTTTTTTTATAAAGTCGTTTACACACCTCTGCCTACCCACTTATTAAATAGCATCGATAGAATCCGCACTTGTCGTATTTTTTCTCGCGCATTCGAAACCTGTTTGGAGGTCCGGTCGGCGAAAGCTTGACGACCTCTTATCGGAAATATTCTAAAAAAACACTTTCTTTTTCATATTTCTCTACGCGTGATGGGATGGGCTCATGCGGTACATGCATGCATATATTCACGCTTTAATATTCGTTCAGGTAGGCAGTGCCTCGAGATTGCGACTTACTATCCTGTTATAAGATTTTTATTAGCCTGCTTCGCTCCTCTGTGTTTAAGCGTGATAATAGAAGCGATATTCTTGTAATATTGCTTTCGAATAGGACAAGTAGTTGTTGTTTGCTGTTTAGTGTTGGCTTAGAATAGCACTGCCTATTTCTGCTGGTGGGTGTACGTAAGAGGCGACTAACGGTATTGGGGCTTTTAAGAGACTTTTGGGCGATGCGGTTGGAGACCCATCACCAATAACCTTTATTTTACCATCTTTACCCCTCTCAGCTTTCATAAAGTGGCTAAGAAGTTTCTAATTCCTTAGCTCTGGCTACCGCTTCTAGGGATTTACAGCCGTGAATATATGTATGTATATAGTTGTTGAAATGAGTGCGTTTCAGAAATAAAACACTTTAATATCGATATCAATAAAACTTGATAATAAACCTCATATCGATGCAACCACAGAGGACACACCTGGACCAAATAGAGAGTGTGCTGATAAAGGCAGTCGTCCGAAGTATGAAGAATAAAAGAGCTTGTATTAATATATTGATGGATGTAAACGAAGCTAGATAGTTTTGCCAGGATCGAACCAAGTGGCAATCAATAGTCTCTGTTTACCCCAATGGGAAATAATGGCGTGAGTATATGTATGTTGGCCGTGTAGTGCCGGCTTAGAATGTCGCTACCCCCCCACGGGTGTCGTAAGAGGCGACTAAGGGTATTGGGGCTTTTTATTGGATTTTTGGGCGATGCGGTTGGAGACCACCAAAAACCTTTATTTTTACCATCTTTTCCCCACTCAACTTCCAAAAGTGGCTGAGGAATTTATTATTTCTTAGCTCAGGCTACCCCTTCTAGGGAAATATTGCCGTGAGTATATGTATATGTATGTATGGATGGAGCATCTCAGACACATTTATAAGTTCTGTTACAATATTTGAACCCACGCCTCTTCCACATGCCGTGTCCTCTACCACTCTACAGAGGTTCGTGCAACAATTTATCTCACCAAAACGGAAGCGCACAGTTTAAATTTACACAAAAAAGATAACAGTGTATGAAATGATGATACCAAGGTCCGCCGTTCTTCATGATTCATACGTTATAGATTTTATTATTATTATTTTATTTTCTTTGGAAGATTAACAGTCCAATACAAACAATATAATACGAGATACGAGAATTCATGATGTTTTTGCATTTTGAGAATAGCCTATGGAATAGTAATTATTGCGACCTAATATTTAGAAGAAGAAGAAACATTTATTCGCATTAAGAGTATAAAATACAACAGAAAAAATAAAAACAACAAATATAACACACCGTATTACCGTATGTATTGCCGTTTAGTGCCGGCTTAGAATGTCGCTACCTCTTTCTACCCACGGGTGTCGTAAGAGGCGACTAACGGTATTGGGCTTTTAGGGATTTTTGGGCGATGCGGTTGGAGACCCATCACTAAAAACCTTTATTTTTACCATCTTTTCCCCGCTTTACTTCCAAAAGAGGCTGAGGAATTTATAATTCCTTAGCTCTGGCTACCCCTTCTAGGGAAATATAGCCGTGAGTATATGTATGTATGTATGTAAATATAACACACATGACAAATACAATAACTTAATTCAACTTTGCAATAATACATACATACATTTACTCACGGCCATAAATCCCAAAAAGGGGTAGCCAGAGCTTGAGAGCTAGAAACTCCTCAGCCACATTTGGAAGTTGATAGGGGACAAGATGGTAGAAATAAAGTATCGTTGGTGATGGCTCTCCAACCGCATCGCCCGAAAAGGATTGATAGTCGTGAGTATATTTATGTATGTATCTAACTATATGAGTCACCCATTATGTTCTTCCAAATTTGCTGTTGCATTTAATTCTGTTCAATTCACATACATACATACGGCTGTAAATCCCTAGAAGGGGTAGCCAGAGCTAAGGAATTAGAAATTCCTCAGCCACTTTTGGAAATGTGAGTGGGGAAAAGATGGTAAAATAAAGGTTATTGGTGATGGGTCTCCATCCGCATCGCCCAAAAATCCCCTAAAAGCCCCAATACCGTTAGTCGCCTCTTACGTTCACCCACCGGAAGAAATGGGGTAGTGCTATTCTAAGCCGAAACTACACAGCATAATTCACAATTCTTAAATAATACTTCAATCTCTTACAAACCCTTTAATATTTAACCGGTATGTAACATTAGAAGAACGCAGATGTTATGTGCTCTCTAATCCACTTTTATTTAACACGCTATGATGATAAAAGTAATGTTTTAACATACAAATAAAAAAAAACGGTTTTGCAAGTGTCAATTTAATGGAGACGCTTAACGTGTGTCTGCTATCAATCGTGTAGGGTGAGCATGCGTTTGTGCTGTATATGTTATTTTAGAGACATGTCATATTACCGACCAAGTGAGAGTGAGCGAACCGTGATAGCCCAGTGGGTAGAACACTCGGTTATCGTGCAAACGACTAGTGTTCAAATCCTGGGTCGGGCCTACACCAATTTGTCTTTTCTAAAGACATATGTGTGGTTAATTTATCATGGTTGTTAACGGTGAGGGAAAACATCGTGAGGAAACCCACATGGCTGAGTTGTACTTAGTCATGTGACAGTGTATTCGTACAAAACGGCGATAGGCCTGCCCCCTATCACGTGAGTACACTGTCCATGCAAAACGTGGGTACTCTGAACACCAGGTGACAAAGTCACGTGATGTTCAGAAGTATTAGTACCTCTGCCAACCCCTTCGGGGATATTCGGCGTGAACGTTTATGTTATGTTATGAGAGTGAGCGAAAAATAAAAAGAAATTATGTTAAATTCTTTTCCATCTTTTTTTTTGTATTTATTTATTAACTTTATCAACTTTCTGAATAATTGATTCTGAAGCATCTGGCTACACTTTGTAGGATTAAACATGTGAAGTAGGGTATGTTGTTTAGACCTAAGCTTTGGTGAAATCTTCATCTCTCAATAAAAACAACTATTTATCGCAAATGTGGGTGCACAAAAATTACAAATTAGATCCGTACAGATTTTGTCCGATTTCCCATAAATCGTAGTCACCCTAAAATGACGCAATGCAAATGGCTCGTATAAAAATAGTGCTTATTTCTTCTAATCGTTCGAAGGTCAGCTTTGACATTATCATATTATATTAATTGTTTGCACGGCGTGTTAGTTGTTTGACTATGTCGTTGGCTAGATATTTTAAAGGGAACTGTATTGTCTTAAATATGAAATAAACAGATTGTTAAGTTTAATTGGTATGCAGTGTAGTGCCGGCTTAGAATTTTACTACTTCTTTCAACCATGGTTGTAGTAAGACTGACACATGACTAAGTACAACTTAGCCATCTGAGCAATCACGATGTTTTCCCTGCACCGTTAACAACCATGATAAATTAGCCACACATATGTCTTTATTATTGCCGTGTAGTGTCGGCTTAGAATAGCACTACCCCGTTTCTACCGATGGTTGTACGTAAGAGGCGACTAACGGTATTGGGGCTTTTAAGGGATTTTTGGGCGATGCGACTGGAGACCCATCACCAACAACCTTTACTTTACCATCCTTTCCCCACTCAATTTTCCAAATGTGGCTGAGGAATTTCTAATTCCTTAGCTCTGGCTACCCCTTCTAGGGATTTATAGCCGTGAGTATACGTATGTATATGTCTATAACCTCGTAACGCCCGTATAGAAATTGTTATGACTTGTAAGTTCTATCCAATGTATCTCTAATGGAACAAAAGAAATATATGTGCTGACTGCCCATTATTAAAATTAATGATATCTTTAACAAGAACTATTCCTATGGCTTTATTTTTTTTAATAGTTACTATTAGTCACAGGAGTTTTGTTCCTCTAGTGATACAACGGGCGTTACAAGGTTAGAGCAGCCAAATGGGTGTAGGCCCGACTCGGGATTGGAACTAAGGCCTGTCTGCATGATTGAGGCGGGGTTTTACCCATTACTAGTTACCAACTAAGCCATAGACGATGACAAACACTTTTCTAACCTAAACTATACTTACAGCTATAAATCCCTAGAAGGAGTAGCCAGAGCTTTAAAATAAGAAATTCCTCAGCCAATTTTGGAAGTTTAGTTTGAAAAAAAAATATTAGTTATGGGTCTCCAACGGTTAGGCCCGATAATTATTGTTTTTCATTGATTTGAAGACCATTATATAATAATAAAGATTAATTACTAAAAATATGTCCGTGTTTGCACATACATACATATATACTCACGGCTATAAATCCCTTAACGGGGTAGCCAGAGCTTTGGAATGAGAAATTCCTCAGCCAATTTTGGAAGTTGATGGGGTAAAGATGGTAACAATAAATGTTTTTGGTGACGGGTCTCCACCCACATCACCCAAAATAATTTTTAACAAAAAGAAAACCGACTTCATAATTGGAAAAACAACCGAAAATAAACAATCTAGTACTAAAAAGTACGAAATAAGTTTTTTAATTGAATATGAGTACTGTGATTAATACCTTAGCAATTTCTTTATTCCACACGCGTCAGTTCAACCTACCTAAATATTACAATTCTCTTAAATTAATTTGTGAGCCGGTGCCAGCCTCGATGATAATTATTATTGATAATAAGAAGTGTGTATTTCGCACTTCATATACATGTAAAATGTAGGGTACCTTGTAGTTGTAGGGTAAATTGATTTTTGTACGTATTACCATTTAAAACGTTAGGCGATAGATATATATTATATTGTTTAGATTGTAATAATCAGAGATAGATAGTAGGGTAAATTTACTTTTGTTTGACTGGCACCGACTCAAAAATTAATTTAAGAGAATTGTAATATTTAGGTAGGTTGAACTGACGCGTGTGGAATAAAGAAATTGCTAAGGTATCAATCACAGTACTCATATTCAATTAAAAAACTTATTCGTACTTTTTAGTATTAGATTGTTTATTGTCGGTTGTTTTCCAATTATAAAGTCGGTTTTCTTTTTGTTAAAAAATATTTTATTTTACGAGTTTTAGAGATGGGTAGACCTGGCAAAGATGCCTCTAGGATGAGAAAGCGACGGTTACTGTATTATTCTTCGTATTTCCGGTATTTCTATTAATGTACGATATTAAATAGGCTCAACCATATGTAACTTTACATTGTTCTTGAAATCCCTCGAAAGGCGATGGTCTACAATTCTATATCTCAAGAAAGACTCAAACGTTCACACCGAATATCCCCGAAGCGGTTAGCAGAGGTAGTAATACTTCTGAATATCTCGTGACATTGTCACCTGTTGTTCAGAGTACCCACGATTTGCTTGGACAGTTTTCTCACGTTATACAAGGCTGGCCTATCGGGGTTTTGAACAAATACACTGTCACATGATTGTCAGTTTCGACAGTCCCCTCGATTTCCTGGGATGCCATCATCAGATCCTGGTCTCATGGTACTTTCTCGTTAACAATAACATAACAAAAGAAATGTTTAGTGAACCTGTACTTCTCTTCATACAAGCTACGAAGAGTAGTATAAATCTATATAGAATATTAATATTAATAAATTTCTTCGCTTAATTCCGCTAAATAATACCTGCAGTCTTCATGCAACATGCACTGTGCACCGCCCGCCCTTCCACTTACAAGAAATCGAAAAGCAGACAATGCACCACACACACACCCGCAAGCGAAAACCACAGGCAACTACAAACATGCGACGCGTGTGGCACTCGGTGGTCAGCTGCCGAACTGTCTACTAACTGCTCGTCAATGACTCGTGTTGAGTCGAAACGCGTCGCATGTTTGTGGTTGCCTGTGGTTTTCGCTTGCGGGTGTGTGTGTGGTGCATTGTCTGCTTTTCGATTTCTTGTAAGTGGAAGGGCG